>CM040916.1:12351436-13551436 GCA_023029165.1 Gobiocypris rarus | reverse complement strand
GAGAAGTTTAGTCAATTTTTTTTCTGAAGAGACAATCGCTTTATATGATGAACAGATTGAATTTATGCTTTTATTCACATAAACATTCATCAACTCAACATCAGTTGTGGTAAACAGAAGCGCAAGCATGCTCGATTCACGTGCAATAAAGTGAGGTTCATTCTTGTTACGCCATATGTTTGAGCTTCCACAAAAACCAATGAGGTTCATTCTTGTGTTACACAGCAGGTTTGAGCTTCTGCAAGAACCAATGAGGTTCATTCTTGTGTTACACAGCAGGTTTGAGCTTCTGCAAGAACCAATGAGGTTCATTCTTGTGTTACGCAGCACGTTTGAGCTTCTGCAAGAACCAATGAGGTCCATTCTCATTACGCAGCACGTTTGAGCTTCTGCAAGAACAAATGAGGTTCATTATTGTGTAACGAAGCACATTTGAGCTTCCACAAAAACCAATGAGGATCATTATTGCATTACACAGCACGTTTGAGCTTATACAAAAACCAATGAGGTTAATTATTGTGTTACACAGCACATTTGAGCTTCCACAAAAACCAATGAGGTTCATTATTGCGTTACACAGCACGTTTGAGCTTCCACAAATACCAATGAGGTTCATTATTGTGTTACACAGCACGTTTGAGCTTCCACAAAAACCAATGAGGTTCATTATTGCGTTACACAGCACGTTTGAGCTTCCACAAAAACCAATGAGGTTCATTATTGCGTTACACAGCACGTTTGAGCTTCCACAAACACCAATGAGGTTCATTATTGTGTAACAGCACATTTGAGCTTCCACAAAAACCAATGAGGTTCATTATTGTGTAACAGCACATTTGAGCTTCCACAAAAACCAATGAGGTTCATTATTGTGTAACAGCACATTTGAGCTTCCACAAAAACCAATGAGGTTCATTATTGCGTTACACAGCACGTTTGAACTTCTGAAAGAGGTTTGTTCTCATGCATCAAGCAGTTTCGGCTGAGCTTCTGTTTCTTCACTGATCAATGAATAAAAATAATAAATTAATAAAAAAACGAATGAATAAAAGACTGAATACAATCTGTTCATCATATAAAGCCATTGTGTCTTTTCAAAAAAATTGGACTTAACCGCTCGATTCATATGAATTAGTTTTACGATCTCTTCGTGAATTTTTTTTAGTTTCAAAGTTGTGTAGTTGTCAACGGAGGGACAGAAATCTCTCAGATATTTTCCAAAAGATCTCCCTTTTTGTTCTGAAGATGAATGAAATTCTTACGGGTTTGGACCGACATGAAGGAGAGTAATTATTGACAGAAAATCTCTTTAAACACTCGCTAGCTATGTCTGCCACTCCCCAGACTCGCGCTATAGGTTGAGCTTGAAAGAGACTGACAGATCTGAGCGGACCCCTCTCAATGTTTTGATGGTGCCTGGAAGACTCAATGTTCACACTTTTGTAGGAGATAATGAACAATAAACTGTGCGTTAAGAGAATTTATTTATATATAAAAATGTTCTTCTACTTCACCTTTAAGAGCACAGTACTTTGCTAACTACTGACTTTCATACTTTACCTCTTTGCTTTTTGCAAAAGCTGAGATAAGTTTTCCAAATGCAGCATAGACAAGCATACGATCTGCCGCCAGGAATGAAATGTCTTCTGGAAGGGCATTACCTGTATAGGTGGTTATCACAACTGTCTCAATCAAATGCATATGGGTAACAATAATATTTTGATCATGTAGGTGCAGAAAATGTGCTGTAATCAGGGAATAAATGTACTGAATCCTACTTACTGACAGCAACGATTCCAAGTTTCTTTACCTGCCACAAAAAAGCATTACCATAAATTAACTAATAAAAGCAATATCATATTACTTATTATGTATTCATCACAAGTTATTACAACTTATAATTAATATTACACACCTTATTACTACTCTAATTTTAACACCATATTTGGATACTGTATTTAAAAAGTGTGGCTATGCAAATAAACACTGAGTAATATTAATATTAGTGCTGGGGAAAAAAATTATCGTGATTAATTGAATATTAGATAATATATGTGTGTGTACAGTGTATAATTATTATGCATATCTAATAACACACTCATGCATGTATATATTTAATAAATATTTGCATGTATATACAGTATATAATTTATCTTATAAATATATCTTTATAAAAATAAATTCTTAAACATATACATGCATGTGTGTGTATTTACATATACATAATAATTATACAGAGTACACACATATATTATGTAAACACACTTTTATTTTTGATACAATTAATCACAATTAATTTTACCCCAGCACTAATTAATATTGAACAACGTATATAAACAACATAAATACATGTAACTTGGTGCAACTAAGACAATAATAAAATAATGTTTTGCTAAAATATTCACAACATTAATCTGTCACTTTGAGACAACACAAAAACAGGTCACATGCATATCTAAGCCGATTTAATTAGTTTCTAAACTACTGGAACTGTTCTATCAAAGAGAGCAAAAAGTACTGTAGTACCACGGTAGTTACATGGAGTACCTTGGTGGTACAGTGATGTCAATACTATATGGTAGATTTATTGAAAAGCTCGTATAGAGTTTGCCATATGGTATTAAGGTTACACTTTATTTTAAGGTATCATTGTTACAGTGTTATTATATATATTTAAGTACTGAGTAATATTAATTAACAACATGTACTTACACGAGTTATGGTAGGATTAGTTGCATGTGATTATACACAATTTACTGTTATTACTATGGTAAGTACATGTAACATTTGTAACAAGAACACTGTAAAATAAAGTGTTACCAGTATTACCTTGTTTTTGGACACGGAACTACCATCATATGTTTGACATTTACAATGGTGGTGCGAACATATCGTGTTACATTAATCTCTATAGTCTACCATAGTATTACAATCACTGTAACATTCGCGCTATACAAACCAGACCACAGAAATGCAAGTACCAAGGTATTTACATTGTATTCCATGGTACCTTCAAGAGTACCATGACATGGGTCCTACATGCATGGTAGGTTAAGTTATGTAACGTTACCATGGATTTTAAACGCTTCTCCCAAGTAACGTTACTTCAAATAACAGTATTACCACTGAAGAGGTTCAAAACAGGCCAGACACTAAAAACGTAGCATCAAATATTTTATATAAGGTTGTTATGACTGAATGCCATTTACTGAATTCGCACTTACATTATATGTGTGAAAACACTGTCCGACTGCAGTGACCACATAGAACTCTCCATGTTTCTTATGGAAGCGAAGCACGTGCGCCAGATGATTAGAGTAAAGCCCCAGCGCCCTGAATCCAGAGAAGATCACGCTTCCTTTCTTTCCCGCAGACATGTCGATCATGTATTTTCACCCGTAGAACCTCAAACTTCAGTGACTGTGCACAGAATCCCAATAAATGTTCAACAACGTTTCCCCCACATTTCTGTATCGGCACCCGATGTTGTCAAATAGTGTTACACTAAACACGGTTCGTCTGGAAACTCTCTACATTGGGTTCCTACTCACACCGTTAATCAATCACATTTTCAAACATTTTTACCCAACATTTCTTTTTTCATTTGTCGAAAAAAATTGTTAATGAATAATCTTAATGAATATAAAGGCATAATTGAATATGAATATAAAGGCATAATTCTTTATTGTCATGAACTTTATTGTCTACATAATATACATATAGGCTACTATAGCTATATTAGTAGTCTGTTAATATAAAAATTTAAACAAATTATGACAAAATAAAAGTCTGACCATAAGACAAAACATATTTCATATTTAACTGTTCAGCAAATATTTGAAAATAAAACAAATACAAATACAATCATCCATCTATCTAACCATTTTCTAGAGCTGTGGGGATTCTAGAACAGATCAAACTCATTCGATTGCGAAAAGCATAAAACCACACCAGCATTTCATGAAGGATTCAGCAGAGCAAATCTTTGGTGGTCGTCTAGTTGTATTTTTGGCACACTTCTCCTGAAATAAATAAATAAATAAATAAATACAGTGTAATAACAACATTACAAAAAAGAACAGAATAATTAAAAATAAATAAAATGCTTTTATTCTGAATGTTAAAATTAGCTAATGTAATGTAACACATTTGTTCTTACACGGCTGTCTTTTATCATCTGTTGTATGTCCTTAAATATCGTACAGTTTCCAGCTAAAGTCCAGTTTAAGATGCACGAAATGTTTTTTCTCCCATGTGTCTGAAAAAAAGGCAATTTATTCTCTTTTTTCCCAATATTTATTTATTAGTAGTTTAAGATGCACATAATATTATTATTTATTTTTTTATGCTTTTGAAAAATAAAATTAAGTAGGCAATATTAAAAAATATATATAATTACCTGGTTGAGACAAGAGACATTATGAGCCTGGCAGGGAATAAATTGCAGATACATTTGATCTTATGTCAATAAACAATTAGCATTAAACATTAAAACGACCAGCATTAAGACTTACCTTCAAATGATGTATTATTATATTATAGGCATCATTTTTAATAGTCCTGAGGCACTCTTTATTTGCCAATCTTTGATTTGACCTAACAAAGTGTAATGTGAGAACTACAAGCAACAACTCTGTAAAACAAAAATCAAAAATGTTAAGAGATAAGAAACAAAACATCATGACATATGCTCAGTAGACGAATACAAGTGAAATAGCTCTTACTACAAAGCTTTCTGTTCTTCATCTTTTGGCAGTATTGCAAATCACAAAATACGCCTCTTTTATAGACGGAGTACAAGACTTACCTCAAGCATGACTTTATGACAGATAATTGCTTCTACGTCTTATTATACATGATGACTCAAATCACATAGCTTGTCTTCACCCCACACATTTTCGTAGGAATTTCTACAGATGTAACCAAATCAGGCACTAGGGGCAAAACAGTATGGATTTTTATTTATTATTTTTTCTAAATACATTTCATTTCACAATTATAATTATTTATAGAACAACAAATATTGCAACACAGTACTCTATGGGCAATTTGATGTGGTATTGGTTTGATAAAGATCACTATATCTGTCCCACAAAATAAGATTAGAATTGATACAATCTCATATAAACTTTTTTTAAAAGAAAAATCCAAATCACATTTTTGCAACCCTTCTTAATAGTAGGAAATTCTAACCCAGATCTGACCCAAAATCTCACAAAGAAAGATATTTATAGTTACTCAAATGTATGTTTTCTCAAGCAGTGGACTTGAGAAGAGTCTATAAAAACTTTAATGGCAGGTTCCCATTGTGACAACTCACCCCATATAATGTGACAACATGTCCCACATGCGTTCAGTCAGCTGGATCTGGACAACAATTTTGGAAATATTAAAAAATGTTACCAAAAAATTAGGTGTGTGTCGATACAGAAGTTACCTTTCAAAAATAAACTAACACTCTTCCTCTAACTTAACTTAACGCCAGTGAATAGTTTTCAGAGTGTTTTAGTTTATTTTTGAAAGGTAATTTCTGTATGGACACATATCCTTTAAGCAACCATACGTCTGCAAGATGTCTGTTAAAGATCACTTCATCTGGAATGCATCTGCGTTTAAAATCATCTGATAGACATCTTTAAAATGTAAGTTTAAGATGTCAGTTTTACATATATTCTAAATCATAAACATCTTAAAGACATTGTTTAAACGTCTATTTGACATTTGACAGGAAACTTCCTATAGACCTATTGCAGATGAACAAACACAAAAAATACGTATAGTGGAGACTCAGGGCACACCTTCACACCGCACGCGCTAGCAGTGCGTTGGCAGGGCAGAAGCGGTGCGTATGGAAAGCAGGAGCCGCGCGCGTCAGTTGTGCATTCACACTGGCTGCGTTTGTCTCGCGCAGAGGGGAACACAGTCGCACTTGCAGCAGATATATGCTGCCCATCATAAATCAAAGCACGAGACAGACAGGGGTCGGAGGAGAACACCGGGAAAGTGACATGAATGGACGATATTCATCTGTATTTGCTGTCTGTCTCGTGCTTTGATTTATGATGGGCAGCATATATCTGCTGCAAATGCAACTGTGTTCCCCTCTGTCCCAAACACATATGCATATAACATGCTGTATAAAGGTAGTTTACGTGATAAAAGTACTCTTAATGTTAAAATAAGCCTCTAGTTTTAATCATTTAAACAGGCCTTTGAAGTTTGAGCAAAAACTTCTGGCAGTGATGTGTTCTCGAGTTTTTTTTTGTTGTTGTTTTTCACAGCGCCGGATGTCATATGGTGTTTGTGAAACACACGGAACACTTCACTACATGATCTCATGGTGAAATTAATTATTTTGCATGTTAAACAGGTCAGTTTTGATCATAACAATGCACTGTGGCTTTAATTCAGCGTGAGCAGCGCGTCAAAAATAGACCCGGCGCCGAAAGGATCGCGGCACTGACGCTTCTGCTCTGCTCCTGCTACGCGCCGCTGCGCTGCCTCTGCTGCCGGTGTGAATGCACTAATCTGCTGCCGGTGTGAATGCACTCATCTGTTAACATGAGCGCCGAAAAAAATACGCGCTGCTTACGCCCTGCTTACGCGTGCGGTGTGAAGCCGGCGTGAAACCGGCGTAACGCTTTTTGACTTTCTCAGTTTGTGTAAATCCACTTGGGGTTCAGAGTATTTATTTTTTTCCCACAATAATTTGACACGTCTAGTACAATTATGTGGTTGTGTTTCATTAATACAGTGTATTTACCCCCGAAAGAATGGAAGTGAAATGTGACAACATGCCCCATAGGCGGGGGTACATTGTAACATGACCATATGACAGCTTAAAATGCTACCTGATATAATCGAAAAAATATCCAAGACAAACTAAAATATTTTGTCAATAAAATACAGTTATTAACTTTTAAATAAAATAATGGCTTTTATATCATTAATATACACATTTTTGAGTTTGACAACAAACACGTCGCTATAATACAGCTATACAGCATAGTTCAAAACCTAATAATAATGAATAATTTCTTAACATTGACTCTCAGTCATTATTCACCCTTTTCTCATGGTTTCTCAAAATAATTAATAAAAGTATAGAATATAATAGCGTAGTTCTAATAGGGGCTTATTGTAACGCATGTGTGCAGCACGTCTGCACAACTGGGATTTAAACCCAGCTTGTGTCTTCTGCTGGTTAGATTAGCATTAAATAACTATCGCAACAGTTAAAAAACAGATATTAGATTAAAATAATATCAGATTTGTCTTATTTTAAATAAACACTAAAAACAGAGATTAAGTAAGAAATGTACTTTTGCTATACGGTTAAATAAATGTTCAGTGATATCTTTCAAATATTTCTTTATTTTGGCGCAATTTTTTCTCTAAATAATGTTGATATGGCAACTAGTAAATACACAAAGTTTCTTAACCCAGCATTAGGTTGTGCCCCGCGCTCCCCTACCAGATGAAAACACGCACATCAAATGGACGTAAGTGTGCTAAAGCTTTGAATTCAACTTTTTTTTTTACTCAATAATGGCATTAAACAAATATTGACTGGGTATAGGTCTGCTTTTCACTAGCTTTAAAATTACTGGATAATATCTAAGATGAAAACTGAACACTATAGACATATACAACACCGTTCAAAACATTGGGGTCCATAAGATTTTTTTTAATGCTTTTGAAAGAAGTCGCTTAAGCTTACCATGGCTGCATTTATTTGCTCAAAAATACAGTTAAACATAATTTGTTCTTATAGAATTTTCAGCATCACTACTCCAGTCTTCAGTGTCACATGATCCTTCAGAAATCATTCCAATATGCTAATTCGCAGCTCAAGAAATATTTATTATTATCAGTGTTAAAAACAGTCTCTTAAAATCTATCAGTCAAGATACTAAATAATAGAAAGTTCTAGAACAGCATGCACTTAAAATAGAATTATTTGATTCATTTGTGTACCGTCCCCAAACTTTTAGTTTATAGGCTATATTTTTATTGCAACATATGTAACATGAAAGGCAGTTTAATGAAAAAAAAACAGATTCACATGAAAGATTGTAGACATTTATTTTAAAGCATGGTGCCCAATAATTTAGAACTTTTCATTTACTCACCCAGGAACCAGAGGTTCATTAGTTTTACATATGCATTCTTGTGTACATAATGGCTTCTATTCAATAAACTGAATTTGTAATCTCTTATATCATGTTAAACCTGGCAAATAGAAACATTTTCACTGTTTAAAACACTGGCACAAGTTTCACTAAGGTGCAAATAATAATTTAATAACAAAGAACTTGGCACAGGGCTTTAGCCAATGTTGCCAAAAAACAACCACATTAAGAAACATAGTGACCATTGATGAAATTGAGAAAACAGTATGGATATATAATCACAAAGGTCAATGTTTTATAAATATCATACATGTTTTGGCGCTGGTGGCGAAGGATTGTGGCGAAGTGTTGGGGGTCACCATGAGAATTATTGAAATCCAGTGCTGATATGAGAGCATTTTGACTATTTTGCATAAATGTGTCATGCAATCAATGAGACAACCAGTGCTTGATAAAACAACGTACGGAAGTAGACTGACAAATCACAGGAAGAGGTAAAGAAAACCTTGCATATCTGCAATTATCCATTCATACTAGGACACATTTTTTGGAATGTCCAACTCAACCAAAAAAGGACCTCTCAGTAGTAAGGAATCAATCCTTTCAGAATCAAGCGTTTCGCAGCAGCGTCGAGTAGATCATCTTGGTGAACTGCAGCACTGCGGCATGAAGCGAGTACTGCACCACGATGGAGCCGAAGCCCTTGTAGAAGCCCATGGTGCCCTCCTCGCGGCGAATGGCATTAATGCAGTCCTTCATTCCTTCATATTGGGTGTTTATGGGCAACACTTCAAAGCCCAGATCGGTGTTGTCGATGATGGTGCGCGTTCCCTGGATATGCAGCCTGTGCAACACCGTTTCTAAAGGGAACAACAGCACATCTGCACACAGGCTGGCGGCAAAGCTGGCCATGAGCTCAGGGAAGTATGCATCCAACATAGACTGGACCGTGTCTGCTCCCGGGTCAGGGGACAAGTGCTTCGGTGAGCCGTTACTCCGACGCCGAAGCAGGTAAAGAACCAGCCGCTGCACGCTGGAGCTTATAAGATAGTGGAGGATGCCGTGGAGGACTGTGGGGAACACCAGGTTCCAGAGGGGAAGGAGACGCTTGCTGTGAGGCACCCCCATGCCCATTACACGTCCCAGACCCTCTTTCACACAGTCCAGGATGCCGGGGTTGTCTCGGATTATTTCACTCTGGCGAGGGAACACCAAGATGAAACACTAAATGAATTCGGGCTAGGCGATAAATACATTGTTATTTCATATTTTGACAAAATCTCAAAATATGTGTGTATTTGTGTGTATAATTCATACTTTGGAACAACTTGGGTGAGTGGGTGAGTAAATGATTACAGAATTTTCATTTTTGGGTGAACTCAAATTAATCTCCCAACCCCCCACCACCCCAATCATAGAAATCACCATGACAACAAAAAGACATTGTGGATTCAAAACAGTAAAAAACTAGTTAAAATAATCTTTCCCACAGTTTTTTTTTATTTTTAAGCAGTGTTAAATATTTAACTATTTACACTGTTGTTCAAATGTTTGGAGTCAGTAAGTTTGAAAGAAATTCATACAAGAATACATTAAATTGATCAAAAATGACAGTAAAGATTTCTATAAAATATTTTATTCCATAAAATATTTGGCAGAAAACCAATTTTTACCATTGTTAACAATTAGAAATGTTTCTTCAGTGCCAAACTAGCATATTGGAATGATTTCTAAAGGATCATGTGACACTGAAGACTGGAGTAATGATGCTGAAATTTCAGCTTTGATCACACAAATAAATTACATATTAAATTATGTTCAAATAGAAAACAGTTATTGTAATAATATTTAATACAATATTACTGTATTTCAGACTTGGTGAGCATATGAGACTACTTTCAAGAATTTAAAAAAAATAAACATTACCGGCCCCAAACTTTTGAATGGTAGTGTAGACTTTACAAAAGTCTACACTACCATTTTTAATATGAAAAGTGCTACACAGTGACTTCCACAAACATTTCTGAGAGACAACGCAAATAAATCACAGAATAAGAGTTTTGATCAATTCATGCCAGCTAGCAACTTTAACTAATTCATGGAAATTAATTAATCAGTTAATCAGTATCAGTCTTTATAGAAGACAACCAAAATTATCTTAATTTTGACTTGACAATCTTCAAAGAGTTTGTAATGTTTACAACAGCACAATTCCTACAACAAATTCCAGAAAACTAAAGTCAAAACGAAAGCAAATCAAATGTTGTTATTGAATAGCAACTCAGATTTTCCAATAATTATCAGATGTAAAACTGATGCGTTGGAGAGGTAGTTACCCAAAATTGCTTTGCTCATTTACCACAAGATCAAATCAAACTGTATTTCCTCAAGCATCTAGCCTGATCTTAGTGCCTGGATAAGATGTTTTTTCAAATGTGAAAGCACTTTATTCATTGTTGGAAAACATATTTGTAATATTGTATTATTTAAATGAGTAATACAACTTCATTATCTTCACTGAGCAAACATTATTTTCCTAAATCAAAGGCTCAGTTTTCTATAAAATTATCTAAACATATTTCAAACAAGACACATAGTCATGCTCAAAAGCTTACATACCCCCGGCAGAATCTTCAAAATCTTAATTATTTTAACTAAATAAGAGGGATCATACAAAATGCATGTTATTTTTTATTTAGTACTCTCCTGAATAAGATATTTTGTAGAAAATATGTTTTTATAGTACTTTACAACTGCCCAATGTTCTTCAGAAAAATCCTTCAGGACCTGCAAATTCTTCAGGTTTCCAGCATCTTTTGCATATTTGAACCCTTTCCAGCAGTGACTGTATGATTTTGAGATCCATCTTTTCACACTGAGGACAATTGAGGGATGCAAACTCGACATATAAAAAAAACATTCACTGATGATCCAGAAGGAAACACAACGCATTAAAGGGTTACTTCAGCGATTAGCAGTACGTTTTGTATCAGTAGAAACCCTGTATTATATTCAAATTATCGTGCACCCACCTCCCCCATATCCCCTGAGACGAGAGATGTATGTATTTTAAGTCTGAAAAAAAAAAAAGCCTCTGATGACGCAAATATTGTCATTTTGCGTCATCTGAGGATTTTTTTTGGCCAGAAAGGCTAAAGAATACAGCCAGTAGAAGGGGCTAGTTCTGCACATTTTTAACCCGCCCATAGGGGCTGGGATCTCACTCACAGAATGTATATGCGCATTCATAACGGAGCGGTGCGGCGCAAAGCAAGTGTTTCAACTTTTCAATGAATTCCTATGAAGGTTAAGCTTCCATAGGCATGATCTGAAAATGCGACAGACTGTACACGCACTGTAAATGACTGCCGTGCTTAGCTCAGCTCTTCGTTCTAGTGATGAATGAAATCTGACTCCTGCTGCATTTGAGCTGTGACTCGCGTTCAGCTCACTCACACTTTATTGAACACACCCATTCAGTTTTTAATTGTAGTGTCTGTTCTCTAACTGAACTAAATTATTTTATTACTATAAAAATGAAAACGATGCCGCGGTGGGCAAGTGATGTTAATGGTAGGCGTGGCCTCAAGGGCAGCGAAGCAACTGCATTCTGGGAGTTGTCTAGAACGCACCAACTTCTAAAATAATTTCACATATCTAAATGACCCAATTTAAATACACATTCAACAAACTAGCGGCCCCTTTAAGAGTCGGGGGTGAAAACTTTTTGAATTTGAAGATCATAGCAAATTGTACTTCATTTGTCTTCCGGGAAACACGTCAGTATCTTCTGTTGCTTCTGAAGGGCAGTACTAAATGAAAAACACTGATATTAAAACAAAAGTGAACAGTGAATGTTTGTCCTCTGTGTAAAAAGATAGATCTCAAAATCATACAGTCACTGCTGCATCAAATATGCAAAAATGCTGGAAATCTGAAGAATTTGAAAGACCTGAAGGATTTTTCTGAGGAACATTGGGCAGTTTAACTGCTCAGGACCAAGCGTGCCGCAAGTGTCCTGAAAAGTGAAGCCAAAACATTTCGATCGCCCCCAAGTGGCTGGATGCAATATAGCTCATCAACCTCGACCTCTCCGTGTAATGAAATGGGACAAACTAAACCAGTGGTTCCCAACCACGTTCCTGGAGGACCCCCAACAGTGCACATTTTGGACGTGTCCTTTGTCTGACACACCCACATCTGGTCTTGGAGTAGCTACTAATGAGCTGATGACCTGAATCAGGTGTGTTTGATTGAGGAGACTGTTGGGGGGTCCTCCAGGAATGTAGTTGGGACCACTGAACTAAACAATCAAATTACAATTAAAACAATTTTTTTCCCAGAGAGGGTTTCTGTCATTTAAGGGAGTTTTTACCACACTGATGTTAGAGTTTGTTCTTTAAGTTTGGTTTTAGTTCGTTATTTGATGCTATAAAAACAGGGGTGTGGCTTCCTGATTGACAGCTGAGACTGACAGAGATTGATTGATTCTACATTTGCACAACTGTTATTTCACAAAAAGTTCAGGGGCGTATGATTGATTATGCGGGAGCAGTCTATGGGCGGGACCTTGATCCAGTTCGCACTTACTACTGCGCAGACTCGAGACTCAAGATGTCAGTGCCATATTTGGACACTGGCGGCTTCATTACTACAATGGAAGAGAATGAAGGTGTGTCGTCCATATTTTTAACAGCTTCTTCCCGTTAGAGAAAAAATACATAGATCTGCTGTTAATACTCTAATTCCTTAATGGTCTAGCGGTAGAATTTTTGTAAACCGTGTCAAAGGTTACAAGTTCTAATCAGCCCTCATTTAGTTTTTTTTCTACATTAAAATCAAAGATGTTCAATGATTGTATATTAAGAGCATGGACACGTTTGCTTGCATTTTGTTTTGTGATTTCACTGAAAAGAAGAGTACTCACCGCAATGGCATTAAGCGATATATTGGCGCGCTTGTCTGTGAACAAGCGAAAGAGAACGTAAACCCCGCCTACTTTGATTTGATTGGCCATCTCCATCATTTTGACATTGAAGACCACGTTAGACCTGAGGCAGACCAGATTAAAAATCATGTAACTTTTAGGGCCCCTTTTCACACCTGCCTTGTTTGGTCCGGATTGTCAGACTTTTCAGTTTGGTCCAAATCAAAATTACAGGTGTGAAACCTTCCCCGTACCCCGGTCCGGAAATTTGGCCCAACGAAGAGGTAGTCTCGGTCCGGACCAAATGAACAAAGGTTATATGCTGAGTTTCGGTTTATTTAAGAGACCGCTCCAGTTCATGTGCAACGCAAATACATTTCAAATATTTGGCAATTTGACCATTTCTAATTATTTGAGGGGACTTCCCAAAGTCTCAAAGTTTCCCAAATTTGGGGAGGACGCCTCAATGTCTATGGTGGTTACTGAATAATGTCCCTGGGACTAGGGGATGCATAGCCTGGATGGCAATGGACTCGACCCATTGAGGAGTAATTATGCCTGACCAGAAACTGTTCGGACAATCAAATTGTCATGGTTAACTTTTTACGATGATGGACAGATAACGCAACGTAATTATCCACATCACCAAAGAGCGCTTGGGTTGAATTCGCCTTAATCCTAAACGGAGAACTTGTTAGTATATGCATTCAACTTTACTATTTCTCTCAAATATGATGATCATGTTGGTAAATACGCTGTGTATCCTTAAATTCTTTTTTACAACATCGCCAAAGATCGTTTA
Source organism: Gobiocypris rarus (assembly GCA_023029165.1). NCBI lineage: Eukaryota > Metazoa > Chordata > Actinopteri > Cypriniformes > Gobionidae > Gobiocypris > Gobiocypris rarus. The sequence goes on along the minus strand of CM040916.1, from coordinate 13,537,575 downwards.
CAATCATCTTCTTCTACTTCTTCCAGCGTGCAGTTGAGATATGTTGACAACAGTGCATTAGATGTGTCGTTCATGAATGATTTGTTCTTTTTTTAACTAATCTTAAATATGACTCTGGAACAACGAGTTGTCTCAGAGAGCGATTTGTTCATTTTGTGTTGACTGTGCATGCGCTACAGGCCATCAGTTCTGTACAGGACCTTCTGCAATCAGCCTAAGGGACTGTGAGAAAGAACGACTGGGATTCAGAGGTGAGGTGAACTAACAGACTGCATAGCCTAAAGACTCAATAAGCAATTCATGAATCATTTCTTAAAGTTTGGCGTTGGCTGCATTAGTTTATAATTATTTTATTATTCCAAATGTGATCAATGTTTGCATAAGTATAGATGTGTTGGAGAATTTACCATGTGACATTTGAATTATATTCTGCTGAAATGAACTAAATGACTTGGTGAATTTTGCTGAGCGAGATGCAAAGATCCGAGTCCATTAAATGATTCGAACTTCCCACTACTATGCGTCGCATTTACTCCGTTGCTCTGATTGGTTGTAGGTCTATCCATCCCCCAATAATAACATCCCAATGGAGCGGTTTCAGACTCATGTTCTGACTAGAATTGAGGTTGCACATACTAGTCGACTAATCGACTTTGATGCTCTGCCATGATGCTTTAAGCTTCACGTTGACTAGTCGCTGACCTATAGAGGGCGCAACAGGATAAGCTTTTTCCTGACACGCACATTTTCAACAAATAAAATGACACAAGATATGTTTGATTATGCCATCTGGATGTTCAAATTGATCGGGAGAATACAGGTTTTAAACAGCTTATTAAGTTAATCACCGTTCTAAACGAATGCATACTGCATAGATTGTAACGAACACACATAGCTCGCAGATCACGTGCGACACACAGAATCATTTGGTAGCGCAGAACACCGTTTTAACACTGTTTCCGTGATTTATCAATAAAATAACTAAGAAACTGAAAAGTAATAGCATATATTTCTTGATAACTAAAACTCATAGCTTCACTATTAGTAGAGAGATGCTGCCAGGTAGAATTAATTCACACGAAATCGCTCTCTGACTAATGCAGTCATATAAATGTTCAACCCCTAATCAGGACAAAGAAGGGACTCAATGACAACCATCAAAAAAAGTATTAAGAATCAAGGGTATGTAAACTTTTGAACAGGGTTATTTTTATAAATGTAGCTTTTGTCTTGTGGATCATTTGTAAACATCCTTTGTGTAAAATATCTTATCAGGACAGTACTAAATAAAAATAACATGCATTTAGTATAATGATTTTATAAAATAATGAACATTTTACAGATTCTGTAAGGAGTGTGTAAACTTTTGAGCACAACTGTACATCATAAGCAAATCAGCAAAATATATCTTGACTAGTTCTACTGGCAATTATTTTCACTTGTTTCAAGCATAATTCACAGAATTTATTTTTCAATAAGCAATTCAGGTTTTTTGACAAAAACAATACAAGACAAAGAGTGTATTAAAATCTCTTACCTGTACAGTCTCTATGAGACTTGCTGAGTAAAACGGCATTGCAACCACATATGTCAAACTGGAAAAAAACCCCACAATGATTTCACAAGATCAAAAGGACTGCACAAAAAGAGATAAGGAGAAGATAGATAGTTTAAATGTCAAGCCTATGGAATTCCCTTTCCGTATTCTTTGTGGGATTTTGTTTTATTTAAAAAACTACCTGTATATTAAGCTTAGTCAGAAGCTTATTCAAATAGATCCCAGATATGGAAGAGCGAGGTAAAATTATGACTCAAAGAGATAAACTTACAGTTTAGAGCATCATCTTAGAGAAATCACTTAGCTTGACTTACCCTTTGAGTACTAAGTGTCCCACAACTTGTTTAGGGTTCCACTTGTGTGATAACTCCCTGAGAATGTACATGACAATATTAAAACAGAACCATGACTTACCTCAATAAGGACAATGGAAACAACAAGAGAACTGATCAAACAAATTCAAATCCTGAAAACTGTAATTTATCAAAATATACAGATCTAAATATAGAGGTCAGTATTCCACTTTGTGTTATAGGACTAGGGCTGGGCGATAAAACGATAACGATAACTAAATCGCAATATAATTTCCCTCAATAAAACAGTATCAAGAATTCGAGAAATGTTCGATAAGGTTTAAGCTTGGTCGATACTCTGCAAGAACAAAGAAATTTGTTGGTTTTCTCGAGGTGGCAAGAACAAGAACAAAGTTCGTTCTGGCCAGTGCATTCCACACTTACGAGAAAATAAGGTGCCGAACATCTCTGTTTCTCCGATAAAACCCCGCCCACTTTAAATCTCTGACCAATCACACAATATTTCTCGGAAACAAACAAGAAAAAAGTTCTGCTCAGACGATGTGTTGAGAACAAGCTGAGAGAACTCACAAAACAGGGCTACGAGAACACACAAATGACTGTGATATAAGCAATGTCTCCTTTATATATTTATGTTATTATGGACGAACAATGGTCAATTTTATGACTCAAACAATCCGAATATTTACATTCTACCATATAAAAATTAGGTTGTTACAATTTTTACAGAGGTTACTATTTTTTAATGAACATAAATTCATTTCTGCAACCTAACTCAAGCTATTGTCAAATGTGTAATTCTAAGAGACAAAACAGGTAGCTTAATATTATTAAACATGCTAAAGATACACATCATCAAAGTCAGGCAACGCAAACCTGTTTCATGACTTGAAAAAATATCACCTGTTAGAACATGCAGGAACTATACAGTTTTCTATTAAGATATTTGTTTTGTTAAGGAACAATCACTGGAAAAGTGTAAATTAAAAAATTTAAAAAAAAATTGTTAAGTATTTGTCATGTTCTGACAATTTAGAGTAGTTTAAAACCACAATTCAAAGTCTTGTTACTACAAATTTCACTAAGTCATTAAACTTGAACGAAATAAAGATGTGACATTTATCGTGATAATTATGAGATCGACTGATACGAACATTTTTATTGTAATTTGGCTTACATTGTCTATTTTTATACCTTGGTAATGGGGTGCATTCGCTGATGATACCCTCTGTTCCCAGTGTTACCCCCTGTACCACAAAAGTGCTGCCCATTCCTTTCCATAAAGCCTTTGGACCCTGTGAGTGTGTATGAGAGAGAGAGAGAGAGAGAGAGAGAGAGAGAGAGAGAGAGAGAGAGAGAGAGAGAGAGAGAGAGAGAGAGAGAGAGAGAGAGAGAGAGAGAGAGAGAGAGAGAGAGAGAGAGAGAGAGAGAGAGAGAGAGAGAGGAGAGAGAGAGAGAGAGAGAGAGAGAGAGAGAGAGAGAGAGAGAGAGAGAGAGAGAGAGAGAGAGAGATAAAAGACAATAATAATGGTATTAAACATTATATTTTTTAATGGGATTCTTTCAGAGGTTTCCTTTCCCAAAGTTATGAGGTGCTTATGGAACGGAATTGGATGAATTTGCATTTACTTCTACATTGTCTGGTTAAAAGATTAAACTAAGTGCCTGTATAAAGAATAGGTCCACGCACCGAACCTTGAGGTGCTCCTAGGGTACCCAATTGACCTGCTATCAAACCATTATTTAAAAGACTGTATTTCTGAGCAACAACACAGTGACAAAGGTGTAATATTATATTACCTGAGTTTTGGTGACATTGTACATCACACTAATGGCAGTCAGTGGGGACAAGTGGTAACACCTGGCATGGTAATTCACCTGAAACATAGTTTCACACTATTAAATTATCAATTATTTTTCAGGACTATGCAAAGCAAAATTAGTAAGTTTCAGCAACATTTTTTAAAGGGATAGTTCACCAAAAAATGAAAATTATCCCATGATTTACTCCCCCTCAAGCCATCCTAGGTGTAAATTACATTCTTCTTTCAGACGAATACAATCAGAGTTATATTAAAAAATGCCCTGGCTAATCCAAGCATTGTAATGGCAGTGAATGGGAGCCCAAAATTTGAGGCCCAAAAAATTGCATCCATCCATTATAAAATTATATTTCTTACACAAACCCATCTATTTGCTTCAGAAGGCCTTTATTAAGGCCCTGGAGCAGTATAGAGTACTTTTATGATGATTGGATGCAATTTTTGGGGCTTCAAATTTTGGGCACCCATTCACTGCCATTATAAAGCTTGGATTAGCCAGAGCATTTTTTTATATAACTCCGATTGTATTCATCTGAAAGAAGAATGTCATATACACCTAGGAAGGCTTGAGGGTAAGTAAATAAAATGTTGGGGTGAACTATCCCTTTAAGCATCTAAAAAGCTTTTATGATAGACATGGAGATTGTAGGATTTGTGTGCTCAGCGTTGTTCTCGCTGGGTTCAGCCTACCTGACACTGACGCCGAAACACAATGCAGGGATGGGCCAGGACATTTTCTGTAAAGAGGCTAATTCAAACCATACAAAAATTAATATGAGTTTACTAACATTATTTCACATATCTGACTCTCATGGTACTTTCAATAGAACATTATTTTAAGTAGTGATTGTTGGGTTTTGTTACCTTGCAAGACCTATCCCGAAACCAGCAAATCTGTTCATGTGCTCTGAAAAACAGATTTAAGTTGTCATTTTAAGAAAACAAAAAATGTTGAATTGACCAATATAACTTTGTACATTTTTTTAAAGGTCTCTGAATGAGCTATGCATTTGCTTACACCTAATTCAAGTAAATAAGATGGAGTGTTTGTAAGAGTGACAATTTTTTAAGTGTCAGCTGCATCAGAAAAGTTAATGACCTCCGTAACAACACTTATTTACATTATATTGTATATAATGTTGACTCAGAATTTGTCATATGTAAACCGATATTTGTATATTAAAATAAACGTAGAATAGCTCTAGATAACTCATAACTGTACAGTACAATCTTGCAGGAGGGTCGGGAATACAATTAATTTGAATAAACGTGTTCATACATTCAATTCATTTGATCACTTCAATGAGCCTTCATTTGAGTTATGATAAAATTACCGTTCAAGAGGTTGTTTTTTCTTTTTTGTGTTATTACATACATATGGAGTGACGTACTGCTGTTATGATTATATAAATCAAGATGTGTGAAATGGCATTTCAGTTTGATAACATGCTACTTGAAAACTTTGTTTAACTTTGTTTGTTCTAGAAAATCCTCATTCCATGTGTCATCTACATTTTAACTGAATCATGAATGATTCAAGAGAGTGATTCTTTGGCGATTAGAACATCATTAGCAAGAGATGGGCAGAGTGACAACACTCATTTTTACTATAATCATGATGGAAGAGAAATGATCAGAGTGAGATGATGCTGCTACTGTGTTTATTTGTATAATTATCCACCTTTTTCCTATGCCCCATGAAAGAATCAGCAAGGTTAGCAAATGCAGAGGTGCAGAGTGCGTAGAAGTCGCCAACTTTCTGCAGAGTCAATAGCTAAACTTCCAAACTTTGTGTGGTCTTCAGATTAGCTCAAGAACAGTGCGTAGAGAGCTTCATGGAATGGGTTTCCATGGCCGAGCAGCTGCATCCAAACCTTACATCACCAAGTGCAATGCAAAGCGTCGGATGCAGTGGTGTGAGGACACACCGTCACTGGACTCTAGAGCAGTGGAGAACTGTTCTCTGGAGTGACAAATCACGCTTTTCTGTCTGGCAATCCGATGGATGAGTCTGGATTTGGCGGTTGCCAGGAGAACAGTACTTGCCTGACTGCAGTGTAAAGTTTGGTCGAGATTATGGGATTATGGTGTGGGGTTATTTTTCAGGGGTTCGGCTTGGCCCCTTAGTTTCAGTGAAAGGAACTCTAACGCTTCAGCATACCAAGAGATTTTGGACAATTTCATGCTCCCAAATTTGTGGGAACAGTTTGGGGACGTCCCCTTCCTGTTCCAACATGACTGCACACCAGAGCACAAAGCAAGGTCCCTAAAGACAGAGATGAGCGAGTTTGGTGTGGAAGAACTTGACTGGCCTGCACAGAGTCCTGACCTCAACCTGATAGAACACCTTTGGGATGAATTAGAGCGGAGACTGCGAGCCAAGCCTTCTCACCTAACATCAGTGCCTGACCTCACAAATGCGCTTCTAGAAGAATGATCAAAAATTCCCATAAACACACTCTTAAACCTTGTGGAAAGCCTTCCCACAAGAGTTGAAGCTGTTACAGCTGCAAAGGGTGGGCCAACTCCATATTAAACCCAGATTAAGAATGGGATGTCATGTGCATGTAAAGGCAGGCATCCCAAAACGTTTGGCAATACAGAGTGTTTGTGTGTGTGTGTGTGTGCGGTGTATAATTATTATGTATATTTGAATACACACACATACATGTATATATATTTAGCATGTACAAACTGTGTGTGTGTGTATGTGTGTATATATATATATATATATATAGTTTTTATTATTTATAAATATAAATATATATTTATCTTAAATATATACATGCATGTGTGTGTGTTTATATATACACAGTAATTAATTATACACAGCACACACACATGCAAACAAACACTTTTATGTGATTAATCGATTTGACAGCACAAATATATACTTCCAGAGAATATATACAGCATTCCAGAGAATTATTCATGGAATAGCCTATATATATTAAATCGAGAACATAATATATTACATATATATATATATATATATATATATATATATATATATATATATATATATATATATATTAAAGAGATAAATAATATAATCAGGAACAAAGAATGAAACGTTAGCTACTGGAGAAAACTCTTTCCATAGTTATTCATAAAATGCCAAGTGTTACGTTATTGCCATGACTTCTGAAAATAGAAGTCAGATAACAGATAAGGTTTATAAGGTTTGACAGATAAGGTTTATTTGTAGAGCAAACCTATGATTTGTTTCAGTCTTTTTAAGTGTAACTTCCCCAAACCTTAAGCGCCACCCATAATCTAAAACGTAGTAAGAAAAAGGTGGATTCCTTTAATAACTTCTCACTTGCATGCAGGTCATAAACAGTACTCAATGTTACCGGACGGTGGAGCCGCTGACTGCGCATCGTCTGCTGCTCCTGGTTGGGCAGGTGCCGCCTCAAATTGGGGTGTGCGATCGCCAAAATGCAGGTTTCTGCTGCCAGGTATATCTGGGGGTGTGGTGACCCAGTGCTGGAGGTCAGAGCTGGATGAATTATTGAATGACCTGCCCGAATACCCCCCGCTGAATGACGGATCCTCTCTGCCCCTGTAACCCAAACCATCAAAGCTGTCAGGCCGACGAGAAGTCATGCTGGGAATCGTTGGGGAAACTACACTGAAATTAAAAGATATCTCAGTCTGACTTCCTACGATGTATAACCTATGTGTTGTGATTCGATTTCATTGACAATTATAGCAACCGAAATCGAAAATGCGAGACTTAATTTCTGGTTGACCGAGGATGTGAGCAATGCCAGTGCTATAGCAAAACAACCCAACACCCGCTCGAGTGACTTTTGTCAGCTGACCGTTTACTTCCGGTTTGAATGGGGCCTTATGGGTTATGTAGTTTATTGCATTTACAAGCGCATACAAATGTCTAATTCTATTGTGTAAATACCTTTTACACAGTCTATGGTAAATACCAATACCCACGCCACGAAATCCAGAAACATACAAATTAGATCAAATAATTTAATTCACTTGACAATGTCTCATTGTCTATTGTGATTATGGCCCTGCTGTGATGTAAAAGATGTGACAAAAACAGTATGTTTTGCATAGGAGTAGTATATCAATATACAACGACTAGGATAAATATGGGCAAGAATAGAGAAATAAATGCAAAGTGTAGCCCACAATTTAGTCAATTAATCTTAACACTATCCTGATAATGCATTTTTTGTAGCTTCTGCCAACAGTACTTAGAATTCAGTGTTTAAACATAGATAGCCGGATGGCAAAGTAAAATACTTTCTCCTGCAAAGAAGACTTGATATCATGGATCATGGATTATTTTGCAAAATAAAATGACTCACAAGCAGGTTTTTAAAGGAGTAGTTCACTTTTAAATGAAAATTACCCCATGATGTATGACTTTCTTCTTTCAGATGAACACAGTCAGAGTTATATTATTAAATATCCTGATGCTTCCAGCTTTATAATGGCAGTGTCGGGGTCCATAGGCCTTATTCACAGCAGCGCCATCTTTGATTTTTAACGAGAATTAAAGCGAGGCTGTGAGGGATAGACATACATCTCTTCAGTGGGTTGTACTGTTATTTAATGCGTTTTTGGATCGTTCTGCTGACGAAACACTGCAAAAATATCTTTCCAAGAAGTTTTAGTAGACAAAAAACTCCAGATAACATGAGCTGTGGAAAATGATAAGTGATTTATGAGCTTTATACAGCTTTTTACAGCGGATGCCATTGAAAACACGGTGAGTCTTACCCTCGCAGCCTCGCTTTCATACCTGTCATGGCGCCACTCTGAATAAGGCCTATTGAGTTTGAAGCTCAAAAAAGCACATCCATACTTTATAAAGTTTTAAATATGGATATGTTTCTTACAAAACTTCATCTTCAGCCTTTATTGGAACAACTTGAGGAGGGTGATTAAGGGTTGACAAAAAGTGAATTTTTGGGTGAACTATCCCTTTAACCCTTTTTTACAGTCTACGCTTTAACCCCATAGAAATACCATATTTTGCAGCCGCAAAGGGAGATGAGGGCGCCCTCTGTTGACGAAGACTCAGACTGCAGAAGCAGCATCCGGTCAGGAGCCGCGGGGCCTGCGGTAGGATCATGCTTTTACACATCAAAACATAGTATTTCAATAATGACACACTAATACACGGTAGTTTAAATGCTATAGAAAACACATATAATGCGTGTGTAGGTACATACATACGTAGAGAAGGAGATCTTTGCCGTTTTATAAAGTTGTTTACTTGCAATAGCATCTGCTGAATAGCTTACAAGCTACACGATGTTGAGTTTTAAATTTAAAAATGACTGATATAGTTATTATTTACTGTAATTTCGTTCAATTATTCTATATGCCATAGTTATAGTTTGTAAACATTTATCTGGTCAGTTTTGTCGTACTGTATTTGCTGATGTGACATTGAGGCTGATCTGGGCTGAAGGGGACATTATTAGTACGGCTGTGTCAGGTTGTTGATCTGACTTGTGCTTCAGAGGATCTGTCATCTCTCAGATTAACCGATTACAAATCTACCTGACGTTTTAGACGTACCATAATTTAACACGAGAGACTGCTTCACAATATTGAATTCAGTATATGAAGTCAGTGTAACTTAAATACAGAGCTCACCCCACAATGATAATATCATATAGTTGTATTATTTGTTAATATCACTGCGAAGTTTTTGCCTTTATACTCTATGCATTTAAAGCAAAGGTTTATGGAGGACTGAAATTGTGCTTTAAGAGAGTTAAATCCTTTTTACTAAAATACAGGTCCTTCTTAAAAAATTAGCTTATTGTGATAAAAGTTCATTATTTTCCATAATGTAATGATAAAAATTAAACTTTCATATATTTTAGATTCATTGCACACCAACTGAAATATTTCAGGTCTTTTATTGTTTTAATACTGATGATTTTGGTATACAGCTCATTAAAACCCAAAATTCCTATCTCAAAAAATTAGCATATAATGAAAAGGTTCTCTAAACGAGCTATTAACCTAATCATCTGAATCAACTAATTAACTCTAAGCACCTGCAAAAGATTCCTGAGGCTTTTAAAAACTCCCAGCCTGGTTCATTACTCAAAACCGCAATCATGGGTAAGACTGCCGACCTGACTGCTGTCCAGATGGCCATCATTGACACCCTCAAGCGAGAGGGTAAGACACAGAAAGAAATTTCTGAACGAATAGGCTGTTCCCAGAGTGCTGTATCAAGGCACCTCAGTGGGAAGTCTGTGGGAAGGAAAAAGTGTGGCAAAAACACTGCACAACGAGAAGAGGTGACCGGACCCTGAGGAAGATTGTGGAGAAGAACCGATTCCAGACCTTGGGGACCTGGAAGCAGTGGACTGAGTCTGGAGTAGAAACATCCAGAGCCACCGTGCACAAGTGTGTGCAGGAAAGGGGCTACAGGTGCCGCATTCCCCAGGTCAAGCCTGACCTGGGCTACAGAGAAGCAGCACTGGACTGTCGCTCAAATTTTGCATGTCATTTGGAAATCAAGGTGCCAGAGTCTGGAGGAAGACTGGGGAGAAGGAAATGCCAAAATGCCTGAAGTCCAGTGTCAACTACCCACAGTCAGTGATGGTCTGGGGTGCCATGTCAGCTGCTGGTGTTGGTCCACTGTGTTTTATCAAGGGCAGGGTCAATGCAGCTAGCTATCAGGAGATTTTGGAGCACTTCATGCTTCCATCTGCTGAAAAGCTTTATGGATATGAAGATTTCGTTTTCAGCACGACCTGGCACCTGCTCACAGTGCCAAACCACTGGTAAATGGTTTACTGACCATGGTATTACTGTGCTCAATTGGCCTGCCAACTCTCCTGACCTGAACCCCATAGAGAATCTGTGGGATATTGTGAAGAGAAAGTTGAGAGATGCAAGACCCAACACTCTGGATGAGCTTAAGGCCGCTATCGAAGCATCCTGGGCCTCCATAACACCTCAGCAGTGCCACAGGCTGATTGCCTCCATGCCACGCCGCATTGAAGCAGTCATTTCTGCAAAAGGATTCCCGACCAAGTATTGAGTGCATAACTGAACATAATTATTTGAAGGTTGACTTTTTTTGTATTAAAAACACTTTACTTTTATTGGTTGGATGAAATATGCTAATTTTTTGAGATAGGAATTTTGGGTTTTCATGAGCTGTATGCCAAAATCATCAGTATTAAAACAATAAAAGACCTGAAATATTTCAGTTGGTGTGCAATGAATCTAAAATATATGAAAGTTTAATTTATCATTACATTATGGAAAATAATGAACTTTTATCACAATATGCATTTTTTTTAGAAGGACCTGTAAATTAATAAGTCGATGGCAGCCTTCAGCTAAATAATGTGCATTACATATTTTCAGGATTAAAAAAATCATACATTTTTATATCATAACTATTATTGGCAACATGCTGAGTGTCATCACTGTGGCTTTTTTGTAATTTAGCATATTGGGTCAATCCGTGTCAAATTTAACCAGAGGTCTTGGCTACCAGCATTTATTTCTGGTGAAAGAAATACATAAATGAGACGAGAAAGTCAAACAAGAAAGTCAAAATATTAAATATTGTGAATGGATATTTACTGAGTAATTCACTGTTTTGTGAACGCCATCATACACGCTAGGCTTGCTGCAGTCGGTGTTCAGGCGAAACACCGGTTACATCACTTGCCCACCGCGGCACTTGCCCACCGCGGCACCGCCCCACCGTCGTTTTAAATTTTTTATAATAATAAATTAATTTAGTTCAGTTAGAGAACAGACACTACAATAAAAAACTGAACTTGTCTGCATAATGAAGCGTGAGCCGAACGAGAGTCGTAACACAAACTAGCAGCAGGAGTCAGATTTCATGTATCACAAGAGTCAGGAGGTGATTGACTATGACAGCGGAAGATTAGTTTCCAAAGCAAAATATAAAATTGTGTATTTAAGTTAGTTTGTCATTATACTGATTTGTTGTGTTTTTCAATAAGAATAATAGGCTAATGAACCCACAATTCAAAGCAACCCGCCCCTGAATTGGCGCTAATTCTATACCAAAAGAAAAATGCACATGGCTGCTCAGTCATTCATTCATGGCAGCACAGGTGCACTCATTTATGGCTGCACTGTCATTCACGTTGCGTGTCCACTGGCGCCTTTTCAGTTTATGCCTATGGAAGCTTAATTTCCATAGGAATTAATTGAAAACACTTGCTTTGCTCCGCACCGTTACTTTCGGTTTAGAATTAGTGATTTAAAAGCCCCCGCCAGTGATGCCGGTATTTCAACGGTGTTGTCCTCACTGTCACATTCCTAATACGCACGTTACCCTCAATTTCATGGAAACACCAAAGATGCTTTAATATATTATATTAAATGTTTTATTAGACAAGGGGAAAACTGTTTGGATACATTTATAGACACAAACTAATTATTGTACATTAATACAGCATTTTCTCCGTCATACAATATGTTTTAAAATTAATTGCATGCCATTAAGCAACACAAGCCATCCAGCATTTATTAATATGATAGCTTACTGCAGTGTGCAACAAGTGTCTCATAGCAGCCGCAGAGCGAACACACAGAGTAACACTCAAATGTATCTAATATGATAAATGAGCACTGCGTTATTCCACATACGCTTGACCGGAAGAAGCGGAAGCAGTGACTGTGACATAATAAAAGTTCCATTCGTCTCTCATTAGCAATCGCTTCAGCAGCCTCATTCAGCTCCCACAGCACTTGGCCCTGCTTTGCTTCATACTACAGTAACATTAATAATGTCATCCATGAATATGATTTCTACCGGCTGTGAGGTGAAGTCGACAACTTCCAAGATTCTGCGCTAAATCTCGGCATCATCTAGCTACTGGGGGTGTAAATCGGATGGTTCATCACAATTTGATATGATATCGATTCTCATAGCCAGCGATACAATATTTTCCGATACCTCAAAAAGTTATTTGATATGATACAATTCAGGGGTATATCGATCAATATTTCGATATTATGATATTATATGCCTATTTTACACAACCAGTTAAATTTTTATTAATTGACAACTGCAACCAAAATATATAACATAAACATGTATTTCAATATTCAGTCATATTCACATAAGCTTTACATTGATGAATGGTTTGTTAGGATAGAATAGTATTTGGCCGAGATACAAGTATTTGAAAATCTGGAATCTGAGGGTGCAAAAAATAAATAAATTCTAAATATTGAGAAAATCGCCTTTAAAGTCCTTAGTAATGCATATAAATACTAATAATACATTTTATTTATATATATATATATATATAATTTCTGTAGGAAATTTACAAAGTAATATTCATGGATCATGAGCTTTACTGGAAAATCCTAATGATTTTTGACATAAAAGAAAAATCTATCATTTTGACCCGTACAATGTATTTTTGGCTATTGGCACAAATATACCTATGCGACTTATGGTTTTGTGGTACACACACAAGATTTTTAATAAAGCACAACTTATTATAGGTAGGACAGAACAAGATGGGCCTACTAGCTACACCTTAGTTTTGAATTGGCAAAAAACGACTACATATATATACCTTTTTAACATTTTGGTTTTCAACAACAACAACAAAAATTGTGTTGTTATTTGGATGATTTGACATGGAATGACCCTATTAAGAGTCTCAATTCAATTGTCCCTACATTGATAAATGTATTTTAGTAATATTGCATCTTTGTGTTGTATAATCTTTGCAAACATCTTTTATCAATGTCTCGTATTTTTAAACTAGATCTTGTTGGTTGTTGGCATACGGTGAGCCTCCAGATGTAGTTGAAGGAGCATCAGGTCGCCCCCACTGGTCCACACACCGTCACACTGCATGGCTTCACTTGCTGGTGTCTCACACCATGTCTCCATAAGCCCCGTCCTGCACACCCTCATGCTGGGGTCTCAGGCCTCTCACAGACTGACCAATGACTGCCTGGATTGTTCTGCCTGTCAGCCTGTCTGCCTTCTCCATCACGGGGATATGGATTGTGTGAGTGTTTAAGTGAAGGAGAAATATGTATATAATAGGCTTTTTAATGTTTTTGAAAGTAATCTCTTAATCTCACCAAGGCTGCATTTATTTGATAAAAAAATACAGTAAAAAGAGTAATATTGTGAAATATTATTACAATTTAATTTAAATATAGTTCACCCAAAAATGAAAATTTGAGTTTTATCTGCTTACCCCCAGGGCATCCAAGATATAGGTGTCTTTGTTTCTTCAATAGAACACAAATTAAGATTTTTAACTCTAACCGCTGCGGCCTACCAGTCGTATAATGCATGTCAATGGCAACATTTTAGAGTATGAGAGCTATGAGAGTAAAAAAATATACACATACGAAACCATATTAAACCCAATTGCTTGTGACAACACATTGATGTCTTAAGACACGAAACCGGTTTGTGCGAGAATCCAAACAGTATTTATATAATTTTTACCTCAAATGCGATCTATGTACAGCAGCCTTCACTGCGCGCCATCACTTCCGGTAGGTGAGGTCAAAATACACGATATGGCGTAGAGATACACGTGATAGATCACTTCCACCGCTTGTATCCAATTGAGACAAGTCATATTGCGTACATTTGACCTCACCCACTGGAAGGGATGGCGCGCAGTGAAGGCTGTTGTACATAGATCGCATTTGAGGTAAAAAATTCTATAAATACTGTTCGGTTTCTCGCACAAACCGATCATTTTGTGTCTTAAAGGAACACTCCACCGTTGTTAGAAATAGGGCTTATTCAACTTCTTTCCTACATTGAGATATGTGGTCCTGGTCCAAGCTCTTGTACTCTCCAGACTGGACTACTGTAATTCTCTTCTAGCGGGCCTTCCAGCATCCACTGTTAAACCCTTGCAGCTGATCCAGAATGCAGCGGCGAATTGGTCTTCAACGAGCGAAGAGAGAGCACACGTCACGCCTCTCTTCATCAGTCTTCACTGGCTGCCGATAGCCGCGCAAATCAAATTCAAGGCTCTGGTGCTTGCGTATAAAGCAACCGCAGGCTCTGCACCAGTATACCTAAACTCACTTGCTCAGACTTACACACCCTCCAGAAGCTTGCGTTCTGCAAGTGAACGACGCCTAGTGGTGCCATCTCAAAGAGGCATGAAATCCCTCTCTAGGACCTTTTCTTGGACCGTTCCCACCTGGTGGAATGACCTGCCTGTCTCAGTTCGAGCAGCCGAGTCTGTAGCCATTTTCAAAAAACATCTCAAGACACTACTTTTTCAGCAGCACTTGACCAATAAAGAATAACACTTATCACTCTATTCGTTTCTGTTTGTTATTTAAAAAAATTAAAAAAACCTGTCCTATGTGTTTTGTGTTTCGTGAGACTTGTTTCAGCGCTTGCATATTGTTGCCCTTGACTGGTCTTGGTTGCTTCTATTACTCTCATTTGTAAGTCGCTTTGGATAAAAGCGTCTGCTAAATGACTAAATGTAATGTAAATGTGGGCAAATATATTTTTGCATAATGAATGGAATCATATTTTGCCAGCTAGCATGTCCCCCCAAAAACCCCCACCTAATTACTTCTTGTGGCAGAGACTTGGGAACTTGGGACTATATTAGGGTGTAGCACTGCTACTTGGGTGCAGAGATATCACGCAACACATGAAATCCCACAACTTCTGTCAACATACATTTCATGTGTTGCGTGATATCTCTGCACCCAAGTAGCAGTGCTTCACCTGTGCTTCACCCCAATATAGTCCCTAGGAAATCGCCTAGTCTTAATCTGCATCGCTATTTGTACTTGTTGTGAATACGCAAGCCACAAGAAGTAATTAGGTGTTTGTTTTGATCACTTTTACTCGGGCCATGCTAGCTGGCAACATAGGATTCCATTCATTATGCTAAGCTAAGCTAGCGACGACCCTGCCAAACTAAAACAATGCATGCACTGAGACAAAAATGCATTTGCCAACATATCTAAATGTAGGAAAGATGTTGAATAAGCCCTATTTCTAAAAACGGTGGAGTGTTCCTTTAAGACGTCAATGTGTCGTCATGAGCCGTAGGGTTTAATATGGATTCGTATGTGTATGTTTTTTTACTCTCATAGCTCTCATGCTCTAAAATGTTGCCATTTACATGCATTATGCGACTGGCTGACCACAACGTTTGGAGTTAAAAATCTTAATTTGTGTTCTACTGAAGAAACAAAGACACCTACATCTTGGATACCCTGGGGGTAACCAGATAAACAATTTTTTTTTTTTTTTTTGGGTGAACTATCCCTTTAACTGGTTTCTGTTGTAAAATATTTTAAAATGTAATTTTTATACCTGTGATTGCAAAGCTGAATTTTCAGCATCTTCTTAGAGAAGTCTTCAGTGTCACATAATCTTTCAGAAATCATTATAATATGCTGATTTGGTGCTTAAACCTTAATGTTTCTGAACTTTTGACAGATATTGTATATAATACCTGTATATAGTTATGTTAAATTTACCTCTCTAATGTTTATTTGTTTAACTAATATACTATACATTACTACGTTTTCTAGTTACGCCATGGCAGTAATGAACCACCATGTCTGTCCAGTTGAGAACTGGTAAGTTAACCTTATAAAGCCTTCTTTATCTTTATGTAAATTATCAACATGTTTGAAACTGCTGAAATACCTGTTGTGCACAAACTACTACATCCCTTTCATCATCTGATTCATAGTTTATACTTTTTTAGCAAGTAACTGTAAAAATGTCCCCCTTTAGGTTGTGGTACACATCTTTTTTTCTGTGAATCCTTACTGATATTGACGTAAAATGTAAACATAAGAATACATGAAATCATATTTATATTTCAATATAAAACACTTACTGGTGTAATGAAACATATGCTTTTTTAATTATTCATACGTATTTTTTATCATGTTAAAACGTGTGAATCAAATATGATACATCAGGCATTTGATTATCACCTTACTAGAACATTATTGGGAGATATACTGTAGAGCACGGGTGTCAAACTCATTTTATGAGATTGTGGGCCGGTTGGGAAAAAAATTTAACCATGTGCGGGGCGAATTCCTTTTTTTAAAAACCTTAGTGCGCTGACAGTTACATTACTAATATTAATCATACAAACTACAAAATAATTTGCAAGAAAACTAGAAAAACACTGCTTTTTGAAAACTGCATTTGTTTTTACAGCGAAAAGACTTTATTAGACTTTATTTGATTTTTAAAATAGTGTTTAATTTAATGTAATTATACATAGGCTTCCTCCATGTTATCTTTAGTTTAATTTATGGTATATTAATGCAATAAATATAGATTTGGTTTTAAATCATAAAAACTCACATCAAGAAGAAACACATCAATAAGTGTACATTATTGTATGTATTTTAGTATTTAGTATCTTTATCTCACCTTTTTAGACAATGATCATGTGCGTTTAGAGCCATCACTCGACAACAGCTTTTTTCGTGACTTTTTCCTCTTAGGTATCTGCAACAGCTAGGGAGAAACGTTGATAGCCACTCATCAAATCATCACTAAATTTGACTAATTTGAACAATCACACTAAAAGTTTGTGTCTGGGGAAAATAATTTAAGTGTGTAACAACTGCAATTTTGTCTTATTTTAAGACTGATTTTAAGGCTTTGTGTCTATGGAGTCGAGGAGTCGATTCCATAGACTCCTACAGTGGGAGTCGGGAATAGGAGTCGACTCCAAAAAACCTAGAATTGAACACCCCTAGGTGGCGCTGATACAGCAATATAGCGTTTCCTTGGTTACCACTGCACACAAAGCAGCGCTGCACTTATTAATAGGATACTACTTTATACGGAGATCAGAGGAAAAGGAAATGCCATCCAAACTTTTCTGAAGACAGTCAGACAGATGCATTATAAACCCCAATTCAATATATTTTTCTTTCACAAACAGTGATCTTGTTGCTGGTAGACTACAGTATTTTCTCTACTGGCACGTCTCATTTTTGTGTCCATATTCAGTGTGTGTCTGTGCTAACGCCCTGTTTACAGACTTTGTGATATTTCCACACAAATTATATTCTGGAAAATGTTTGCAAAGCAATTTGTTTGCAAGAGAGCACTAGAGCAATAGGACAAAATAAAACTAAAACCTGTTCGGATTTATGGCGGGTGCCTGTGGACTAGTCAGTGCATCTCTATTTTTAAATTTTATAATTTTTGGACACCTTTTTGGGCTGTATGTTTGACACCCCTGCTATAGAGTGACGACTGGTATTTATGTGCATTTTATGTACTGTACTGTTATAAAGATCTCATTTATTTACATTACATGCTATCAGAATTTCATGTTACTTTTTGGCTAAATAAATGTCTCTTTTGCTCATGTTGAGGTGTTTTTTCCTCCTTGAATATGAGCTCCATATTCTAGGGTGACCAGACGTCCTGAAAAATTCGGGACAGTCCCGAAATCTAAACTGTTGTCCCGAATCCCGAATCTAGCCCTAATTGTCCCGAAAATTATACTAATGCAAAACCTTCTGATAAACATTAAAAACTGCCCGCGGAGGTTGAGTCGTCCAGCAACCAGCCCCCGCCGGCTGCTGATTGGCTATAGCATTTGTTTTCTTAGTTCAAATACCGTTGGCGCAAATTTAGATATTCATTGTTCGGTTAATTTTCATTCATTCCGTTGGCATGGCTGGTGTACCGGGACCCGAATCCGCTGCTAAAAAGCAAAAACGTCTCTTCAGGTACTGGGAGGAGTAAGTATTGATGAAGAGAGCTCAAGTTGTTGCAGCCGCGAGGAGGCGTAAAGGAGCACGCGTAAAGGAGTGAATGAGTGTCCGCGGCACTGTGTAGCCTACTAAAATGTTTTCTTTTTTTTCTTTTCACAATGACATTTGAGTTCATGATTTTAATGTTGTTTTTTTTTGTTGCAAAGTAAAGAAGACTAATGACAGACTGTTGATGTTTGAATAAAAATATGTTTGGTTCAGGATTGAAATTCATTATCTTTTATTATAGGTTACGCAGTCTAATATCATAGAAGCTCCCCTTCCCATCACCCCAGATCGCAGAATCACAAATTTCAGCCAATCTCATCTGGACACCCTACCATATTCTTTGTCATATTATATGAGCATTATGCCTGATGTATCAAATATAAAACTCAAAAATAAATAAAATAACACCACACACACAAACACAAATGTAAACCTTTTTTTGAAGATTTTGTTTAAACGTTTAGAAAACTGTTACATTTAAAAAAGAAATCGGACTATTATTACGGATGTCAGGATTTACAGGGTTAAATCCTGCATCCAAAAGTCACTATATACTGTTGTTTAAACGTTCCTGCTTGGTTCTTTGTATAACAGGACATACAATTTGACATGTACAGAGGAAACAGCTAAGAGGGGCTTCCCAAAGACCTGCTGCACTCTTCAAGACATCCCCCTCATTAGGTAAAAATGATTTTGAATTTATCTGGAATACCACAAAATGACCACATTTTCAAGATGCCTCCTTAGTAGTACTGTTTTGCACAAACTTCTCATGAAACAGTGGTCCAATATCTGGTTTTCTGCTCTTTTGACAGTAAATGTGGTTGCTATCCACCAGAGAGCTGTCTCTTCAGTTTGATAGGCAATGTTGGGGCATTTATGGGTAAGAATTACTTTTTAAAAATAAAGAAATAAATAGTGCTGTCAAATCGATTAATCGTGATTAATCGCAACCAAAATAAAAGTTTTTGTTTACATAATATATATGTGTGTGTACTGTGTATATTTGAATACATATACATGTGTATATATTTAAGAAATATTTGCATGTATGAAAGAATATCGTGGACAATTTTCAAAAGGAATATGTTTTCAATTTTTGGACGCATAAAATGTGACCATCCAAATCGCGCATTTCCGTTTGCATATTAGTTTATGCGAACGCACAAGGACTGCCATATTTCAAATGGAAAAGCAAAGTCTGTTTGCAATTGCATTTCCAATGTCTTACAAGTTATGACCCTGACATTTTTTGAATAGTAGGCCACGCCCTCAAGTGGTGGAAAACAAAGCACTTTTTCATCATTATTCATTCCCATAAAGAAAATGGGGAGAAATATCTAATAAATGTGTCTGTTTTGCAGCAACAACAACAAAAAAAAAAGTGATAAAATAATCATATATAATACATACAGTGGGTACGGAAAGTAGACCCCCTTAAACGTTTCACTCTGTTATATTGCAGCCATTTGCTAAATGTTCATGTTTAAGTTCATTTTTTTTCTCATTAATGTACACACAGCACCCCATATTGACAGAAAAACACAGAATTGTTGACATTTTTGCAGGTTTATTAAAAAAGAAAAACTGAAACATCACATGGTCCTAAGTATTCAGACCCTTTGCTGTGACACTCATATATTTAACTCAGGTGCTGTCCATTTCTTCTGATCATCCTTGAGATGGTTCTACACCTTCATTTGAGTCCAGCTGTGTTTAATTACACTGATTGGACTTGAGTGGGAAAGCCACTTGGGACCTTACAGCTCACAGTGCATGTCAGAGCAAATGACAATCATGAAATCAAAGGAACTGCCTGAAGAGCTCAGAGACAGAATTGTGGCAAGGCACAGATCTGGCCAAAGTTACAAAAAAAATTCTGATGCACTTAAGGGTCCTAAGAGCACAGTGGCCTCCATAATCCTTAAATGGAAGACATTTGGGATGACCAGAACCCTTCCTAGAGCTGGCCGTCCGGCCAAACTGAGCTATTAGGGGAGAAGAGCCTTGGTGAGAGGGGTAAAGAAGAACCCAAAGATCACTGTGGCTGAGCTCCAGAGATGCAGTCGGGAGATGGGAGAAAGTTGTAGAAAGTCAACCATCACTGCAGCCCTCCACCAGACGGGGCTTTATGGCAGAGTGGCCCGACGGAAGCCTCTCCTCAGTGCAAGACACATGAAAGCCTGCATAGAGTTTGCTAAAAAACACCTGAAGGACTCCAAGATGGTGAAAAATAAGATTCTCCGGTCTTATGAGACCAAGATAGAACTTTTTGGCCTTAATTCTAAGCGGTATATGTGGAGAAAACCAGGCACGGCTCATCACCTGTCCAATACAGTCCCAACAGTGAAGCATGGTGGTGGCAGCATCATGCTGTGGGGGTGTTTTTTTCAGCCGAAGGTTCACCTTCCAACAAGACAATGACCCTAAGCACACAGCTAAAATATTTGTCTGATGACAAAAAAAAGGCTAATTAAAGATTCAAACGGATTCAGTTTGTTTTTGTTTTGTCATCGAAGGAAATTAAATAGCAAATAAGTGATTTTCTATTACTATTCCAAAATGTCAGGGTCATAACTTGTAAGACATTGGAAATGCAATTGCAAACAAACTTTGCTTTTCCATTTGAAATATGGCAGTCCTTGTGCATTCGTATAAACGAATATGCAAACGGAAATGCGCGATTTGCAATTGCGTTTGGATTGTCAAATTTTATGCGTCCACAATTTGCAATTCCTTTTATATTATATATATATATATATATAAAATATTATTATATTTAAATATAAATATTTTATATATAAATATAAAAAAATATAAAATGTATACATGCATGTGTGTGTATTTATATATAAAAACACAAACTTTTATTTTGGATGCTATTAATTGCGATTAATCTATTTGACAGCACTAAAATAAACTTATTTTTAAATCAGAAATTTGTTGATTTCTTAATCTCTAATTCAGAATCCTATCCTATCTGTTTAGTAACCATAATTTCACTTAAAGGGATACTTCACAGATTAGCATTAAGATTTGTATCAGTGGAAACCCTGTAGGTTATGCGAATGAATATGCTTCCCTCACTCATGTCCCCCTGAGATGAGATATTTCTGTATTTTGTGTCTGGAAAAAAACTCAGACGACGCAAAAATTGTCAATTGCATCATTGAAGGCTCTTTTGGCCAGAGGCTAGAAATGACAGCCAGTAGTAGGAGCTAGTTCCGCATGTTTTCAACCCGCCCATAGGGGGTGGGATCTCCCTCACAGAATGTAAAATGCACACGGCCACTCAGGCATTCATAGCGGAGCGGTGCGGAGCAAAGCGAGCGTTTTCAATGAATTCCTATGAAAGTTAAGCTTCCATAGCACCATAGCACCTTCTGGACATGCACCGTGAATGACTGTGCGGCCATGAATGAATGGCAGTACTGCCGTGCTCATTTTAATTTCGGGTTAGAATTATCGCCAATTTGGGGGCGTGTTGCTTGAATTGTGGGTTATTATTCTTAATGAAAAACACAACAACAAAACGGTACAATGACAAACAAATTGCCGCTTTTACTTATTTTTTGCTTTAAAACCAAATCTTCCTAATGAAATCTGACTCCTGCTGCGCTTGGGCTGTGACTCTCATACAGCTCAAACTGCATTTGAGCAGACGCATTCAGTTTTTAATTATAGTGTCATTTGAAAATTAAAAATGAAAACGACGGTGGTGGGTGGTGCCGCTGTGAGCAAGTGATGTTACTGGTAGGCGTGGCTTGGGAGTGGCCTCGTAGGAAAGCGAAGCAAGTGCATTCTGGGAGTTCTCACATGAGCCAAAAATACATTTTCTGGCTTTTCTCAGTCTAGAAGGCACCAACTTCTAAAATAATTTCACATATCTACTACATAAATGGCCCAATTTAAAAACACATTCATCTTTCCAGCAGTGAAGTATCCCTTTAGTAAATAGAAGTCTTTCAAGTCTTATTTGTCTTAGTAATACACCTCTGTTGTTATTATTTGTGATGTGTCCCTGCAGTGGTTATGGTGTGCATGCTGCGTTATGCTCAAGTGATTGAACACAGCCATCATTGCTGGACCAACACAAGTTCTTTGGTGTCCGGCTGCATTAATGCTCTGGGTTTGGTCATGGTTGGGAACTTTCAGGTGAACAGACAATAATAGACTCACAACTTTAGCCTGTTACATACAAATCAAAATAAACTTGAATTCCTCTCACCCTTTCCGTATGTTTTTTTTTTTTCTCCCCTCAGGTTGACCATGCCAAGACGCTTCATTATGTGGGAGCTGGTGTAGCTTTCCCTGCCGGCTTGTTGTTTGTGTGTCTGCAGTGCGTACTGACGTACCGTATCGCAGAGACAGCGCTGGACTACTGGATGGCTCATGTGCGTGTGGCTCTTTCAGCTGGAGCTCTGGTATCGCTTGTCCTTAGTATCCTTACCTGGAGTTTGAACATGAGGCAAACGGCCTATAACACAGTGTCTTATTGCTTTTCAGTGGATGATAAAAGATGCAATGTCTATTCTTCACAATATTTTCACAAATATTTCAGTAATCTGTACCAATGCTGGTGAAATTTCACAAGTTGCAATACCAGTTTTGATACTACAGCAAAAACTCAATTTTATTATTTATATGCTTTATTTAAAAAGTAAACCATTAATGTTCAAATTAATACAAATCAGTACAATAGTTAAATGTTTTTCAAGTAAACATTTAAGTAAACAGTATGAAATTATATAAACAAACAGTGGTACAAAGAACAAAATAAACACGCGTAAAGTTTTTTCAAGTATTGTTTATAAACCATTGTCGCCGAAATGCAGGGAACCAACAAAAACACTTGCACAACTCCGTTGCTGCTCCGGAAAAACAAACTCCATCCACTGTCCCATTAACGCTGGGTTCTTTGGGAAGCTGTACAGGGTTGTCTTGCCCTGACAACCAAAAACACACTTCTTTGGTGACATTGTTGATTTTGTGAAGTCCTGTGACTGCAGCGCAGCCGGCTTCCCTAAAGCGTTCCCCCGCACACGCGCACACGTGCCCCCGCCCCCTTCCGGGAGAAGGTCCCTTACGGCACAAGGACATTCCGCCCTATCTGATGTCAGATAGACCCATGCTCAAAAACATTTTCCAGAAACTTATGAGAAACCGGAAGGAGTATTTTCGGCACAGAAATACTCCATCAAACGTCTAACTTTTTTTTTTTATTTGTCTGTGTAAAAAGCTTGGTATGCATGAAACAGCATTCCCACCTTTAAATGTAGAACAGAGGTCTTATGGGTTTGGAACAACATGAGGGCGAGTAATTAATGACAGAATTTTCTTTTTTGGGTGAACTTTTTTGGGGCGGCAGTGGCTCAGTGGTTCATGTAGATTGTCTACAAACCGGAAGGTTGGTGGTTCGATCCCCGGTTCCACCTGTCCAAGTGTCGAGGTGTCCATGAGCAAGACACCTAACCCCAACTGCTCCCGACGAGCTGGTTGGCGCCTTGCATGGCTGACACCGCCGTCGGTGTATGAGTGAGTGTGTGAATGGGTGAATGTGAGGCAAGATGTAAAGCGCTTTGGATGGCCATTGGTCTGTTAAAAGCGCTATATAAATGCAGTCCATTTACCAACTATTCCTTTAAGCTAAATCTCATGCCAACACTATTCCGAATACCTCGGAATCAGAACTCGGGCGTTTAAAAAAAAAAAGTCTAGTCAGAATTTTGTTTTACAACAATGTATTAAATGCTGAAGGTTAGCGTGTCCATTCCTTAACATCATACTTTCTATTCAAGGTGGTGTCTTCTTCGTCCATGAGAGTTTCGTATTGCAGCACGCCGCGGCCATATGTGAATGGGTCTTCACGGTTCTGGTCCTGGTGTACTATGGCACCTTCACCTATGAGTTTGGCACTGTCAACAGTGACACCATAATGGCAGCCTTAATGAAACGCAGTGAACATCACCTTCCGGGGTCTGCGGTCATCATGGGGGGTATCGGGAAGGGTGTTGCAATGGGATGTGGTGCCCGCAGTCTGAAGTCACCCGGTGGCAGCAGCACTTCCACACACCTCAACTGTACACCAGAAAGCATTGCCATGCTTTAGGGGTTAACCACTATGGTATTCTCTCAGACCTCAGCGTATAGACTCAGAACTCTATGTCTGGCTCACGGATTTGTGAAAAACTGGTACAAGCAATACAGAATTACAGTAAGTCTACCAACTTGCTGATTATAATCCAACAGTAATGGCCATTTGGTCATAACTAAGGTATTTTGCATGATATTTTGCATTCATGTTTAAGATAACACTCAGTACAGCCCCAGTAACCAGCACAGGCAATTCCTTCCCATGATTTAATGGGGCCTCTGATAAAAATGTTCTAATTTACTGTTGAAACTGCAATAACTCATCTCTAAAGGTGCATTCACACTGACAGTGATTCAATTGTTCAGGGTAAACAAGTTTACTGTTGGTTGCTAGAAGTCTTTCTGCATCAGGAAATTTTATACAGTGCTGCAAGCGATGATGTATTTTTGTAGGCCAAAACGTGGAAACGAGTTAGCATTTTAGCACTTCCGGTTCCATTGTCCCAAAAGTCAATTGGGTTTTTGCTTAAATGCCTAAAAAAATGGTATGTGGTTAACTCAAGGTACTTTCATGGTTTCCCCTTTTTTTTAAGCTTTTACTTTAGGCGATTGGTAACAAGTGGCTAAATGGCACTACAGAGGTTTTTCGGAGACATTAAAGGGTACATAACACACAGTTTTTGCCAATCTCTTGGTAATCTTGAGTACTTATAGACTAGTATTGCATCCTTCATATCTCCGAAGAGTCTTTAGTTTTATCATATTTATAAAAGACAGATACGCTGTACCGATTCTTTCCAAAAACAACCAAGCTCATGAAGGCATGTAGTGGGTGGGGCTAAAGAGGCACGAACACACACACAAACACACACAAAATACATCATGGCTTTTGATTCACTATACGTTCGTGTTGTTTACATCATATGCACTTAAGCACCGATTGCCATCAAAACACAGACATTTGATGCAGTTTCACTCACCACCTGCGGTTTCAACTCATGACCAGGAACAAACTAACACACTTGCAGAACTTCGCTGCTCCGGAAAAGCAAACTGCATCCACAGTTTCCTTAACGTTGGGTTATTGGGGAAGCTGAACAAGGTGATCTTTCCCTCACAACCAGAAACGCACTTGTGATGTTGTTGATTTCTTGGTCTAAAAACAAACGGACAGCACTTCCAACGGGTTCCTTAACCCAAACTAAGCTTGTTGATGGGCGCTCTTGCTCTCGCTCTGGTTGACTTGCGCACACGCTCATCAGGGAGAAGAGCCCAAACAAGAAATTTGTAAGGTCATACTTGAAAAAAACTTTCTGGAACGTATTTAAATCCTGAAAGAGTGTATTTGGCACAGAAATACTCCATCATATGTACAACTCGTTTTATTTTTTTCTTGCCCATGTTTAGCTTGAGAATCCAACTCTTTAACAGTGTAAATAAGTCAGAACGTTTGAAATAGCATTAACGAAACGTCATCCCACGAACATGTAAACTTGCACTGAACATGTTTCGGAAGCTTGATGGTAATTTTTGATGTCGTCACTGTGGTGTAGTTTGCTTATAGTCTATACGTTTAGCTTTTTACATCTGGTGATTGTATTTATTTGGGCTTCAAAGTTCAAAAAAGTTATTTCTTTTGTTGGCCAAAAGGCACTGGAAAAATCCTATTGGGTTTTGGTCAAGGGAACCAGGGTGATGCTAACTTCTAGGTTGGTTCTTTAAAAATATGCCATCACTGCAGCGCTCTATTGGTAGTCGGTGCATTGAATCTCTGCTCTTGCATAAACTAATGCAATTTGTCACAATGGAAGTTCATGTCGTCCTAAATCTCCAACACTCATTGGAAAACAGTGACTTTAGTCACTTTGTCTTTGTCAGTGTGAATCTGTTACATAGCTGCCAGCAATACCAAGACACTCGTCTAGACAAAGAAGATAATTGGCTAAACGCATCCAACCTTTTGTAACCCGTTTAATCTGTAGAAACTGTGATTACACAACAGGTCAAGCCATCACTGTAGCAGTGGAGATGTTAAGTCAGACAGCCACCTGCCGATAGTTGGGCTGCAATGAGTTTTAGGAACTTCAGTCTTCTGTTTATGTGTCCATTCCAAGTGCTCACAGCTTAGTTTGATATGTGGCACTGTATGGCATGACGTCAGGTGCTGTGGACTTCTGTCCTAAAGCTCTTGGATACATTGTGGCTGTATTGAATAAGATTTCAGTGCATCTCTGTGCAACCTTTCAATCGTTTTGGTGCTTTTGCCAAGTTTTTTCATCACTTGATCCAAAAACTGCCTTCATTGATCAATCCTAGGTATTTTGCGAACAAATTCTTAATATTTCATAATCACAAGAAACCAGATTTCTTTTCTATTATTTGGTCTTTTTGGGTTTATATTTTACTTTTAGAAATATAAGTCTTGCGCTTGATCCCTGTTTGATTCTGTATGATTAATTGAAAATGCTATATTTCAATGCTTTTGTGAGCAAACGCAAAATTTCTTAGAGGAAACCAACATATTTGCAAGAGAACGCAAACGTTTTGTGAGTTGAACACAATATTTTTTGGGGGGAATGCATTGCGTTCCCACAGAAAACTTTTGCATTCAGTCAAAAACAGGTGATGGAGGCTTTCAATGCTTTTGCAAGCAAATGGAAAGTTTCTCAGGAAAACGCAATCCTTTTGCAAGCGAACTCAAAGTTTCTATAGGAAACACAAAGTTTTGCATTATTGTATTTGCAAAAGCAAGTTATTTTCTCCATTACCAGTTTCTCGGGTGAATGCTCTTTGCATTTGTTCGCAAACCTTGACTGGAACCGGTGATGGAGGAAAAAAAGAGCTTTTGCAAGCAAGATAATTGAATAGCTTTTGCGATCAATTCAAAAGTTTCTTAGGGGAATGCCAGCGCTTTCCGCATTTGTTAGCAAAAGCAGTGAAATGTAATTTTTCCTCCCATCATCCCATTACTTACCAACTTAAGATATCTATTTCAAAACAGGAAATGCTTTTGCTACTGAAAATGCAGACAAGCTCTTATATATCTGCATTTGAGATGAATGTTTAGATGGTGAATCAAACTATTGGTATTTATTTGGTGCTGTTGACTGCTGGTGTGCATCTCTCAGCAGTCAACCTATATTATTTTCACTTTTAAGGTGGATTTGGAGATCGTTTTGTGTAATAATGAAGACATATTTGTTTCTCCAACATGCCTAGTTTCTATCACTTTGATATTAATCTAGCATCAAGGCAGAATCAGAGGTCTTTAGCCACAGTCTTTTTTAGTGTATTGTTTTAAAGCATTACTATTTGTGAATGATGTGCATTTGTTACGCAGCGCTGCTTGTAAGTGAATGCCTTTAGCTGAGCATATTGCATAGAATATCAGAACTTCGATTGAGACTGGGGTCTAGTCAGTACTATGAAATGAAGAACGCTTCCTAATCAGTATCACACCTTTGTTAACACCTCAGTTCCTACACGTCATTTTGTAATATATAGAATACTTCGAAAGAAATTCCCATGATGTATTGGAAATGATGTAGTGCACTAAAGGGGAAACCTGAGTATTTTTTTTTTTAGTGGACCCGAAATGTGAAATCCTCCTTAATAAGCTGTATTTTGACTACACAGTATTTTAGTTTTTAGATATTGCTCATTTGAAAGCAATACGTTATATTGAGAATTATTATAAAAACCAATGATAGTTGGTTATGTGTTGTATATGTTTGTTTATAATTTATACTTTGTAATGTCAGACAATGAAACAATGCAATATTCAACTTCTGTTCAAGTACTTGCAAAATACCTCTATGAAAATCCTACTGTGGTGAGATGTTCAGTTTCCTAAAGGAGCTGCTAAGGTTACAGAAATATATTTGTTGTTTCTGTTTTGTGTGAAAGGCCAATTTCAAACATCTGTAGATGTCCTGATACCTCTAAAAGCTCGGTCAAATGAATTATATTTATAAAGATAAGAGTCCTCTCTTTGATTATTCATATTTATATATACATCCTAAACTGCCTGGCCCAAAAAAAGGAAAAGTTGCTGTTTGGATTTAAATGCTTAAGAGTCTATGAGTGGATCATTATTGCATTGATTATTATGTTTCAGCATGTTTTATGTTTGGCAACAGTTCTTCTAACTCTAATTGATCGAGTGTGTAGTTTTTCATTTCTTAAACAACCATGTAGGAAAGAGACATCATGGCCATATTCCAGAGTAGACTACTCTACAGAGTGCTCGACTCTTGCATTGCCAAAAATTGATGCACCTCTTGATGGAAATATTATTACACTAAAGTTACACACTCCATCAATAAAGGTTACAAGAGCTGTTTCCTTATATATATATAACATGCTAGAAACATAATCACTGCAATAATAACCCAATCATAGACTTTTAAGCATTTGCTATTTAAATTTGCTTTTTTTTATTACGTTTTTATGGCCCGTCAGAGTATCTTTATATCAGTGCAGCTGTTTGAATGAGGCCCAAATCACATTTTAAGCTACAATAATTTAATTATTCTTTTTTCTTTTTTTTATGGAACATTCACAAATTGATATTTATCAAAATGGAAACTTTTGTTTAGTAGAAAGATTCTCTGATAACCTTGTGAAATGGAAACTGAAATAGAGCTGTTCAAACTGCAACTTTCTGTTGAATTATGACCCATTCTGCACGTTTCCTTATCTTTCACGAGGGGTTTGTTTTGTGAAATAAAATACCTTAATTTGAGAGACACTGTTCAATGAGAAGAATGTTTGCTGTCAGTATCAAACTGTTTACAGCAGTTATGTCATGCTAAATATATAATTTAGGTGACCCATAAAACCACTTAAAAAATAAATGCAAAATAAATTATATTTCAGACACCATAAAAGTGATATTCTGTAATGCGTCCTATAGTCATTCAAAGATACACTTTGCTCTTGAAATGTGAGGGTAGTGCTACTTCCAGCAGGACAATGCTCTCGCAAAGCTCAAATCACCTCAAACTGGTTTCTTGAACATGATCAGTTCGCTATACTCAAATGACCTCCAAAGTCACCAGATCTTAACCCTAGAGCACCTTTGGGATGTGGTGGAGTGGGAGATTCACATGATTGATGTGCAGCCAACAAATCTGCAGCAACTGCATGATGCTATCATGTCAATATGAACCAAAATATCTGAGGAACGTGTCCAGCACCTGTCACTGATAATTAAAGCATTTGTTAGACCAGCACATCCAATATATGCTCAATCGGATTGAGATCTGGGGAATTTGGAGGCCTAGATGACAGCTTGGACTGTCATGTTTCTCAAACCATTCCTGAATAAGTTTTGGAGTGTGTGGGTGCAGTATCCTGCTGAAAGAGGCCACTGCCATCAGGGAGCACCACAACCATGAAGGGGTGCACGTGGTCTGCAACAATTTTTAGGTAAGTGGTACGTCAAAGTAATATCCACATGAATTCCTGGACACAAGGTTTTCAAGCCCAGAGAACTTCCTCTACCGGCAGGCCTTCTTCCCATCTGGCTGCCATCTCTTCCCTAGGTAACCAACACACACCCGACCATCCATCTCATATAAAAGAAAACGTGATTAATCAGATCAAGCAATCTTCTTCCATTGCTCCACAGTCCAGTTCGGATGCTCATGTGCCCATTGTAGGTCATTTTGGCCATGGACAGGGGACATCATGAGAACTCTATCATGGGCAGAATCAAGTTTTTCATCAATCAGCTACAGTAGCTCTTCTGTGTGATCGGCTATAGCCTTCGCTCCCCACATGCATAAATCTGCTTTAAACACCCATGACCCTGATTTTAGTTCACCGGTTGTTCTTCTTTGCATCACTTTTGGTAGGTACTACTAACCATTGCATATCAGAAACACAAAACTTGATGTTTTATCAGACCAAATCTTTTTGCTTGTCCATTTTCCCTGTGTTCCAAGATTTGAAATTCAAGAACTGAAAACGTGCTGCCCTAAAAAAATTAAATAATTCAATTTTATATGTAAAAGAATTTGAAGTATAAATGCGTATATATCCACACTATATTGCTGAAAGTTTAGGGATATCTGCCCAACATGCACAAGCACTTTAATGACATCCCATTCTTAATCTGTGCGGTTTAATATGGAGTTGGCCCACCCTTTGCAGCTATAACAGTTTCAACTCTTCTGAGAAGGCTTTCCACAAGGTTTAGGTGTTTCTGGGAATTTTTGACCATTCTTATAGAAATGAAGAATTAACTGTGAAACCATCAGGAACCATTTAGACTATATCGCCACCATTTTCCAGAACTGCAACCTACCTGGAGTCTCCAGAAGTGCAAGGTGTCTGGATCTCAGAGACTTAAGTTAGGTAAAGAATCCTAAAAAAAAGACCCCACGCAATAAGAATCACCAGATGAAGTTTTGTAAAATCCACAAAGACTGTTTTTTTAATAGGCTTTATATGGCAGTAAGTTTTGGGAGTTAATTTTTTGTCCATGTCTGCAAAACGGACTTGAGGATAGGAGATGGACTAAAAATGTACTCCCAAAACTTACTGCCAGATTCTTGAAGATGAATTCTTCAAACAGTGGTACAAGAGGATGTGGTGCTGGTCCTTCAAGAGTCACTCTCAACCTGTCTATAAAAACAAGTCTTCATAATTCTACATGCAGTGTAGTGTATGTAAAAGTAACATACGTTTATAGATTAGATGGTGCCATCTGCTGTTTAATCATGCGCTTTGCATGTGTCCACAAGAGACAAGAGAACGAGTGTTAGTAATTATGGTGCTTGGTGTTTAGGCATTTTGGCCTTGGCCCTTTTTTTATCCTATAATCAAAACACAAAAAAAGGGTCCAGGAGATGTCCAGGATTTTGTCTAGGAGATGACCCATAGAGCCATGGACTCCACTAGACTCTTGAAGGTTTGCTGTGGTATCTGGCACCAAGATGTTAGCAGCAGATCCTTTAAGTCCTGTAAGTTGTGAGGTGGGGCTTCCATTGATCGGACTTGTTTGTTCAGCACATAACATCGTCTAGCCATCACAATTTGGCCCTGGTCAAACTCGCTCGAGTCCTTACGTTTGTCCATTTTTCCTGCTTCTAACATATCAACTTTGAAGACAATGTTCACTTGCTGCGAATATATTCCACATGATGAAGAGATAATCAGTGTTATTCACTTCACCTGTCAGTGGTCATTGTTATGCCTTAACGGTGTATATACATATACAGGTTATTTTGTCACTCAACATTGGAGTTTGATAGTCCCTCCTCCTCTAGATAATTAAAGCAGGACCTGTTGAGCATGGTGTCCAACATTCCACACTTTGTTTTTTTCAGTTAATTAACTGCATCATCTGGGTATTTAAGAATGAAAAGTAAAATGGTATTTCATGCTGTCATGGTGGGTAGTAAAGAGAGAACCATACCAAACCATCGGGAATGCCATACCAAAATAACTTGGAACTGATGACAGAGACTCACGTCCAGTCTTGATTCACTTGTTAACGAATCCAAATATGAGACGTTTTATTGAAACTGTTATGAAAACCATATAATATGCAACAGTTTTTATACAGTTTTGCTGTTAGTATACACTAGGGAGAAACCCAGATTTAAAATTCTATTGTATTGCATTGTTCTATTGTATTCTATTGTAAGAGTTATGTCCTCTCACAATTGTTTGTGCTTATAATATTCCAAGACATCATGACATTAGCCTATTATGGACCCTTTTCACATTTCTGGGGTTAAAATGATTTTTGCATTCACATTTAACCCAATTAGCAAAGAAAGGAAAAATCTGATTTTGTATTTGTTCTTTGCTATCAGTTTAACTCTATTATCCTATAATCAAAAATACTAGTTTGATCTTTCTGATGAGATTTTTTGGCCAGTGACCTCGTCCAATTATTTTTGTCCACATTTTTTAACCCGAGGCAAGTTTCTCTCAGACTTTTCGGTATGTTTAATGTTTATACTTATGTTTATACTAAATATTATGGTTTTGGAAGGAAAACCACAGATTTTTTTATTTTTTACATTTTGTTTCTTGGTACGTACAAACATTTTCTGTGAATGATGTGTTGGGGTGCAATCCAAGTCAAGATTATTATTTCCACTGATATTCCACCTCAGAATAATCTGAATATGATATAACCGAATCATCATGGCACAAGACATGAAAGATCTTTTAATTAAAAGTAGGAAATGGTTTTCCCTGAGACAACAAGTTCGGTCACCCCTACAGCAAAGGTCATACAACCTACTACTATGTCAAAGTTGAAATAGACTAGCTATAACTATGTACTTGATAAGATTTGTTGGGGCCTGAGGTGAGAACATTTGACTTCTTGAAATTTTGACAGGGACCTTTTCAAATGAAATGCTAAATAAATAAATAGCAAGTGGCACTGTTTCCTAAGAATGACGCTGTTATTTAAGGCAAGCCTGTTTCAGTGAATCACCCAATGATTAGTTGAAGTGGAAACACTGAAGTAAATAAAGGGGAAGGTGCTGCCAAAGTGGAGTGAGGAGGGGCCTTGAGCTGCACACCTTCTTGACGTGCCATATACGGACTTTGCTCTTACTTCACCTGCATTTTATTCACTCTTTCTTCATCTTCGGGATCACGCAGAAACACAGGTTCCAGCACGATATTGCTGCAGTATGGTGAGTTTATGCAAACATAAAAAGAACAGTTTACAGTTAGGTAGCCTATAACCTATTTGTCTAACATTCCAGTAAACAGAACTTTCTAAAAGGTTACTATGTCATGTTATGCAACAAAATATGTATAACACTTTATCTTAATCTACAGTCATTGGCTGTGTTTTCCCTTGTTGTTCATATGTAGGCCAAACAGTAGCTTATCAGAGACTGTAATGCAGTAAAGTCACGCAATCACGCAGCTGACAGGACAGATTATTGTGCACCCTAAAACAGCAAAATAAAAGCACCATTTATGGAAATACAGTGCCCCTTAAATGACATTTAAGCCACAATTAAAATATATGAATGTCATTGCAGTAGATTGAGGACCAAAAGAGAGGGTTTGTGTGTGCAAGATGTTAGTGGATCAAGCTATGCATCATAGTTAATGTGATTACACCTGTGGTTACTGCTAATCCCAAACTATTCCCACATTCCTAACTAGTTTCAAATAGTTTTTTATGTATTTAAAGCACCTGAGAAGCAGAATACTTTCAAGCAGAATGTTGTATTAAGTAATGAAGCATGTCATGTCTTGCATCTGTTTTAGGATAAAATGGAGACTGCTAAGAGTGAGACAGATGAGGTGAAAGTCACTATGCTGAAAAATGCAAATGGAGCAGGAGAACTCAAGGATGTCAGTCAAAAAGCTGAAAAGCCCCGGTGCACCGTGAGTCTCCTTAGTGTATAGCAAACCAAGATTTATGTCTAGAATTAAAGGTGCTGTATGTAAGTTTTTGACTCTACTAAAGCATAAAAATACTATTATATGCAGTGTTGGGGGTATCGTATTACAAGTAACTTGAGTTACGTAATAATATTACTTTTTCAAGTAACTAGTAAAGTAACGCATTACTTTTCAAATTTATAACAAAATATCTGAGTTACTTTTTCAAAAAAGTAGTGCAAGTTACTTTTTCACATTTATTTGACTGACAGCTCTCCTGTCCCCATGAAATCGAGAGTAAGTACAGAGGTGTTGTGTGTGAACATAGTTATTGTAGTTCAAGACTAAATTTGAGCATTTATTCATCTCACTTGCATAAAGATTGAGTATTGCTCAAAAATAATAAAATCAGTCAAATGCAAAATATGCAAACCTCCAATAATTACATGTTAAATCAAACAAATATTTTTATGTATTTAATCTACCTTTATTGACCAATTGGCTGCTGACCTTTAATGATTCAGTTAAATCATGAGCAAAAAGTATTTATTGGTAAAACTTTTCTCCTGCGTCCTATTCTTTCATTACCCAGAATGGCAGCGTAGCACACACAGCAGAGCCTGTGAATTTGTATTTTTACCTCGGCCTGAGGCTTATTTATTTCAATTTTGGTATGAAGAGTTCTTTACATTTGCACAAAAATAGAATCTTTTTGTCATAAAAAAACAAAAACAAAAAAACAAGCCCAGTCAGGTGAGAAAAAGTAACGCAAAAGTAACGTAACGCATTACTTTTCTTAAAAAGTAACTAAGTAACTCAATAAGTTACTTTTTAAGAGAGTAACGCAATATTGTAATGCATTACTTTTCAAAGTAACTTTCCCCAACACTGATTATATGTTTGCAGATATTAAGGAAACATGCTCGTTTCTCTGACAAACAATGCTACAGCCATATATATTACTTCTGGCTGTAGAAGTTCCATGTCGGAATGTCTGTTTTTGTTTTGGTCAGTGTGATGACGCAGCACTATCTCGTGACCAATTTGTCTGAGGTGGCTAATTCGTCCAAATTCATACGAATTCGTACAACCTCACTTGTATGAATTAGTACGATTTGTCTATACTACAGTGATGGGTAGGTTTTAGGGGTGGGGTTAGGGGTATGTCATTCGTACAAAGTTTAGCAAACATTTTAAGAATTCGTAAAATTCGAGTGAGGTTGTACAAATTCATACGAATTAGCCACCTCGTAAAATATGTACAAATTTGCATTGTGATCAGGTTAGATACCACACATTGCCAGTTTACCCAATAGTATTTTGACACCACAGGATGACAGTTGGCAGAAAATAGCGTATTGCTATCATGGAAGCCAGCAAACAAACTGGGTCAGAGCCTCGGCAACCATCTAAAAATCTCTATGAACGTAAGCACAGTATACTGTGCGGAAAAATCAACTCATCAGCTATTGTCAATATTGCGCTCGTTCCTGTTGCGTGTCCTCAAAATCTGCGTGAGTGGCGAGTCTGAGGAGGTGGGGATGGGGCAAACAATATTTTGAATTTGGACTGCAGTACCCATTTCAACCACTAGCTGTCATTCTTACATAAAGCACCTTTAATACATCATCTTATATTTACAATTACATATGGATGTCTTTTTATTTAAGCCTGCTAAAAGAGCTCAAGGTTTGTCTCAAATGCTCTCTAAACAGGCATATTGGTATAAACTGAACATATAAATAGTATTAATCACAGTTTTCTGTGAAACTTAAAGGATAACTTTACAGACTTCTGAACTATATGTTAAAGATTAATAATCTTCATAACCCGTCCTATTTTTATTTTAATTTCAGAAAAGAAATGGTAAGGAATCTGCAGCAAAGCTGAAAGAGAACCAGAAGATGGGGTATCTGCGGGCTAATAAAGGACTCATAGCCACTGTACTGATTTCAGCTGTTATTATATTCACGATTGTGGTTGCCATGCTTGTCACTAAAGAAACTGAAGGGCACACTCACTCAGAAGTGCACAATGCCACAGAAATTCCATAGCAGCAACTGCAGTGGGAAAAATCTGTTTGTTTTAGTAAATTATTATGTTTTATTTTATAAAGTTACATCTTATCTTATCTAACATGACATTACATTTTCTGTTTTAAACATACTTAAAGGGGAAGTTCACCCAAAAATGGAAATTCTGTCATTTTTGTCAATACAGTAAAAGACAGAGGATCCTATTCACAATAACAATGGGCCCTATTTAAAAAATGTCTTAATTTGTGTCCCACAGAAGAAAGAAAATTATGCAGTTTAGTACAGAACCCCTAAAGGGACATGGGGAGAAAAAACATGATGAGAGGAAAAAGTATTTTCTCATCATGTTTTTTCTCCCCATCACCATGGGCTCCATAATTTTAAGATTGTTTGTATTAAGACAACGATTTAAACATTCTGTGTGAATTTTTTTTTTCTAAGCTCATTAGTCTCACTTTGTCATATAAACATGACTTGCAGGAAAGGCTAGAAAAAACACATTCCCCGTGAAAATTGTGGTGATAGTTTGGTATGTAAACACAAGGAGATGTGATTGAAAGCAAGGGCATTTTCTGAGGTCAAGTGCACATACTCTTTTTATTCTGTACTGAGGAGCAGTTTTTTTTAAAAGTCATCTTAAAGACAGGCTTCATTTGAGGCTAAAGATTGTATAAAAAGCAGTTATCAGCATTAACAATGTTGCTTGTTCACAACCAACTTTTTATGTTGTAAACCCCCTCAAGCTGTCACAATCATGTTTGGTTCAAATGTAATTTCTGATGAATGTGAAAATAAATGCAGAAATGTATTATCTGTTGTTATCATTGAGTCAGCATCAGTGCTTCATGTTCACATGAGTTTCTTTAACAGCAAAGTGTTGACAAATCAGTTCACTCAAATTACTTGAATGTACAAACTGTCACAGGGGAGTCAGGCAGCCCTGTCTAGTCGCTCCCTAACTAACGGAAATTTGAAAACTATTCTTCTTACAATTAATTTGAAGTATTTTATTTTATTTTTGCTTTTGTGGGAGTATATTATTCAGATAAAGGCTAAATAACTTATTTGTCATGTTCTGCTGGCATATTATATAAATAAACTTTGATATTAGTGGTCAAGATATACATACAGAACCATGCAATATGAAATCTACATAGACTCGCCCTGCTCTGAAACGATTTTAACTTTGTGTTGAGGAATATACTCAATACAAACATTCAACTCTATTTTAATCTCCTTTCTGAGAAAGCAAAACAGAGAAGGAGACTTATAAGGGGTTGTTCACACAAAATACCTAATATGTATTCCACTGTGCTGATTTTGAATTGTTGTTGTGTAAACATGCTATATGGGCAACAGTGGGCATGTGAGCATCAGATCTGGACCACAGAGCAATGGAAGGTGGCCTGGGCTGATGAATCATGTTTTTTTTTTACATCACGTGGATGTCCAGGTGCATGTGTGTCGCTTAACTGGGGAACACATGGCACCAGGATGCACTATGGGAAGAAGGCAAGCTGGTGGAGGAAGTGTGATGCTTTGGGCAATGTTCTGCTGGGAAACCTTGGGTCCTGCCATCAATGTGGATGTTATTTTGACACGTAGCACCTACCAAAGCATTGTTGCAAACCATGTACACCCTTTCACGGATACGGTATTGCCTGGTGGCTGTGGCCTCTTTCAGCAGGATAATGTGCCCAGCCACAAAACAAAAATGGTTCAGGAATGGTTTGAGGAGCACAACTACGAGTTTGATGTGTTGACTTGGCCTCCAAATTCACCAGATGTCATTTTCAATCGAGCATCTGTGGGATGTGCTGTACAAGTCCAATCCATGGAGGCCCCACCTCGCAAATTACAGGACTTAAAGGACCTGCTGCTAACATCTTGGTGCCAGATACCACAGTACACCTTCAGGGGTCCAGTGGAGTCCATGGCTCGATGGGTCAAGGCTGTTTTGGCAGCAAAATGGGGACTAACACAATATTAGGAATAATGTTATGCCTGATCTGTGTATATACAGTTGCGATCAAAATTATTCAACCCCCGGAGACTAATAATTTAGGCTTTTCTAAAGATAAAGAGTTTTAAAAAATTGTATTATTGTATCGTACCGATAACAATTTAGTGGCAAATTAAAAGTGATAACATCAATATGCTGCTGTTTTTAAGTCACTTATTTGTATGGTATGGTACAAAAATTGTGGTAAAACACAATTAAGCCTTTGGAAACTCTATAACAAAACTGAAGCTTGTGCTGTTACACATACATTTAGCCCATGCATGTGCTAAAATTGAGTGGCAAATATGGACAAATCAATATAGAGAACAAATTGTTTTATCACATTCTATGGCTACAAAAATATTTCCAAAACATAAACGTTCCTAGAGACACAGCCTTATTCATAAGTTTAAGATTTGTTGTACCAGAAAACCATTGATGGTTTTGAAGAAAAAGCACAATATCATCAAGGGAAAAAAAAACAGAGCAACTGAAAAAACCCTAAATTTACAGCCAAAGACTTGCAAGATGACCTGATGAAAGGAGGAAAAAACATTTAAATGCAGAGTATAAGATGAACACAAGACACGCATGGACTTCATGTTGGGACATCTTGCCGAATGCCACTCTTGACCAAGAAGAACATAAAAGACATACTTATATCCAAATTAATTTTAGCATAAAGTCGGCCTTTTAGACCTGTGGAGTTCTGGAAGAATGTTTTATGGAGTGATATGACCACACTGGAACTTTTTGGACCCATGGATCAGCGATATGTCTGGTCCAAAATAAAGAGGCAAAACTTATGAGCAGAAGAACACCATCTGCATGGTCAAACACGACCTGTGCAGTCTTGTTATGGGGGTGCTTAGCTGTTGCAGGAAGTGAAAACAATGACTGTGATATAAAGTCATTTTTGGCAAAGATTGTGATACCTTCGGTGCAGAGACTGAAGCTTGCTGATAGACTTTCCTGAAGGACTCTTCTCATCAGTTTTACGTTCTCAGAATCGCGCTATGGATAAAGAGACAACAGATTTGGTTCCAGTGAGTAGCGAAACAT
Source organism: Gobiocypris rarus (assembly GCA_023029165.1). Classification (NCBI taxonomy): domain Eukaryota; kingdom Metazoa; phylum Chordata; class Actinopteri; order Cypriniformes; family Gobionidae; genus Gobiocypris; species Gobiocypris rarus. The sequence goes on along the minus strand of CM040916.1, from coordinate 13,498,540 downwards.
AATGAGCTTCCCCTGTTGTGGGCGTGTCCTTGAGACAATGCGCAAAACTTTTAGTAATTATATTTTTTTGTACGTATTTGACCTAACAAAACATGCACCTTGTGGATTATTGATTTATTTATCAACAGCAGTTTAATATATGAAAATGACGGACGCAAAAGACAGACGCTAGTTCAGTTGGCGGTTTGGGGGCGCAAGTGTCACGCACACTAGCAGACAGATTGAGACCAATTCACCTGCAAAATTACCGCTTCAAAACGTGTGTGTTGCTCTAAAACACATGCACAATGTCAACAAACGGCAGGACCTCGAGAATATTACAGTTTATGGCCCCAGATGAGCGCCGTCAGTTTGGAATTGAGGTAACTGCACATCAGTAAATAAGCCGTGTAATTTTCCAGTGATGCTTACATCTAAACACGCTAGCAACTCACTTTTCTTTATGTGCGCTTAAAATTAGATTTATATTAACTTGCGCGTTCTCTACAACGCTAAAATTACACATTGTAAAATGCATACAACTGGTAAACAAAGTCAAGAGCTTTTTAAACCGCCACGTGTGATCCATTTGGTGGTGGTGGCCACTGGCCAGTTTTTGAGTTGACCTCATACGTTGACAAGATCAGAGCGTACCCACCAAAAGTATTGTGGTAAATTACTGTGTAGTATTGTGGTACCATCATGGCATAATGACATCAGATGGTAGTTCCATGGTGCTTTGGTAGACAATACTGAACTTATCATATTTAAGTGCCATGTATTTATGTGCGACTCCAAGATACTTTAAAGAATACCACCAAGGTTTTAACATGTTCCAAAAAACATGATTCCATGTCCAAGACCCTTAGGTTACCTCTTGGTGTTTAATTGGTAGTGGGAGTTTATGTTAATTAAATAGGCCTACTGTTACATTTTTGCAAACCCTGCTTGCAATTTGCAAAATATGGCAGTTTATCTAAATGGTTGCGCCACTCAAATAAACTTGCTTTAACATGAATTAAATAATTGTAATACATTTTGTATGAATGTTTATTACTTTTTTGTCTTTTGTTAGACTCCTTTCCAGCGTCTAGCATGGCAAATGCAAGACATATTAGGGGATGGAGGAATTCTCAAAGAAGTCGTCCATGCAGGGAATGGTCCACCCGTACCCATGCATGCCTCTGTATCAAGTAAATGGTTGAGTCATAGTTCTAGTTTCTCGCTTATGATAGTTTAATAGTGCAGAGATAAATGATATTTAACACACCCTACTTTTCAAAACTTTGGGGTCGGTAAGATTGTTTAATGTTTTTGACAGAAGACTCAAATGCTCACCAAGGCTACATTTATTTGATAAAAAATACAGAAATCATTCTAATATGCTGATTTGGAGCTCAAGAAACATTTCTTATGATTAAAGTTGAAAACAGTTTTGGTGCTTAATATTTTAGGTAGTAGATATTATGTCTTAACTGTCATTTTTGATCAATTTAATGCCTCCTTGCTGAATAAAGTATTAATTTCTTTCAAAAAACACCACCACAAAATTCTTGATTGGCAGTGTTTGCACTCTTATGTCATATATTCTCTTCTTTTTTGCTACCTTCTCATTAGCTTTTCGACATGAACTCATTTCATCCACAGTTAATTTCTCTGGTTTCATTGAGTACTCTGACACACCATTTGAGACCACCAACCACCTCAAATATCCACGAATGATGAAGCTTGGTAGAGGTAGGATGGAAATTGACTTCTTCCATTGAAACGATATTCTTTATGATATTCCTTTATATTGTCTTGTTTGTCCAGTGCGAGACACTCAAACCTCTTTCTCTGTAGATGTTACTTTGTATGGCCTAGAGCTCGGCCTTCTTACTATGAAGAAAGGCGAATTTTCCCGTTTTCTCTTCAAACCCAAATATGCCTATGGAGATCTTGGGTGCCCCCCACACATACCTCCATTAGCCACAGTCCTCTATGAGGTGCACGTCCTTGATTTTCTGGACTCGGCACAAGTGGATGATTTCATGGATTTGACTATGGTAAGATTTAATGCATTTACAATTGTGGTCAGAATTATAGGCACCCCTTGTAAATACGATCAAATATGGCTGTAAAAATAAATCTGCATTGTTTATCCTTTTGATCTTTTATTTTATTTTTCTGACCCCAAGACTCAACTAATCTCTGCAATTCTCCATCTGTGATCCTTGAAGAGTCTTTGGCCACTCAAACTCTTCTCATCGACGTGCATTAGGATAATATAGACACATGTCCTCTTCCAGACATATTCGTAACATCTTTAGTTGATTGGAACTTCTTAATTATTGCCCTGATGGCGGAATTGGGTATTTTCAATGCTTTAGCTATTTTCCTACAGTCACTTTCGATTTTGTGAAGCTCAACCATCTTTTGCTGCACATCAGAACTATATTCTTTGGTTTTACTCAGTGCTTTAAGTGGGCCGGTACGTGCCGGTACTCAGTACCGCCACTTCCAAATATATCTCTTGAGCATACCGCCACCTCTCCGTGCGCCCAGAACGTGCTTTTAGAGTACCGGTACGCTCCTTTGCACATCTGTTTTAATCCTTACCTGCACCTTTTCTTGCGTACCGCTACTTCTCGCCTTTATAATGGACGCCCAATTGTTTAATTAACTGGCGCAAATTACTGTACTGTTACTTTTGCCTGAAGCGAGAGTGTCCGCTTACTTAGAGAGTTTCTAACTGTGTTGCTATTTGATTAGAAAAAAGAAAGAAAAAAATTAACATTGGCCTGGTAGTGAGGAGCTGTCAATGATCTTGCTTTGTAAATAAACCCTTATTGTAACAAATGCTATAGTTAAACAATTACAAGAACTATATGTTAGTTTTAAGGCCAAGTACAAGTTAAAAAGAGCTTTAAAAAATGGACCTTCTTGAATGATTGACTAAACAATCCCCCATAACCACGCCCCTAACAAAGCCCCGCCCCCTTTGGTGAGTACCGGCACTTTATTTTTTCCACTTCAAGCACTGGTTTTACTCAATGTGTTGAATGATTAAATAAATTTGGCCTTTGTGTTTCCTCATATTTATACTCAATATCTAGATAATTTTATGTTCCTAGTCGCCCTGGTTTGCTTTATTTTTTATTTATTTCATAATGTGATTTTCCCCCTGACTTTCCATTCTTTTACTTCAATGAAAGATTTTTGCAAATATTTTGAATGATAGATCAAAATGATAAACAATGCAGATTTATTTTTACAGCCTTCTTTGATCATATTTACTAAGGGTGCCAATAATTCTGATCACCACTGTAGCTTTCTCATTTAGTTTGTTTGTGGTATCTAAGATTGTGATTTCAACATTCCCCAGGAAGAGCAGAACACTGTTCCTCTGTCCACCTTGCTGAATGTGCTGGAAACACAGCGGAGCTTTGGCAACCTCTGCTTCAATAAGAAGCGCTATGAAGATGCTCGAGAGAGATACAAACAGGTATTCTGCTTAATTCTGTCTTATTTGTTTCGCAAGTATAAGAGTTTATGAATGGAAAATGTGCTCTGGAAATTTGTATTTTATTCTAGCTGTGAAAGACTGACATTTTTAATTTTTTTTGTCCCATGGCACAGGCCATGACACTTTTGCAGAATCGTGAGCCAGTGGATGATGAAGAGAAGCAGCGTCTTGAGGAAATAAAGTTGCTTTTCCTGCTCAACCTCTCACTCACGTACCTCAAACTGGAGAAACCTCAGAAGGCCCTTTGCTTTGGTCAGAAAGCACTCGACATCCACCCCCAGAACACTAAAGCTCTCTTCCGCTGTGGCCAGGTTGGAAAATATTTTGACATTTTTATTTACATTTTTGTTGAAACTCTGAACATATATTTTTTTAGAAAAACATAAGCATATTGCTCTGTAAAAAATAGGGCTGTCAATCAAATCATGTGATATGCTGATAAATTAATTAATCACAAATATGAATATATGCTGAGAAAAGCATCCAAATTAAGGCGTTTTCAGACCTGTTGATTATGTTTTTGTTTTGAAACAGGGACTTAAATGTTACAATGTTGCATTTTCTCCATCCACGGTTTGGTTAACTTTCACAAGGCAACATTTCAAAGCATACCAAAATGTGTTTATGTATCTATATCTCAATTAGATCATATCAATTAGAGTGGGAATCAACGCTTTGTCAGCGCAGCGTTCTTGAAGACAGTGCTGTTTTTTTTTTTTGTAATGCATTTCCCATTATGAATTATGCTACAGCTTGGTTCGTTGGTCCGTCGGGTCAGATCAGATAGATCTTTTTTTTTTTTCTCATTGGAACTCATCAGAATTCATCAGAATCTGCTTGAAAGTCAAATTGGTTTCATTTTCACTCAGACCGAGACTACCTAGTTCAGGTGATCTTAGCACTTTGAGATTCTTCAGAATGATTGATGCAATTATTTGATGCAATATATATAATATATATGATGCGTTTATTTTGGTACAATATATATCACAAAACCTCTTGCTCAAAATGACCTCTTGCTTTATGATGATTGAAATCGCATAATTGCCTTCAACAATTACTAAATAAACAGCAAAATGTTACGTTTTCTAATATATGCATGGATTGATTCTGACGAGCTTGCGGAACCATCGGCTAGACACTATTAGCTTGTTAGCCAGGGTGCAAAGTGTGAGAAATCAGAAACAGGTCAGTTGCCCGAAATGAATGGATGAATCAGGGAATGTGATATCACAAATATCTCGTGATGTATATGACATGCTGCATGTTTTGGACAGAATACAGCATAGCTTCAGTTTCAGTTCACAGTAGATGATTTATTGCAAGTGCTATATGTTCGAGACTTATAATTTGACGCAACATGCAGCAAACATCTTCCCAAATTCGTAATGAGAATAATTTATAAATAAAAAAAAAGAAGCACTAAGGTCTTCCTGTGAGTTTCCGCCAAAATAAGCTCTGTTTAACGTTTGAAAGAAATCCATTAACATTTCTTGTTTTAAAAAAAAAAGTATCTTCTGCTCACCAAGACTGCATTTATTTGATCAGTACAGTAAGCAAGTTATATTGTGAAATATTATTACAATGTAAAATAGCTGTGTTCTATGAGAATATCAAGTAAATTGTAATGTATTCCTGTGATCAAAGTTGAATTTTCACCATCATTACTTCAGTCTTCAGTGTCACATGATCCTTCAAAAATCATTTTAATATTATGATTTGCTGCTCAAGAAAATTTCTGATTAATGTCAGGGTTGAAATGTTTTTTTAGGATTCTTTTAAAACTTTCTATTTCGGATAAATCCTGTTCTTTTGAACCTTCTATTCATCAAAGAATCCTGGGCGAAAATATTGTGAGCATATTCAGCATAAAAGAACATCTTTTAAAAACATATAATAGAATTGTATATATATCCCAGTCTGAACTGTAGTACTGTAAGTAACTTTGAATATTAAAGTGCAGATTAACTCCTGACCACTCTTGTGGGTTTGCTACTGTTCCAATTAAAAACCGTATAAGGGTAAAAACATGACATGCAGACATGATGTAAGCGTCACAGCTACAAATAATACAATTGATAATGGGTGTGGGAATTATCAAGAATTGACAATAGTCAATCGTCAATCGAATTGGTGGCACAGAGAGGCCCACAAATAAAATTCTGCTTAGGGCCCCATAAAGGCTTGGGCCAGCCCTGGGGCAAGCAGTGTCCTCAAGAGCGGCCTATGCGTGGGTGTGGCCCAGCCAGAGGAAACATCTGACATGGTCATCTGGAAGCTCAATGGGTCCTGAACAGGTTTGATAGCTTTTTCCACGTCTTCGCCGGAATGCAAAGGGGATTGGCGCAGAATCGTCCTCAGCTGAAGACTTCTCACAAAGAAGAAATATTTGGAGAAATATTTATATATAGGTAGCAGGCCCACCCCTGTTTCACGCACTTGAACAGCTTATTAGCTTTTGAAAGTGCGGCAGCATTATTTAGTAAGTCTTCAGTATGGCTCTGTGAAAAAAGCTTCCCCCATTCATAGGTACCGAAGACGTCACTTTTTTTTTTGAGTCCAATATGCCAACGAACACAGCACATTCTAGATGAGATTATATCCAAAATTATATATTTGGAAAAAACATTTGTTATTGGTTGTGATCCTTATTTATTACATCCAACTGTGTTTTGCCTTAAAATCTGACGCCAACTTGCTTTTCTGGACATTTCTACAGTAGCGCTCGAGAATAAGGTGGATATATCTTGTACATAATCCATTGCCATACATGCATTGCACCGACTGAGCCTGGTTTCTCCCAGGGTTTAGTTTTCTCCATATGCCACCTGGTGGAGTTTTGGTTCCTCGTCACTGTCGACTTTGGCTTGGCTTGCTCAGTTGGGGACACTAATTTTCAAATAAATATCCAAATGAATCTAATTAGTAAACTAAATTACTGATCTGCCCATGTTGTCACTGTATGATAATTGAAATGAGCTAGATGACATCAACGCTTTTCTCTGGAGCGATTGAACGGCCAAATCAAATTCTGTTACATTATTTTCCTGTTTAACACTGAGAAGTTGCTTTGAAACAATCTGCATTGTAAAAAGCACTATATAAAAAAAGTGACTTGAGTTGACTTGACATGGAGAAAGTACAACCAAAAATCTATTGCCTAACATAAAAATAAAATACCTAAATGCAAACGTATCGTTGCACAACATTACTTGGACTACATTTAAAGTAACTAAATGCATCTGCCATGGATTGAAAAAATTAAATAGCCTCCGCACGGACAAAATGATTTTAATCAAACCATGTTGTTGATGAAAATAATAAGTCAAGAACAATACAAGTGCTAGTTATTAAATAATGCATCAATGTTTTTGAAAAACATATTTTTAATATTATAGTAATAGTAAATATCTTTAATATTACTGGTTGAACATGCTGTTTGAGTTGGCACTTCTGGTTGAAGCCAACCATTTATTCTGCCGATATAACTCCTTTGGGATCGAAATAAAATTGTAGTTTGGTGGTTCTCAGACGACTATTGTTACAGCTGCACAACATATCCCGGGCATATTGTAACCTTGTTGTGAACCTTCTGGGAGGGTTTCGTTGATCTTTCTCTGGTAGTTGTGGCTGCTGTGCCCATAGACTGAAACAGGTCACAGCTGTGACCGGACACAAAAATGGCGGAGATAAAGTACAGTGAAGTCACATGGTCCGCATGAATAGCATCAGCTTCTGACGTAATGTCAAGTGAACCAAAATCAAAAGGGATACACAAGTGCTCCAAACAAGCCAGGTGTGAAAATGCCCTAAGATCAGTCATTGTATCAAGTGGGTAAATCATTTCATACACTTTTATTATAATGCATCCTTGGTGAGCATAAGCGATGAGAACAATACTACAGTAAAAACTGTAATTTTGTGAATTGAAATATTATATTTTAAAATAACTATTTTCTATTTGAATATCATTTTAAATGTAACTTATTCCTGTTCTGAAAAAGCAGAATTTCAGCAGTCGTTACTCCAGTTGTGTCATATGATCCTTCAGAAATCATTGTAATATGCTGATTAATTGTATGATGTTTTGAACTTTTGGCTGGTAGTGAATACTTCAGCTTCTGGAAGAATATAACAGTCATTTCATGGTTGCGGCTGTTTATTTGTGGTCAGGCCATATGCTATTATTGATCTGATATATCTGATAGAACTTTTTTCTATTTTTTATGAGGCCTGTTTGGAGATGAAAGACTATGAGAAAGCACAAGATTACCTTACACTTGCTCAGATGAAAAAGCCATTTGACCCTGACATCAACACCTTGCTGAAAAAGCTTGCTCTGTGAGTTAATTATCTGATTTTTGTCAAGTCTTCTTACATTTGTGAATGTGAAAGCTAAACAAATCTACTGATCTTTTACAGCTGCTACAAGGACTATTTAGACAGAGAGAAAGATATGTGCACCAAGATGTTCTCAGGTTTTAAGCGAACAGAAAAGTGAAGCTGTGTGCGCAATTTGTAGTGTCCATGGTAGTGGTCTTCACCATTTTTCCACATTGACCACAAGTGGGCAGTATAAGCCCAACAAATTGTCATTTTGGTTTGAGTGACCAACATTGCATCAAAATTTGTCATACTTTTAATTGATTTATAGTTTGATTTTTATTTAGCTTTTTTATATACTCAGCATTATGTTATGTATGTTACTTTAAGATAAGCTAAGATAAGCTTTTGCAGAATTATGTTCAGTATTCTGTTCAAAACTCTATATGGAGCATCAGGATGTTTTTCAGGTGCACTGTTTAAAGTTTTAGAAATCATATAGAGTCTTTGATTTGTTTAACCTATTTGTCATGCTCTTAATTTTGTATTTATTTTTTGTAGGCCATGCAAAATCTGTGCCTGAATATTTTTTACTTGTGTACACATTAATTCCACTGTCGTCACCACTGTGACAGACTATTTTGTGTGTTAAGTTCTGAAGTTAACATGTAAACAATAAGATGTTCCACCTTGCTCAGTGTTTTGAATTTTCCTTAGATTTAAATGGAAATTAATAATACTGAAAATGCAAATACATTTTGTGTATTAAATCTATTCTCATACAAGTCCTTTGAGTCTTGTCATCTTGCTGTGCTAACAGCGCTAACAGAAATTCCTGCAACAGCCATAAAAATGTACTTGGACTCACTTAAAATTGTAATTTCATTATCACAAAATATGAGCTTCACAAGTTTTCTCAGAACAAACGTCATCTTTCTGGGACATTGGCTTAATTACTTTTATTCTAGTGTTGTGGTTATTTTTAGTGGATGCATGAAGTCAGTTATCCAAGTTCACACAGGTATCCATCAACAAATCAAAAAAAGTTTATACTAAACTAAATTTAAGGCACTTTGAATAAAAGTGTCTGCTAAGTGTTGATGACCACAAAGTGTCACAAATTACATTTTGTGGCCAGTTACCTGCAGCACAGCTTTTAGTTTTTGTCAAGGTTTGAGCTGGAACATCCCTTACGGAATAACTGAGTGTACCTCAGTGTGGAGATGTAAGGTTACCATCTTTTATGAGAGCCAGGCTTTTGACCACAATGACCTATTTGAGAACCCCCCCACATTGATTTATAGAGTGAAGTTCCACTGCTATTATATGTAACTGTTATGAATAGCCTTTTCTGTGCCTGGATGTGCAAAGCAAAGTTAACCTTAAAACAAGCAATAGGTCTGCAAAACCTTGGACTACAGATAAAGACATAGCTTAGTTTGGTTTCTCCTTCCTTGGTAACATTAGTCCAGTGCAGTCCATCCTTTGCTGTTTGTGTTTCTTTTGAGTGTTGCTCCTCTGCTGACATTTACCAGATGTGAAAATTGAATTATGTGTGTACAAAGTGAAGTTTATTATTCTTGACCCACACCTCCAGATCCAGGTTTTAGGGGTTTTCTCCTGTACTGAGCTCTTGGTGCTTGGCAGAGGACTTTTTTTCATACTGCTGTTTTTTGTACAATACAACGTTCCCTGGATCATGTCTTGCATCCTTTCCATTTTAAAGAGTAAATTATAATAGTAAAAAGTAGTAAATTATTTACTCATCTTCATGTCATTCCAAACTTGGGGGGTGTCTCAATCAGTTCCCTATAGCTCCCGAGCTCGTGAATCAGTATTTGTATACACAAATTCGGGCACTGGTAAGTAAAGGACAGTAAAGGACGTTGGCTCACTATACACTGATGACTATTCCCGGCGATATGACAACGTCCACACTGTACAACTTCATTACTGGTAAACACCAGCAGAGCTGATACATTTCTGACATTACTTGTAATGTTATTTAAAGTACATTATAAAAACTATAAATAGGCCTACATTATAAATTGTTACATATACGTGCAAAGTTTCAGACGTAAATAAATTATAAATGTTTGCTAGATTGTGTTCATTGCCTGTCTAACGATGTATGTGTATGCTGAAATATAATAGAATGGTTTCTATTTTTCAAAACATATCGCAAGTCGTTATCGATCGTTATGTGTAGTGAGTTGGGTCACGTTGGCCCCAGTTGTGCCGCACAAGTCCTGAAAAGTGATACCAAAACGTTTCGATCGCCCCTAGGTGGCTGGATGCAGTAGCCTATGGCTCATAGACGCCGTCCTCTCCATTTAATTGAATGGGTCGTGAGACAAACTAAACAATTAAATTAAAATATATTTTTTCTAAAGATGGTTTCTGTCATTTTCGGTAGTTTCTATCGCGCCGATGTAAGTTCAAGTGTTTTTTTTTTTTAAATAAGTTTGGTTTTAGTTATTTGATGCTATAAAAACGGGGGTGTGGCATCATGATCGACAGCTTCTCTGAGTGAAGCAGTCACTGATTTTTAGGGGGGAGTTTCTGGAGGAGATTGGAGCTTCAACATTAACTCTTTCCCCGCCAGCGTTTTAAAAAAAATGTTGCAAGCCACTGCCAAGGTTTTTGGCCATTTCACAAAAATTGTATAGCCCATAGAATATTTTGTTTTATGAATGTCTGAGCATGCAATATATCAAAATAAAACGCGTTTTATTCGATTTTATTTTGTTCTTCATGCATTCCTTTTTATCAACACTTAAATATCTGTAAGTTTCATAAAAAAAGCAACATTTTAAACAAAAATCTGAGATTTTTTTTTTTTTTTTTTTTTCAAAAGCTGCATTCAGATCAGATTCAGGAGGAGATCGAGTCCATCGAGTCTAATGCTTGCACAGCCCTATAGCTCATCCTGGGTCCACATTTCATTCAGTGACGTTAGATAGTTTTGATTTATATGATGTTTAATGTTGACGATCACGTTATTTTTCATATGCATCTGCTTACATGATCGCTTGTTTTACTCCGGATCAGGAAATTCTGTACTCATTCAGAAGATGCGTATTAGCGCCCCCTAGCGTCTAACAGTGAAAACAAGGAAACCTGGAAAATTCCATGATTGGCAGGGAAGCTTTTCTCACAAATAACGGAAAATTAAGTGTTTGGCGGGGAGAAACAGAGTTAAGAGTAAATTTTTTGAATTTCTATAGCTGTTTATTTCAAACAGACATAAGTTGTTCTGGAGTAAACTGTACTAACCGATTCTGCGGGAGTGTGGGCGGAACCTTGAGACCGTGGCTCCACTTCACGCTCACTACTGCGCAGACTCGGACTCCAAGATGTCAGCGCCATATTTGGACATTGGAGGCTTCTACAATGGAAGAGAGTGAAGGTGCGTCGTCCATCTTTTTTTCTTTTTTTTTTACAGTGTATGTTCCAAACCTTTATGCATTTGGACTCCATTGACTTTGTATGTATTTACTATTGTTTTCCAAAAAAGAAAGTACAGATTTGGAACAACATGAAGGTCAGTAAATAAATGTTTTATTTTAGTATAATTTTTTTTTTGCCTTTTATAAAATATACATTTTAATAAAATCTCTGTACCATTTAAACAGAATTTCTAACATTTGGTAAGAATATATAGCTATCATTGAGTGCCCATCAAAGGAGAAACAGGGCCCTGTCTCAAATGGCACCCTTAGCGCTTGTTGTCTGCCTCCAAATCCTCACTTTTGTGACGTGATGCAACTTTGGCTACATTCACACTGTCAGTTCAAATCCGATTATTTGTGTATCCGATTGGAATCTGATCTAAAATTATTAACATCCACATTGTGTATTTGTGTGTCCATGACATTTGTGTAGCTGCCGTGCTGGACTACTGTGTTATGATGAGGCAGCGGCATAACCGTAGGAGGTTGATATGAGCGTATGAGAGTTGTTTCTCCGCTGTCATCTCCGACAGGTCTCACAACATGCCTCTGTTTATAGCCTATTGTTATTCTGCTCGTCTGCCACTTTGCAACAACACAGTGATTTGAATAGGATTCAAACCACACATGAATGTAAAAATCACATTTAATGTGATTTTTGGCCGTTCAGACTTGCTAAATCTGATTTGATTTTAATCGTATATGCACAAAAATTTGATTTGGACTGACAGTCTGAACATAGCCTTAGTCGGTTTGAAGTCTACTGCTCGATAGAAGTCTGCTCCAAGTGTGCTCTTGAGCACCCCTGTGAAACCTAAAATGAAACCTAAAATGACAAATGACAAATTAATTTTTTGGAATAATGTGGACTGATGAATTGTGAACAATAAGAACTGGGCCCTTATTTATAAAACTGTCATTTTGCATATGCATATTTAAAAATCTGAAAACTTTTGTGCGTACGCAAAATCTAGCTTTTGTGCATATGCACACTTTTAGAATGAAATCTATGGAAAGTTTTATAAATGAGTCCCCAGGTCTTACAGTTCACAATCAGAACCTGTGCAAAATTTCCTTTATAAAACCCAGTCAGCGGAAGATTGTGCATATATGCGTCTACTCCCAGAAATAACCATATGGATATACTATGTATATCCTCATCTGCATATCATTTGCATATGCATATTCATCCATGTGTGATACCATGTTAAACATTAGGAAAATATGAGATACGGATGTGCCGTCACTTTACAATACTAAAAATCATTCAGTAGCCTTTTCTTGTCTTGTTTTTTAATAAATAAATCAAAATAGTATAAAATACAATTCTGAGAATATTTTTCTCAATTTTTTACACTGGCCAAATAGTATTTTTAATTTCTTTATATTTTTAATGGAAACAGATAGGCCTTATTGCGCATTATTGATCATTATTCGCATGAAAATATTTTCTCAGACCATGAGAAATACGCCCATAGCAGACCTCGCTGTAATTAAAACATTTGAACAAGGCATGCCACAGGAAAAGAGTTCAAAAGAAGCACATCCACTACATATATTTCTATTTATTAGAACATAAAAAAATGTTGTAACTTCTGGATAATGATTTCATACAATTTGAACTCCATTAATGAGACTGGCATATTTAATCTAAATGTGTATGTCAGTCAAGTTTGTTTTTATTAATTCCAACTTTTGCATTGGTAGTGGCATATCAGAACCTGTTTTTTATAAATGAGGCCCCTGTACCTTAAGAAACTTCAGACATTTTGACATTGATGGTAAAGTGTGCTATTTCAGCTCTAAACAGAATTGCAGGAATAATGCCTGTTTTCCACGAATTCTTACTGCTTCTGGCTCATCCATTGTTTAGCAAAATCACAGCCACCATGCTGCAAATGTGACTTGTGATTTTTCCAAGTAGGACATGTTTCTGCAGATCAGCATCTTTGATAGCGGTTAGGGTGATGACTGGGTTATTAATGAACAAGGGATGAGGATCCAGGAACATGTCCTTCCTTGGTTTGTATACAGACTTCTGCGTGCAAACACAAAGCAGATTCAGATCTCCAAAAGGAGCTGATAGCAGTCGACACAAAGATCCCATTTATCTGTTCCAGTTCATACATGTTTGGAGAGCTTGTGTGTGAGTGTGTGTGTGTTCGGTCTGATTAGGATCCGAAGGATGGGCTGCCCTGATAAGATGTTCTGTTGGCCACCCATCACTGCAGATACTATCACAGTAAGAATTCCATTGACAAAGTCTAGATGGAACCGAACACTTTTTCCAGATGTTGGAAGCAGGAATGGATCTCTTCATTCAATAATAGTTCCATGCATGTTTAGCATCATGGCAATGGGTCTTTCTGAGTCATTCAAGTGATGATGGCACTCAATGTCATGTCCAACAGATCCTCAGATTAGCACTTGTGGACTTCTTCCCAGTTGAGAAGCACTTGAGCAGCTGTTGCATATAGTCCAACCTGGCAGTCGTGCAGACACGGCTGGCCTCTGTCTGAAAGGCCACAGTGTTCCACAGTGAAAGGCATCCAGGTGCTTAAGTTAGTGGTCAAGTGTCAGTCGAGTCAGGGAAGAATATGTCAGTACAGGTCACTGAGTCATGATGTACATACACACACTCCCTACACTGTAAAATATGTTTGTAATTACAGAAAAAGGCTGTAAAAAATGCTACAGTAAAAGCTTGTTAACTGATAAGTTATTTTACCACATACAGTAAAAAAAACATGAATTCGACAATTTTAGTGCAGATGAGTCTCGATTTAGTTAGCTACATAACACTTTTCTTTTTTTCACCCCTACACTGTAAAAGAAAAAGACTGTAATACTCAAGACTGTAAAAAAAAACCTGTTGATTGGTAAATCGTGAACATTGCATGATTCAATATTGCATTATATGACATTTTACTGTACAATACTGTTAAGAAGGTTTCTGGGAAATAAAAACTATGAATTTCTATGAATATAATTTACAGTAAATATATAAGTAAATAGACATTCCCCGAAGTCCCTGTGTGACATATTATTTCAAATGATTATATTTTATGTAAATGTGTTTTGTTACATTTTCTGTTATGTAGTAATGTTTATTGCATTATTCTAGTGTCGTGTGTTTCCCTGATGGTGTTTTGTATGTCTGTGTATTTCCCTGTACACCATCTATATACAGTACAAGCATGTTTTACAGGCCACTTACAATGAACTCTGATTCATGCATATTAACATTATATCACTTGAAATAGACAGTTATGCATTGTAAAATGTACGGGCACCACCACACATTCCATAATACTAAAAAATTTCATTGTATTTTATTTTTATTTATTTTTTTTTTACAGTGAATTTCTTAATTTAGCAGGATATACTTATCTCGAATGAAGGCTTGATCTCAGCACTGTGTTAATCATTTAACAGTATCCAGTTCTGATAAACTGGATAGTCAAGTCACCTTTATTTATATTGAGCTTTATATAGATTGCTTCAAAGCAGCATTAGAGTCATAAATAATGATTCAATGACGTTAACAGACTTCAGTTTTGCTCTAAAGCGACTCTAAAAAAAAACAATAGTAAGTTGTCATTATTCATCTGAAATCAGTTCAATGTTGATTCAGTTTAGTTCAATAACTGTAAAGTTCATCAATTATAGAATGAGTTCAATTCATCTATAAAGCAGGTCTGGAGGAAAACAGTGTCATCATCCAGCTCAGTTCGCTTCTCATCTTATAGTGTAAGTCATTTCAAAAATATTGCCAAATAGTGTGTCCCCAACTAAGCAAGCCAAAAGGCAACATTACCAAAGAACCCAAAATCCATAATTGACGGAATGGTGAAAAAAAAAACTTGGCCGGAAGAAACCAGACTCAGTCGGGAGGCCAGTACTCCTCTGGCCAGACAAACCAACATGACAAGAAGTCTGATTGTGAAGTTGAAGCTGACTATATGATCTGTGTGTTTTGTTCTCGTGGTCTTCACTGAGGATCTGGGCCAATGTCTGTCTAGTTGACGAGGGCTGTCTCTGGGGCTTGTCTGTAGTTAGTGGGTTAAAGCAGAAAAAAAGAATTGGCTTTATTAGTGTAACGGAGGCCAGCTAGTAAGCGCTGTATGGTTAAAACTCACTCCCCTGATCTCAAGAGGCACACTAGAGTCTGACGCTAGAGACTGCGGTCTTTAGCGTCCTTGTTAGCACACCCGTCTCCCATGCCAGAGACGCCTGTTTCAATCCCGCTCGGAGAGTTACATTGGTGCTGTGCATGTATGGGAGTAAGGTTTAGGAGGGTGAGTGTTAGACTGACGCTAGAGACTGTGGTTTTTAGCGTCCTTGTTAGAGCGCCCGCCTCCCATGGAGCAGGGCGAGTAGGATCGGAGGGCTTACATTAGCAATGAAGTACAGTGTATTAAAAAAAAAGATTTCACTTTTATTTTTATGGAATCTGCAAGGTTAAAATTCAAATTGTTTTCGAATGATCTCACCATGTTCAGAGACATTATAAGAGGAAGAGTTGGTCTACATGTAGAAATGGATGGGAAAAATCATACTGCTCAATATAGCAGGTGTAGTCCTGTCTTAAAGTTTACATTTATGCATTTGGGAGACGCTTTTTAAAGGAGTCAATCGTCTTATCCATAGTAGCATGTACATGAAAGCTGGAATACACTAGAGATGACTCTTAAAATCTAACTGATTTTAAATCACTATTAGGCATTATACGCTGTGTAAATAGTTACAGAATGAAACTGGGCATCACACACTAACCAACTGGGTCACAGACTTTCAAGTGGTTTTGAGCACATATGGCAGAAATAGTAAGAGTATATGCAATTCTTAACATCGCAACTGTTCTATGTTGCTATCTATGTGGCAAATTACTAAAATAATACTAATACAAAAAATGCATACTATCCACTTCATATGCTGCAGATATATAATTAACAATATGTTAGTGCGCAATCCAAACGTAGCCCATTTTTCCATTCTGACTATTTCTTTACTTGATGGCCCTGTGTCCTAACTGACAGAACTGTTTGTGTAAGTGGGTAGAGGGTAGAGGGTTTTTTTTTTTGAGTGGGATTGCCAAAAAGTGTGTACTATACAAACAGTACTGTTATTGTTATTAAGCGTCATGCATATAAAGCTTCCTTTTTTTTAAGTGTACCTCAGCCACTCTATAATAAGTTACAGATCTCACTGCCCTTGCCAATGTTTTAATTCAAGTATGTTTCATACATTGGCCTATTTGTTTAAAATTAGTTATTGCATAATAAAACATTTTAATCTTGGACGATAATATTTCAAGAGGCTGGAATGTTTTTGGTTATCAGGGCATGCTGGGAAGTTGTGTTGGGCACAGTAACTCCATTTAGTACTAAACTGCAAGACTAGTTGGGCACTCTGGGGCACTGTTTGTCCTGGCTCAGGGATGAGGAGGTGGCACGATGCCCCATGGTTGCTATACAGACAAGTTGAAAAGCCAAAGTGTTTTTTTTTTTGTGCATCAGGAATGAGTGATGCTTTTAGCCAATTACACTTAATTTAATAGCACTGCTAAAGAAAAACATGACAAATTTGATTTCCCTTATTTAAATATAGACTCAAAGATGCATGGTGAAAAAATATGCTGTTATTCTTGTGTGCTCTATAGTTTCATACAATAGCCTTTGTATCAAATATTAGTTGGAGAGCAAAATAGTTTGGCAAAACCCCCGCATCCATCCTGCATAGTTTTAACAGGCCAGTGGAGACTATTATCTGTTGCCTCCAAATGGACACGTCGTACTGCAAACACACCAAAGCAGCACACAGCACACAGCGCCTCAGGTCAATTTCCTTCATTTTGCTCATTTTGTGCTCTCCATTTCACATCAGTGTTATTATTGGTCCTTAGAGTTCACAACAAGCATTGCTTAAAAATAGATTTTTGGCTTTGTTTCGATTATTGAATATATTTGGCTTCTAAAGAATATATTCTTGTGTATAGCGTGCTATGAAAGTTGGAAAATGGGGGGATTCTGTTTTAAATATAGTATGATTAAGAACACAAAAGACTTGTCTGAAAGACTTGAATGATTAAATATTGAGAATTTCATTAAAGATGGATTTGGTTTAATTTGAGTCTGAGTAACATTGTTTAAGTGTGTACGTCCCAGAATCATGTAGCAGGAACGGTCTCTTCCTACATTGTTTCGGACTGTATTGTGCTAGAGTTCCGTCTCCATGTGTATGATGCCATTTTCAGATAGTGGTGAGGTATCTATGCCATCTAAGGCTTGTTCAGACAGGGAAGGCAGGTTTAAGATTTTGTCTTTCTTTTACAAATTTGTCATTGCGTCTGTAATATACACATGTATCATGTTCTGTAAACAGAGGAACAGTTCAAGTCCTATACAGGTCCTTCTCAAAAAATGTGCATATTGTGATAAAAGTTCATTATTTTCCATAATGTAATGATAAAATTAAAATTTCATATATTTTAGATTCATTGCACACCAACTGAAATATTACAGGTCTTTTATTGTTTTAATACTGATGATTTTGGCATACAGCTCATGAAAACCCAAAATTCCTATCTAAAAAATTAGCATATCATGAAAAGGTTCTCTAAACAAGCTATTAACCTAATCATCTGAATCAACTAATTAACTCTAAACACCTGCAAAAGATTCCTGAGGCTTTTAAAACTCCCAGCCTGGTTCATTACTCAAAACCGCAATCATTGGTAAGACTGCCGACCTGAATGCTGTCCAGAAGGCCATCACTGACACCTCAAGCGAGAGGGTAAGACACAGAAAGAAATTTCTGAACGAATAGGCTGTTCCCAGAGTGCTGTATCAAGGCACCTCAGTGTCTGTGGGAAGGAAAAAGTGTGGCAAAAAACGCTGCACAATGAGAAGAGGTGACCGGACCCTGAGGAAGATTGTGGAGAAGGACCGATTCCAGACCTTGGGGGACCTGCGGAAGCAGTGGACTGAGTCTGGAGTAGAAACATCCAGAGCCACCGTGCACAGGCGTGTGCAGGAAATGGGCTACAGGTGCCGCATTCCCAGGTCAAGCCACTTTTGAACCAGAAACAGCTGCAGAAGCGCCTGACCTGGGCTACAGAGAAGCAGCACTGGACTGTCGCTCAAATTTTGCATGCCTTCGAACTCAAGGTGCCAGAGTCTGGAGGAAGACTGGGGAGAAGGAAATGCCAAAATGCCTGAAGTCCAGTGTCAAGTACCCACAGTCAGTGATGGTCTGGGGTGCCATGTCAGCTGCTGGTGTTGGTCCACTGTGTTTTATCAAGGGCAGGGTCAATGTAGCTAACTATCAGGAGATTTTGGAGCACTTCATGCTTCCATCTGCTGAAAAGCTTTATGGATATTAAGATTTCGTTTTTCAGCACGACCTGGCACCTGCTCACAGTGCCAAAACCACTGGTAAATGGTTTACTGACCATGGTATTACTGTGCTCAATTGGCCTGCCAACTCTCCTGACCTGCACCCCATAGAGAATCTGTGGGATATTGTGAAGAGAAAGTTGAGAGACGCAAGACCCAACACTCTGGATGAGCTTAAGGCCGCTATCGAAGCATCCTGGGCCTCCATAACACCTCAGCAGTGCCACAGGCTGATTTCCTCCATGCCACGCCGCATTGAAGCAGTCATTTCTGCAAAAGGATTCCCGACCAAGTATTGAGTGCATAACTGAACATAATTATTTGAAGGTTGACTTTTTTTTTGTATTAAAAACACTTTTCTTTTATTGGTCGGATGAAATATGCTAATTTTTTGAGATAGGAATTTTGAGTTTTCATGAGCTGTATGCCAAAATCATCAGTATTAAAACAATAAAAGACCTGAAATATTTCAGTTGGTGTGCAATGAATCTAAAATATATGAAATTTTAATTTTATCATTACATTATGGAAAATAATGAAGTTTTATCACAATATGCTAATTTTTTGAGAAGGACCTGTACATCACATCTTCTTTTACTTATTATTTATTAGTGATGCTTAAATTTTTAGGGGGTTGTAATTATTATTTTGGTTGCACTTTATTTTACAGGACGTGCATTTGTGTGTACTTAAAGTGTACTTATCTAAGAAAGTAGGGGAGAGCGGGGCACAACCTAACGCTTTTTGACTTTCTCAGTTTGTGTAAATCCACTTGGGGTTCAGAGTAATAATTTTTTCCCACATTAATTTCACACACGTCTAGTACAATTATTTGTTTTTTTTTTACATAATGGAAATGAAATGTGACAACATGTCCCATAGATGGGGTACATTGTAACATGTGAAGGGGAACATTGTATGACTTTATTGCAGCTTAAAATGTAAAAATATACAAAATATTATACTAAAATATTTTGTCAATAAAATACAATGATTAACTTTTTCTAATAAAAATAATGGCATTTTTAATCATTAAAAATAAACAAATGTTTGAGTTTTATAACAAACACTCCTCAAAACACAGTTATACAGCAAAATAATAAAAAATTATAATTAAGCATTTCTGAACATTTGACTCACAGTCCTTATTCACATTTTTCTCATGGTTTCTCCATAGAATTCATAAAAGTATATAATAGAATAGCAAATTTCCAATAGAGGCTCATTGTAACGCAGTGTTACAACATGCCCCACCTGCACAACTGCAAAGCGTGGCTTGTGTCTTCTGCTGGTTAGATCAGCATTAAAGAACGATCTCAACTGTTAAATAACAGATATACGATTACAATAATATCAGATTTTTCTAAATAAACACACAAAAAAAAGTAGAGATGTAAAATTAATGCAAGTAAGAAATGTACTTTTGCTATGGTTAAATAAATGTTCAGTGATATCTTCCAAAGATTTTTAAATTTTGACGAATTTTTTTCTATATATATTGATATGGCAACTAGTAAATACACCAAGTTTTATCATGCTGGCATGCGTGGAAAGTGTTAAACCATGTGTGTTACAACTAACCCTGCATTAGGTTGTGCCACGCTCTCCCCTACTTGGTGATATAAGGGTATACTATGGGTTAAGATTAGGTTTAGGGGTAGGTTCAAAGTTAGTACCTAGTTATTAGCCAGTTATTGTATATTACTATAATGAGTACATGAGAAAAAGTGCTCAGCCCCTTGTATCAAAGTATACAGCTTTGCTGTGAAAATGCATTTATGCTGCATTAATACCTGCATCAATCAACACACCTGGTTGCCATCAGCCTCATCAGTTTCACCATTAATATCTGCACCATTATCTTGACAGATCAAGATAAGACCTGTCTCTCACAAGCCAGTATCACCATAATGATCTGTTTTCCAAAGACCAGGGGGTACCTGTACAATAAGTCCATTTGTGAAATTTCCTCACGACTAAATATTCCGTGGTCAACTGTTAGTGTTATTATAACCAGTGTTGGGCAAGTTACTGAAAATAAGTAATTAGTTACAGTTAGTTACTTCTTTTTAAAAGTAATTGAATTACTTTACCAATTACTGTATATCAAAATTAATTAGTTACTAGGGAAAGTAACTTTTAAGTTACTTTTATGTTTGCTTTGTAAATGTAAATAGGAACAGAACTGAACATTAAAACACAATAAACATAATTTTTAGACCTATTGATTGTCATCAACAGGGCAACAGGCCTTCAAAATCAAATCAAGCAGTAGCCTAGTAGGCTATACGGTATTTTGTCCAAAAGCAGCGCAGCTGGGAGAGTAATGGCCTTTACCTGCTCACTTCATTCATTTTCTCTGACCAGATATCTATCCGCTTGTGAAAAGACCAGACATATCTGGTTGTTTAAACCACCTATGGAGCTACATTTTACTCCTTGTAAATTGTTACAAAATAAACGTGTGCGTGTTACCTATATATGTTCAGATATGACGCGCTACTGCAACATGCGTCGCCGCAAATGAGTAGGCCTACAGCAAGAACACGCAAACGACCGCAAGGAAAACTGAAAGTCTTTGATGCTCAAAAACACAATCATCTTTATTAAAACTAATGAGACTAAATGATCTTACCGGTGCTTAGGTCGCGCTCTCTCATATCGAGGTCTTGAAATGAGCTGATGATAAGATGCAGCTCGAATCTTTTGCTTTATTTCGTTGACGTTAACTCCGTTAAATGTGCATATGCCGCGGGAATTGAAGATCGGATTTATTTTGCGGAGATGTGTAAGGTAAGACAACCTGCATGCTTTTTTATTTTTATTTGTTTGGCTCGTTTCGTTTGCGAGCGCCTATAGCCTACGATCAGCCTAATAGCCTAACCTAAACTTATCAAAAATGCCTTTTTGCTGTGGTGGTGATAATAGGCTAAACGTTTAAACTTGTTATGCTAAGTATTTTTCACTTTTTTATATATGTTTTATTATAGGTATGACAAGTCCAGTGTTGATTTGAGAGGCTAAAGCATTGGGTTAACTCACTGTCGGCCGCTGGCCGCTTAGTCGTCACTTAAAAAAATTAAAACCTTTATTTAACAAACAAAAAAAATGCTCCAAACATTTTTCTAAATTAACTTGATAAAGAAACTAAACGAAATATACTTTGACATTAAAACTATTTTAATGGCTGCAACAATGAAACGTGTAAAAACAAAGGCTGGGCTAGGGCCTATAGATTTGAGCTTCTTGTCTGTTAATTTTTCACAATAGAGAGTAACGCGAGTAACGAACTCAGTCAAATTTCAGTAATTGTAATTGCTTTACTTGATTTAAAAAATATATTTATTTACATGCGCTACTGCTAAAAGTAGTGAAATTACAGTAACGCGGTACTTGCATAACTCCCAACACTGATTATAACAAAGTGGAAGCAATTGGAAACAACAGCAACTTCACAGAGCAGGATCAGCGCATGCTGAGGCGCACAGTGTGCAGAAGTTGTTTGGCATGGGGTTGTTTTTCAGGGGTTGGGCGTGGCCCCTTAGTTCCAGTGAAAGGAACTCTTAATGCTTCAGCATACCAAGACATTTTGGACAATTTCATGCCCAACTTTGTGGGAAAAGGTTGAGGTTGGCCCCTTTCTGTTATGACTGCACACCAGTGCACAAAGCAAGGTCCATAAAGACATAGATGAGCGAGTTTGGTGTGGAGGAACTTCACTGGCCTGTCCTGACCTCAGCCTGACAGAACACCTTTGGGATGAATTAGAGCCGAGACTGCGAGCCAGGCCTTCTCGTCCAACATCAGTGCCTGACCTCACAGATGCACTTCTAGAAGAATGGTCAAAAATTCCCATGAACACACTCTTAAACCTTGTGGAAAGCCTTCCCAGAAGAGTTGAAGATGTTATTGTTGCAAAGGGTGGGCCAACTCCATATTAAACCCTACAGATTAAGAATGGGATGTCATTAAAATGAATGTGCATGTAAAGGCAGGCATCCCAAAACTTTTGGCAATATACCCCCGGTTTCACAGACAAGGCTTAAGTTTGTCCTAGAATTAAATGTTTGAGCTAGCTGAAACATAGCTGTTTTAACTGTTTTAACCATAAAACATAGCTGTTTTAACTGAAAGTAACTTTCACTGACACATATGTAAATATGTCAATGCCATTGTTTTGTCTCAAGATGCACACCAGTATTTTTTTTTTTCTAAGACCCTAATTGAACTAAATCCTAATCCTAATCCTAATCGGGGTTTAGTCTAAATCCTGTCTGTGAAACCGGGCCATGGTGTATATTAATTCTAAACCATTATTATACAAGTAATATTTAAATTAGTGCTTGCCAATCGATTAATTGCGATTAATCGCATCGAAAATAAAAGTTTGTCATGATACATGAGTGTGTACTGTGTATAATTATTATGTATATATATACACACTCCTTCATATACACTGTAAAAAGTAATTGCTGAATCTACTAAAGAAAAACTTGTAAAATGAACTGATTTTGGAAAATTTGTTGATTTAACTTGATTATACTGAGTAGTGTGAACTTTTAGGTGCATGCAGTAGTTAAACTAAGCATGTTTAGTACAAATTACTTAAGAGTGTTGAGTGTGTTGTACTAAATGCATGTTCACTGTTGCAAATGTCTGGAACAAAGAATTAGAATAATAATAATACAAATTATAATAATTCAATTCAAATGTCTTTTTTTTACCTACAATTAGAAACGGTTGTTAAGTTGATAATAGTATATATATATATATATATATATATATATATATATATATATATATATATATATATATATATATATATATACAAACATGCATATATATATATATATATATATATATATATATATATATATATATATATATATATATATATATATATATATATATATATATATATATATATATATATATATATATATATATATATATATATATGTGTGTGTTCGAATCTTATTTTTTCTTCGCGGAATAAAGTAACCTGGAAAATAACTGCTGCTGCAGCTGCTTCATAATCCATCATGCGCATGCGCATTGCGCAATGTGGCGGTACACCGGTGTTTGAAGACGACATCGACGAAGAACAAACTTCAGCTCGTGTGGGTGTGGCGGCACAACAAGGTATGCTCATGATGGCCTATTTATAAACCTATGATAGAATTTAATATGCTTATTGTGTGGAAAGAGAAAAAGCAATAAAAAGGCACACTGATGCAAGATAGTTTTATGTCGAATGATGAGACTGATAGCCTAAGTGGCTTACTAGCTAACTTAGGTTGCAAACATACATTTTTACTGAACACTGGTTTCATGTGCAGTTTTTAAGCTATTTTAATCGGTTGTAAGTTCGTGGTTTATCATTTTTGATATGTAAAACGCGTGCAGTCTATACTAAACGAACATTCTTTCTAGAACGTTCGATGCTTATGTGTCGTTCACATGGAAATCACATGCGTTCACCTTATGCATGAATTAGTTTCATTAACAAGCAATTATTAACCTATTTTGTCTTTTTATTTTGTGTATGTGGACTTGAATTCATGCAGTGGAATACGGTGTGGCCAGCCCCCTTCACAAATAGTCAGGTGAGTAAATAATCTTGTCTTTTGGTTTCATATAATTTCATCTTGAACATTTTCTAATCAAATTTATAATTTAACCACTTTTCAGATTGATGTTCAATTAATTCTTTCAGTGAGAAGGGATTGCTTAATGTCAGTTTCCTTTTTACTTTTTCAGTCATATATCTGGCAAAAACCTGCAAACCATATTCAAGAACTGGACACAGTTGAGTTTTACCGTTTTCAAATCCATTCAGCTGATTTCAGGGTCTTGCGGTAACACTTTTAGCATAGCTTAGCATAGATAATTGAATCTGATTAGACCGTTAGCATCTCACTCAAAAAATGACCAAAGAATTTAGATATTTTTCCTATTTATAACATGATTTTTCTGTAGTTACATCGTGTACTAAGATAAGGAAAATGAAAAGTTGTGATTTTCTAGGCCGATATGGCTAGGGATTACACTCTCATTCCTGCGTAATGATCAAGGAACTTTGTGCCATACCATGGTGCAGCGGCGCAATGATATTACGCAGCTTCCATCAACATAACCAAGGTGACAACCTGCTTGCACAGGGAGCGCACATGGAGACATTTGTGAGAGACGATTCAGAAGATATTTACTTTGGTGCAGATCCTGAACCGTATCTATTTCAACTTGAATACACTGAAGATAAGGTTGTCACGTTGGTTATGTTGACGGAAGTTAGTCTGTTTTCAGGCGCAGGAATGAGAGTATAGTTCCTAGCCATATCGGCTTAGAAAACAGCAACTTTTCATTTTCCGTTGACTTAGTACAATTTAACTACAGAAGAGTCAAGTTTTAAATAGGAAAAATATCGACACTCTTTGGTCATTTTTGAGCGAGATGCTAACGGTCTAATCAGAATCAATTAATTATGCTAAGCTATGCTAAAGTGCTACCGCCAGATGCGGAGATCGGCTGAATGGATTTAAAATGGTAAAACTCACCTGTTTTAACCCTAGGGGAGATGGAAAATGAGCTTATTCTCAAAAATTGTTCCTTTATGGAGATTCTGCACCATATTGGCAATCATGTAAGCTCCTCACACACATCACAATTATTTTTTTAAGTAGTACAATTGTTGCTTTTGCTGTTTGCTCTGTGTTGTGTCAGTGTCATGAGCGCTAATACATTTAAATTTTCATAACTTTGCAGAAATCAATGTGAGACGAACAGCCGTCTTCGTGGTTTCCAGCACTCTCTCCTCGGAGAGGACCCACTGATTTTTACAAGACATGTTTTGTAAGTCATTTTTTCTGTGATGTGATTTTTTTATTTAACAGGCAATCTGTTCTTCAAATAGTTTTGAGATCTGGCAAGAAGAGTTATGAAGGGAAAAAACAGTCAGGGCACTGAAACTAAGAAAGGGATAAGGAAAAATTTAAAGATAAATTAAGAACAAAGTGGAAAAAGACAGAAATGAAA
Organism: Gobiocypris rarus; assembly: GCA_023029165.1. Lineage (NCBI taxonomy): Eukaryota > Metazoa > Chordata > Actinopteri > Cypriniformes > Gobionidae > Gobiocypris > Gobiocypris rarus. The sequence continues at coordinate 13,472,849 of CM040916.1, read as the reverse complement.
GAGAAACAACTGTAAGACAGACAATAGATGGGAGGTTGGAAATTTAGACTGGTAGGAAGAATAGAGATGAAGTCAGTAAAGGAGGTAAGAAAAAATATATACAAATGACACAAAGGAGGTTAGAAAGAATGAAGTAATAATATTTAAGTGACATTAAATTCATTTTTGAATGTCTGTATTGCTTCATGTATCCACTGATGTGTCCTGTTTGAAAAGGCCTTTACATTTAGACATAATACAGTGTTATTAATTTAGTTTCACATTTAAATGAAAATGTGCTTTTAAAAGATGTTTTGTAACTTACATTAACCTAAATTTTGTTATATGCTATTCCCATTTTTAGGAATGTGATAACAATGAACACACGTTCAACATTGATCATGCAGTTCCTCTGAAGCCCTTTCTTTGAATCTGCATTGATTTGGACCTTCAGCCGTTGGTTCCCATAGAAGTCCATTATGTGGAGAAAAACCCTTGAATGTTTTCCTTAAAAAAACGTAATTTCTTTTCGACTAAATAAAGAAAGACATGAACATCTTGGATGAGATGGGGGTGATGAAATTATCAGCCCATTTTAATTTTGAAGTGAACTAAATCCCTTATTGAGTTGAGTTTGAGTGAATAGATCTATGCCTTTAAGAGAACTCTAAAGAAAATTGTTCAGTACTATACTGTTTTACAGATACTTTTGTATTTTCCATTAAATGTTTTAGAATAGTTTTATTAGAAGATAACTTTAAAGTGAACTGTATTTGAACAGTCTGTAACATGTTTAGCACAGAACTTTTCTGTGTTTGCAAGATTAGCTTTTGACCACTTAAACATGTAAAAACAATGTTTGTCTTTCTTTTTATTTCACAAGTGCAGTTTTTTTTTTTTTTTTTGCAAAAATGTTGTCGGGCCATGTTGACCGGCATGACTTAAGAAATGTCTTAAATTAATATTGTTTTATAGAGAAAATAAAGATTCTAAAGTTGTGTGAAATCTGTTGTCTGTCTTTGTATTCTCAACTTAGAATTTTGAGTACAACTTACTTGGGAAATGTAAGGCAATCAGTTTCCACACATGCTTCTAGTAAAATGAACAAGCAGACATGTTAAAAGAACTCTTTTGTTTGAGTTATCTTACAAATCCCAACTTATATAATGTAAGTTGGCTGAACTTTTGAATTGAGTTACCTGTACTCAAGTTTTATGGTAACCTCTACAAATATCAAGTTAACTCTACAAAGTAGTAGCCAGTAGGATCAAGTCAAAAATGATGACCTAATTTGCTTGAAAATTCTGAGGCAATCAGTTTCACAGCTTTTCTAAGTAAAGTCAACTTATTACTTTTTACAGTGTACATATATTTAAGACATATTTGCATGTTCATACTGTATGTATATATATTTATATAATTATCTTATATATAAATATAACACATTGTTCTTAAATATATATGCAATAATTATACACAGTACACACACATATATTATGTAAACACAAATTTTTATTTTGGATGCGATTAATTGATTGCCCAGCACTAGTTTAAATGTTAATTCAATTCAAATATAATTATTATTTTTTGTAGTCATCTCACACATGGATCTGCATCCAATTAATTAGCATTAAAAAAAAACAATATAATCCTTATTCTCAGTGAATAAAGATAGTTTTCAATATAATATCAGGGATGCAGAGCATAGGCCTATTAGTTAGGCTGCTGTATGCAGAGAGGTCTCACTCCCAACTCGTCACATATTGCCGCTTGGTCAGGACCCTCGGCGTCACTTTTTAACGCACAGGGTACCCCTTAATCGTAATTTTTCGACGTTCAGGGGCACTCCACTGATTCCAATGAGAAGCCTAGGGCGTCATATACAGACGTGTTGGGCACGTGAATGTTATCATGATGGAATTATTTATTGGGATATATTTTTTCCATTATGACATGTTGGAGTGTGATTCTCAATTTAATCAGCCAGCACACTTTTATCTACATATATTTATTTTTATTTACGCCAATCAGATACGTTTGAAACAGCCCAACCCCACCCCGACCTGCCCATTTGCGTATTATATGATATAAAACACAGAATATAACAGACAACAGACACACTTTATTGAAAAATTCCGACTATTCAACTGTTCCGAGGCCAAACGATTGATTTGTGCGAAGAAAAGACCCAAAAGCGATCACCGTCTCCACGGGTACCCCCTCGGCGTCACGCTATGGACGAAATGGGAACTCCATTGCTTTCAATGGGAAACCTTTGGCGTCAACAGAAGACGCGAATTCAATCGGTATGAAATCGCGCTGAAGAAGTCTCAATCAGTGAAAAAATAAAAAAATTCTGTCCCAAAAAGAAATAAGAACATTTTTCTTACCCCATTGATTGATAATTCTGCTTGTTTTAAGCAAAAACTCACTTCATTTTGATTTTTTCCCCCAGAAAACAAGAACAAATATTGTATATCATTTTACTTATCTAAAGTAATCTTGATTTAAGAATTTTTAGATATTTGGATTGGAAACAAGAAAAAATACTAAATAAGCATTTTTTTGCAGTGTGATCTTTCCTGGGCACAAATCCACGAGAGCATCAAAGAGGAGTTTCACAGGATTGAAGTTCAGTGGTGTAGAAATAAGGTTGAATGACGTTCACTTGATATCTTATTGCAACCTCTGGAAGTAACCTAATAATTAGATTTGCTTTAGGATTTCCAATGTAGTTGGACGCATTGATACACATATTCCTATCATCACACCTTCTGAAAATGAAACAGATTACTGTATGGAATGGAAGAATACCAGAAGGAAGGGTAGTCTGAAATATATGCCATACACCACAGGTGTTAAATAAACACAAATTATTCACTATTAATTTGGTCATCTTTATTTGCCAAATACAAAGTAACAGTTCTTTTTTTTTTCCTGTTGGATTTTTATATTCTTCCTCCGTCTCCTCTTCTTCTGTCAGTGGTGGTAGTGCAGGTCTTCCCATCATTTTGTGAGCCTCTGCCTTCTTGCTGTTGGCTGAGTAGAAGTTAAATGTTAATTTCATTACCCTAATTCACAAATGTAACAGGTTGGATTAGAGAACACTATGTGAAAAGAGCATTGGACTATGTGGGAAAAGCGGCTGCACATTGAAAGCTATTTATTGAATATGTCAAATGTTTGTAAAGTCATGAATCCTACACCTATGAACCTTTTATGCTAAAGCTTTACCTGATTAAATTATATTTTTATACTTCATTTTTAGCTGCTACCACAATCTTTTTTCTTCTTTTTTTTTTTTTTTTGCCTGTGGGATACCATGAAAATGAATATTAGTTCAATAACTTGCCGTTCTGCCAGTTTTACCTTTGATATTATAATAATGATTAAGAATTAAACTCACGTTTTACCCGGAAGTATGCAGACGTCTTTTTGTTAGTTTCTGTTGCCATGGTGAATCGTAATTTCGGAGCTCCATTGATCGTGGCTTTTCATAGTGGTGGTGCACGCGCGTAACTCGGAGTCAGTCTACTCAGAGTTGATTTAACTACTTCAATTCAGCTGTTCTAAAACCCCAAAACTCAGAGTTTCCCATCTCAGGGTATAGGTCAACTCAGAGTTCAAGTTTAAACTCAGAGTTGGTTGAACCTCCTTATTGAAACAGGCCCCTGCTCTTGCTCTCAAGATCCACTTCCACTGTGTTCAGCTCCAAACCCGATCGTACCTGCCTGTGGCTTGCTAGCATTTTGGATGTCCTTGGCTGCATCCAAAAACTGGAAAAGGCTTTTGGAGGACACATTTCAAGGTAGGAAGGCATCAAGGCACGTCCGAATCCAATGTTAGCGTCATATATATGTATATATTTCTTAATACAATTATCTAATCAACCAATCACATTGCAGTTGCTTCAATGCATTTAGGGTTGTGGTCCTGGTCAAGACAATATCTTGAACTCAAAACTGATTGTCAGAATGGGAAAGAAAGGTGATTTAAGCAATTTTGAGCGTGGCATGGTTGTTGGTGCCAGACGGGCCGGTCTGAGTATTTCACAATCTGCTCAGTTACTGGGATTTTCTAGGGTTTACAACGAATGGTGTGAAAAAGGAAAACACATCCAGTATGCGGCAGTCCTGTGGGTGAAAATGCCTTGTTGATGCTAGAGGTCAGAGGAGAATGGGCCAACTGATTCAAGCTGATAGAAGAGCAACTTTGACTGAAATAACCACTCGTTACAACTGAGGTATGCAGCAAAGCATTTGTGAAGCCACAACACGCACAACAAACTTGAGGCGGATGGGCTAAAACAGCAGAAGACCCCACCGGTACCACTCATCTCTGCTACAAATAGGAAAAAGAGGCTACAATTTGCACAAGCTCACCAAAATTGGACAGTTGAAGACTGGAAAAATGTTGCCTGGTCTGATGAGTCTCGATTTCTGTTGAGACATTCAGATGGTAGAGTCAGAATTTGGTGTAAACAGAATGAGAACATGAATCCATCATGCCTTGTTACCACTGTGCAGGCTGGTGGTGGTGGTGTGGGGGATGTTTTCTTGGCACACTTTAGGCCCCTTAGTGCCAATTGGGGCATCTTTTAAATGCCACGGCCTACCTAAGCATTGTTTCTGAGCATGGCCATCCCTTTATGACCACCATGTACATCAGAGTGTTTCCTCTGATGGCTACTTCCAGCAGGATAATGCACCATGTCACAAAGCTCGAATCATTTCAAATTGGTTTCTTGAACATGACAGTGAGTTTACTGTACTAAAATGACCCCCACAGATCTCAACCTAATAGAGCATCTTTGGGATGTGGTGGAATGGGTGCTTCGTGCCCTGGATGTGCATCCCACAAATCTCCATCAACTGCAAGATGACATCCTATCAATATGGGCCAACGTTTCTAAAGAATGCTTTCAGGACCTTGTTGAATCAATGCCACGTAGAATTAAGACAGTTCTGAAGGTGAAAGGGGGTCAAACACAGTATTAGTTTGGTGTTCCTAATAATCCTTTAGGTGAGTATATATAGGCTTTCTAAATATTTGTTTTATTCTCACCAAAGCTCGCTTTATTTTGCTGTAGCCTATCATTAAACTGTTACGCTGCCTCAGAAGTCTGTCCAAAATAAGTTTTGTGGGGTACCTTCGTGCACTTAAGCTGCCTTACAAGTCATTGCCTTATAAGGCAGAGAGACAAGTCAGTTGCCTATGTTTTCGGATGCAGCCCTTGATTGGCTTTTTCAGGTGTGCTTGATTTGGGTTGGCGATGAACCCTGCAGGACTTTGGTTCTCGAGGGTCAGAGTTGAACAGTGGAACAACCCATCAGCGTGGTACAAGCATCATAGCAGCAACTTTTGCATGGGCAAAATTATGGCAGGTATAACATTCCTGTATAGCTTAAACCATAGAGAATGATGCTAGAAATGCCATGGTCGGGTTTGATTCCCAAGGAATGCATGAACTAAAGTATACTTTGAATGCAATGTAAACTGCTTTGGGTAAAATTGTTTCTCTCTCTCTTAATGCTTGCTTGCCCCTCTTTAATATTTGAATTCCTCTACAGTTATTCAAAGTCTTTCAATGTCTCATTTTGAACCTGCAAAGGAGAATGTGAGCTGTCAGTATGTTTCATTTAGCATCATAATTCTTCATGAAGCTACACTGCAGGTTTGAAGAACAAGGCTTGATATTGTGTAGCCCTGCCAGCATTTGCCAAAAAATACCATATGTTTTTCTTTCTTTTTTTCACTCCCCTGTACAGAGAAGAATCAGCTCTATGTGAATATGAGTCCTGTGTTTATGTTAGCCTAGCAGTAACTGGAACAGAGGGGAGTGTAGAGAGAGTGAGAGGGGAGGTAAGATGAAGAAAGGCAAGTGTTACGCTGATGGAATGGGAGGAGAATAAAGAATGTGGTTTTTAAGTGACAGATGATTAAAAAAAAATGGAGTTGGATGACTTTCTTAAGCTCCAAGCAAAACATGCGGAGGGGTGGGAAGAGTGCCGAGGTCTGGAGAAAGACAACACTGACTGCCACCCTGGCAGGTGGGAAACAGCATCTCATTTTAACATCTGTGTAATTTGTCAGATCAGTTATGTTAACCTTTTATGATTATAATGAATTATCTTTGTTTGTCAACTGTTGCCTTTTTTTCTTATTGCATTTCAGTTTAATCGTTACCTTTTTATTTTATTCTTTATGTAAAGTTTTAATTTTATGTAGTTTAATATAAGTTTTAGTGAATGTAGTGAAATTATTATTATCATAGGCATAAAGTAGCATTCCATTATAACTGGTGTGGCGTACAGCACATCTCGGGGGTTATAATCTCCTGATAGTACATTGAAAAAATTTTATAGTAGTTTTTGTCAAGAATGAAAAGGAAAAAAATAAGTAACCAAAACTCTGGAGCTGCTTGTCTATGTTCCCATTTTTCCCCACCATATAAGAGGATACAGTGTGATTAGCTTATTAGCTCATTATTAGCTCATTCCATATCTTTCTGACATAAACTCTGGCTTAGATTATTTTGATAATGTCATATAGGGGGAGAATGGGTTAAGATTTCTTTCAAATTTTCCTATAGGCAAGGAAAAACATAAAACTGATTGGCCTAATTATATTTCAGGAGAAGTGATATTAGAAAGGACTATATCTCTATCATAGGGCAATAGAAATGTGACTTCTCAAAAAAGTAGTTCAGTGACACAACTTGCCCCATGTTAAGGACAGGGTCTGGAAATGAACGGGGGTTATGGCAAATTAGTAAACATGCATCTAAAATTCACAATATGATGGCAAAAAATCCCCTGTTTGGGTATTTATTTTTAATATTAGGGGTGTCCAACCACAGTACTGCAGAATATACTTTAGTCAAGATTCATCAGGCTGGAATTGTGAAAGAATGGTTGGGAGGGAGGACGAAGAATCATTTTCACACATGAATTGACACCTCTGAGTCCAGACCTTAAATTCATTGAAAACTCTTTGGGCTGTCTTTACAGAGTGCTTGACTTTTGCATTGTCAATACAAGATCTCTGGCTGGGCAGTGTAGTATAGGCAACAGCATACAAGCAATATATCCGCACGATTGTAAGTGTGATATTGAATCAACAGACCCATTTATAAAGACTTTCACTTGCTTGTGCCCTGAATGAATCAGCCATCTTGTATGAATCAGTTAAATTAATAATTCAATAACTCACTCATTAATACAAAGACTGCATCCGAAATCGCATACTACCTTAATATATAGTAGGCGAAAAACAGTGTGTAACAAAAGTAGTATGTCCGAATTCACAGTACTCATAAAAGAGTATGCAAAAAGAACACGGATGATCTTCTTCTTCCGGCGAGATTCTGAAATGTGCATTCGATGGACGCTTTACTATCCGCTGAGGCCACAGGAGAGGATTTATGAATGGCAACTGACGCTGGTAGGTCACACGAGAATGACAACATGACAAATGTAGTACGTTCGAATTACATTCACACTAAACCCATATAGAACATACTTTTTTAGCGGTCATGAAGTAATTACTTCAAAATAGAAAGTATGCAATTTCAGATGCTGCCAATGACTTTCAGCCACCTATTGCTGATTTGAGTTTCTCATTTTATATTTCTATATTCTATATTTATATACTTCATATGCAGATTATGTGTGTGCCACCTGTGCTGTATAAATATGGATTTTATTGGTTAGGGATCAGTGAAAGAATAAGTTTACTTTTTCAAATAAAAATGTGAACATAAATGAGTTATTAAAAGTCTTATTTTGTTGCATATAATTCACATTTTCTAGTCCAGCCAGAAAAAAAGGTTTAATATTAACAATTGGCCAATTCTGAATGTAGTATTTTTAGAAATATAACAAATTTACACAAATATTTTTTATTGTAATGAACAGACCTTTTTATTCCACATTCCAACTATGAAGGTTACAGGGAAATATGAAATATTGCTCACTTCATGCTGCCCATCAACCCTGACTAGAGAATAACAAGTCCTTCCCGCCAACACAGTCAAGGTACTTGGCACGTATCAGACCGTATGTCACGTTCTGTCTGCATATACCCCACCACAGTCTTATGAACTCAAAGCCAGTGAGATGACACCTGATTCCTGTTGCCATCCACACCGTATTAATAGGACTTGTTAGGTGTCCGTGACATGCTGGAAACCCAAACGGGGGGAGGCTGGCATGAGGCAGGAGTGTTAGGCTGTCCAATTTATTTTAATACTGGTCAAAGTTACTCATTGAAAACCTTGCCATACCTGCCATTTACCTAATGCCTCTTGAGACAGCAACTGTGGAGAGACTTTACTCTATCATCAAACAACTACATTGCTTTTTCATTTGTGCTTTGGGATATGGTTTAATGACATTCAATTATTTTTAAGCATGGCTTATTTGCCCACTGTAAGCCTATAAAGTGTCCCATGAGGATATAAGCCTAACATCTAAATGATAACAAAATGCATAGAACCTGACCAGTACTGTCTGTCATATCCCTATGTGCTCCATTGACTGCTGGGCCATAGTGTTGTTTTCCATCATTCAACATCGAGTGTGCATGTGAATATTCTATCTAAGTGCTTTTTTGAAAATGTCGTTTTTATGGCACTTCCAGTTGAGACTTTAATGCTGCAAATTGCACAAAACAGATTTAGCCTTTTTTTAAAATAAGTATTCACTTTCCTTGGCATCGTGTGTTGTTCTCATAGTTTGGAAGGGACTGCCTAGTCCTGTTGTCTGCCAGAAAGACTGAGCTCAAATAAGAGTCATATGAAGACAAGGCCTTTCCTGCCTCAGGCTGATGGTTAGACTAGGAATATTCATAATCATACTACAAACAGAATGAGATCACTGCTGTCTGGGTCATTCTGATTCAGATTTATTCAGGATAAAGAAAGGTTCTACTTAAAGCTACACTGTGTAACTTTTTTAGTTTATTCTTAGCTAAAAACACTTAGTTCTTTCAAAAATAGATGTGCCCATTAATGTATATTTACTTCTTTCAAGTAATAAAGTATTCTCGTAAGTGTATAATATGCCATTGAAAATACATACGGGTGAGGGGTTCGAATGCGCGTCGCCCTGTTGACCCTCCATCTTGAAAGTACATTAGCCAAAGAGGGACATACCCGTAAAATTCAAGCTTCGCCTTTCGCGTTTTAACACTCGATGGCACTGTGTCCAATGTGAAGAGGGGGATTGCTTGAGACTGATATAGCCTACAATGTAAACTTTGCCTTACGCTAGTGATGTCAGAAACATACAGAATAACGATAGCACAGATAAAAGTTACATTTACTAAGATTAGCTTGCATTCCTGGGAACCTGATCGCTGATGTTAGCAATGAAATGGTAAAAAATAACGAAAAGGTAAAACTATTATTCATTTTACATAGATGTCATAACCTACATGTTAAATGACAAATTAAATAACTGCAAATTATAATAGTTTTCTAAAGTAACCTCATCACTTGATCGAACTGGAAGCCATATTAATTTTGGACTAAATCAGCCACCGTAGGAGTTAAAACGAAATCGAATTAAGAGGAACAGAAACTAATATTCACTGGATGGTCTCATACCTTTTCACCGCTAGATGGGGGAAAATATCACACAGTGTAGCTTTAAGAATTATATATTATACTAGTGGCCTTGCTCGCTGATTCTCTGATTTTAAATAGCGGAATGATTTTTTTTTTGTCTTTTTTTCTGTTAACTGATACTACTGACAAAGATTGCTTAAATTACAGTTTTATCATTTCTATGCTTGAGCATCTTTTACACCTGGCCAGAGCAGAAGTCTCTGACCCCCTGTGGATTTTGAATTTGATAATGTAAGTGTATCCTTGTATATTGCACAATTATAACTAGGCGAGTGACAATGTGCTTATTGTTATCTGTTGATTTATTGTGATCTGTTGATTTATCCAATATATATATATATATATATATATATATATATATATATATATATATATATATATATATATATATATATATATATATATATATATATATATATATATATATATATATATATATAAAATTCAGTTCATAAATATCCAGACGATGCTATTCATGCAATTCATGACTTGAATAAACCTGTATATTTTTCTCTTTTCAATGATGCATGTTTTTAATTTTCTAATAAGGGGCATACAAAATTTCAAAGCAATAAACTGCCCTTGATATCATGTAGAAAAAGGACCTTGAAATTCAAGAGAATATTTTACAGAAATAACAAAACTAAACAAATAATTAAATAATATGAAAAAGTAATTTTAAACTAAATAATAGAGGACCCTTGCAAATCTCAGTGATTGTGTCAGTAAGCATTTATCAGATAATTTGATCTTGTTATGACAGAGCACTCAGGAGCAGTGCAACTGCCCAAAATATAATCTAAATACAATGGCAAAAATATATATTTTTTATAATTATTAATACGTGTACACACATTCAAGCTGCAAGTTAAATTTCTTTTTACTCATTGAACATATAAAGATTCAACAGCTGAAACATAAAGTGAACATGTTTCACAGATATTTGACCGACAGAAATGGAATAATGAGTCCCTAAACAAAGGGGAAGGGTCAGTATCTTGTGTGCTCAGCAGCTGCTTTAAGTGCTTTACAGTGCATCTCATCCTCATGGACTGCAGCAGATTTGCTGGTTCTTGCTGTGAGAGTTCTCAAACACGTCTGTGGGGACATATGGTTACTGCAAGGACCATCAGCTGTCCTTCGATCCTGTCTCCCTGTAGCGCTATCTAAACCGTCTTACATTGCAGGCATTGCATTTTATTGTTCTGGCCACATCTGCAGTCTTCATCCACCCTGCCAGCATGTTCTTACACCCAACTCGTCACATATTGACGCTTGGTCAGGACAGCACAGGGTACCCCTTTAGTGTCATTTTTCGATGTGTCAGGTACTCCATTGCTTTCAGTTGATTGCCTTAAGCATCAGATCAAGACGCAAAATTCTTTGAGTTTGTTAAAGACATTATTTTATAAATATTTATACTTTTATATTTTGGAGCAGCAACTACCCTACTCATAAACGTTCACACTTCTAATTCTAAACAACATAAAACACGTAACAGGGAAATAAAAAAGTACAGTTGTATTAATTTTTTGCAAAACTGACCAAGTATTAATGCATGTTGCATTTCAAGTCTTCTGAAGCCATATAATTTCTTTATATGAAAAACAATGTTTGTATCAACTCATGATGTAGTAATGGCACATAATGTAAAACATGCACATAATGTAATAAGTATTACATTATTATAATAATAAAATGTTCATAATGTAATATTTTTCACAAAATGTATAAAAATCTTGAGCTCATAAAAATTATTACATTATAAATTGTATCTCTCTCAAATTCAAATTCAAACGAGCTTTATTGACATTACAACTTGTACATTGTATTGCCAAAGCATTTATATGAGCATATAAAAAAGTAAAAAATTAAATAAAAAATTGAACAAGGTAGAAGTATTGAACAAGTGTGGAAAAACTGGTGGTGGTGGGAACAAGAGAAAAAATTGTATGTACTTTAAGAAGTGTGTGTGTGTGTGTGTGTGTCTGTGTGGACTAGTAATCCCTATACCGTATGGGGACAAAATGTCCCCACAAAGATGGCAATATCCAAAATCCTTGTCCTTGTGGGGACATTTTTTGGTCCCCATGAGTAAAACAGGTCATAAATCACACTAAGTGATGTTTTTTGAAAATGTAAAAATGCAGCATGTCTCCTGTGATGGGTAGGTTTAGGGGCAGGGGCAGTGTAGGGGGATAGAAAATACGGTCTGTACAGTATAAAATGCATTATGCCTATGGAATGTCCCCATAAAACATGAAAAACCAACAAGAGTGTGTGTGTGTGTGTGTGTGTGTGTGTGTGTGTGTGTGTGTGTGTGTGTGTGTGTGTGTGTGTGTGTGTGTGTGTGTAAATGTAAAAAAGTGAATCTGTCTCTCACTCCTTATTATGGATAATCTTATTTTATTTGCAACTGACCCAGATTAAAAAAGAAAATAAGTTGCGTATCTGGATTAGAATGACAGAAATTGTGCACAAACTGATATAGTGATAAATTAGTGTTTGGATATGCTTTTTCAACTTAGTTCCTGTTACAATAATTTTGGATTCCCCATAAAGTTTGGTGCACTTTTTCTCTCTTTTCTTGCAGCTGTGACATTATGGTATCATTGTCCTACTTAGGCTTCTAAGATGCTTTTTATAAAAGCTTAAGTCAAAAGTAGCACGTTTGTGGTTCACAGGAAAGCTCTTCCCAGCTTTAATAGCTAAATTTGTTACTCTGACTGATTTCCCTTGTAGATGTGATTGCGCTGCTTTTATTTTTTGCTCCATTCAATGAGCATGAAGAATAGGCTCTTTCATGGCAGACTTGTGGTCGTGGACATGGAAAGCAGCGCTTAAACAGCTCTCAGCCAAAACAAAATCTGCCGCCAAAAGGAATCCCATTTCATTTATTATGAGCAGGAAATTGACCCATGAGTACGAGAAAACCAGGGAACCGATACTCTGTATTGCAGGAACATGTCCAGTGCGTCTGCATCCTGAGAGCTGAGATTAGGGATAACAAATGCCCACACTAGAGGCACTCCTCTTCTCTTCTGTTCAGCATGAGAATGGAGGAGAGATGGGTCATGTATTGCAGGTGATGCTTTCCTTACCCTACGCCCCAGAACTGAAAATGCATAAGCAGACACTAATGGTGAAGTGAGAGCCTCCTGGGCCTCATATAGACCGGAGGATGAACCTGTGGAATTGTTTTTTGAAGTAGAAAAGGATTTGTATGGGAATGGCATTGGTGTCACTACACAAACAACAGAAAAAATCAACAACAACAACAACAACAGGGTTTTAAAGGCATTAGAAAATATGAGATTTATTAATGTATTTGTTATTTTTTGTCATACTTTGTTAGGATGAGAATCAAATATAGCCTACTGTATTTAATGACACTCACCTTGCAAAATAATACTTAAAACATATAGGAATAATATTGGAATGCTTAGCCTTAGCGTTTAAAACCTTTATGAATGCATTTATACAAGATTTTAGGTTAAAATGTATCAGTATAGAGCATTTTTAGATGCTGAGATTTGAAATGGTGAATTTTATATTGTAGTGTAATATGAAAATGATAATATGATAAGATTTTTTTAACCTTTTTATAGGCTACTAATAGGCTAGCTTACTATTAATTTCATATGACCCCATATGGCTAATTTTAAAATAAACAAAAAAATTGTGAAATATGACATTTAAAAAGTTCACACGACAGGACAATATTTAAGTGATAGTATATATATAAGTAGTCAATGTCACTGCTTAAAATGCCATGTCAAATAGCCTACCAGTTTCTAACAGAACCGACGACGTCTCAATCATGTCAACACATCTCATTAAACAAACGCAGTCCTGTTCTGTACAAGCAAGCTGTGATCCTCTCTGTGACTGGGGAGACTGTATTTTTATAGTATCGTGGAGGAGGAGGAGGAGTGTTAGGAGGAGCTTGTCAGTCTGTCACCGATCAGAGCCCGTTTTAAGAACACAACGAGGAGTGAATGTGAAGCGCAGTGTTTCTATGCGTGGAGCCGCATAACATCGGACGTTTTCACAGATGGACACTTTCAACCCTTCCTGCTGCCTACTGAAAGTTTATTCTCGTGGATGTGAACGGGAACGCAGAATTGAGCGAGTTGTAAAGAGCTTTAAAGTATCAGATACTGTACTGGTGCACGAGATGTTGGTTTTGACATCCAGTATTGATTGTTTCGATTAGTCGCGCGGACTGACGGTCTTTCCAAATACTTCCTGAAACTTTAGACGTTTTGGATATATTTAAAACTGAATCACAAAGGATTTGTTTTAAAACAATATCAAATGAGGCATGACAATGAAGATATCCAAAATTAACATCTTTTTTTCTTCAAAACAAATGAACATTCAATGTCATTTACAGCATGGTGGACCATGACTCGACGTTTTCCTCTTCAAAACACAACAAATATTACCAATTTGCAAGCAAAACAAGACAAATATCATCTGCATGGCATTGGATGTACTTATCATTTTAAGACTTTCTTGAGGTTATCAAAATGGCCCATTACATGAAGATTGTTGTACTTTTTCAGTTCTTTATTCGTGGATCTTCACTGGAGATCGGAGCATATGATTTGGAGCGTGGCCGCCCGAAAAAATGTGAACCCATCACCATTCCCATGTGCCAGGGAATCGGCTACAACATGACACGGATGCCCAACTTCATGAATTATGCGAGCCAAGAGGAGGCTAGTATTAAACTAAATGAATTTGCTCCTTTGGTGGAGTATGGATGTGATGTCCACCTGCGATTTTTCCTGTGCTCTCTATATGTGCCGATGTGCGCCGATCAAGTGTCCACCACTATCCCGGCATGCCGTCTTATGTGTGAACAGGCAAGACAGAGGTGTTCACCTATAATGAAACAATTCAATTTCGGCTGGCCAGACTCATTGAATTGCTCAAAGTTACCGACCAACAATGACCCAAACGCATTGTGCATTGAAGCTCCCGAAAATGATACTCAACCTGAGACTAAAAAAGGCAAGGGAATGCTGCCCGTACCTCCAAGGTCCAGGCAACCAGCAGCCGGCAGTGGACGTACCTCAAGTGGCTCGCGGTCCTGTGATAACCCGGAGAAGTTCCAGTACGTGGACAAAAGCGAGTCCTGCGCGCCTCGTTGCACTCCTACAGTGGATGTGTACTGGTCAAGGCAAGATAAGGACTTTGCCTTCATTTGGATGGTTGTGTGGTCAACGCTTTGCTTTGTTTCTACAGCATTCACAGTTTTAACCTTCCTCCTCGACCCCCAACGCTTCCAGTATCCTGAGCGGCCCATCATCTTCCTCTCCATGTGTTACAACGTCTACTCTGTGGCCTTCATTATCCGCTCAGTGGCTGGGGCTGAGAATATCGCTTGTGATCGGGAAAACGGAGAGCTCTACATTATCCGGGAGGGTTTGGAGAGCACTGGCTGCACCATAGTCTTCCTCATCCTCTATTACTTTGGCATGGCCAGCTCCATCTGGTGGGTCATCCTCACCCTCACATGGTTTCTTGCAGCGGGACGAAAATGGGGCCACGAGGCTATTGAGGCGCACAGTAGCTACTTCCATATGGCTGCCTGGGGTATTCCTGCAGTGAAGACCATAGTCATCCTCACTATGAGGAAGGTGGCTGGGGACGAGTTGACGGGATTGTGTTATGTGGGAAGCATGGACAGTAATGCTCTCACTGGCTTTGTGTTGATCCCTCTTTCTTGTTATCTCATTGTCGGGACCTCTTTTATCCTTACGGGGTTTGTAGCCCTCTTCCACATCCGCAAAATCATGAAAACCGGCGGCACCAACACAGAAAAACTAGAAAAGCTCATGGTTAAGATCGGAGTCTTTTCCATTCTCTACACTGTGCCTGCTACTATTGTCATCATATGCTATTTCTATGAAAGACTCAATATGGAATACTGGAAGTTCAAAGCTCTGGAAAATAAGTGTGTGTCCTTTCCTGGTCGAAGGAGCGAAGATTGTTCTTTAGACTTGTCGGTTCCTACAGTAGCTGTGTTCATGCTGAAAATGTTCATGTCATTAGTGGTGGGCATCACCAGTGGGGTTTGGGTATGGAGCTCAAAGACACTTCAGACCTGGCAGGGGCTGTGCAACCGGAGGTTAGCCGTGCGGACGAGCCGCAAGCCCTGCTCCAGTGTCAGCTGCAGCAGCTCCCACTGCCATTATAAAGCACCGGCTGTGACACTTCACATGAACAAAACAGACGTGTACACAGACAGTCTCACACATGTTTGAGACTAAAGGCTTCTGCTTTAGAGCCATGCAGACTTACAAGGCTTGTATTGTGATGAGATGCTCAGGTTGGACTGCAGATCATGGTAAATCTGGTAACTCCTGTCAAAGGTGGCATTTACAAGCCTTTCCTTGAAATAGCAATGGGAAAGAGAAGGTTTGGTTGCATGGAACGAATGCAACCGAACCAGAGAACACGCATGGCAGAATGCTTTATTTATTGTAGCTATTTAAGTATTGCTGGCTGTATAGTTTTGCACTATATGAGATATACTGTATATAAGGAAGAGTTTTAAATAATTTGGCAGTATATATTTCCCAAAAGAGGAGCAATATTTATTATGTATTTTCTCTCTATTCTTTTTAATAATCCCAGTTTTTGTTTTTTTATGGTTACATGTAAAGTGTTGCACATGTATGCAAAACTTTTCATTCTCTCTGGATTATGATGTTTTTAGTACTTCTGATTAAAATTTATTTTGAATGGTAGGCCTATGTGAAAACCACATGTAAAATAAATGCAACTAAACAAGTCCATATTACTTAAGGATTGGTAGGAATAATGTTGTATACTGCAGTCAGTTACATTTCTGGAGTTTTCCATTTTCACCACTGTGTTAATCTGTCTTGCACCAAGTGGGAATTTCAATCCATTTATAGTAACATTTATCAAACCATCTTACAAAATCATACACATTTTACCAAGCTGCAGTCAATAAAAGACACTGAGAATGTATGATGCTGCTATAAATTTATGCAGAATTAAACTTCCTTTAACCTAATTCCTTTAACCCGAAGTCAAACAACGACTGACTGACATTTGTGATATTTATTGTTTTATTTCCGCATGCTGAATTCTGTTGTCAAGAGATCATATAGGCTGATAAAGATGAGATATGTTTAGAGTAATTCTGTGCATAACTCGGATCGGTTTAACCAGTGTTTTCATCTTTGGGGACATGATATGTGACCCTGAACCCCTTAATTTTTAAATTTTGGATCGCACAGGAATATTTGTGTCAGTAGCCAACAATATATTGTATGGGTCAAAATGATAAAAAACAAAAACAAATGGTATGCCAAAAATCATTAGGATATTAAGTAAATATCATGTTCCATGAAGATATTTTGTAAATTTCCTACTGTAAATATATTAAAAATCTTTTAGTAGTAATATGCACTGGACTTCATTTGGAAAACTTTAAAGGCGATTTTCTCAATATTTAGATTTAGACAGCACCCTCAGATTCCAGATGTTCAAATAGTTATATCTGGGCCAAATATTGTCCTAGCCTAACAAACCATTCATCAATATTATTTATTCAGCTTTTTAGGTGATGTATAAAACCTCAATATCAAAGAAATTGACCATTATGACTGGTTTTGTGGTCCAGGGTCACATATGTGCTTGTGATGCAACAGCTGATATTTTAAATAGTATTTATATAAAAATGTACAGTATATATTTATATATATATATATATATATAATACACTTCTTAAATGTACTCTTTTATCATTTCTCTATATAAAAAAGTATTCGTTGGTTTAATTTATTTATCCTCTGCACTATTCCTGTGACTGTGCATATATTGTTATATATATGTTTTGGCAGGTCTCAGGCTTTGGAGCTTAAACTGCTGTTACATTTGGTCATAAAAAAGGCATGTTTGTCTTGGAGCTCATAGCCTAAACTTCACAGTGCATTACCCACATGTAGCAGTCTGTATAAAGTTCAATTAACGCATGTCTGTTTTCAGTTTTCAAGTTTACAGTGCAGTAGCTTTTGTAAACACTTGTGTTCTCAAGAACACAGTACGCTTCATCAGCCAGCAGACTGGGAACAATTTTATGAAATGTTAATGTACTGGAAGATGAATGTTTAGCTCTTATTAAATACTACCAAGACATTACTCATTTGGCAACATGTATGGTTAAAGCTGAGCTGTTGTTAAAATAAAGATAAACATAATTCTTGACTATGGATTTGTTAACATTTTATGAGATTATGGAGTACATTAGCTTTCTTTGGCATTCAGGGTTATATTTACATCTATTAATTTAGCAGATGTTTTTATCCAAAGCGAGTCAACAATATTTTTAGTACACAATTCCACCAAAAATTGTCAGATTTTGAATTAGTGGTTGTCAGAAATGAATTAATAATGAATTGTAAATTCTTGTTTTGAATTTTATTTTTTAGTAATATACAGTATTTAATTTTTTTCAGTAGGGGTGAATTTAGGGTGATTGGGACACTTTTTGCCGTTGAGATTGCTTTAAAATGTGTCCCAACCTATACATTATTCATAAACATGTTTTCATGGAAAATAAGAGGAATTTCCACAGAAGTTTTCAAAAGTTTGGGGACGGTAAGATTTAAAAAATGTTTTCAATTTGATCAAAAATATAGTAAAACACTAATATATATATATATTTTTTTACAATTATTATATTGTAATATACTTTTACTGTAAAGCCATTTCTCCAATATTTAGTGTCGCATGGTCTTTCAGAAATCTGATATGCTGGTTTGGTGCCCAATAAACTTTTCTTATTAATATCAATGCTGAAAACATAATTTTCGAAATTCTTTGATGAATAGAAACTTCAAAAGAAAACAGCATTTATTTGAAATATGACTTTTTTTGTAACAATGTAAATGTCTTTACTATCACTTTTAATTTAACTTAACTTTTTTTAAAATGCCTTCAGTCTTCTGTCAGTCTTCTGAATTAAATTGCATTTCTATTGTCGTTTTCACTGGTAATCAATTGGACCTCACTGTTTCCCAATGTTTTGGGTCTTAATAGGGTGTTAGTTAAATGATCACAGTACCAATACTACAGGTAATGTTCTTAATTCCATGTCACGCCACCATGGAACCTCTGCTCAAATACACACAAAGGCCAGATTTGTTATGTAGATTCTGCCAAGATCAACTCCATATACATGAATGCTCTTAGGTGAAGCAGTTGTACAACACCACCACATTTGTGGAGGAAAAAAGCTTTCCGTTTATACAGCAACAGGGTTCATTATTTTGCCCATCAAAACCTGGGGCATAAAGACTCCATTGTACACCTTGATGTTTAAGGTTTTTAGTTCTATTTTAGGCAAAGCATAGTCAAAAGAAACCCTTTTGCTATTTGAGTCCTTTATCAAGTGAATGTTAATGGGCTTGTAAGTGAGCTTGAGAATGGACAAGATAGAATAGCATAGTAATTGTCTGCAAGTTCGGAGGAGAAACCATGTGCCTGGTAAAGGGAGGATCATTAAAGCATCAGGGACTTTCCCTCCTCCTAAAGAAGCCAGAGGAATCGAGAACAGGAATAAAGGAGTGGTGCTCATTACTCTCTACCCCATGGGTAGTATTCCGTTCCTCATCATTTGATGTGCAAATGAGGCTATGGTAAAAGACCATTGAGAAGCTGTTGTCACCAGAAGGACTTTTCACCAAAATGTTAGAGTCTTAGCTTGAGCCGTGAGTGTTATCCACTCAGCCACGTCCCACCTGCCCAACGGCTCTGGCTTTCACTTGTGTTAAATACACACATAGACTCGTTTTAATATTTGTTTTTGATAAAAAGTTGACATTGGACTTGAAACCGTATAATTTGTCAGGGTTTTCATATTTGCAGGGCTGCTAATGGGCGACATTCCTTTTGAAAAACTGTAAACTTCAACATACTTTCAAAAAGAGTACTTATTACAGAAATAATATACTTTAAAAGAATATTCTTGGGAAATGAATGTAATGTTTTTTGCAAACTTATTTATGTGTTTATGAGCAATTAACTGAAACTGCATTGTAGTTTAAATGTGTAGTAAAAACAATTAATGACTTACATATTTTTAAGTTACTTCATAATTATATATATTGTCTTCGAAATATGAGCAAGGTGTACTGCCAAATTTACAGACAAGCATTTATGGAAAACTAAAATATACATCAATGTACTGAAACTTTTTGTCATGTATTTTAAAATATTTGTTATTACACATTTGTAGTGACGAATTTAGTACATTTAAAATGTATTCATTGCTACATGACTTCATCACCATAAAGATTCATCCCCTTTATGACTGTTTCTTGGCTGTTTCTATTTATGTGTTATTCATTATTACTGTAATATTGAATTACACACAAATAGAAACAGTCATGAAACAGCCAAGAAACATTCATGAAAGTGTACCCTCTTTAAGTAACTCTTTTGGCCTTTTATTTAATTAATATTATATTATCTGAAAGTATTTATTTATTTATTTTTAATTTTGAAGGAGCATATTCATTACAATTGCACTTCCTTTTCTCAAGGTATGCTTTTCTCCGGATGTTACACAGAGAACTGATGATTAAAACGGTCACAAACTGCATTGTTTATTGTTTTATAATATTTCCTGGGGTGCACTTATAATGTTGATGATTTTTACATCAAAAATTGTCATAATTTAGAAATAAAAGACATTTTTCCTACCCTGATTTTAGTCCTCTGATTTGAATTCTGTTTGAAGGGCCATGACTGCTGTGAGACTTCAATATAAGCACCCACTGCTGTGATTGGCCGCTCTGAGATTTCAGTGTAAACGGCCACTGCTGTGATTGGCTAACATCTTTGTACATGAAATTGCTAGTATTATGGTATATATGGAACTCTCTCGAAAACTTTTAGCACGTGTTTTTACTATTACTGCTGACAAGCGTGAAAAGTGTTGATAACAGTATCATTATATTTAGATATAGCATTGGCATGAAAGGTTACAGTGCATTGTAGCCGATCACAGACACGTTGAGCTGATGAATGCAGTCTCATCAGTGCAGCTCGATTTCTGCACTCTCAAAAATGCTTTCATCATAACTAACAGTACAAACACAATGCAAATAAGAGAGTCGTTGATTATAATGGGAGTCCAGAACTCAGTCACTGATAAACTTGCGCTGTTTTAATGACAGCGATTGTAAAAGGAGCATTCTTTGATCGCTTTCTATATACAATTGAATCAGTTTAAATAACAGATTATTTTCATCCTACTAAGAGAAACAATATGAAGTTGACCCTTTACTGGTTTGATTTACTGACACATAAACAAAAAACATCTGACTGTACATGAAACATTAGGCCAGAAATCACTGGTCACAGATCAGTCATTAGAATTAACACAATTACTTGCATGTGTCGTATTACTGTCGAGTCGTAAAGGTCTGTTTGCAAAGCCTGCGCCGAATTGCGACTGATTTACCAGAGAATCTACAGTGAAATGTACAGAGAAAATAAATAATGCTCAACTGAGACATGCATTGTTGAAAATAATAACCACATTCCTATGGCATTAGGATTCTTTGGAAGGTAATGCTATTTTTATTCCAGTAATCCTGTTTTGCTCTTCTCTCCTCGTCATCTCACTAGCAAGTCAATGGGCGGGGCCAAAGGTGCAATGATGAAGTAGGTGCTGTAGAGGATCTATTGTAGATAGATCAATTATAGATAGGAGCATTCCACAACAAGTCGTTCGCTGGGCTTGGTTACAATAAAAGTGTTGGACTAACAAGGAAGTTTTCAAATTAGATTTCTCAGTTCATGACCCCTTTAAAGGGTTACTTCAGCGATAAGCATTAAGCTTTGTATCAGTAGAAACCCGGGAGTATATTCCAGTTATCATATTTCCCCCCCTCATGACCCTGAGATGAGAGAATTATGTATTTTATTTCTGAAAAAAATCCTCTGATGATGCAAATATCGTCATTTTGCGTCATCGGAGGAGTTTTTGGCCAGAGGCTAAAGCCTACAGCCAGCAGGAGGCGCTATTTCCGCATTTTTTCAACATCGCAGTCACAGCACTCGCTCGGGAGCTGGGGAGTTTCATGTTCGGAGCGGTGGAGAGCAAAGTGAGTGTTTCAAATTTTCAAATGAATTCATATGAAAGTTAAGCTTCCAAAGATGTGAACTAAAAATGCGCCAGACTGAACACGCGCTGTGATTTTATGCCACGGCCGAGCTTACTTCAGCTCATGTGATGAATGTAATCTGACTCCTGCTGCGTTTTGCCTGTGACACTCAGTCGGCTCACTCACATTATATTGAACAGACACATTCAGTTTTTAATTGTAGTGTCTCTAACTGAACTGATTTTATGAAAATGAACACGGATGGGCAAGTGATCCAGTAGCCATGCCTAGAGTGGCCTCATAGGGCAGTGAAGCAAGTGCATTCTGGGAGTTGTTGTCTTTCATCCCCATGAGACAGAGGTGGGGGACTCTGACTTGACTCGAGTCAGACTCGAGTTGCACATTTTAGGACTTGAGACTTGCTTGACAAATATTACTAAAAGACTCAACTTGACTTTGACTTGATATTCATGACTTGAGACTTGACTCGGACTTGAGTTAAATGACTTGAAATAACTTGTTTTTGTTTAAAAAATATCTGTTTTTGAACGTACCGCAACCGAACCACATGACGCATCAGGCAAGCAGAGAGAGAACGTAAGAGACAGTCGTGAATGAAGGCGCTACGCCAAGTTTCCATGGTAATCAGTCACTCTCACTCACAGATCACGGCATGCCCATGCTCGAACCCGCGCTCTGTGTTGCCAGACTAGGCGGGTTCCTGGCCGCGCTGTATCCATCATTTTTATACGAAGAGTTTACGATGATGAGTTCAAAATTGCAACAACAACAACAACAACAACAACAACAACAACAACAACAACAACAACAACAACAACAACAACAACAACAATAACAACAAAAAACTCTAGACTACGAAACCGTCGAGCACTGTAAGTTGAAATGTGGTATCCGACTTGTGTTGCACAATGATGGATAACTGCATATTTCTCTTGTTGAATAATTGAGCAGTTTGGCTGAAGACGCTACTGTGAGCGCTTCGACAACGTAGCGTTTTGTGTGTTATACGGAATATCCGCGGAAGTGTTAATAGAATCTCAGTTCACAGATGGTTTCTGTATTGTTTCTATATAAAAATGTCGACACAATGTATTTGCACTGGCTCTTGTCATTTTGCTCCCTTTTTATGCTTGTTGTTGTCAACTGTTGACATTGTACAAGCGGTTGGTCAGTGTTGTTGTGATTGGACGTCTGGGTTAAAGTCACCATTCTGTGTGTTCTGCATTGGAGCTTATTTTTGACAAATTATGTAACTAAAAGTAATTTTTATAGTCTCCTAATGATTGGAATTATATAAATCCCGCCAACACTGCACAAATGTAAAACATTTTAGTAAAACATGACTACTAAAGTAAAAGTGAGTATATATTACTTTTTGTCGATTTTTTTTCCCAGCAAACTTTATTTGGAGTCAAAAAGACCCAGACAGCTTACAATAATAACATTTTAAGCCAATTAAGCAGAAAAAAAAGAAGATAAAATTTAAAATAAAACCATCAATTAGATAAAAACTGGTATAACAATTGACATTCTGTCTCCCTTACGTTTGAAATGATGGCTACGCCCCTGTTTGGACATGTTACTAATCCAAAGCACTCAAATATTATTGAAGAAATATAAAAAAAAACTTTATTTCATCATGGCTTTAATATTTAGTATACAGGTGATAAGTACTGGACACATACGCATTGCGGCTAATGAGCCTTCGTCAGGGTGTGAGCAGCAAACACAATCTGAGTTCTCTTAAGTTTATTAGTCATATAACAATCACCTGCTCACGCTGTAGAGGACAAGCAAATACATTCAAAAAATATATCTCACCTAATATATTGGCTATGTAATTTTGAATCTTATTTAATTTTTTTTAGATTTGTATAGTATTAACAACTCAGCTGTATGTGGACACCTTTTGAGTAGAAATGCATATTGCAATTTTTATTGTAAATAAAACTACCATAGTCCATAACTACTGTAGTTTTAGCTTATTTTAATATAAACATTCAGTTAAATCATCAAACATTTGTATGACTTGCCAGTGACTTGCTTGACCCAAGCTGACTTGACTTGACTTGCTTGACATAAAGCAGTGACTTGACTTGACTTCACTTGACTTGACTCTCACAAAAATTGACTTGGACTTGCTTGAGACTTAAAGGTTAAGACTTGAGACTTGCTTGTGACTTGCACATGTGTGACTTACTCCCACCTCTGCCATGAGACAAAAATACATTTTCTGTCTTTTCTCAGTCTAGAAGGCACCAAATTCAAAAGTAATTTTACATTTCTACTACATAAATGACCCAGTTTAAATACAGATTCATCTTCCCAGCGCTGAAGTATACATTTAGTTAATTATATTATAAAGAGCAGAACATCTGGCCTTCATTGGCCCCCAAAATTATTTGGACACTTTTTTTTTTTTTAAAGCAAATTCATATTTTTTAAAGTGTGGTTGTCTTTTTTGGGGGGCCATAGTATTTTCTATTATTATGAGATTAATTATATTCACTTAAGAAGGTCAAACAGGAGTTATTTTATTATCTTTGATAAGTGTTTTCTAACCTGTTATCACATTCTTTGGTTAGGAAAGAACTTGCAGCAGATTTATGCAGCAATCTGGATTACGCCACGGGAGTTAAAAACAAATTGCCTGATAGTGAGGAGGACATTCCTGCAGATATATATATATATATATATATATATATATATATATATATATATATATATATATATATATATATATATATATATTAAAAACACTGGTACATGGTAGCAATACATTTTATGAATTATCAATCTACATTTTTCTTTTCATTTAAATACATATCCAAACTGCCTTTTTTATTTGTTTTTATGGGTTTCTGTGTTATGACCTACTGTTGAATTCATACAAAGCGAGCAAACTTGATTTGATAAACTTATCAAGTCAGCGAGAAACCAGCCAACTTGAACCAGAAGTAAAATTACCAGATCAAGTTTTCACACTAAAACCAGAAAGAATTGTAGCCTAGTGTAATTTATGGTGAGTCTGGGTAGCTTGTGCTTTTCATGTCAAATTAAATTTGTTTGGTTGACAGCTTAATAAGCATTTTTTCAAATCTGGAATGTTTCACCTGCAGTTGGCCACTTCTATTGCTCCTCAACACCAGCTGGCACCATGAGAGGCATTTGTGTAGCTTGAAGTTTACATACACATTCTTCCATAGAGTATGTTTCACACTTACTGTAAAACCAAAACAAAACTCAGTATCACTCAAAAAAATTTACTTTCAATGTTGCTAGTTGCACTTAAATCATCCTTGTTCACATTACTGTTCAGAACCAGAAAAAACCTATCTTATCTGTTCCATCAGACTCGGCTACGCGATTCAGTTCGCTCGCCGGCCTCCCAAGTTCAGGGGCATCCTCTTCACCTCCGTGCGGAGCAGAGATGCCCATGTCTTGCGGTAAGAGATCGAAGTCCTACTGGCGAAGGACGCGGTCGAGCCGGTTCCTCCAGCCAATATGAAGTCAGGGTTTTACAGCCCCTACTTCATTGTGCCCAAGAAAGGCGGTGGGTTAAGACCAATCTTGGACCTGCGTGTTCTGAATTTGGCCCTACACAAGCTCCTGTTCAGGATGTTGACGCAGAAACGCATCTTTGAGTGCATCAGTCCCCAAAATTGGTTCGCAGCAATTGACCTGAAGGACGCGTACTTTCATGTCTCCATTCTCCCGAGACACAGACCGTTCCTACACTTTGTGTTCAAGGGGAGGGCATAACAGTACAAAGTCCTGCCCTTCGGGCTGTCCCTGTCGCCCCGCATCTTCACGAAAGTCGCGGAGGCAGCCATTGTTCCGCTCAGAGAACGCAGCGTTTGGATTCTCATCTACCTCGACGACTGGCTGATACTGGCCCAGTCTCGGGAGCAGTTGTGCGAACACAGGGACCTGGTGCTCCATCACCTCAGCTTGTTGGGCCTTCGGGTCAACCGAAAGAAGAGCAAACTCTGTCCCACACAGAGGATCTCTTATCTCGGTATGGAGCTGGATTCGGTCAACCGGACTTCGCGCCTCACAGAGGAGCAAGTCCAGGCGGTGCTGAACTGCTTGAATACGTTCACGGGCAGGACGGCGGTCCCACTGAAATCCTTTCAGAGGCTCCTGGGGCATATGGCATCTGCAGCCGCGGTAACGCCACTCGAATTGCTACATATGAGACCGCTTCAGCACTGGCTTCACGGCTGAGTCCCGAGATGGACGTGGCAGAGCGGCAGGTACCGGGTCGCAGTCACCCCGTACTGCCGCCAAACCTTCAGCCCGTGGTTGGACCCTTCGCTTTCACGGGCGGAGTACTTAGAACAGGTGTCCAGGCATGCGGTGGTCTTTACGGATGCCTTGTCCACGGGTTGGGGGGCCACGTACAACGGGCACGCAGTTTCGGGTCTGTGGAAGGGGCCCCAACTGCGTTGGCATATCAACTGCCTGGAGTTACTGGCAGTATGTCTCGCTCTGGGCCGCCTCAGAAAGCCGCTCCAGGGCAAGCATGTACTGGTCCGCAAGGACAGCACTGCGGCCGTTGCGTACATCAACCATCAGGGTGGTCTACGTTCCCGTTGCATGCTCCAACTCGCCCGCCATCCTCTTTGGAGTCAGAAGCATCTGAGGTCGCTTCGCACCATCCATATCCCAGGTGTGCTGAACCAGACAGCTGACACCTCCGGGAGAATGGCGACTCCATCCCCAGACGGTCCAGCTGATATGGGGCCTCTTCGGAGCCGCGAAGGTAGACCTGTTTGCCTCTCCAGAGTCAACCCATTGCCAGTTGTACTATTCCCTGACCGGGGCACCCTCAGCATGGATGCGCTGACACACAGCTGGCTGCAGGGCCTACGCAAATATGCGTTCCCCCCAGTGAGCCTTCTCGCACAGACACTGTGCAAGGTCTGGGAGGACGAGGAGCAGATCTTGTTTGTTGCGGCTTACTGGCCCAACCAGACCTGGTTCGCCGAACTAACACTCCTCGCGACAGCCCCTCCTTGGCCGATTCCCCTGAGGAGGGACCTTCTTTCTCAGGGACGGGGCACTCTATGGCACCCGCGTCCAGACCTCTGGAAACTCCATGTCTGGTCCCTGGACGGGACGCGGAGGTTCTAGGTGGACTTCCACAAGCAGTGGGAGACACCATCACTTCCGCAAGGGCCCCCTTAACAAGGCGGTTCTATGCGTTGAAGTGGAACCTGTTTGTTGAGTGGTGCTCTTCTCGCCACGAAGACCCCTGAAGGTGCTTGTTTAGTGTCGTGCTCTCCTTTCTGCAAGATGGGTTGGAGCGAAGGCTGTCTCCCTCCACCCTGAAAGTGTACGTCGCAGCAATAACGGCGTATCATGACGCAGTGAATGATAAGTCTTTGGGGAAGCACGTCCTAATCGTCAGGTTCCTCAAAGGTGCGAGGATGCTGAATCCTCCTCGCCCCAAACTCGGTACCCTCTTGGGACTTAGCTCTGGTGCTGAGAGCACTGTAGAGCCCTCCCTTTGAGCCTTTGCAGTCTGTAGAGATAAAGATCCTGTCCATAAAGACAGTACTCCTGGTTGCTTTGGCCTCTATCAAGAGGGTAGGGGACCTGCACGCACTTTCGGTCAACGAGTCGTGCCTAGAGTTCGGACCGGGTAATTCTCACGTCATCATGAGACCCCGGCCCGGATATGTGCCCAAGGTTCCCACTTCTCCCTTTCGGGACCAGGTGGTGAACGTGCAAGCGCTGCCTTCGGGGGAGTCAGACCCAGCCCTGGCTTTGTTATGTCCCGTCCACGCCCTTCGGGGCTACATTGACCGGACTCAAAGCTTCAGGACCTCACAGCTCTTTGTCTGCTGCTGCTGTCTCCAAGCAGAGGTTAGCCCACTGGGTAGTGGATGCTATCCTCTTGGCTTACCAGTCCCAGGACGTGCCTTGCCCGTTCGGGTTGCGAGCACACTCCACAAGGAGTGTTGCCTCCTCCTGGGCGCTAGCTCAAGGCGCCTCGCTGAAAGATATATGTAGAGCTTGCGGGCTGGGCGACACCTAACACGTTCGCTAGATTCTATAGCTAGATTCATTGTAGTCTCACTGAGGAAAAATTACACTCATTCACTGCTATAGGAGGAGAAGAATTGGCTAAACTTGTCAAATCATCAAAATCAACAACATGTATGCTTGACCCTATACCGACTAGGCTATTAAAAGAGATGCTTCCAGAGGTCATAGATCCTCTGCTTAATATTATTAATTCATCCTTGACATTAGGATATGTTCCAAAAACTTTTAAGTTGGCTGTAATTAAACCACTTATTAAAAACGCAACTTGATCCTAAAGAATTAGTCAATTACAGACCAATCTCGAATCTACCGTTTCTATCAAAAATATTAGAAAAGGCAGTGTCTTCACAATTATGTTCCTTTTTAGAAAGAAATTGTATATGTGAGGATTTCCAGTCAGGATTTAGACCGTATCATAGTACTGAGACTGCTCTAATTAGAGTTACAAATGATTTACTCTTATCATCTGATCGTGGTTGTATCTCTCTATTAGTGTTACTCGATCTTAGCGCTGCATTCGATACTATCGATCACAATATTCTTTTGAATAGACTAAAATTATGTTGGCATTAGTGGAACTGCATTGGCATGGTTTAAATCTTACTTATCTGACCGTTATCAGTTTGTAGCAGTAAATGAAGAGATGTCACACCGATCACAAGTTCAGTATGGAGTACCGCAAGGCTCAGTGTTAGGACCGTTGCTTTTCACCCTGTATATGCTACCACTGGGAGATATCATTAGGAAGCATGGCGTTAGTTTTCATTGTTATGCTGATGATACTCAGCTCTATATTTCTTCACACCCTGACGAAACTTACCAATTCACAAGATTAACGGAATGCATAGCTGATATTAAAAATTGGATGAATAGTAATTTCCTGCAACTTAATTCAGATAAAACTGAATTTTTAATTATTGGACAGAAAAGCTCCACAAAGAGTGCCCTAGAATACTGTCTAACCTCGATGGCTGCTCTGTCAAGTCCTCACAGTGAGGAACCTGGGTGTGCTCTTTGATACCAATCTTTCATTTGAAAGCCACGTTTCTAGCATCTGTAAAACTGCATTCTACCATCTTAAAAATATATCTAAATTACGCTACATGCTTTCAATGCAAAATGCTGAACAACTAGTACATGCTCATGAGCTCAAGGCTAGATTATTGTAATGCTCTACTGGGTGGTTGCCCTGCTCGCCTAATAAATAAACTCCAGCTGGTCCAAAACGCAGCAGCTCGAGTTCTTACTAGAACCAGGAAGTACGATCATATTAGTCCAGTTCTGTCAACACTGCACTGGCTCCTATTAAACATCGCATAAATTTTAAAATCTTGCTTATTACTTATAAAGCAATAAATGGTTTAGCTCCCAGTACTTAAGCGAGCTCTTAAACGCAATATACTCCATCACGCCAATTGCGGTCTCTAAACTCTGGCCAGTTGAAAATACCTAGAATATCTAAATCAACTGCAGGCGGTCGATCCTTTTCCTATTTAGCACCTAAACTCTGGAACAGTCTTCCTAGCATTGTTCGGGAAGCAGACACACTCTGTCAGTTTAAATCTAGACTAAAAACACATCTCTTTACTATGGCATACACATAGAACATTTTTAACTTTCTTTATTCAAATCAAATGACTGATTATTAGGCTGCATTAACTAGGTCAGCGGAACCGGGAACACTTCCCATAACACCTGATGTACTCGTTACATCATAAAAAGAGTGGCATCCACACTAATGTTAGTCTCTCTGTTTATCCCGAGGTTTACTGCAGTCGGCCGGATCCAGGCCGTGTCCGGATCGGATGGTGGACCTGCATCTGGACATGACCAGCTCATCCTGGAGTGTCTGCTGAGACCGTGTCCATTAGTGTCTCCTCTGAATTCGCCTCACCGAACGTGATCCTCAATTAACCCGCCTCCGGCGCAATAACTCCGATCTTTCAAGTATTCATATTCTTGTGTAATCGACGCGCCATCCTAAATGAGCCCGTCTCGTGCAAGGCCATACCCAAAATTTCGAATATTCCTATCTAATATGATTTAAGACCTGCAAGGTTGCCAGAGTAATAATTATACACTGTTAATAATAGGCCAGAGGAGAACTGGCACCCGACTGAGTCTGGTTTCTCCCAAGGTTTATTTTTCTCCATCATGCCCTGATGGAGTTTTGGTTCCTTGCCACTGTCGCCTTTGGCTTGGCTTGCTCAGTTGGGGACACTCAAATTATGATCCAAGTTACTCAACTAAATATACAAATAGAATTTATTAATTTGGTCATATATAATTCTATAAACTATCCAAATTAAACTAGCCAAATCAAATTTTGTTGCAATGTTGTCCTGTTTAACACTGTGAAGCTGCTTTGAAACAATCGTCATTGTAAAAGCGCTATATAAATAAAGTTGATTGATTGATTGATTGATATAGCCTCCATGTGGAGCCGGTATCTTCCAAGTGTACTCGCCCCCAGTGGCCAGTAGCCCGAAGTGCCCGTTCTAGTGTCGGCTTGCAACGCCACTCCCGGATACGTGCTTCTATACTCTCCAGTTGTGTTCCCCAGAAATGGCTAATCCTGTGAGCTCCTCCGCTACCCTTCAGGGTCAAACATAGTGTCCGTCTGACGCCAGGCCTGCACCCGTATGCTTGTGGAACGTGTGTGTAGGCTGGGTATCCATATGTGCGATTCCCTTACGGCAACCCCATATGTGTATTCTCCACTGTACCAGCTACCCTAATTGGCTAGCCCTGTGTCTTTCCCTCGACAGAGCTCCCTCTGTCGTTCCTGGAGGTGTTCTTCCCCCCTGGAACCAGGTTGGAACCACCCCAGCGACTGCCATATGTTGCACTACCCTGCTAGGTTAGTCCTTGTGTGTAATCTACCACCTCTCCTTCCTCAGAAGGATGTGGCTCCGCAGCGTTCCATCTTCCGAGACGGCACGCTTTCCCAGCGTTATCCAATAGTCACGCTGAGTGGGTCTTGCAGGAACAGAAGTGACTGTCCTTCCCTGCCGGGAGCCCTGACTCCCACTCCAACAAAGGAGTGGTCCAGCGAGCTCAGGCAGGGCACTGAAAGGGAACGTCTCGGTTACGTATGTAACCCTCGTTCCCTGAAGAAGGGAACAGAGACGTACGTCCCGTCGCCAGGTGCTGTGCTTCCGCTGAAGGACCCGCCACTAGTTTGGCTCCTCAGCAGAAAACGAGTATGCAGTGTTTCACTTCCGTATTTATACCCGCTCTGCGGGCGGAGCGTGGACCGGAGTTTGGCTCCAACCCTGAAAGAAACCCTCACCTGCCTGTTGCCTTAGCACACTAAATTAACACCACTCTCTGTTCACATGGGAACCACCAGCAGGGTGTTAAAGTAACACTGAATCAGTGTTAGAGGTAATTAAATAATTAAGTGATTAATTGAGTGATGATTGTTTGTTTATTGAAAACACCAAACTGCCTTCAGCCACAGCTTTAAATGAAATCAACTGAAAATACATTACATTTCTCTTATTACAAACCATACTGAATTCAAAGTTCTGTCATAAAACTCTAGATGGCACAGGCTAATAGGTCCTTTAACTACCTGTTTGTAATCACATCATCATCTTTAGGGCACAACTTATTGGTTCCTGCTTTATCAGTAGCCAATGAGCTTGTGTGCTCAACCTTCAAATACTTGCATATAGCATTTGCCCTAGTTGTGCAGCACATTTTCAGAAACCCTCCACCTTCCCCAGCTCCACCTGTATAGATTTGCTACGGGTAATTCATTTACGCTCTATTGTACAGCAGCAACATGTCTTACTTGCTCACAGCAGCGTGTCATGTATGTATTGGCAGTAGCAAGTTCCGTACTTGCTCTAGTAGCAGCAATAAAAGCAGCAGCAGCATAGCATATCTATTCCGCCAAGACCAAGCAAAACAAATTGTCATACCCATTACCGTGCCAAAGAGAGTTGTCATGACTGAACTTTATTTCCGTCATTTGTCTACAGTTCTTTTTGAGAATTAACAGTTTTAGATGTTAATGTTTTATTGAAAATGGTTGGTCACCATTATGGTGATCAATGTTTCCTTTAGTTGGGCACTTTTTATGTGAGTTTGTGATTTTTGTAACAGTTTTAACAGGGCACATTATATGTTGAAACTGAAGCCATAAACAAAAAATATCAGGTGATATAGTTGTCATCATCATAAAGAAAAGTGTTTGACTAAACTCATCACTGACTAAAACTTAATAGAGAATATTCACCAACAATACTTTCTTGCCACAGATCAGACATTCTGAATTTTGTTTTTTAAATATTTTTTTAATAAAGTTTAGACGAACACAGACATCAATAATTAGCATATGAATCTCAACAATGGTGACATCTTTAATAATGAAATGCATGCTAGGAGTCATGAGTTTTATACTACTGTGGCTTAGTAGGGTTGGAGCTAAATTCTGCAGGACAATGGCTCTCTATGACTGATCTTGCCTACCCCTGACTTAGAGGTACAAAAATGTACTCTTATGGGTACCACCAGTGACATCCACTAGTACCTTAAAAGGTACAATTTTGTACTCTTTTGTTTTTGTTTTGTTTTTTGAGAGAGAGAGAGAGAGAGAGAGAGAGAGAGAGAGAGAGAAAGAGTACACTGTATGTACACATAAGTGCATGTACTGTAATATAAAGCACAACCTAAAACATATGTAAACATATGCATCATTGCCCAGCATATGGTAATTTTGAAACTGATTGAGAAAATAGTTGGATTCAAGCATTTATTCCAGGTCTGCAAGATCTCAGTTGGATCAAGTGAGGTATTTACATGAAGGCATGTTGGTTTTTTTGCAGGTTGGTTCTGAGTGTTTATTTGTGAAGGATGCAGCAGATTACTGCGATCTTGAATGCTTTACTGGGTCATTTAATGAATTACTGCTGCCATTATCAAAAACAAAAAGTGCACAGACATTGCCACAGACATTGCCAAGTGCAAATAGCATGCCTTGTTGGCAAGTGCTATTTGCAAAATCTTCGCCTAACAATGCCTGGTTGAAACAAACAAGATTAAAAGAGACGTTCAGATGTCTTCAGTGGCATTGTGAGTGAAAGGCTTGCAGAACAAGGTTTTTATGTGATTCTCTTTTGCCATCACATATCACATCAAAAAAGGCATTAACTTTCAATAAAAAAATTGAAATAAATTGCCTAACAAAATGTTTAATAATAATAAATTTATTTATTGGGTAGGGTGAGGGGTAGGTTTAGGGAGGGCTTTTATCGTCCCATTGATGCTGCATCCATTTAATAATATAAATAAATATAATCCTTTACAAGTCAAGTCAAGTCACCTTTATTTATATAACACTTTTTACCATGCAGATTGTTTCAAAGCAGCCTCACAGTGGTAACAGGAAATTAATACAACAGAATTCTGGAGAAAACTGTAAAGTCATCGTCCAGCTCAGTTCAGGTCTCATATAGTGTCAATGCGGGCGGATGGAGCAGTAATATAGTTGAATATTTAGTGTCCCCAACTAAGCAAGCCAAAAGCCAAAGGCAAACCAGGCGACATTGGCAAGGAACCAAAACTCCATCAGGTGACAGAATGGAGAAAAAAAAAACGTGGAAGAAACCAGGTTCAGTCGGGGTGCCTGGGGCAAGTTCTCCTCTGGCCAACGAACAAACAGTGTATGATTATGATTCAGGCAAACATTAGAAATCAGAAGTCATATTAGATTGGAACATTCAGAATAGTTGTCCAGTTCCATCTGGTTGAAGATTGGATTATTCATGCAGGAGACGGGTTTGTTGAGGACCAGTGCCACTGGCTGTCATGTCGATGAGGCCTTCACAGAGGAGAGCCTAGTTGACACGGTCTCTGCAGACACTTTAGGGATGCGTTGGTCGTGTCTAGGCGCAGGTCCACCATCTGATCTGGATACGGCCCGGATCCGGGTGACTACAGTAAAATTATTGCATCCTGTTAATGTACAACAATACTGAGGTGCAAATAGTATGTATCTGTCAAAATAAAGTATAAATAGCATCTAATTACTATTTATACATATTGCAAAGAACCGCTACTTTTACATGGTGTAATTACTATTTTCACTTTGTATGCTATCACTTAGTAAATAGCATCTACATATATTTTTACAAAAATAAAATTGTATTAAACATTAAAGATTTTTACATTAAAATGTTACATTAAAAATAACCACTTTCACATTGAAAATACACCACAGTACTATTTCAGATATTATAGAGCCTTATTAAGTTGTATGTATTAAAATTACTTGAAGAATTGAACATAATAAATTGAATACGAAAGAATGTTTAGTGTTTAAAAAACAAATCTAAATATAAACTGAGCGGGACTAAAAACTGCATTGATTTAATTTGTTGCAAGAATAAACAAAGTTTTATAGATTCTGTCACACTTACGCTTCTCAGACAAATAGGTGTCAGGGAAAAATCAACATGGCAAAGACAAAAAAATTGTTTTACTTTAAGGCTGAAAATGTATAGCGTGTGTACCCTTGTAAATAAGAGTAAACCCATGGGAAAGCAAAAGTGCCTAATTAGTAACATTAGCGATAAATGCTTTTTATATGGATCTCTGTTTACAACGAAAGCTTATAAAAAGCCGTCTCATGGTAGTTGTGTCAGTGCGCTTTTGATTAACAAGATGAGACACACTAGTCTAATAAAGCAGGAAACCCCCAGCTGGGGCATATGCTAATAGTTAACCCCCCCCCCGCCCCCTTAAAAGTAGTGAACCAGCTACATTGGCACCACACACTGGTTTCCCTGGAGCTCTTCGGACTGGCTGGCGTCACCAAAGCCTGGCACTAGACACACATGGAGACTGAACATGCAAACAGTGACTCAGATTGCGTTTTTCCCCTGACTTGGCACGTTTTCTTGCCTTACCAGTTCAGGAAGAGGCAATTGGTTATTAAAGTGTCTCAAAATGAGGCAGGCTGGTCATTTTTTGTGGGACCCAGTAGAAATATAAAATTTTGTTCTCTTGGCTTCATTTGCCATCTTCTAAAATTACATTTTCCATGGTTATTCTGCAGAACAATGATGAATAGTGTTTAATGACATGGTGCATTCGTTTAGTGCATCTGAATTGTCCAATATCATAGCTTTAAAATAAATTATCATTATCTAATCATTCACATGTAATTTCAGTGTATTATCTGCCAATGAACTCCAAACTTGCAGAGTAAGCTATAATTACCACACATTTCTTAGTCATTTAAATTTCTTAAACCTGCAGTAAGTTTTTTTTTTTCACTTTACACTTAAAAACAGTACTTTCAACAAACATTTCTAAAATGACGTAGTTGAAAATATGTAGTTTTAAATCTTATCTGTGGCCTATAGAAAACAGTGGCCGTTAAATTCTACGTAAGGTAAGTCACCCCTCATGAATTGTAAAGGCTACTTACCATCTCCATAACCCTCCTATTATCCGACAGTATCATTTGCATAATATATTCATCATGATCATGACATGTCTGCTTATGAATTTCTGCAATGCAAACAGCAATTAATGATGCATCCGCACCTATAGGTGTCACTGTCATTGTCAGCAGGAGAAACATAACGAAAACAAAAAAAATGAATAGTGCACTTTTAAAGCCTGGGACACACCAAGCCAAGGTCAAAGAATTAGTGGTGACGAAAGCTGACTGTTTTGTCACTTCTCGTCGGTTGTGTCTCGATCAAAAAGCTGTGCTTGAACATACCAAAAGGACTAAAGGCAACTGTCAACAAGCATGTGCGTTCTGTGGCTGCATGTAAGTGAATATCTGTCTATATCAGCAGGTATCAATAGTCAATTTTCATCACTCATAAAGGGATAATGAAGCTAGGACTGCAGATAAACAAACCCAAAACAAAGCAGCGCTTGCTTACCATTATGAATATTAATCCCGTAATCACTTTCTTTATTCCAGTTGGCTCATGTTATTATGAAAATATTAATGCATTCCAATGCATAGGTAAGATGCCGTAAAATCATAACAGCATTCTGTCTGTATCGCATTGACTTCTTTGCTCGCTTTCACCACTTTCTGTTTTTATTCTCGTGCACCTGTCCCAAATGGCACACTTCATGTGCACTTTCGGTCTTGTGGACTTACAATGGCTGCTGCGTGCGCGTGTTCGTTAAATCCACAAGACCGTAGGGTGTTCCATTCATCATTTAAGCTTAAAGAAGGGTGCTCTTGAGCGCCCCCTTTGCGGCTGCTATGCGCCCATGGTGTGCACTTCAGCTGAGCTGCAAGTTTGTGGCAGTCAAAGCGGCATTACGTTGTGAAAGTGCCGACTCAGAGGAAGACCGTGAGGTTTTAGGGTGCCATTCGGGACAGGGCCTGACTCGTTCGCTAAGCTGAACAGCCAATCAGCGCTCTCACTGACAGGCCAATGCTGATTCAACATACTAAATGGGCCCGAAAACCTCAGACAGCGTCCGAATAGAGCCACCTGACAATGTCGACCGACGCTCAAAAACTGACATTGCCCCACATCTGACCGCCAGCTTGGTGTGTCCTGGCCTTAAAATGTTTACCTTTTTTTAACACTCTTGGTTATTTCACTGTAATAAGCAAACTTTCCCTTATCAAAAAGTATACTTGAGTATACTTAAAAAAGTACTTATTATAAAAACAATATACTTGAAATTAATATACTTTACGTGCGAATTAAATGTAATTTTTTCGGACACATATGCATGTAATTTACAATTAAATGAAAATGTATAATAGTTTAAATTTATATTAAATGCAATTAGTTGAACTATGAGGGGTGTTTTTGACTCACTCACAAGTAGGTTATTTTTATTTCAAATTGACTGTTCAAATTTTTACATTATATTCATGTTCAAGTACCCAAGCAAACATTGTGCACATACATTTTTACCTTCTTTACCACCATCTGGAACACTCCCCACTTGCAAAAAAGCATCCATTGTTTGCATCCTGATCTCTCTCGTGTGCCTCTCTGCCCCCGCAGATCAGTGGAGTATGCTGGAGCTCACACTGCTGCTGATTATGAAGAAATATGGCCATGACCTCATTCTCACAACAGATGATGACTCACACAACACTGAAACTGAGGATGAACATTGCATTCGGTCATTCTCCTTATTGGCATGACATTCTGGCTTCAAGGTCTTGCTGTCTTTCAATGCTATTTTCTTTTCAGATGAATGTAAGACCATTTAAAGAAAGGGTTTGACGTTTTTCTTTACAGGGCCAACTACTTCCTGCTAAAACAGGAAGTTTGGGTGGGTCACATTAATGCTTATACTTTTTACAAACTCTTAATAGCCTTTAGTTGATGTTGCAGCCTGGAAAAAAAAACAGGATTTGACAATGTAACCTAAGTAAATGTGTTAACCACTATTTGTCTAAACTAGATTATATAACAATAATAGAGCGCTGCAGAATTCTCATTCAAAATCACCTGGCAAACTTTGGCAATTGAGCTCATGAGTTCATAATAGTAACCCGCTGCAGTCAATTCACAGTGAGGTCACTGGTAGGACAGAGAGTGGGAGTGGGAGTGGGAGGAAGATGATGATGCCAAAAGCATTCTCACAGGTGCCGACTCCAGTACAATAAAGTCCAGAAGGATGTGGTTTCATCTGTACCACACGCCCCACCTAAGTGCTGAGCAACTGGGAAAGCAGTTTGCCTGATTGACAAAGCCAGCAGGATTTGTGTTTGGCTAAGCTAAATTAAGCACATGTGGCCATAATCTAACCTCTCTGCATCAGCATTTCACTTAGGGACAATATACTTTATTGCATTGGCTTCCTTTACTTATGATCTGATTAGTGGTTTTGGTGAACCTTTTCTCACTGTTCTCATACAAAAGGTAAGCTGCTGAAACAACAATGTCCTGCAGCAGAAAACACATCAAGCTAAATTCGCAAGCTCTAGCAAAATATGACCCCTATCATTCATGCACTTTCATGTTCGTGAAACAGACGGGTGTCAATATTAGTGTTGATTGGATAGTTACACCTCTTTGCTGTATTAATTAATATACATATTTTTTAATTTATGAGGCCTTCATTGCTTGGATGAAACTGTGCTAACCACCGACGGTGATGCCTAGTTCACACTGTCCGATTTTAGCCTGATTTTGACTCGGCGACAGGTTTTGTGAAATCGCATACAAATGCCCGAAATCATAGCCAAATCCCTGCTCGTGCACACGAGTGACAATCACGTAGTGTGAATGATCAAAGACACGATCAGAGAGAATCATCAACGAGTCACAGACGCTCGCGAGATATTTGGCATTCTAAATATCTTGACCTGTCGGCGATTCAAACTCCTGCTGTGTGAAATGCGTTCTGACCATAGACTGTATAAAAAAATGGACGTAGTGTTCGTGACGTCACCCATAGGATTCTGCAGAGCGGTTTTGAAGCGTAAACTAGGGACGAGCTGGCTGTTGCCATCTTAGCAGCGCGTCATCAACCGTCACTCCCGGATAACAGAAAATGGGCAAAGAGGCGAAACGTGGGTGGAGCTGAGGTAACGCGATGACTAACAAACAACAGATAAATGGCTACCCACCTGCCACTCAAAGTGGCCCTGCCCTTAATTATGCAGAACTTTAAGGCTTTATTTAATGTAAACGAATGAGTTATAAACAAATTCACATCTCCTCACAGTTGTCATGAAGGGCAAAACTAGCCGTTTAGACCAAAACTAGAATTTGTACCAGGCTGTAAACATGTTTTTTTCTGCTGTAAAGTTGGGCATTTTAACATGGGGCTCAATGAGATTCTGCTCCCTTCTGGACCCAGTCGATGAACTGCAGTTTAAGTCACTTCCGTATTGGCTTCAAGAGAGACAGCGGGAAGTTGCCGGTTGGTTCTGACTGAAAATTACATCGGCGATGACCAACAGCCAATGAGAGAGCAGGGAGGAGTTATAGACCTGGGCCTGTATTCACAAAACATCTTAAGGCTAAAAGTAGCTCCTAACTTGCCGATTTCAGAGAAACTCTTTAAAATAAAAGGCATGTCAGTCCTAACTTTAGCACTCCTAACTTTTAGCTTTAAGAGTATTTCACAAAGCATTTAAGTACTACAATTAGCTCCTAAATCCATGAAACGCTAGGAGTAGTCAAGAGGACTCCTAAGTCTCTAAGACCAAATTACAAACAATACTAATGGAGGTTGCTGCGATCTGCCCAAAGACACTATACAACACTGAAGCAATAGTGATAGCCTAATAAATGTACCTTTAAAAAAATAATAATATTCCGAGCTTGGGATTTAGCCCAAACCCAGAGTTCTGCCCCACATTGCAGACCGTGAGTGAGGAACGGTGTGGCGGAGGGATGCAGAAAACCGTCAAGGTAACTTGGTGAGTCAGCTCTCGGCTGTGTATATACTTCCTCTCGGATTAGATAGATAGTTTGAACGTGCTCTTCTCGAACTTTGTTTATAAAACAATTCTGCAATCTCTCAAGATGAAGACATGTAACAGGGCTGACAATTAGCTGAACATATAGGCCAACTAGTTTAACAGCAGAACATTGCAAAATGATTTATTTACCTCAAACTCTCTTTGCAGTCATTGCTTCCTGTCTCTCCAACAATTTCCTCTGCCATAATCTTTTTTTCTTTTTCTCCTTTTCGCTGCAAATCAGTGCACAGACAATTTGGAGCGTAAATTTATCGCAGTTTATCATTTTTAATATACATTCCAGTCTCGCACGATAACTCCAGTCTGACGCACGTGTGATCTTGCGTTGTTTATTTGTCCCATCACCCGTGGGTTTGGTTAGGAACGTTGGGGAACATTGGGAAACGTAGTTTGCGCACCAGAGAGAGAGTTGTCGGCGATTCTTCCTCTTGTACAGTCATGCAATGTGAAACCCCCTGTCGCCAATCCATCATGCAGTGTGAACACAACAGTGACTGAATGCTACCCCAGATAGTCATGCAGTGTGAAAAGAGCAGCGATCCGACGAGTTTGAAAATCGTGCAGTCTGAACTTGGCATAACAGGAAAAACTTCTAGAAGATTCCCCCGAGGGGGAGTTTTAAGGGAAGTTTGCGAATGTCTAAAAGCAAAGTGGAATGCAGCCAAGTAGCCCTAAAGACCTTGATTAACTGGTTCAGGTGTGTTTAATTAGAAAAAAAGCTAAACCCTGCAGGATAGTGCCATTCCAGGAGCATGATTGGACTCCCCTGCTGCTGCTTACGATCAGACAAGAAGTAGGACCCGTGTAAATATCAGGGCCCGTATTCATAAAGAGTCCTCTCAGAAAACACCTAAGTTAGCTTTAAACGTTTTACGTAGGAGTCTTAGCTTAAGAGCTACTTCGGACCGATCTGAGAGCAACTCTGAGCAAGGAAAATACAAAAACTTTTATCTTAGTGAAGAGGCGGGCATGACCCTATTGCTACGTATGACAGTCTTTTGAAGACTGTGATTGGTTGGTTGTCCAAAAAAGGGGAAAAATGGAGCGCTTTTAAGTATAGGGTCTATTCTAAGCCTTCACTTTGAAATTGCAAGCGCAAATTGTCCTATTTTACCGTTCTCTCTCACTCACTCACACACACACACACACACACACACACACACACACACACACACACACACACACACAAGCTGCCTCATCGAGAGGGCATCCTCAATAAACCTGTCTCCGGCGTGATGACTCCGATTGTTTGAATATTCCAAGTTAATAATTCTTTAAATCGATATGTCATCCTCAAAACAACCCGTCTCCAGCGTGTTGCCGCAGATCTTTCAAATATTACACTTTAGCAATTGTTTAATCAATACGGCATCCTCAATAAAACCTGCCTTCGGCGTAATGACTCGGATCTTTAGAATATTCCGATCTATTATGACCTCTGACCTGTAAAATTGCCAAAATAATAATAATACGCTGTTTGTTAATTGGCCAGAACTGGCCCCCCGACTGAGCCTGGTTTCTCCCAAGGTTTATTTTTCTCCATTAGGTCTCCTGATGTGGTTTTGGTTTCCTTGCCACTGTCGCCTCTGGCTTGGCTTGCTCAGTTGGGGACACAAAATTTTTCAAATAAATTTCCAAATAAATCTAATTATTAAACAAAATTAACCATATAGACAAAATTACTGATCGAATTACAGATCTAAGCCCACATTGTCACTGTATGATAATATAAATATATTCTGTTGCATTATTTTCCTGTTTAACACTGTGAAGCTGCTTTGAAACAATCTGCATTGATAAAAGCACTATATAAAAAAAGTTGACTTGACTTGACTTGACTTGACACACACACACACACACACAAAATCCTTTTATTATTTACCACGCTGTTCATTTCCTATAAGGTATTTGATTTGTCCAGTTGCCAAATATCGTAATGTCGCGATTACTTTCATTTCTGGCATTATGGCATTCCTGCGCTGTGTCGGAGATGTTAGCGTGTCTCTAATAAGATCTGTCACAAACATGATCCCTGCAAGATCTAATAGTGTCTTATTAACTCCCTGTCATCCATTGTCTGCAACACATTTCTTCTCCCTCTTTGTCTTTCTGCCATTTTCTCGGCTGCTAAAGAAACTCTTAAGCCTCTTAAAAGTCTTTGTCCGTACTCCTAACAAATTTGACCCTAAGACCTCTTTTAAAGGTATATTTAAAAAATGAAAAAATGAAAATTTGATGTTTATCTGCTTACACCCAGGGCATCCAAGATATAGGTGTGTTTGTTTCTTCAGTAGAACACAAATGAAGATTTTTAACTCCAACCGTTGCATGTATATAAATAATATAATGCATGTCAATGGGGTGTATTTCTATGAGAGCCACTATGAGAGTAAAAACACACAGACATTAATCCATATAAAACCCTGTGGCTCATGGCGACACATTGGTAAACGATCGGTTTCTGCAATCATATATATATATATATATATATATATATATAGATGCCTCATTAGTGCCTACGCGGATGGCGCAGATTGGTCGAATGAGGAATCTATGTAAATATATGTCTATGATCACGCCACAGTTTTGACCTTCTCTGGTGAAAGTAATGCATTGGGAATCCTAGATGAGATTCATCTGATATAAGGTAAAAAAATAACACAAATACTGATGGTTTTCTCGCAGAAACCGATCGTTTCGTGTCTTAAGACATCAATGTGTCGCCACGAGCCACAGGGTTAAATATGGATTCACATGTCTATGTGTGTTTACTCTCGTGTTGCTGACCTTAAACCTCTCCACAAAATGAATATAAATCTGATCTTCAATTCCCACGCTATATGCACATTTAACAGAGTTCACGTCAATGAAAACAACAGATGAGCTGAGATCAAAGACCACAATAGGAGAAAGAGCGAGCTAAGCACTGGTGAGATCATTTTAATGAAGATGATTGTGGTTTTGAGCATCTAAGACTTACTTTCAGTTTCACTAGCAGCCGTCTGCGTGTTGGCTTGCTTTAGCGCAGTCATCTGACTAAAACATTTAAAGCCTATAACAGTGGTTCCCAACCACGTTCCTGGAGGAACCCCAACAGTGCACATTTTGGATGTGTCCTTTGTCTGACACACCCACATCTGGTCTTGGAGTAGCTAATAATGAGCTGATGACCTGAATCAGGTGTGTTTGATTGAGGAGACATGCAAAATGTGCACTGTTGGGGGTACTCCAGGAACGTGGTTGGGAACCACTGGCCTATAACATGCTCTCACACATTTATTTTTTAACAATTGCCTTCTGAATTGGTTTGTTTGAGTGATCGGTTTTCTTAAAAAAGAATCTCGGAAGGCATTTACTTCTAGTCTTTTCACAATCGGATAGATATCTGGTCAGAGAACACGCATTAAGTGACCAGGTGTAAAAAAGCCACAACTTTCCCAGCTGCGCTGAAGGTACGCTCGCTGCTGCTGGTGGACACTAAACACCCTGTTGCCCTGTTGATTACAATAAATAGGTCTAAAAAATATGTTAATTGTGTTTGACTGTTCAGTACAGTTCATATTTACATTTAAAAAGCAGACATAAAAGTAACTTAAAGGTGCACTATAGCCGCGTTTCCACCGCAGGAACTTTCCCCAGGAACTAGGAACTTTGGGGTGGTACTCGGTGTGTTTCGACCGCAGGAACCAGGGTCTAAATGAAGTTCCGGGTAAATATTTCCCCCTCCGACAGGAACTTTCGGGAAGTGGAACGTGGGCGCTGAACATCCTGATTGGTTGAGTTCACGCAGAATTTTATTTCAACCGCCATTTTTAAAGGTATTGCCCTTTCTGTCCGGTGGCGCGCGTTAATCTCGCAATCTCACGGTCAATGTCAATAATAGCTGATAATAACATACGTTGTCTTATTTTAAATCTAGCTTTACACACTTAAAGCAGAATACGCTTTAGTATCAGTGCTCTCTTTTCCGCCGTTTTGTTAACTAGGCAACATAGTTAACAGTACATAACCAGCAAAAGCAGCGCTGCTTGAATCTCCTCCATACTTGTTATTGTTGCATTCAATGTCACGCAAAAATTATTAATGTCCGTCGGTGACTGGGAGGAGCAGTCGCGCGCAGTCCTACATCACCGGATTAATAATTTGCCTAATCTTCACGGTACTTTAGACCGCGGTGGAAACGCAGACAGTAGCAGGTCTGTGGGGAAAAAAGTTCCTGTAAAAAAAGTTCCTGGTACAAATTGTTCCGGGTAATTTCGGTGGAAACGGGGCTTATGTTGCATTTTTGCAGTAAAATGTCCAAAAACCACTAGGCCAGTGGTTTTTGAAGCCCCACCTCTTTCTTTGTCTGCTGCCACATGGAATGCGGCTGTAATCTAGGACTAAAATTAAACAGCAAAGAGAAATACTGGTCCTTCTCAAAAAATTTGCATATTGTGATAAAAGTTCATTATTTTCCATTATGTAATGATAAAATTAAACTTCCATATATTTTAGATTCATTGCACACCAACTGAAATATTTCAGGTCTTTTATTGTTTTAATACTGATGATTTTGGCATACAGCTCATGAAAACCCAAAATTCCTATCTAAAAAAATTTGCATATTTCATCCGACCAATAAAAGAAAAGTGTTTTTAATACAAAAAAAGTCAACATTCAAATAATTATGTTCAGTTATGCACTCAATACTTGGTCGGGAATCCTTTTGCAGAAATGACTGCAGTATCCTTTTGCAGAAATTACTCAGTGGTTTTGGCACTGTGAGCAGGTGCCAGGTCGTGCTGAAAAACGAAATCTTCATCTCCATAAAACTTTTCAGCAGATGGAAGCATGAAGTGCTCCAAAATCTCCTGATAGCTAGCTGCATTAACCCTGCCCTTGATAAAACACAGTGGACCAACACCAGCAGCTGACATGGCACCCCAGACCATCACTGAATGTGGGTACTTGACACTGGACTTCAGGCATTTTGGCATTTCCTTCTCCCCAGTCTTCCTCCAGACTCTGGCACCTTGATTTCCGAATGACATGCAAAATTTGAGCGACAGTCCAGTGCTGCTTCTCTGTAGCCCAGGTCAGGCGCTTCTGCCGCTGTTTCTGGTTCAAAAGTGGCTTGACCTGGGGAATGCGGCACCTGTAGCCCATTTCCTGCACACGCCTGTGCACGGTGGCTCTGGATGTTTCTACTCCAGACTCAGTCCACTGCTTCCGCAGGTCCCCCAAGGTCTGGAATCGGTCCTTCTCCACAATCTTCCTCAGGGTCCGGTCACCTCTTCTCATTGTGCAGCGTTTTTTGCCACACTTTTTCCTTCCCACAGACTTCCCACTGAGGTGCCTTGATACAGCACTCTGGGAACAGCCTATTCGTTCAGAAATTTCTTTCTGTCTCTCGCTTGAGGGTGTCAATGATGGCCTTCTGGACAGCAGTCAGGTCGGCAGTCTTACCCATGATTGCGGTTTTGAGTAATGAACCAGGCTGGGAGTATTTAAAAGCCTCAGGAATCTTTTGCAGGTGTTCAGAGTTAAT
The DNA here is from genome assembly GCA_023029165.1 of Gobiocypris rarus. Taxonomy (NCBI): domain Eukaryota; kingdom Metazoa; phylum Chordata; class Actinopteri; order Cypriniformes; family Gobionidae; genus Gobiocypris; species Gobiocypris rarus. Next base: position 13,428,033 of record CM040916.1, on the reverse strand, counting down.
TAGTCGATTCAGATGATTAGGTTAATAGCTCGTTTAGAGAACCTTTTCATGATATGCTAATTTTTTGAGATAGGAATTTTGGGTTTTCATGAGCTGTATTCCAAAATCATCAGTATTAAAACAATAAAAGACCTGAAATATTTCAGTTGGTGTGCAATGAATCTAAAATACCAGTATAAGAAGTGTGCACCCTTCTGTATATTGTAAGATTTCAATAAACTTTAACTTATTTTCTTGTTCTGTGTTTTTCTTATAATACAGGGATTTAAATAAAGATATGTAACAAACATATTAAATTAAGCTCCAAAATAACAGTCAAACCATGGTAAAGGCCAAATATGTGAGGTGGGCTATGCACCCGTCACACAAGACAGCACCATAATGGTAAGTACAAAACAAAAACATTTGAGGAAAATCAAAATCAGGTGGAGGTTTGGGGTTAGTGCACGCGAAGGCGGAGTGTAGAAGAGAGAAGCATAAAGAGGGAAGTTTGAAGTATATGATTTTGATATGGCCGACGTACGACTAAAGAGACAGCGTTCTGATGAACAACTTGCAACGAAAAGGGAAAAAGAGAAGGAACGCGCAAAGTCACGAATTTACATCTAAAAAAGCCTTCGAAAGGTGACGAGAACATCACTGTTCATGACTGTTTCAGGAAGTATAGAGGGGAAGGGGAGGAGGAGGGAGGGTCTAGCTAGCCTCTGTTTTATCTGGTCAACACTTTGAACGTCAACAAGAAGTTACTCCACCCAGACTCACTTAGAGCACTTTTAATTTATAAATAGTAAAAAGGGCATAGTCTTTGAATAGCACATAGCTTTTTACTAGATTTTTACAATTAAGTTAGTAACTGGAGGAGATCGTCAAAAACTTGGGAACTTTACTGAAGTTATAAAGCAGTGTAGAACAAACATTTTCACCTGGCCAGTGCCGGAATCACCAAAACCCCCCCAAAAACTCACTCCCCCGTGGAAAAACAGGAAAACTGTTGGATTTTACAGTGTGTCCTAATTCAGGCCGATTGCGCCACCTCAACACGACAAACGACAAAAAAACAGAAAAACTGTTGGATTTTACAGTGTGTCCTAATTCAGGCCGATTGCGCCACCTCAACACGACAAACGCTGTCCCAATTCAAAGGCTTAGATAAAGTAGAGGGTTACACTTTTAAATGTAAGTATTGGGTTTTAATTTCAAATGATCTTATGTATCTAATGATACAAATGTAAAAATAATAATAAAAGTAGTTCAAATGTTGATTTATATCTTACCAAGATGCGATTTTATATAATGATTTATAATGATATGATTTTATATATGTCACGACTGCTCTGACACAGAGGGTTGAAGATCCAAATGCAGCTTTATTAGAGGGTAATCCACAATCGTAGTCAGAAAACAGACAGAAGGTCATACATAAGCAATCAGTCCAATCAAGGAAACAAAACAGAGGAGACAGGCAAAGGGTAATCCACGGAGAAGGCAAGAAATCCAAGACCAAGAGACATAAAACCAGGATAAACGCTCATAAATGCAGTGAAACACAAAACAAGACTGCAGTGACTGACAGGGTGAACATGGTTTTTATAGTGTGAGCTAACAAGGTAATGGGGTGCAGGTGGATGTAATCAATGAGTGATGATAAGTGGGCAAAGGATTATGAGAGATGTAGTCTATGGTAGAATGACAGTCCGGGTTGGAGTGCCCTCTGGAGGTGAACGCGGGCACTCACACTGGTCAATTGTTACAATATACTTCATGTACATAAATGCACCAATGTAAATATATATACATAGTAAATAGCAAAATACACTCGGGTCACTGCCCTTGCTGTCCAGAAAAAAAAAGAGAACATTCCAATCGAGTGAAGGGATTTGTGGAAACTGTGGTTCATTGTGCGAGCTGTCTCTTTAATCCCGCGTGGTTTACATGTTGCTGCTGATTGGGCTGACGTCTTTGACACACCCACCAAACAAGAGAAACCGTATCTCAAACCCCGTTGCACATCGTTTCCAGGAAACATGTCGTTCAACCCGGAAACTGTAGTGAACGTTGCGCAATGGTTTGAGCTTGAACGTGCCCCATGTTCTCCCTCATTAGGACCCCAAGCGATCCCATTGGTTCAAATTACTTTTAATATTTATCTTTAGTCCCTGATTACAATTCCTACAATCATGTTGAGATAAATGTTGTTTGAACTAGGTTATAATGACCATTTATATCTGTTTTTTGTTATCTTATGTACTAGCATAGCATACAGATACCCGATTAGCCTGATAGCTTAGATTATACATTACGCACTTGCACTTACCCTACATGTATTCACAATCATCTCTAATGTAATAACTTGTTAAATTAAGTGTTAAATGTCCAAATATTTCAAAATAACAATTGATCAATTTATCGAATGAAAGAAATTACATTCAATTTGTTTCATTATGCACTAAATAGTAAACTACATATTTCAAGTCATGACACCAGCTCATTGGATTTTTTTTTTTAATCGGACATGCTACTTCGGCTGTGCGTCTTGCATCAGCAACCAGGAAATACAATTCTGTTCAATTCAGTTACTTCCTGACAACCAACTCAAAAGAATGATTCGTTAAAGAATCTGACATTACTAATCCTTACTGCCAGCGCATAGATCCAGCTTTTCTCATGCTTACTTCAACCGTGTATACACCGACCAGGCATTACATTATGATTGCATTGTGTTGGTCCCCCTTTTGCTGCCAAAACAGCCCTGACCCGTCGATGCATGGACTCCATTAGACCCATGAAGGTGTGCTGTGGTATCTGGCACCAAGATGTAAGCAGCAGATCCTTTAAGTCCTGTAATTTTCGAGGTGGGGCCTCCATGGATTGGACTTCTTTGTTCAGCACATCCCACAGTTGCTTGATTGGATTAATATCTGGGGAATTTGGAGGCCAAGTCAACACCTCAGACTCATTGTGCTCCTCAAACCATTCCTGAACCATTTTGGCATTGTGGCGCATTATCTTGCTGAAAGAGGCCACAGCCACCAGGGAATACCGCTTCCATGAATGGGTGTACATGATCTGCAACAATGCTAAGGTAGGTGTTACATGTCAAAGTAACATCCACATGGATGGCAGGACCCAAGGTTTCCCAGCCTGAGAATGCCCAAAGCATCACACTGCCTCCTCGGCTTGCCTTCTTCCCATAGTGCATCCTGGTGCCATGTGTTTCCCCGGTAAGCGATGCACACACACCCGGCCATCCACGTGATGTAAAAGAAAATGTGATTCATCAGGCCGCCTTCTTCCATTGCTCCGTGGTCCAGTTCTGATGATCAAGTGCCCACTGTTTGGACAGGGATCAGTATGGACACCCTGACTGGTCTGCGGCTATTCAGCTCCATACACAACAATCTGCGATGCATAGTGTATTCTTATACCTTTATATCAGAACCAGCATTAACTTCTTGAGCAATTTGAGCTACAGTAGCTTGTCTGTTTGATCGGACCACACGGGCCAGCCTTCGCACCCCACGTGCATCAGTGAGCCTTGGCCGCCCATGACCCTGTTGCTGATTCACCACTGTTCCTTCATTAGACCACTTTTGATAGATACTGACCACTACAGACTATCAACACTTCACAAGAGCTGTAGTTTTGGAGATGCTCTGACCCAGTCATCTAGCCATCATTTGGCCCTTGTCAAACTTGCTCAAATCCTTACACTTGCCCATTTTTCCCTCTTCTAACACATCAACTTTGAGGACAAAATGTTCACTTGCTGCCTAATATATCCCACTCACTAACAGGTGCCGTGATGAAAAGATAATCAGTGTTATTCACTTCACCTGTCATAATGTTTTGCCTGATCGGTGTATAACATTATATGAATAATTAATTTAGAATTTAATTGTAAAATGTGTATTTTTTGTATTACTTTTTTCTATGTTAAATAACTCTCTTTGGCAGCATATTTCGCTGTGGGTTTATGTGGACAAATGTGTCCATTTCTATCTCAACCACTGGCAAGTGTTTAGGGTGTAACTACCTGTTTTTTTGAACAATGGCAGATTCGGGTGGGAAACCTTATTGGAAATAATTTTTGTTGGAACAGGGTTTGAACTAAACTGTGGCCTTCCAGGAGCTGAGTTTGATACCCCTGCTTTAAAGCAAATCAACACATTATTTGAATCCATCACTGGCACTGAAATGCAATGAAGGTAGATTCCTTTCATAGAGGCATCTAGCTCCGACAAGCACACTTGCTGTGAATCACGCAAGTGACCCTCATTGCTGTGAAGAATGAAGAGCATGGGAACAGGTGAGATAGCATCCTCGTGTTCCTGATATATCAGTGACCCCGCTTCAATGGAAAGCAATCAGTATCACTGTGAAGAGTAGCTACCAGCTTTGACAAACAATAGTATCCTACCTCATTAGATATTCAGAATCTCTTTCTCCTCCCATGTTGATAATTATCCATCAGGGATGCAGCTGATGATGTGAAGTTGTCCGGTATGAATGTGTTTGGAAGAGTGTTGCTATGCTGTATGAAAGGACATTGAAACCAGAGATGGAATAGTGGGGGATCATGTGGCTGAAAGTTGAAACAGTTCCAGCCATGTAAGTTTAAGGTCAGATATCAACAAGCAAGGACACACTCATCTTAATATGAACTCTGGAATTTCGTCTGCTCCTATTATACCAATGTAAACAATGCCTCTGAACACGTCTACACACTTGAGCATACTTGCACGCACACAGCATGACTTTACATAATTGCTGTAACAATTCCAAGAGCATTAACTGCATAGTGGTGATGCAGACTCCATCTGCTTGAGTGTTTATGGGAATGGCAACATGTGCCAGTGTCCCACAGGAGTCCTCTAAAACACCCTACTCTCTTGACTGGTCAAGTGGTTCAGTCTGGTAGCTGTGCTCGTGTAACTCCTTCATCCACCCTGAGGAAAGTTCTGAACTCACCCAGCGGGCCATAAAACAGTTTGGCGCCAGACTCTGGGCCTGCATTTTCCGTTAACGCATCTGTCAGCAGGAAACCAAGGCCAGATTAAGAGGACAGTGGGCCATGTCTTGTTTGTTTCCATGTCATGCCCCCTACTCTATCAGCTGTTACTGTTCTTACCACTAATACTCAGCTATGACAAAGGATGCCAGACTCTCGACAGCACAGTCTGCTTGGCCATCAGATGCTGGATATCTTGATTTGCTTATATTATCAGAAAAAAATTCTGTCCTGGAATGACTCCAGTGTTTGTGAATGTTCTTGTGCGGTAACAGTGGAAGACATTTCGGTCCTCTTGCTGCAGAGTTCATGCTAGTCAATGCAGACAAAAAACTGGAGAGTTTACTTACTCAAGCTCGAATTGATATGGTAAAATCGACTCCTATTTTCTATTTCCTATTTTCACAGTGTATACAAACATTAAGCTTTAAGTAAACCTATTGCAGGAGGCCTCCAAAATAAATCTATGAACCCTTAAAATAGCATAATAAGGACACTTTATCTAAGGTGTTCAGTGTTTTCCTTGCAGCCTTTCTTGGAGACTTATGCACCATTAAATGAGTAAAATACACTTACATGTTGTACTACATTGCACAATGCCCACTCTTGTGGTAACATTGTTTTCAGATTTAGTCACCATTTTTTACATCACCTAAAAATGTCTGCCAGACAGCCCCTGCCTGTCTAAGTGATGGTTCCTGGCTGGAATGAGCGACTTGTGGCTTCATCCTAATTTGTATATTTTCAGTAAGCATGAAAAGTATATACCACATTAGCACTGATAAAATACATAGTTTAAAGTATGAAGTAAAGCAGTATTGGGTCATGCTGCCTCACCATAAAATTCTATCTTGGTACGACAAAACCCTCTGCAAACTGTAACACAAGGGGCTGTGGTTAATATCTACATCAAAAGCATGCATGTAGATAGATTTCAAAATCCTGATGTTGTACTTCAACCATATACCTTTAAAAATATTTTCAGTGTAGCTCTATAATTTGGAACAAACTGTGCCTATTCTGGCATACTAAGGAAGACTGGGGCCATATTTGGTGTGAGAAACACTTATGTGCCAAATGTAGCAGTACCAGTTAATCTATTTACATTATCGAAGGACAATAGATGATAATAACTAAGTAAATACAAGTGTTTAAAGCACTAATAAATCATACTTTATGTTAAATTATCTCTCTAACTCGTTTGTTATTGAATACATTTAGTGTGTTACAAAAGTCTGTCTTGCAGGACTAGAACGAAAAAAGACTATAACAGAATAAACTTGAAAGAATAAACTTGATTGTAGAACTAAAAAAAAAAGGTTTGTTAGTTGGTTGGTTGACAATTTTAAGGTGAGGTTTTCAAAAAACCTCAGCTAATCCGTTTGACAGGGTGAGGACATATTTTCTGCAGTCATATTGAAAACTGAAACTCAATATGTGAGTAAAATGAGCTTGATTGTTTTACTTTGGCTGGAAAAATCAAACGCTTACAAGGGGATATAAGAGATTATTAAAGATACACACACAGAGTTCTGATGGAATGGCAGTGTGCTGAGTAAGCCAGAACAGACACAACTCGACCTCAGCGGCACATTCCAGTGGACTCGTGGGTATTCTCAGGAATCTCTCTGGCCAGCTGGCTCAGCTCAGGGACCTGTGCTGGAGAAGAAAGTCATTGAAATAATGCGTCTGAAAAATGTTTCACCAGATTTACATGCAATCAGATGTTTCAAATCACCCCGTCTGGAGGTGCAGTACTCCCTCAGGAATGATGTGATACTAGAAGAAACTAAATATTTATGAAAGCCAAACTGATGTTAGTTATAGTGCAGATAATATCTAACATTTACTGGACCTGCAGTAAGTCTTCAGTTGTTCCAGGTTTGTCAATGTTAACAAGGTTTTATCTTTGAACTACAGAAAACCCTTGGATATTAAAAATGCAGAATTAGTGTCACATCTGCCAGCTGGAGTACCCATGATCGCTACCAGAGGGCACTCCCCCCATCTCCTTTGCGTTCTTATCATAAACTGCATTTCCCGTAACCCATTGCCTGGATGTTTGATTACTTCCACCTGTGTCTCATTATCATGTTAATGCCTGCATATTTAAGGCCTGTGTTGTCACTCATTCTTTTTGAAGTCTTGTATGTTGTTACAATGTGTTTCTGAGTTGCTGCCTGGTCTCTGGATTATCCCTTTTGGCTGTGTTTTCTTCCTTGTTGCTCATTTGAATTGTTTGGATGCATATTTGACCTTTTGCTCATTGTATTGATTTCTGGATTGTCCCGATAAAGTTGCATTTAGATTTTCAACCCATGTCTTGGACGGTAACATAAAGAAATAAAGGATGAAAACAAATATTTATTGCTACAAAAATACACATTATTGGGTGTAAATTGCCCATGCTGAAGGCACATCTTGGAATATCTTTATGTGAAATGCCTGAATCGCTATTTACAATCCATGATTAAATTCATGTCTGTTAAGCACATGTTCACAATGGCTAATCAGGGCTGTTGAAACAAGTCACTCCTCATTTCTGTATATAATAAACGTATAATTTGAATAAAAGTAGTTTTTTTTTTTTTTTCCATGCTGAGAACCAACATCCTTGTACACAATCAATCAACTTTATTTATATAGCGCTTTTACAATGACGATTGTTTCAAAGCAGCTTCACAGTGTTAAACAGGACAACATTGCAACAAAATTTGATTTGGCTAGTTTAATTTGGATAGTTTATAGAATTATATATGACCAAATTAATAAATTCTATTTGTATATTTAGTTGAGTAACTTGGATCATAATTTGAGTGTCCCCAACTGAGCAAGCCAAGCCAAAGGCGACAGTGGCAAGGAACCAAAACTCCATCAGGGCATGATGGAGAAAAATAAACCTTGGGAGAAACCAGACTCAGTCGGGGTGACAGTTCTCCTCTGGCCTATTATTAACAGTGTATAATTATTACTCTGGCAACCTTGCAGGTCATAAATCATATTAGATAGGAATATTCGAAATAATTCGAAATAACAAGTCTCTGCTAAGTCACTGTTGCGCGAGTGAAACACAGAATGGTGTGGTGATGATTGATAACAATAGCAACATTTTGTCATCTTGTGGCTATGAACAAGAAACATGGATGCTACAGTTTATTTTGTTTGATGTTTGCTATTTTTGAGGAAAGTAGTATATTAGTGTCAAAAGGCACAATGTGCAGCAATTATTCTGCTTGTAAACAATATTGTAATGATTGCAATGAATATTGTAAAGGTTTGTTGTTATGGGAAGAAGGAGGCAGGAACCAGTGAACGTTTAAGGACTTTAATAAATAAATAAACACAAACTGAAAGTAAAAACGGCATCCTCCTCATGGACAACTGCCGCGCTGTAATAATTTCACTCGTGCCCACCCAGGGACGCCAAGTAAGGTAGTGATTGGTACTCCCGTCACTGCTGACGTTGTGATTTTTGGAACACACATCACTTAAGGTGTGGTTATGAGTACATCAGATGACCACCTTCCCCCTCTCTTAGTTTGGGACAATAGTCAAGGTCTTTTACCTTGACTGTATGAGAACACTCAAAATAGGAGGCATTTAGAATGAATGTAAAGTGAGGAGAGTTGGTCAGCTGATTTATCTGAAAGATTGGTGAGATTTCTAACTTGTAGAGCCTCTTCTGTATTATCAGCACAAGGAAGACACAATTGTAATAAAATAGATTTTATTAACAAAAGATAAACAAGATTAACACACAACTACTAAATTAATACAATGAATGATAAAGGAATAAAGTGCATAAGATACGTAAAATACATGTGATTAAGTTGAGTGTGGCTATGGAAGAGTTACGTTATCTTCTGGAGAGATAAACTGTTGTTTCTCTAAAACTAAGGTGAAGAACCTTATTATGCATCAAACAAATAAATAAACGATTATTTTTTATTAACTAGCATCAGTTATATTACCTATAATGTAAATTAGGAAATCATAAAATGATAATAAACAATGCCAAGGTCTCTAGAAAGAGGTTTGGTTAAGTGATATTTACTTTCCACATGGCGATGACTTCTTCCACTGGTTGTGCTGGGTGATAGGCAGTGAGAAAAGGAGCTGGAATCCGTTTCAACAGCCTTGAACACAAAGATCTGTGGGATGCTGATCTCCTGGAGCACCAAAGGGTCCTAAAATCTGGAACACGCAGATGAGGCCCTGAAGTAGGAGCAGTAGGTCCTTAATCTGGATCACGCAGAAGAAGGAACCTTGAAGTGAAGGTTTGCTCTCCTGAGCTTAACCATGTTGCAAATGTCTCTGTGTGTCTTCTGCCTCTTTGGACCAGACACTCAGAAGTTGGTCAATCCGCTTTGGTCTCTCTGGCATGGAGACTTGGGACGTGCTGCAGTTTTCTCGCTGGACTAAAACTCTGATCGTAGTGTCGGTTAATGTCTCTTTCCTCACAGGCTGGAGGCTCAGAATGTTGTCGTATCTGTTGCTGCCTCACAAGCTGTAGACTCAGATCCTCGGATCATGTGTTGTCTCTCTGGTTAAACCAGAGGCTCAGAACTTGGTTGCTCTGTCACAGTATAATTAACATTGTGAACATGTTTGTCTCTCGCATGGGGAGACTCAGAACTTGGTGAACTGTTTGTCTTTCGTGAGGAAAGGCCCAGGACAAGGAGTGTCTGTTGAAAGGGTACCTTTATCCTTTTCAGAATAGGAGGAGATTGCAATTTGGTGCTTCTCCATTCCAGTGTTGCGATTGGCTGCTGGCATGGGAGGGGGCACACCGCACACCCACCCTTCTTTCCCCTGTGAAACACATTCGCATACTCTACACAGAAGTCTTTAAAGTGTCTTTAAAGTTTACCAATGCGTTTTCTCACTTTCCAAACCACCATCAGAAAACCCTTGGCAATATTCTAAAACAGACATCAAACATGATGGAAAAAAAATGAAATGTCATGCATTCATTCATAGTTGTGAATGGATTTGGATGGATCATTGTGGTCTTTCTTTGTTTCACCCACTACTGCTGAGGTCCTGAGGAATGTTTATGGCCATCGTAAACCAGGACATTAGGCATCAGTCTTTAGCTGGGTGAAGGTCTGAAACTGCAGGTGGACCAATGAGAAGTCCTGTCCTTCCTGGGCTTGGAACCAGAGGTCTTCTTCTTGCCCTCTAAGAGGTGTCTGGCTGTTGTCTAGCATCTTTATCTGATGGCGTTGGACAGTTTGTTTGTGTTAGTCCAACAAGAGCCAATCAAAATGTAGCAAACCTTTGTCTACTGTTATGGGCAGAGAGGGGCCCTCCTGTTAACTGGGCCCTGGCTCCTCCAGCTGAGGGCAGCCATCAGCGAGTTCCGCATTCCCTGCTCCTCCCCATCATGGCGGACGGCAGCAGGCTCCTGCTCACGACAAACATCGGTGACTCCTCCACTTTCTCATGGATGGCAGCCACCCCACCTCGACCCAGGAGCACGGCAGTGAGCTCTCCATCTCACCGGGTCTTCCATCGCTCCAGCATCACTGCCTTGGGCAGCCACTCGCGGTCTTCCCTCTTCTGCACTGCCAGACCTCCTCAGCACTGCAATCCCCAACAGCAGCGAGGGCTCTCCGAAAACATGTCCCTCCTTTCTCCTAGGTTTCAGCACCAATGTAATGAGGTATGTAGATATGGGAAGAAGGAGGAGGGAACTGGCAAACATTTATCAAACTTTAATAAATAAATAAGCAAACTGAAAGTAAAAATGGCAGCCTCCTCACGGACGACTGCTGCACATACATAATAAAACATAAACAAAACACAACAAAAAATCCAGACTCATGCCGCCGGCCTCGCTCCGTTCTCACAGTCCCTCGGCCTTGACTGCTTGCCACAGATATACTCTATAGACTGCTTCAGTCCATAATATATTATGTTTTATTAACAAAGTTCGAGAGGAACACATTCAAATGATCTATCCAAATCATCATGTCCTTCTATACCAGCTGTCAGCAATCAGCAATTGATCTATCCAATCATTATGTCATTCTAACCAGCTGTCAGCAATCAGAAATCAACATGTCTACCCAGTCAGCTCACCAATGTTCATTGACAGTTTTTCAGCATCTCTCCACCACCCTGTCTTCCTCACACTCACCTTTACTTTCCTAACCAGAGATACGGGGAAAGTACTCTGGGTTCGGGCCAAATACCGAACTCGGAGCCCTCTCCTCAGACAGCACGCCAAATAGGCATACTACTACGCATACTGTTTATTATCTGATTATTTGTAAGTGTGAACTCTTGAAAAGGCCTAATATAAAGAATTATGACGTATATATATATATTTATTTATTTATTATTATTTTTTTAACAAATCATCACAGAATATGCAAATAAAGTATGCAGATACTGCATGATCTGGTATGATTTTCATTATTTTATTTTATGCATATACACTATAGGCCTATTGCCAAAGGTATTTGGACACCCCTCCAAATCATTGAATTCAGGTGTTCCAATCACTTCTATGGCCACGGGTGTATAAAATCAAGCTTCTAAGCATGCAGACAAACATTTCCTCGAAACACTGCTTCTACAAACATTTGTGAAAGAATGGGTCGCCAGGAGCTCAGTGAATTCAAGCGTGGTACCGTGATAGGTTGCCGCCTGTGTAATAAGTCCATTTGTGAAATTTTCTCAGAACTAAATATTCCACGGTCAACTGTTAGTGGTATTATAACAAAGTGAAAGCAACTGGGAACAACAGCAACTCAGCCATGAAGTGGTAGGCTACGTAAAATCACAGTGCGTGGTCAGCGCCTGATGAAGTGTCAACTTTCTGCAGAGTCAACAGCTTCAGACCTCCAAACTTTGTGTAGCCTTCAGATTAGCTCAAGAACAGTGCGTAGAGGGCTTCATGGAATGGGTTTCCATGGCAGAGCAAATTTACTGCGGAAGCCTTGTAGTCCCTTGTACCACTAGGGGGCCAAGGAAGCGCTCTATCTTCCAGATGGGAGGAAGAGCATTAAGGAAGCCACATCCTACCGGAAGGGAGGTTAGTGTGTAGAATACATCACATGGATTTACCAGGATGTACCACACATGGAAAGAACACACGGGACGAAACTGGCTCTACCCAGAGATTGTAAAATCTTGCAAATTTAATCAGTGTTCCCATTGAATAAAACCCAGGAGGATGCAACATTCCTTGTGGAGTGTGCTCAGACTCAAAGGGCATAGCATTTCCTCTGTGCCTGATAAAACAAGGCTATGGCATCCACAATCCAGTGGGCCAACCTCTGTTTGGAGACAGCCTTCACCTTCTACTGTCCCCCAAAACAGACAAAGTGCTGATAAGAGCTTCCGAAGCTCGGCATGCAGTCCAGATAGATGTGCAAGGCACGTACTGGACACAGTAACAATAAGGCTGGGTCTGCTTTGTCTCGAGGCAGCACAGCACTTGCAAGTTCATCACTTGATCCGTGAAAGGGGCAATGGGAACTTTTGGCACGTTACCCTGTCGGGGTCTCAGGACTAAGTTAGAGTAAGCTGGACCGAATTCAAGGCACGTTTCGCTGACAGAGAATGCCCGCAGGTCCTTAACCCTCTTGGTGGAAGTCAATGCAGTCAGGAGCACTTTCTTCAAAGACAGGACCCTTAGCTCAACTGACTTCAGTGACTCAAAGGGAGTTCTCTGCAGGCCCGGCAAGACTACACAGAGATCCCGTTAGGGAATGAGGCGCGGCCTGGGAGGATTCAACCCCCTGGCTCCTTTTTTTGCTTCCCTAAAGACTTAGCTACCATCCATTGTATCATGATGTGTCGCTAACGAAGGGGACAGCTGACTCTCAAACCTATCCTGCAGGAAGGAAAGCACTGACCTGACTCACACCAGTTAGCAAACAGACTCAACTTTAAGGTATAGGCCTGCCTTGTTGAGGGGCCCTTAAGCCTTTCACATCCTGTCCATGGGCCAGACGTGGAGGTTCCTGAGGTCTGGGTGCAGGTGCCAGATTGTGCCCCGTCTCTGAGAAAGAAGGTCCTTCCTCAGGGGGCCTGTCATAAGGAGCATGAGCTCAGAGAACGGGTGGGTAATTTCTGTTTTGATTATTAATAATAATTGTTAAATTATTCAGTGTATGCATGTAGCATCTATATGTAGTATACTTACAGCTATGCAATGGGTATCCAATTGTTGGCAGTAGCCACAGTACACCTAGAAGAGAAGAAAAAGAAGGCTTAGATGTTGTTAAGTTTGGCATGACTGTCAGTATTGTAAGGAGCTGTAGCTGTGACTGGATTTCTGAATGATGGTGCCGGCTGAACCCAAAATAATCGCATTATTGTTGCTTTCTGCAGGGCAGATAAGGCCACTGTGAGGTCCCAAGAGGGTACGAGGGGAGCACGATGAGGATTTAGTCTTCTCACCCCCTAAGGACCCTGATGAACAGGTCATGCTGACTTACCTTTTTCGTCTCCACAAGGTTGTGGTAGGCTGAGATAGCGGCCACATAGACCTTCAGGGTGGAAGGAGACAGCCTTCGTTCCAACACTTCTTGGAGAAATGAGAGCATGGACCCGATCGGGCATTCCCAGGGGTCTTTTCGAGAAGAGCACCTGGTGATGAAGAGATTCCACTTCAACGCATAGGCGTGCCTGATAGACAAGGCCCTAGCGGAAGAGATGGTAGCCACCACCTGAGGGGGTATGGTACTCAAACCTGCCGCATTGCATCCATGTGCAGGTTCCAGAGATCCGGACGCGGGGGCCAGAGGGTGCCCAGTCTCTGAGAAAGGAGGTCCTTCCTCAGAGGAATCGACCAGGGAGGGGCTGTCGCAAGGAGTACAAGTTTGGAGAACCAGGTCTGGCCAGGCCAATATGGGGCAACCAAAAGGACCTGCTCCTTGTCCTCCCTAATCTTGCACAGTGTCAAGAAGGTTCACTGGTGGGAGCGCTGAGGGTTCCCTCTGTTAGGGAGTAAAACAGGCGGCAATGGGAAGAGTTGTGGGAGGCAAACAGATCTACCTGTGCGTCGCCGAACTGTTCCCAAATCAGCTGAACCATCTGGGGATGGAGTCTCCATTCCCCAGGAAGTGGCTGAAGCTGTGAGAGCTCGTCGGCTGCACGGTTCAGGTCTCCCGGAATTTGAAGGGCACGAAGTGACCTAGACAATTCTGACTTCATATGAGGAGATGGCGGACAAGTTGCGACATACGGCGGGAGCGACCCTGTCGGTTGATGTGCGCTACTGTGACTGTGTTATCTGAACGGACTAGCATGTGTTTACCCCTGAGCAATGCTTGGAAGCGGTGCAGGGCGAATTGACATGCAGGAGGCACTGGGGTCCTGTCCAGGAGCCCGCGGCAGCATGTCCATTGCACATGGAACTCCAGTCCATGGCAGAGGCATCTGTTGATACAACAATATGCCTGGAAACTCGTTCTGAGGGAACTCTGGCCCGTAGAAAACTGAGGTTCGACCACGGGGTGAAGGTGTATAGGCAAGCCTGAGTCACTGGGACCCGGAGCGTTCATGTCTGCCATGTCCATCTCGGTACTCGATCACTAAGCCAGTGCTGAAGCCTGAAAACCTCAGAATCAGGAATCAGCCAGTCGTTGAGATCGTTGAGTGGCACAACGGCTGCCTCAACGACCTTCGTGAAGACACGAGGAGACAGAGCTAGCCCTAGAATGGGAGAACCGTGTACTGATATGCCTGCCCCTCAAAAGCAAACCGTAGGAGCGGTCTGTGTCGAGGAAGGATGGAGACATGGAAGTACGAGTCCTTCAGGTCGATTGCTGCAAACCAATCTACTGAATGAACGCATTTGAAAAGGCATTTAGCTGTCAACATCTTGAAAGGAAGCCTGTGAAGGGTTCAAGACGCACAGGTCCAGGATTGGATGTAACCCACCAGTTTTCTTGGGTACAATGAAGTAGGGGCTGTAGAAGCCAGACTTCATTTTGGCTGGAGCGACAGTCTCGACTGTGCACGACTATTGCTCGTCTCGACGAAGCTGACAAACTCAGTATCAGACGTGAGGAGTGAAGAGATACTCTTGGCTCCGAAGCAGAAACATAATGCAACATTGCTAGCGTACTTTCTTATATACCCACGAGGTAGGGCAGAGTTACGCTATGCAAATTCGGCAGGCCCATGGCATTTCATCGCCATTGGGCGTTTTCTAGGATCTCGAAGATGATAGGCTTCTAAGTGAAACCCCCATTCGTCAGTCACTAACGTAACTCGGAGTGACTGAACAAAAGGGAAACATGGTTCATTTTTTTAAGGGTGTCAACAACCCAGCTGTACAGCTGCGTGCTTAAACAACAAGAACATTATTGCAACTGCACAGTAACACTTAGACAAACACCTAGTTGTAAACATGCTAAATCACTTGGAACATCATAGGAACACCCTGAGAAGAAACCATATGTATAACAACATGATAAAAACACTTGGAACAACACAGCAACATCATATGATCACTCTAACAACCTAACTGTATAGAAACATGCTAAAAAGGTCCAAAACACCATATAAACTGCATAGCAACACTCTGACAACTAGGGAGGGCGGGGCACAACCTACTGCTTTTTGACTTTCTCAGTTTGTGTAAATCCACTTGGGGTTCAGAGTATTTATTTTCCCCCACATTAATTTCACACATGTCTAGGACAATTATGTGGTTTTGTTTCATTAATACTGTCACGACTGCTCTGAGACAGAGGGTTGAAGATCCAAATGCAGCTTTATTAGAGGGTAATCCACAATCGTAGTCAGAAAACAGGCAGAAGATCATACACAAGCAATCAGTCCAATCAAGCAAACAAAACAGAGGAGACAGGCAAAAGGGTAATCCACGGAGAAGGCAAGAAATCCAAGACCAAGAGACATGAAACCAGGGTAAACGCTCAGAAATGCAGTGAAACACAAAACAAGACTTCGCAGTGACTGACAGAGTGAACATGGTTTTTATAGTGTGAGCTAACAAGGTAATGGGGTGCAGGTGGATGTAATCAATGAGTGATGATGAGTCCGGGCAAAGGATTATGGGAGATGTAGTCTATGGTAGAATGACAGTCTGGGTTGGAGTGCCCTCTGGTGATCGCGGGCACTCACACTGGTCCATTGTGACATAGCCCCCCCTCAAAGGAGCGGCTTCCAGGCGCTCCTAAAATTGTCCAGGAGGGAGGTGGAGCGGAGGCGGACCTGGGGTGGGATGGAGGGCCAGGCCCGTGGAGTGGAAGTGGGCCTGGAGACTGAGGCAGAGCAGGTGGCCAGGCCGGAGCAGGCTCAGCTGATGACCAGGCTGATGCAGGCAGAGCAGGTGGCCAAGGTGATGCAGGCTGGGCAGATGACCTGGGTGATGCAGGCAGCCAGGGCGGAGCAGACGACCACCACAGTAGTGCAGACAAGGTTGGACGACCCCATGGCGGCGCAGACAAGGTTGAAGACCCCACGGCGGAGCAGACGACCACAACAGTGGCGCAGACGAGGTTGGAGTCCCCACGGCGGAGCAGACGACCACCACAGTGGCGTGAACGAGGTTGAAGTCCCCACGGCGGAGCAGATGACCACCACAGTGGCTTAGATGATCTTGAAGACCCCCACGGCGGACTAGATGGTCTAGAAGACCTCCATGGTGGAGCAGGCAAAGCAGGTGGTCCAGCCGGGCCCTCTCTGGACTCGGGACACGAGGCGTGGCCGAGCCCTCTCTGGACTCGGGACACGAGGCGAGGCCGGAGCCCTCTCTGGACTCGGGACACGAGGTGAGGCCGGAGCCTCTCTGGACTCAGGACTCGAGGCAGGGCCGAAGACCTCTCTGGACTCGGCCGACGCGTGCGGAGCCCTCTCTGGACTCGGCAGGCGTGCCGGAGCCCTCTCTGGACTCGGCAGACGGGCCGAGCCCTCTCTGGACTCGGCAGGCGGGCCGGAGCCCTCTCTGGACTCGGGACACAAGGTGGAGCCGGAGCCCTCTCTGGACTCGGCAGGCGGGCCGGAGCCAGAGCCCTCTCTGGACTCGGCAGACGGGCCGGAGCCAGAGCCCTCTCGGGACTCGGCAGACGGGCCGGAGCCCTCTCGGGGACGCTGGTCAGTGGCAGGAGCCGTCTCTGGACGCTGGTCAGTGGCAGGAGCCGTCTCTGGACGCTGGTCAGTGGCAGGAGCCGTCTCTGGACGCTGGTCAGTGGCAGGAGCCGTCTCTGGGCGCTGGTCAGTGGCAGGAGCCGTCTCTGGAAGGTCTGCTGAGACGACACGAGGCTCTGGAAGGTCTGCTGAGACGACACGAGGCTCTGGAAGGTCTGCTGAGAAGACGGCCATCTTGTCCAACGACACAGGCTCGGTGGCCATCTTGTCTGAAGACATGGGCTCGGCAGCCGTTTTGTCCAAAGACACAGGCGTGGCAGATGCGGTGGAAATGTCATGACCTCATCCATGACACCCACTGTGAAAGCAGAGCCACTTACCTGAAGGGCATAATCAAGGAGCTCACTGAGGGACCCTCGAGGACCATCACGGACGAGTTGGGTTTGTAACTCTTTGTTGAGTCCATGGCAAAAAAAGTCAATCAACATAAAGTCCGGGAGGTTGGTGGTGTTTGAGATGATCAGAAAGTCTCTGATGTGTTCCTCGAGTGTGTAAGTTCCTTGGCGTAGTCGAACAAGGGTGACTGCTGCTGGATCCATGCTGGCGAAGTCTTCTGTCACGACTGCTCTGAGACAGAGGTTGAAGATCCAAATGCAGCTTTATTCACAGGGTAATCCACAATCGTGGTCAGGAAACAGGCAGAAGGTCATACACAAGCAATCGGTCCAAGAAAGCAAACAAAACAGAGGAGACAGGTAAAAGGGTAATCCACGGAGAAGGCAAGAAATCCAAGACCAAGAGACATGAAACCAGGGTAAACGCTCAGAAATGCAGTGAAACACAAAACAAGACTTCGCAGTGACTGACAGAGTGAACATGGTTTTTATAGTGTGAGCTAACAAGGTAATGGGGTGCAGGTGGATGTAATCAATGAGTGATGATGAGTCCGGGCAAAGGATTATGGGAGATGTAGTCTATGGTAGAATGACAGTCTGGGTTGGAGTGCCCTCTGGTGATCGCGGGCACTCACACTGGTCCATTGTGACAAATACAGTGTATACTTTTTTCTTGATTTACCCTGAAAGAATCGAAGTGAAAAATGTGACAACATGCCCCATAGGTGGGGTACATTGTAACATGTGAGGGGGCACATTGTAACATGACCAAATGACAGCTTAAAATGTTATCTGATATAATCAGAAGAATATCCAAGACAAATTAAAATATTTTGTCAACAAAATACAATTATTGACTTTTTAAAATAAAATAATGGTATTTTTTAATCATTAAAAATATTTAAAAAATTAAGTTTGATAACAAACAAACTGCAAAATACAGCTATACAGGGGTGTGTTTCCCGAACAACCACGATACTCACTGCTGAATTACCATAGTACGTTGCATCGTTGAAGAAAATAAAAAAGAAATTAAATTAGTCACGACTGTTCCCTGAAACCGTATGGTCGCAAATCTGTCGTTCAACCACGTTGGTTAATGATGTCACAAAGGTGGTGGAGTAACAACTGCTTTTAATACATTATTTTGAGATCTAATTCATGCTAGATTTTTTTTTTAAATGATGGACATGGCACTTGAGGACAAATTTTTATTTTTATACTAATTCTTCCAGATTAAAATAGGCTCTTTCTTACGCACTAGAGCATGTTCGCACATGCGCACTCTTCAAAAAAGGTGATTTAAATCTATTGACAAACTTAAAAGACATAAATTACATTTTTATGTATTCAAAATAAAATATATAGACTGGACTAAATGTCAGCTTGCTTATTTTGCTCAAGATAAGGACTTATTAAGTCCACATATCATGCAAACAAGAAACTATGCTTCTAACCACAGGTCAAAAGCTGTCATTGCAATCACATAAGTTTGCGATGCTGTTTGCGAATGTTCGTTGGAACGATGGTTTCGGGAAACACCGACTGGTTGAACTATGCTGATAACGACAGAACTTGCGACCATAGTTGGCTAACGATGCTTTTGGGAAACACAGCCCAGCATATAACATAATAATAATTAATAACTTCTGAACATTGAGTCTCAGTCATTATTCACCTTTTCTCATGGTTTCTCAGTAGAATTAATACAGGTATATAATAGACCAGCGTAGTTCTAATAGGGGCACATTGTAACGCAGTGTGACATGCGCTATACTGGGATTTAAACCCGGCTTGTGTCTTCTGCTGGTTAGATCAGCATTAAAGAACGATCTCAACTGTTAAATGACAGATATACGATTTAAACAACATAAGATTTTACTTTTGCTATGGTTAAATGTTTTGTGATATAAATGTCTAGTGATTTTTTTTTTCTACATAATGTTGATATGGCAACTAGTAAACACACTAAATTTCTTCATTCTGGCATGTGTGGAAAGTTTTAAATCGTGTGTGTTACAACTAACCCCGCGTTAAATTGTGCCCCGCTCTTCCCTACTCCAAACTGAACACCTTAGCATCATGCATGATAAGCGAATTATAATGTTTTCAATAGGCTGTCATTTTAATCTCATACAAATGTTGTGGATAATGATGACAGAAAGCAGACTGCTACACAGAACAGTCACAAGAGCTTGACCAAGGCTCTCCGCCATTGTCAAATATGAAGGCACAAAGGAAACAGGATCTTTACTTGGCAGACTGCCTACACAGTGTTTTAATCCTCTCTTTGACAACACATTACCAGACATACAAACACACTCTCTCTCACTGCCAGACCACTAAGACTAAGACATGGCCCTCTGATATTGTGTGACAAGCTACCATATGTGAGCGTATGTTGTCAAAAATAGTCACCCAGAGGGTCATATGCCATTTAGAGTGAAGAATTGCTTGCTTGCTAGGCAGGGATTAAACTTATCCTATGGGGTTTGGACAATAATGGGCCTGTTGCAGTGCCTTAGAGTTTTCCCCAAGAGGACTGACATAATTACAAAAATAGCATTAAATAAATAGTTAATCCGATGGTTAACATTTTGTCATAATTTACTCACCCTCATGTTGTTGTTTTTTACATGGAACACACACACACAGACACAGACACAGACACACACACACACACACACACACACACACACACACACACACACACACACACACACACACACACACACACACACACACACACACACATTTGAATCATTTAATTTGGATCTGAAAGACATTGCAAAGAAATGCCAAAATCTCAGGGAAGAGTCATTGACAAGGTGACAGTTCTACAATTAATAGCTACTTTTACAGGTCCTTCCATTTCACAGGAAAATATACAAATTATTTATACTGAAAGCCCACACACACACACACACACACACACACACACACACACACACACACACACACACACACACACACACACACACACACACACACAGTAAATGGATGTTGACCAAGTCTTTCAAGGTCCCAAAAGAAGTTCATGGGACATTTTTTGTGTGCAACCCTCCTTTTTTTGCAGTGAAGTATTTTTTTTTCTATAGTATCTGTCCCTTTAATACCAATACTAATAACTTGCACTATTAATAATCATTTTCTTAAGAGTTGTGGGAATTGTACTTTCTGTGGTATGAATTTAGTCGAGATTTCTTGACATTTAGTTGGCACAGGTTCTGCTGTGGCCTTGGATGCCAGCACACTCCACCCTCTGTGGAAAACTGCTGTGGGTTTTCGTGCCTCGAGTCAGAGTGTCCATTTCTAGAATTCGAATGGACCCCTACATCCCCTCTGAAACAGACAGTTACAGAAGCTGTTGGTTTCAAACTTTGCCAGAACCAATGAAAGCCGTTTTAATCTGAACTATGCAGCCACAAAAACACAATTTCATCCATGTATTTACTTTTCTTAATGGATCCCTGTAACTGACCCAGGGACATTTATTTGTAAAGCTGATTTGTGGAAACAGGAATGCATTCCTTGCAGACATCAATATTTACTTTTTGATTATCCCCTTTTTGATAGCTGGAGCGAGGCGGAGTGTGAAGTTGCAGGACGTTGGGAAAAAGAAAAGCTGTCCACTGTTACGCCATTAAAATCACAGACATCACAGCTGTGGCACAGAAGGTAATGCTGCTGCTCACAAAATATGAGATGTTGGATCACGAGGACCCAGGTTTGAATTCATGCTGTGTCCTTTCCCTAACCATTCCTACACTTTCATGCCTTTTAATGTTCTGTTTATGAAGGCTAAAACATATTTAAAATCATGGTCATTCAGGCTGTGTTTGATTGTGTTAACCTTTCGCCCAACCATCAATCATGAGCCTTGCACATGATATATATGTGGCCATGTTTTATTGATTTTTTCCATACTTCCATTGTTTTAATTTAGTTAGGTCATGGCCTATAGATTTAACTAAAATGAGGGAAGAATTATTTTATAATTCATTGCCACGATACCCCCAACCTCATATTTATTTAATATTTTTATTTAATTTTCAATTTGTCTTTTCACTTTATTAGTTTACATTTAACATTTTTATGTTTTTATTTTTTATGTTTTTAATGTTTTAGTTTATTTTAAATGTAGTGTATTTTAGTTACATTTGAGTTTAGTTTAAAGTTAAATTTATCTAGTTTCAGTATTTTAGGGCTCCCAAAAAGTCATTTATGAATTTCTCAGCAAAATCTAGTTACAGCTAACTGTGTAATTTTCATGTTGGGCTGTAGGATTGTTTTATGTATACCTTGAAATATCACGTATTAAAGGCTACTATACCATTGTAATACAATATATTATTTATATTTTTAAGTTAATGAATATGGGGTAACACTTTAGATTATGGCCCGGACATAATTAAAGCAAATTTACAGCATAACTTTCGGTAATTATAGTGTTACTATAAAGTAAGTACTTGTAGGTATAAGGGAACAATATGTATTATTTGGGGAATAAAGGGGTAGCTATCAGGAAAAATAACAAATTATTTATACTGAAAGTATTTTTTAATTAAGGGGTAATTATCCGTGTTGTTTCATGTAGTTTTGTATTGTTCCCCTCTTATTTCGTGTAGTTACAGGGTAAGTATGAATCTGCGGGCTGTAAATTAAAGTCTGTTCTTGTTCCTCTTGTTTCATAGTTACAGGGTAAATGTGAATCTGTGGGCTGTAAATTAAAGTGGCTCTTGTTCCCCTCTTGTTTCGTGTAGTTACAGGGTAAGTACGAATCTGCGGGCTATAAATTAAAGTGGCTCTTGTTCCACTCTTGTTTCGTGTAGTTACAGGGTAAGTACGAATCTGCGGGCTGTAAATTAAAGTGGCTCTTGTTCCACTCTTGTTTCATAGTTACAGGGTAAGTATGAATCTGTGGGCTGTAAATTAAAGTCTGTTCTTGTTCCCCTCTTGTTTCATAGTTACAGGGTAAATGAATCTGCTGATATCACTGTAAATTAAAGTGGCTCTTGTTCCCTTCTTGTTTAGTTACAGTTACAGGTACGAATTCAGTGTGGGCTGTAAAGTGGCATGTTTTGTCAAAACCTTTCTTTCTTTTCTTTTCTTCTCTTTCTTTTCCTCTCTTTATTTCATTGGTGGATCTTAAGAGGAATCCCATGTCTTTGAAATTTTGTATTATTATTATTTATTAAAAGAAAAAGTAGCACACCAAGAAAAGCTGTTATAATTTAAAGTCTGTTCTTGTTCCCCTCTTGTTTCATAGTTACAGGGTAAATGTGAATCTGTGGGCTGTAAATTAAAGTGGCTCTTGTTCCACTCTTGTTTCGTGTAGTTACAGGGTAAGTACGAATCTGCGGGCTGTAAATTAAAGTGGCTCTTGTTCCACTCTTGTTTCATGTAGTTACAGGGTATAATAAAAACACATACACAATCTGATATCACTCAGAAATATTTATTTAAAAAAAAAACTTAATTCAAAACAGATTTATGACATGATAACTCCCTGACAGAAATAGGCATGTTTTGTCCCTTTCTCTTTCTTTTCTTGTTCCTCTTCTTCTTTTTCGTTTATTTCCATTGGTGGATCTTAAGAGGAATCCCATGTCTTTTGAAATTTTGTATTATTATTATTTATTAAAAGAAAAAGTAGTACACCAAGAAAAGCTGTTATAATTTAGTAATCTTTTTCGTATCCGATCAGCTAGTTACCAGCGCATGCATGAGACGCTTCAAGCTTTCATGATCTGAAACACACGCGAGAACTGCCGTCTCTGTGTTTTCATCTTGTTTGTTTCTAATTGCTATTATCATATATTATGTTATTGTTTGTAAACTGTTGTGAGCATAAAAAAAAAACACAGCATCCGACATCTGTATGACCAGAGATTTTCTGCGTGCGAACGTCACGCTTCAAGTTACATCAAGAGTAAACTCAACCCTCCCATGCACACGCAGATGACTGCTGGTCGGAAGCGATATAGTCTACAGTTAAAAAAATGTCAAATATTGTTATTTTTCTTACAAACATTTATGGTTTACTTCAGAAGACAATGATTCATCCATTGGGATCGTATGGATTACAGTAGTTATTGCTGTATGTGCTGTTTGATGCTTTAACTCTTAGAAACCCAAATGAGTTTTCATTAGCAGAGATTATTTATTTATGTATACGACTTTATTCTTTATTTAGAATAAAGTTGTATACATCTCGGATGGCATGAGGATAAAAGACGAGTAAACGATGAGGACATTTCTGCGTGCACTGTATTTTCAGTGTAACAGTTAGGCTACAGAATACTAGCTTGGAGACATGTGGGATTCCTTCTTAAGATTCATGTGTGTCAAGGACAAAAAAGAAGAGGAACAAGAGGAGGATGAAGCCAAGCAAAAGAAATTAATGTGAATTTTTTTTGTGAAAAATTTAAATAAAGGTTTCCGAGTGATATCAGATTATGCATGTGTGTTTATTGTACTTACCCTGTAACTACATGAAACAAAAGCGGAACAAGAGCCACTTTAATTTACAGCCCGCAGATTCATACTTACCGTGTAACTACACAAAACAAGAGGGAAAAAGGATCCACTTTAATTTACAGCCCATAGATTCATATTTAGCCTGTAACTATACAGATAATTACCACTTAAATTAAACAATACTTACAGTATAAATAATTAGTTAATTTTCTTGATAGTTACCCCTTTATCCCCCCAATATTACATATTGTTCCCATATACCTACACATACATACTTTTTTGTAGTTACACTATAATTATACAAAAGTATGCTGTAAATTCGCTTTATTTATGCAGTACTTTCTGGGCCGTAATCTAAAGCGTTACTGAATATGGTTTCATTTAGTTTTCATTTTCCTTAACAATAATAACACTGCCTGTAATTTTTGAATGGCCACAAGAAAACAGAGTACAGACTGATTTGGGAAGCCTTTGTGTTGTCCTTGTTCCCTGAAGATATGTCTCAGCTGTAATGGGCCGGCTGGGCTCCAGAGTCAGTGTGTAAAAATAAAGAGCAGAACAGTTGCTCACAGCTGTGAGCTCTACTTTCACCCTCCACAGCTGCCCCACTTCACTTCTCCTCCTCTCTCACACCATTCACCACACAACAACATGCACACAAGCGATGCCCACCACATGGGTTTTCATCAGCAGTTTGCTATGCTACAAGTGTGAATGTAAATACTTTACAAGAGTTCTTTGGATAATATCCCCCACCATAGTGAATGTTTCCAACAATAATACAGTTTAATATAGACTTGCCTTGACTGAATATTGTCTACCAGTGGTGTGAGTTTGTGACAGGAACATTTCGACTAAGGATAACATTGCAGGGATGATTTTTTGTTGGCCAAAACGAGTTAGCATTTTAGCACTTTCAGTTCCATTCTCCGTGTCAAAAGTCAGTGGCTATTTGAATGTTTTTTTGAATAAGGGTCTGTTAACACAGGATTAAGATATTTTCACTTTTTATTCTGTATAAAAAAATATCAGTAATACCCCCTTGTGATTTTTAAAGCTTTTACTTGTCTTGAAAAAGGAGACTGAAGTGGCTAACTGTCAGAGACATTAAACATCATCACACCGAACAGGTAAACTGATCTATTCACTAGGCAATTTTTACAGAATCATTGCATTTTTTTATCGCGAATTATTCTAGCCCAGTACAGGGGTTGACCGCCCAGGCATGCATCTGAAGTACTAGGCCTGGCGTCGGATGCTTTCGCTGTGTGGTGTGACACTTACCTGGCTCCAAGGAACGGGCTAGAGATGCGTGAGGAAACAACGACCTCTTAGCCTGTGGTGAAAGAGGGGGTTGAGGCTGGGAGAGAGGAAGCGTAGCATCACTCACTGCAAGACTGTACCCAGTATGACCCATAGACTGAGGAAACTGCCCTGTTATTGATAATTTGGGTACCCGGCCAGCAGCGTAACAGAAACAAACTCTTTTAAAGGAAACAAAAGATTATCTGCCCGGCCCTCCTCCAGGGGAAGAAGAGGGACGATCACCACCTCCTGGTTCTAACAGCTCCCTCCATCTCCGTGTCGCCCATCTTAGAGCCACTTTGATGGACTTTTGAAGGGTTTAGCGGCGGTGTGAGGAGCTGGCTCTGTCGTCTTCCTGTGGGGGCTTGACGTTGCGGCCAAGATGTTATTTCTGATATACTTACAGGATGGCCATGGCATGCAGGTGCACCGCAATTGCACGCTCCATCTGGGAAATCTCCACGTACCCCCTGGCAACCCCACCACCAGAGTAGTGAGAAACTTTGTCTGAGTGACCACCCCAGAGGGGGGAAGGCCCGTGGGGACTGGCCCGGGAGAAGAGATCCCACTGTAACCCTTAGATCTCCCTCAGTGTTAACCACCGTGGGCCTGTGCTGTGCAGAGGAATCCTGCCGGGTAACAGCAGAGGGGACTTTACCCTTTTCGAGGAAGGAGAGTCATGACTGCAATGTTGCCATGGTCATATTCTCGCAACAAGGACATGAACCATCAACGAATGCCGTCTCAGCATGCTTGTGGCCTAGACATGTGAAACTGCATGTGATCGTGGCCATCAGACGAGGCCAGGAAATGATTGCACCCAGAAGCACATGATGGAAAGGCATCTTTAAAAAGGAGCTTGCTGCCCATGCTTGCTCTTTTAGAGAAATCGCTGCACTTAACTGAGCACTCGTGCTTAGATGATGAAACAAAGCTAAATGTGGCGTAAAGCTCTTCCAGCAAGACAGATCTCATCTTCTCTTTTGGTGATTGGAAGAGTGATCACTGTCCGCAACCACTCAGTTTTGAAGCAAAAATCTAATAAGTGGATGCATGCCACAATCTTAAATACCCGTATGCACGGGGCAGTGGACAAAATGACAGCACACAAAGATTTCGACCTCTTTGTAAAAAACATTTTAACTCGAAAGTCTTTAAATACATACACCTGAGTAGACATGGACAAACACACAAACACACACACACACATGTTGTCTTTCCATGTTTTATGGGGACATTCCATAGGCGTAATGCATTTTATACCATACAAATCATATTTTCTATCCCCCTACACCCCTGCCCCTAAACCTACCCATCACAGGAGACATGCTGCATTTTTACATTTTCAAAAACATCACATTTATAAGATGTTTTCCTCCTGGGGACAAAAATGTCCCCAGAAGGACAGGATTTTGGATATTGCCATCTTTGTGGGGACATTTTGTCCCCATACCGTAGGGATTACCAGTCCACACACACACACACACACACACACACACACACACACACACACACACACACACACACACACACACACACACACACACACACACACACACACACACACACACACACACACACACACACACAGCAATTAACCACACATAAGACTCTCTGAAAAACAAACTGAACAATGAGAACACTGTATTCACCAACATTAATCAACTAAAAGTAACCAAAAAAGAACACATTATAAAAAACAATACAATATCAAAATAATCCTTTTTTTAAATATTTTTTATTAAAACGAACGTTAGTAGTGTGTATATATATATATAAAAAGCCTCCCTTTGTAAAAGTAACTTGTTGATGTCACCCCTTCTTCTTTGTATCTTACCTTGTTCAGTTGCTTCTTTGGCTATCCATGTTTTTAAACTTTTGTGTTTTTTTTCAGGCCATACCACATGGGGCACTTGATCATATAAATAACATTTAAACTATTATATTATGTTATATGAAATAGCTCCATTCATTTTCCATTGTTGTCGAATGCAAATGACTAAAGAAATGGCACTTCGTTGTAAAGTTACACTGTACAGGTAAAAATAGGCTGTCCAAAATTATTTGGATGTTGGTCAGCCTAATTGTTATAAACTCTTCTCAGAGGTTCCTTACTTATATCCCTATTATCATAGAATTAGAATTATTAAAACTTGATAATCATATTTATCGTTATCGCCCTAGGTGTGAATGGGCCTTAACATCATGGTGACAAATTTAGCATAATAAGGTCCCTAAATTCTCTTTAAAAAGCAACAAAATAATAATAATAAAAAATTCTGTTATTGTCACAGAAACACACCTTTAAAGGCAAAGGTTTAGGGACTTGTGAACCGCTGCATCTTGTGCTTTCATGCGACTTCCCCCTTCTGGGTGGTGCAAGATGCCAGGTCGTCCCTATGGACGGAGCAAGACTTGTGCTCTGTCGGCTGATCATTGGAGAGCAGGGACAGAGATGGGACACAAGGTCAGCTGGTAATCAGCAGACAGAGCAGCAGGCCTCCCTAATGAAGATGCCTGGCATGGCTGACAAGCTAAAGCACAAGCAGGAGGGTTGAATGAAAGAGAGTCATATGCTAATAGATGTCACTGTGATGACAGGATTAGGCCAAGCTGTGCCAGGCATGTCGCCTCCATGCCAGCCAACAGGAATTCCATCTCATCTGCTTTGAATTTTTAGCTATCTTTATAACAGATTTCTGTCATTTCTGAACTGTAAGCGACACATCATAGAGGTTAAAAAGATATCTAGATTTTTTTAAATTTGAGTACTTGTGCACAATGAGTGTTGTGGGCAGTTGCCAAAGAGAAGTTACAGTCACATTTACTGTTGCTTAGTAATTTTTCCAAAAATACAGTAATTAAATTCAGTAGTTTCAACAGGAATCCACAAGATGGAGAATTTTGAATAATGTGAAACATTTTCCTATATGCAGATTTCGCAATAAATTCACATTGGATGAATGTGTGATCTGTGCTTCATACAACACGATTGACAATAGACAATAAACCAAATAATCAAACTCTAATCTAAATGAAAAAAATAAAAGAAAAAAACAAAAAAGTTAGCTTATTATGAGTAACCTTAGATGACAGACTCTGCGGCACTATTTAAAGAGCCCATCAGCAACTCGCCTACAATGTACTGGGTGCAGTGCCTGCTACAATTTCATTAGCGCCAACTGAACAATGCACAGCATGCTCTCTCTACCCCTATAACTATTCACTCATACAAATGAAACCTTTGCTTTTCCCTCATTTATTTGTAATAAGACCTCTGTATTTATTTGGAAAATATTCAAAATAAAATAAAACCCTTAATATTTCTCAGTCAGCACATATTTCATCTTATAATCAAACTTTTTAATCATAAGGTCACCCGAAAAAAATAATTTGTTCATTGTTTACTCCAAACCTGTATGCATTTCTTTCTTCTGCAGAACGCAAAGAAAGATATACAAAACAATTTTGGTGACTGTTGACATCAGACATTACGCGAAACATCTTTTGTGCTCCACAGAAGAAATAACGTCACACAGGTTTAAAATAACACGTGGTAGCATGGATGACAGAATTTTCATTTTTGGGTAAATTAACCCTAAAATTAAATTAAATTCTTTCATCATTTGCATACCATGTCATTCTAAATCCATCAAACACAAAAAAGCAGATGTTTAGCATAATGTTGTGAATAATGAAAGTGAATTGTGATGAGGCTGTCCAAAACTGACATAAAAAATGTATAAAAATATAAAAAAGTAGATTTTTTAAATGGTTAGTTCATCCAAAAACTCACCCTCAAGCCATCATAGGTGTATATGACATTATTCTTTCAGACAAATACAGTTATATTAAAAAAATGTTCTGGCTAATCTAAGCATTATAATGAAATGGTATTTTCAGAAAGAAATAAATGGTGTGAGGATTTCCAGTCAGCATTAGACTGTATCATAGTACTGAGACTGCTCTCATCAGAGTTACAAATGATTTGCTCTTATCATCCGATCATGGTTGTATCTCAGTTTGTGTTACTCGATCTTAGCACTGCATTTGTTACTATCGACCACAACATTCTTTTGAGTAGACTCAAAAATTATGTAGGCATTAGTGGACCTGCATTGGCATGGTTTAAATCATACTTATCTGACCGTTATCAGTTTGTAGTAGTAAATGAAGAGATGTCACACCGATCACAAGTTCAGTATGGAGTACCACAGGGCTCAGTGCTAGGACCGTTACTTTTAACTCTGTACATGCTACCACTGGAAGATATCATTAAGAAGCATGGCGTTAGTTTTCATTGTAATGCAGACGATACTCAGCTCTATATTTCTTCACGCCCTGACAAAACTTACCAATTCACAAGATTAATGGAATGCATAGCTGATATAAAAAGTTGGATGACCAGTAATTTCCTTCAACTCAATTCAGAAAAATGTTTTAATCATTGGACAAAAAGCTCCACAATAGTTACCTAGAATACTGTCTAACACTTGATGGCTGCTCTGTCAAGTCCTCTTTGTCAGTTAGGAACCTGGTTGTGCTCTTTGATACCAATCTTTCGTTTGAAAGCCACGTTTCTAACATCTGTAAAACTGCATTCTACCATCTTAAAAATATATCTAAATTACGGCACATGCTCTCAATGCAAAATACTGAACAGTTAGTTCATGCGTTCATGACCTCAAGGCTAGATTATTGTAATGCTCTACTGGGTGGTTGCCCTGTTCGCTTAATAAACAAACTCCAGCTGGTCCAAAATGCAGCAGCTCGAGTTCTTACTAGAACCAGGAAATATGACTATATTAGCCCAGTTCTGTCAACACTGCACTGGCTCCCTATTAAACATTGCGTACATTTTAAAATCTTGCTTATTACTTACAAAGCACTAAACGGTTTAGCTCCCCAGTACTTGAGTGAGCTCTTAACACATTATACTCCATCATGTCTACTGCGGTCTCAAAATTCTGGCCAGTTAATAATACCTAGAATATCAAAATCAACTGCAGGCGGTCGATCCTTTTCCTATTTAGCACCTAAACTCTGGAACAGTCTTCTTAGCATTGTTCGAGAAGCAGACACACTCTGTCAGTTTAAATCTAGACTAAAAAAAAAAAATCTCTTTACTATGGCATTCACATGAAACTCTTTTTCAATTAAATGATTGTTAGGTTGCATTAACCGGGAACACTTCCCATAAGACCTGATGTACTCGTTACATCATCAGAAGAATGGCATCTACTCTAATGTTAGTCTCTCTGTTTTATCCCGAGGTCTACTGCATCCAACCGGATCCAGGTTGTATCCAGATCAGATGGTGGATCTGCACCCAGATGTGACCAACGCATGACCCTAAATTGTGTCTGCAGAGACTGTGTCAATTAGACTCCCCCTTAAGCTGCCTCATCGACATGGCATCCTCAATAAACCTCCGGCATGATGACTCCGATTGTTTCAATGATTTATATTTAATAATTATTTAATCAACACATCATCCTCAATAAACCCGTCTCTGGCGTGTTGCCTCCGATCTTTCGAATATTCCGATCTATTATGACCTCTGACCTGTAAAGTTGCCAGAATAATAATCATACGCTATTTGTTCATTGGCCCGAGGAGAACTGGCACCCCGACTGAGCCTAGTTTCTCCCATGGTTAATTTTTTTAACTGATGGTGTTTTTGGTTTCCTAGCCACTGGCTTGGCTCTGGCTTGGCTTGCTCAGTTGGGGATACAAAATTTTTCAACTAAATATCAAAATAAAACGAACGATTAAACTAAATTAACCATATAAACGAATTTAAATATATTCTGTTGCATTATTTTTCTGTTTAACACTGTGAAGCTGCTTTGAAACAATCTGCATTGTTAAAAGCGCTATATAAATAAAGTTAACTTGACTTGATTTTTTGAGTTTTGGTTATTTGTCACTGTCACTGTCGCCTTTGGCTTGGCTTGCTCAGTTGGGGACACTCAATTTTCAACTAAATATTCAAATAAATGTTCAACTAAATTACTAATCTGCCCGCATTGTCACTATATGATAACTGAAATGAGCTGGATAACATTACCGTTTTCTTCAGAGCGGCTGTACAGCCGAATCAAATTCTGTTGCATTATTTTCCTGTTTAACACTGTGAAGATGCTTTGAAACAATTGCCATTGTAAAAAGCGCTATATATAAATAAAGGTGACTTGACTTGACTGTATTAAATGATTATTTAAATGTTAGTAGTAGTTAAGGCCACCTAATATAAAGTGGGTCCAAAAATTATTCATGGAACTGTACACCCTGACAAAGATCCATTTAAGAACCTTTATTTTTAAGATTGAAAATGGAGAACACTTCACACAGCAGCATGTACCCAAAGAGTCTGCACACTTGGCTTCTCTTCATACAGGGACAGGTGGTCTGAGGGACAGTGAGTTCTGTTTAATCCAAGTGCCTGCTTCAAGGGCTGTGAACACAGGAGTGCTGATAACTGACATTATGTTCTCACTATATCCTTCCAAATCAGATGAAGGCCATGTGATCATGCGTGTCAGTGCTGGGTAGTAACTGATTACCAGTGTTGGGGGTAACGCAGAACAAGTAACTTGAGTTAAGTAATCAGATTAACTAAAGTAAAGCATTACTTTTAAATTTACAACAAAATATTTGTTATTTTTTCCAATAAGTAACGCAAGTTATGAAAGGCTTTAAAAGTGCTGCTGGTTTGTCTGGTTGAGGACAATGGACACTTTTGCAGACGACATCACACTGAGTGAATCAACTTAAGAATGGCTCTAATTTACATGTATTTATTTCTCTCCATCCTACTTCCCCTCAAGCTGTGACCATTGAAAATATACCCAAAAATCTATATGATCTAAAAATGAACAAATACTAAACAATATATATGTGTTTGATATCATTGGAAATGTCTTAGTGCGACTGGTACAAATATCTCATCCCCACAGAAATATTCAAGAAGATAACAATGGTTTTAAGAGTTTAAAGAGATGTTGCATGGTATGGTAGGTGTGGCTTTCAACCATTTGGTCTTCTGTCAATACAGGTCTGTCTGTATCAATACAGACAGTGATTAAATGTAAATTCCTTTGTTAACATATGTTACCATTTGAAAGAAGTTATTGTCAGGTCTGAATACTAAAGGCAGCGTAGCAGAAGAGTCAGGGCGCAATTTTGTATTCAGATTCGCCCGTAACGTTGTGTCCAGCCAACGTTATGTAACCTATGGAAAGTCAGGAACGCATCTCTTTACTTAAGAGTATTCGATGTTTTTAGTATCTTTGAATTGATTATGTAATTGGAATTATACCTGACTGTTTAATAAATTGTTACATTTTGATTTATTCTGACTTACTCTGGAATTATTAACGATCTATATGAGATCATGAATGGGTACTTTCCAAAAAGGGTTAAACGGAATAATTAAATGTGTGTCTAACTATTAAATATGAATGACCAAATAACCAAATTGGCATTCTAATCTAAATTCTAAATTATAATAAAATGGAGTCAGATAAAGAGGAATTGGAATTAGATCCATTTTGCCCAGCTGAGAACATCGAACGCGCAGATACCTTCGCCCGCCTTCGCTGCCGCCATTGAGCGATTTCAGCGGCCTTACAGTTACTTTGTTTTCCCATTTATTGACTGACAGCTCTCATGTCCGATGTTGAGAAAAATCGTGAGTAAGTGCAGAAGCGTTTTGTGTGAACATGATGGTTATTGTAGTTTTAAACATGAGCATGCATTTACTCATCACACTTAAACAAAAAAGTAATCTGATTTAGTATTCCTTAAAATGAATAAAATCAGTGAAATGCAAAATCAGAATACTATGCAAACCTCTAATAATTAAATATATTAAATGAAACAAATATTTGTATGAATTTAATATTACTTTTTTATGCATTTAATCTCACTACAAGTAACACATTACAAGTAACTTGAATTATGTAATCAGATTACTTTTTTCAAGTAAATAGTAAAGTAAAGCATTACTTTTAAATGTACAATAAGATATCTGTTACTTTTTCAAATAAGTAATGCAAGTTACTTTGTTTTCCCATTTTTTGACTGACAGCTCTCATGTCCCGATGTTGAGAAAAATCAGGATTAAGTGCCGAGGCGTTGTGTGTGAACATGATGGTTATTGTAGTTCTAGACTCAATGTGAGCATGCATTTACTCATCACTCAAAAAAAGATTCAGCATTCCTTAAAATTAATAAAAATCAGAGAAATGCAAAATCAGAATACTACGCAAACCTCCAATAATTAAATATGTTAAATAAAACTAATATTTTTATGCATTTAATATACATTTTTTATGCATTTGATCTCACTTTATTGACCAATGTACATGCTTCTGACCTTGATGATTCAGTTAAACCATAAGCAAAATTTACTTTAGATTAGTTAAACTTTCTTCTTATAATATTTCTAATACAAATAATTGCTGTTAAATTTGACTTGCTATGAAGATATTGATAATAAGAAAACTGAAACTGAAAGCTTCTTTCTTCTCCTGCATCCTATTCTTCTGCAATCCAGTTTGTTTGTATACTGTACATGGGTGAATTTGCATTTCCTTATGACTTATTTCAATTTTGGTGTGAAAGGGCCTTTACATTTGCCCAACTTTTTTATTTTTTTATTAAACACAAACAAACAAACAAGCCCAGCCCAGCCCAGCCCAGCCCAGTCCAGAAAAGCTTTACGCATTACTTTCTTAATGAGAAAAAAATGAACTTACATGATTTTAGTAAATAGCTGCAATATAACAAAGTATGAAAAATTTAAGGGGGTCTGAATACTTTCCGTACCCACTGTATATTGTATATTCACATGTTTGGCGTGGTGCGGAGGTGAGGCCATCTTGGTTAGCCTTGTGTCTGGCGGGCTGACCCGGGTTGCCCAGACTCAGTTTTAACTCTTGCGTCTGGCAGAGTTTTAGCTGGGTCCTTGTTGGATCTTAAAACTTGCGGACCAACCTGGGTAGCCCTTCTGCCATTCGGGCATTGCCCTAGCGAGTTGTGGGGCCTGTCTTGTATGGCATGTATATAGTGTATATTTTTACATAGTTCTTTGATCACACATGGTAATGGGCTTAGGCGATTTCATCTCATTGGGTCTTAAAGAGCTACCCCATTGATATGCATCGTAAAGTTACAGGATCTAAGTTATGTCAAATACCCGTATTGCTTTTTTTTCCTCCAGAAATGCAATACATTCAGCCTAACAAAGATTCGTTGTTTATCCAAAAATCAATTTTTATTCTTCAAAAGTGTCAGGAGGGGATTCATTTTCACTACACACTGAAAACAAAATTGCATCAACATTCACAAGAGCACTAACGATTCTGAAATGTAAGATTATTTTGTTTACCATAAAATTTACCTAAAATGATGCCTGAAAGTAATCAAAATTTGCATAATAATTCAAAATATGAAATAAAATCAGCATCCTCTAAAACCCCTAAAACAATTCACATATTGTAGAAATTGGCCATACAGTGCAAAATATGTGGTGAAAATGGACGATTTAGCAAATAATGCTAATTATGCAAATTGCTCAACATATGCAAATTAGCATCCAGCAAGTTTCTGTATGCTGGGGACCCATACTTCACATTTCTGCAAAAAAAAAAATGGTGTACTAAACATTTCCGGGTTCACCTAGTTGGCTACTAGACTATTTCAAACACTTCAAATGTACACATTTAAGTAATTTCATATTTACATGTGATGCAGGGATTCCCCAACTTTTTTGTCAGCTGAACCTCTTTGACACAATACACTGTTTTTACTCGTACCCACTGAGATTTTAAGTTGCTGGTTAATGGTCACGTGACATGCAGGTAAACTAATAGTGTTTCATCTTTGTTTACTTGCTGGTTAATGGTCAAATGACATGCAGGTAAACAAATACAATCTTTCATCTTTGTTTTTTATGATTTAATTACTTAATAGATTTACATTAAACTCATGAACCCACTGCTTCCATCATGACCCCCAGTCCCTGTAATGTACTATTTAATGCACTTTATGTTGTTGATAACAAAGAATGGAAGATATTTTCTTCCTCTTTGTATATTTATATCAATATAGATATATCAAAAGATTATACTGTTAAACTCAATGTAATAAACAAGGTCAAAAGTCATCAAATTATATTACCTTAAATGTGTAACATAATGGGTTACATTACTAACTTTGTCATGTAATTTGTCAGCACAAATGGTAGTGAACAAATCTACAGAGAGCTAAGTAACTATATTTCCCATGAAATGAATCAAATGACTGACCTACCATGTTTTATGATGTGTGGCTTATGTTTATAGATTAGATGGTGCCCTCTGCTGTTCATTCATGTGCATGTATCATGGCCCCACTGGCTGCATTAGAAAACTAAGTGACATCTGCAAATAAATTATGTTTGAGCTTCTCTCAGAACTGAGCCTTTTGTGCAGTAACTTTTAACCAACTCTTTTAAATCCATTTGAGTGGATGTGTCATTTCCCCTTAATTTTTTTTTATAACAACTTTGAACGTGATCCACTAATGTCTGACAAAACTGATGTCTAAATAAGTTTCTCCCCTACATTTTAAAAGTATATGATAGCACATATGAAATGATAGCACAAACAGAACTTTCAGTTTATGAAATATAACACATAATATATGAATTTCTTTGAAATATCATCACTCTTGATAAGTTAACTATAAGCAATCCAGTTTAATATGTACAATAACCATGTCACAGAAATAGTGAGGATTTACATGCATAATACATTCTTATTACATGACACAACTGAAAAAAATAAAAATAGATTTCAAACAATACAAAAATGTACTATTCACATATAAACACAAATGCTATGCACAGCATTATTATATACGTTCAAGGTGTAATGTTTCTATGCAGAAGACTCTGAGTTTAATTGTGTTGAGGTGTTGATGAGATCTCTAGGTAAAGTCTCTCTTGCCTCCTGCATGCGCTTATGGGCCCTCTGAAACGCTTCTGAAATCACAAACACAAAACGGATCAGAAAATAAATATATCCTGGAAAATATGATATGTAGTCATTCTGTAGTTTACATTTTCTGAAGTCTGCACAATGAAGCAAAGGTGGTTAGTAGGGCATTGCTGGATGGTTGCTTAGTGGCCTAAATCAAAAGAGCCAACCAAGGCACTATGATATTTTGGTTTACAGCTATTGTGTGTTTCGGGTTCTCCCCTAATGTACGTTTAAAGGTGTAGTCTCATTTACATTTGCGCAGCTAAATTTGAAATGAAAAAATGAAAGCAAAATTCAGTAATCCCAATAGGATCTTGCAAAATTTCTTATATTTTCCCAGTTGGTCACGTAAATTTCCCTACACCGATCAATAGAAAGCTATTTAGTTTGAAAGTGACTTCTTTCACTTTGTTTTATACATCTCTATGCTATTAAAGCTGTGGACCTTCTTTTGCCTGCAAAATTCTGCAACAATTTCACTAATCTTCACAAATCTTGAAAATGTGTTGTGTTGCATTTGAATCATGTAATATATACACACATTTATATTTCTATTTTACTCTTGATTAGCCGTTAAAGTAATACATTTGAAGTAGACATTGGCTACCTATTAAGCCTTTCAGTACAGTACATTTAAATAATCCCCCAAACAGCAGTCAATTTTGAACAATTTATATTTAATTTTAAGTGCTTTTTTACTGTACTGTATATAAACTTCTGTATATAAACTACATTGGCACAATCATAATAGATGAACCAGTTGATAGAAGTTGCTAACAACAACATCCCTTATTGAATGCATATTTGTTTGTTTTTGTTCTGGGTCGCATGAGGGGCTACGGAGGCCCTAAAAGGACATGGTGATGGGAGGAAAAAATAATTGTAATGCTTTTGCAAAAAAAACTGCATTCACAAAACCTTCGAGTTGCAAATAAATAAAGTTTCTTTGGGGAATGCACAACTTCTGCAAGGGAATGCAAAAGCATTCAAATACATAATTTTCTCCCATTTCATATATTTGTTTTTATCACCTTCACACTAGCCTACAATGTGAATGTAACCTCATTTGGAGCACTGGTGTTTCAAATTTGGTAATCTAAAAAAGGGTGTATCTGAATCAGGGTGATCAAATCTTATTTTGCTTTGAAAAACGAGTAAAAAGATAATTGGAAATTATGTCATGCGGACATTGCACGAACGCGGGCGGCCGAAGTATACCCGGGGCTTTAGACTCAACAAGGGGGCCAGGACCCACTTGGGTGCATTTCCAAGAGGACTGCAAGATGCCTTAACATTAAATAAAAATCTAAATAAAAAAGGAATAGGAATGTATGTAGATAGAAATAACTGGGAATTGGTAGAAATAGCTGGGAATTGGTGTTTTTGAGTCAATAATAATAATAAAAATTACTCTGTAATAAAAAATTACTTAAAAAGTCATATAAATTAATTGGTCGTAAAAAGTATGAACTCTGAAGAACATTCAGTTCTTGAAAATTCTGGAATTAATTATTTTATTATATTGCCATTCCAAAAGTTTAATCTGCATCAGAACACTGTCTAACACTGGACGGGACCATTTCAGATCCATTTGTCATTTGTATCAGAAGTAGCGTGAGGGCTTGAAATATGTCTGAAATAGAACGGGGTATCAGTTTACCATCAGGATTTTGTTGTGTTGCATCGCATCCAATGTAGACAGCATCACTGATTATAATGGGTTCTATTTGCTTTTGTCGCATCTGGTGTAGACGCAGTGTAGAATTAACCATTACTTTTCTTAGCAATAAGACTTACGATTTTCACTTGATAAAATGACTGAATCCTCAACCAAAGGCATGATTTGATGTATCACTAATTCCCGTAGCATAAACTGGGTGGGATGAAATAAATGAGTTTGTTATAATCCCTACCCCTAAATATGAACATTTACTTACCTTGCAATTACCTCAGCAAACAGCATTAATGAATAGAAATAAAAGTCCCAACTGAAGTTATTTAGACTTGCCTTACCCAGAACATTATAGACAGAGCCCTGCTGACTGTGCCCTCCCAACTGATCCAGAACAGTCTGTCTCCTTTTCTTCAGGGTGCTGGCATCAATAAAAGCCCTGAATGAAGTACAACAAGCTCTTAAAATCTCAAAGGGACAAAATAGCACTGCTGCAGTAACAAAATGCACGATTCACTGATTGTGCCGGCCAACCTGGCATGCTGGATACAATTAAGAGTAAAGGTCACACTTCCAGTGGTTTGAGTGCGAAAGCCAAAGCGACTCAATCGCTCTCCCTAAAATAGAAACAAACTTAATTAATGGACATGCTAATACAAAAGTTCACAGCACAAAATGTATAATGAGTCACCTTGAAAGTGCCAGGTATTCTGGCATAACTGATATCCTCGAGTTCAGGTGCTCCGCCGATGAAGAAGCGTCTCAGTTCAGCCACCGTGCCAGACTGGATGGGTCTCCATGTGTGGCAAGTCATTTTGTGATGCCCTGAGAGCAAACAAAGCCACTATTGAACAAGCTGAGACAAATATACTTTATAAAACTTACTTGTAAAAATATTATTACAATGTAAAATACCTGCTTTCAGTTTTCTCATTATCAATACCTTTATAGCAAGTCAAATAGAACAGCAATTATTTGTATTAGAAATATTATAATGAATGGTTGTATGTTGTATGTTTCCCAGTTGACCATGCCACCACCCATATCCTAATTTTACTTCCAAAAGTTTATTGATTCTCAAATGCTGGTTACAAATTGAGGCATTAGTATAGTAGACAGTGCTTCATTATCAGAAGAAATGTTTGTCCTATTTAGTGTTGAGGAAGTGTTCCAATTTGAACCTGCTTATGATTTTTACCAGGTAAATTAAAGGCTATATAGATGCTATTTACACCAAGTGTAAAACAGTATGGAATAATAACAGAGTTTAAATAACTATATTTGTAAAATGTAGTAAATGAATGCCGCCCTATTGGGACAATAAAGCCCTCCTTAAAGGGTTACTTCAGCGATTTTGCATTAAGCCTTGCATCAGTAGAAATCCAGTAGTATATTCGAATGTTTGTGCTCCCCTATATGTTTTTTGGCAGGGTTCCCTGCTAAATCGAGCATTTCCGGCGCTAAATATAACATAATTGGTGTCACTTCAACCCGCGGACATGAAAAACAGCCCGTGGCAACGGTGTTAAAGTAGCCCAATTCTGCGGGAAAACCGCAGACTTGGGAACACTGCTCGTAGGGCAGTGAAGCAAGTGCATTCTGGGAGTTGTTGTTCTTCATCCACATGAACCAAAAATAAATTTAGAAGGCACCAAGTTCAAAAATATTTTCACATTTCTACTACATAAATTACCCTGTTTTCATACACATTCATCTTCCCAGCGCTTACCCCTTTAAACCTACCTAAATTGATAGACACGATAAACACGTTAGACTCTTTATTTCGACTTTTCGAATATATATTCGAAAATAAATGCCTTCGGATCTGATATGTGATGGGAAAAGGGATTAGAGTGAGCTCGGCAAAAGGTGGATTCAAACCATGGGTCGATTCGGGTCAAAACTTATGATTTACCCCTATACTACTGCTGCTGTACACAAACTAGAATCTTCCGTCCTTTTGTCTGTCACAACCAGATGTCAGTGGGCGGAGTTAATGCAAATAGCATTTACCAAGAAGGTGGGCTATTTGCACTCAGTGTAAATAGACACTCTGTAAATGAAACTACCCCCCACTCTCCTCTCCAAAAGAAAAGAAAAAATAAGTTTGTTATATGTTTATGGTGTCAGCATATCACACACATCAACATTTTACTCCCAAACTAAATAATTGCTTTGTGAATTTGGTTATGCATCTTCAAAATGAACAGAATCAAAAGAACAATTATTTGATGAATTGAACAGCACTATATTACATCATGCAATACTTCAAAACAAGGCTGTCCGACTCCTACCTGGTGTTGAGGGAATGACCAGGAATCCATAGCCCTCAGTTCTGTAGCGCTGCCAAAAATCCAGTGAGAGAACTTTGAAATACAGCACAGGCCACTGGGATAACGACCCTGCACAGAACATCAGCACTTGTGTTTATTCACTGAAAGTGTATTGACAGTGCTTCATTTTCACATAAGGTGGTTGTCTATGTAAATAATTTTTCCAGTCTTCAGTTACACACTCTGGGTAAAAATCAACCCAATGTTGGGTGAAATATGCACCAACCCAGCAATTGGGTTGTCTTAAGCAAATATTTAACCCAACTGCAGGGTTAAAACAACCTAATTGCTGGGTTAAAGCAACCCAATTTCTGGGTTAGTCCATATTTGACCCAACATTGGGTTAAAACAACCCAGCATTTTTTTAGAGTGCAGATATTCTGAGGCAATAAAAGATCTCACCATCAGACTCATCTTCTTTATGGAAGAAGGTCTCAAAGCTGAATGGATAGGAGAAGAAGGCAACATCCTCCTATAAAACACAGAACATGCTTACCCAATTTCCATCAAAACAGAGCCAGTGGATGGGGTCTACTAAAATGACAGCTTACCTTTCCCATACTGCGTGTGCGACATGTCTGAGTCACACCAGACATACACTGAACGGGAACACTGGACCAACCTGAAGAACATCAACACCATGAATAACAGTGTCATACTAAAGTCAGAATAACTATTGTTTTATCCCTGTGCTTGTGCTTTCTTTAAAAACTTTCTTTAAAATAAGTGCCATTTGGTTAGATTTTGTCAAAAGCAATGTCATGTATACATTAATAAGTGTAGCTTACCTGTTTGCCACTGTGAGTGTATGAGATTGACTTACTGTTTGGTAAATCCAGGAAGAAGTGGATGTAAAGACTGTCATACTCATAGCCCTGAGCAGAAACTAGAAAAATTGAAATAAAAAATTTGAAAGAAAAAATGCCTTATTATGATCCGGACAGTAACTTTTGAGACCCAGTTTGCACTACACTTTTTAAATATATTGCAGATATATTGCAAACACTGTACAATTTAATATGCATATAATGTACTAACGTTATACTGCCTTCCCCCCAGTAAATCTGGGCTAATTCTTAATGTTTGATAAATGTTATACTCACCAATTTCTCCATTTACAATCAGGCGAAGTATCCCTGGAGGTGGCTATAGGAAATTTTTGGAGAATCAGAATTTACCTTATTTATTTGTATTATATTTTAAATAGTTTTTTTAATATTATGAAACCATGTATTTGAATAAGAATTGTAATAATTCTTACCATCTCGAAGTCTTGGCCAACCAGGCTGTTGAGGTAATCTTTGTGATGTGTGTACAGCTAAAATAAAAAAAATAAATGTGTGTGAATGATGAATCCACCAATGAGTCTTGGGCAAGCCAATGAATTCCATAGTGCCCCAGGGACACTGTAAGTGCAGTTTAAGATGCTTCAATGAACAGAGTCTGCTAAAAAGTAAGCAAGGATGTCACACTGAGACTGTTCCAAACTCCCAAAGCGAAGGATGATCCTAACAGTCAAGCTCCAAACTGTGGTATTTTAGTATCATTTATATACTGCTGTAGTATTTAAGAATATTTTTATTAATTAAGTAATTAGCTTTTATTTTTAGTTATTTTAATTTTAGTTTGCATTTGAGTAATTTTCTTATTTTCTTTTATAGTTTTAGTACTTACACTTAAACCTATGTCCGTTAGTTTCCACAGTCGCAACATCTCATTTTTGTTTGTATTATATTTACATTTCATTTTCTTTAGCTCTATTTCAATAAACACATTTTTTTTTAATGTATTTTTAACAAAATAAATATATTAAAGATGTGGAAATCCCAAAACCAATTGCCCAGATTGTGAACATAGTTTATTTAAATTTATTTAAACATTTTACATTAAAGGGCATATATTCTGCAAAATTCACTTTTATAAGGTGTTTGAACATAAATGTGTGTTGGCAGTGTGTACACAACCACCCTATAATGGTAAAAATCCACCAACTCCATTTTTTTATACCCATAAATCATAAGCAGTATCTCAGAACAAGCTGTTTCCAGATTCCTGCAGTGTGACGTCACACTGCAGAGGCCCCGCCCACAAGTGATGGACTATTGACACTGTCTATTGATGGACACTGACATACTAGCACAGACTCCTCCCTCAGAGAGCTGTAGCTGAGCTGTTCACAGTCCGCCATGTTTACCTCCTCACCAGAGCATTAACAGCAGCATTCAAGTAAGAAATGTGATCTTATTAAAGCTACTAAAGTTCAGTCAGTCAAAAGCAGAGAGTGAATTTCGATTTATCTTCTGTTGTTTGATAGAGAACTAGTCTAGTTTAATA
This sequence comes from Gobiocypris rarus, assembly GCA_023029165.1. Classification (NCBI taxonomy): domain Eukaryota; kingdom Metazoa; phylum Chordata; class Actinopteri; order Cypriniformes; family Gobionidae; genus Gobiocypris; species Gobiocypris rarus. Next base: position 13,385,404 of record CM040916.1, on the reverse strand, counting down.
GACTACTCACGGATGTGCTGACATCCATCTCTGTGCGCATGCGACAGGAGCATGTGTGTGTTTAAGTTGAGAGCGATAAGGCTTTAAAACGCATGCAGATGATAATATTTCATGATGATGAACTGCAACGTGACATAAACGTGTCTGCGATAGAGATGATCATTAAAACAAACAGATATCATGTTTCAGTTTTCATTCATGTGTTCACTGCTCATTTGCATTAAAGGAGCCACGCTCAGAACAGCTCATTTTTCTTCAACCCCAAAATGCCATTTTCAAAATGGTATATTAAATGATCTGTAAGGAATTCTGAAACTTCACAGGCACACTCTGGGGACACCTGAGACTTATATTACATCTTGTAAAAAGGGGGATAACAGGTGCCCTTTAAGTGATTACACCGATCAGGCATAACATTATGACCTAATATTGTGTTTGTCCCCCTTTTGCTGCCAAAACAGCTGGGATCTGGGGAATCCCTCAAACCATTCCTGAACCATTTTTGCTTTGTGTCAGGGTGCATTATCCTGCTGAAAGAGGCCACAGCCACCGGGGAATACCGTTTCCATGAAAGGGTGTACATAGTCTGCAACAATGCTAAGGTAGGTGGTACGTGTCAAAGTAACATCCACATGGATGGCAGGACCCATGGTTCCCAGCAGAACATTGCCCAAAGCATCACACTGCCTCTGCCGGCTTGCCTTCTTCCCATAGTGCATCCTGGTAAAGACGCACACGCACCCGGCCATCCACGTGATGTAAAAGAAAACGTGATTAATCAGACCAGGCCATCTTCTTCCACTGCTCCATGGTCATGTTCTGATGCTCAAGTGCCCACTGTTGGCGCTTTCGGTGGTGGACAGGGGTCAGCATGGGCACCCAGACTGGTCTGCGGCTATGCAGCCCCATACACAACAAACTGTGATGCACTGTGTATTCTGCCACCTTTCTATCAGAACCAGCATTACCTTCTTGAGCTACAGTAGCTCAATTGATCGGACCACATGGGCCAGCCTTTGCTCCCCACGTGCATCAATGAGCCTTGGCTGCCCATAACCCTGTCACCGGTTCACTACTGTGCCTTCAATTGGACCACATTTGATAGATACTGACCACTACAGATGAGAATAACCCACAAGAGCTGCAGTTTTGGAGATGCTCTGACCCAGTCGTCTAGCCATCACAATTTGGCCCTTCTCAAACTCACTCAAATCCTTACGCTTGCCCATTTTTCCTGCTTCTTTTTATTTTGCCTTATATATCCCACCCACTAACAGGTGCCATGATGAAGAGATAATCAGTGTTATTCACTTTACCTGATTGGTGTATATTCACTACTGCAAAGCGTCAATAGAACAAAGTTCAATCTAATTTGTGACACTTTGAGAATCAACTATGAGTGACTGCTATTTGTGTAGTGTGAGTGCATGACTGTTACCAGTCACTGCTAAGGAATATTATTTAAAATCAGTCACTTGTGAGATTCCATTTCAGTTAGGATTCTGCCTTGGAAGCTGCTATGTAGGTAGCAGACAGTGTGACAGCTCTCTAGGGTTTGGAACAGAAGGCTAAAAGTTTAGACCAGAGTCCTAAAGGGTCACTGTCCTGCAGAGTTTAGCTCCAACTTGCCTCAACACACCTGCCTGGATGTTTCTAATATGCTTAGTAAGACCTTGATTAGCTTCTTCAGATGTGTTTAATAGGGGATGGAGCTAAACTCTGCAGGACAGTGGCCCTCCAGGAGCAGGATAAGCAAGGGTAATTGGCCATACATCTCTGTACATGCGCTGCTCTCTCTCTTTCTCCTCCGCATGAATGTCTGATGAGGCATTCTCCAGATACAGCCTCCACACCTCCCTCTTCTCCCCTTCTGTTTCCATCCTGGAGTGAAAGACAGTCAAATACACTTTGACTTTTTGTAATCACAATGAACTCATCTCCACATTGTTCTTAAGAGAAATTGCTAGAAATTGGTGGGTCTTGCCTGTAGGCTCCTCTGTTGTTGTTAAAGTCTGGTTTTATTGTGATTACACCATTACCGTCCGCTTTTATGGTGCATAATACATATTCATTCTCTTTCAGGCCCAACCTATAAAACACAGTCAGCTCAGTCAGTTGATAGATCTCATTATCTTGTGAACTGGACACCATTGTCTGTTTATTTCACATTACTTTAAATAGGGCTCAACATTAACGCTTGTCCGCTTGTCCGGGACAAGTAGATTTTTTGAAGGGCCAAGTGAAAGAGAATTTTACTGGCCCGACTGGACAAGTACCCTGATTAAAACGTCAATAACAAAAAAATAACTAGGGAATCAAGAATGATTCTGCATAAATTTAGTGTAAGTGCCGATTGATAGTGAATAATGAGGCTCGTGCAGCCTCACAAAGAGAAAATGAAGCAAAAGTCTTAGTCTTATTTAATAATATATTGATCAAGAATTAAAAATTAAAGATGAAGCAAATATTTAAATTGAGTAGGGAAAAAATGCCCTTTATAAAGGGTTAAAATACCATAAATATTCTGATTTAAATATGTAAAAGCTGACTGAACACTAATGAGAATATTGCTTCAGAACAAATAATATTTAAAAACACAAAAACCCCCACAAAAATCTAATCCAAAACGTGAATGACCGATGTACTTGTACGAAAGACAAGCACATGAATAGGCATAATGTCGAACCCTGCTTTAAAGCAGTCATATTATAAAATTCTAATTCTTGAACATAAGAGTGAAATAAAAGAGTTTTTCCAGTAACTTTTCTGAAGATTATTTGCATAGAAGTCTTAAAGGTGCAGCATAAAAATAGGTCCTCTGGTGGAAAATGGTGATATTAAACTACATAATGCATTTTTTGGATGCAAAATACCTTGAATAACATTATAAGTGGACCTCAAGTGAAATTAATTATAATAAAATGTATGATATGACCCTTTTAAAAGGCTATTTAAGAGTATCATTGTCTCACTTACTTCCCTGAAGGCCCAAGATCTCCCATGATGTACATGGTCTGCATTGGTGTGTTGATGATGTGGCTGTTCTTTATGAACTCCTCTGAAGGCTCCCATGTGATTAAACGTGACTTGGGAACATTAGACTCTCTAAATGATGTAAAAAAAAAAAAAATGTGTACAGGTCAATCTCCTAAACTTCCCAAATATGATGCATGTTTTACAGAAACTGTTTATAGGTACACTTACACAGTACGTCTCTCTTGTCTCCTGTGTCTAACATTGGCCATGCGTTCTGCTAAGAAGGTTGGCATTGACTGACCTCTGGTCAGCAGACTTTGAGCTTGCTGCCAATAAAATCACAACTTCAGAAAACTGTAAAACATATCTAGTCTATATAGCTACTGGTGAATCTCACCAAATGTCAAAATCATGTCTGGGTCATATTTCACCTAAAAAATGTATTTATATATTTATTAATTGTGACCTATATCCAAGTGAAATTTGGGAATTTTTTCTGGGCGGGACAGCGAAAAGAGGATTTGTCATGGCAAGAGGAAGGGGAAGTTATTTTGATTAAGGATTACAAGGGCACATAAAGTGAAAAACAATATCATGTGCACGGATAGGTCATTTATAATAAATACTGGAATATTACATAAAAAATTGATGACCATTTTGATTTCATGTTGACTTTAAGGAAAACAAAGCCTAATTTAGAAACATTAAGATATTCTGCATTGTGACATTATGACAATTCTTAATTTCCTCATATTATCATGAAAATTCAATGTACAATGAAAAATATCTTCAAAGGATAGCACACCTTTTTTCTTTCTTCTTTGTAACATAAAAAAGACATTTTAAAGAATGTTTGTAACTGTTGATAACTGGTAAAAGTTAAGATTTCCATTGACTTCCATTGTATGGACAAAAATAATATACATGTGTAACATATAAGTACATGCAAGATGTGTAACAGAAACACTGTGAGTGTAAAATTAAGGGTTGGGTAACACTTTATTTTATAGTGTTCACTGTCATTACCTAGTTATTGTAATTATATACAATAAGTACACAGTATGTACATACAGAACAGGGCTGTAAAATAAAGTGCTACCAACATTTCTTATTTTTTCTTTCGATTTTGTGGTGAAATATGACCTACATATGTTTGTTTTTTTAGGTTTGAAAAAAAGAAAGAAAACAGTAGTCAACCAACCTCTTCCCATTTGGAAAAGCGATCAAAGTCTGTGTAGGTGAAAATGCGCTGGTTTTGCCTTCTTTTGGATCTTTCAATTGCCGTGATATCTGTGTGATACTGACGCTCCAGTGGTGTTTGACAGTTTGACTCTGTTTGGTAAAGGTCCACTTCATACTGCATAATATGAATAACAAGCAGAACTCATTAGATACACCCTTGAAAAGAAGCACACAACTTTGCCCTCACACCCGTCGCCTACCTGGCTGAAGAACTTATCTTGCCAACCAACCACCAGTTCCTCCTCATCAGTGGCTGTGTTAGAATGAGAGAGAGAAAAGTATTATCCACAACAATCTACCAGGTATTCGTTGTGACTACTTTTTAACAGGTTTATATCTATGTCTTTCACATACTGGAGGCTGATTGTGTCTGAGAGCTGAAGGTGTCCAGCTCTATAACTCCTCTTCCTGCTGAGAAATCATCTGCTGATGGAGTTGTTGAGACAGAGCAGCTGTCGAGGTCACACGCTGTATACGCACTCTAAAAAGTAATACAAAGTACCATAGTAATACCATGTTTTGGGGCATAATACAACTGTATTGTTTTAGTGATTTGGAGTACAATGTAAAAATACAGGCGAGCTATTTAAATACAGTGGTATGTAAACAATTTAGTCATTTAGAATCATAGTAAAGAGATTTTGGTAGTATCGTGGTGCCGTGGTGACAAAATCATGGTACTTCTAAACATTACAATGGAACTGAAAATCGTTTACCATGGTATTTACATGGTACGACAAGGTAATTCCAGGGATAGCACGGTACGGACATGTCCAAAAGACATTATCATGTATTTAATACTGGGTATACTTTTGTTATAGACGTGACTTACCGTATTCGTAAGTTTTTTACTGCATCCCGGGACCGGTAAACCGATTCCCCGGTGTCAGTGCACCAGCCGTCGGCCATTACGTTATCTGACACTCAGCCTCAAATGATAAAATTCTTAAGCTTTAGAGTGATTTGCATCGGTTACTATTAAAAAAAACATACACGCCAAGCATGGAAAAGTTGAGAAGTTTTTAACTGATTTACTTATAATAATACTCGGGTAGGAAGTTAATACTACACATAAGAGCGTCTCGTTGCATGGTAACACAAACGGAAGAAGCCGGAAGACAATTGTGCGCATGCTCGGTATGGATATAAATACGCTGTTCTCAAATCAGCCTGCGCTGCTTCCTGCAGCTGTAGATTGCAACAGGGCCAGTAGTCACAACTGACCTAGGAACAGAAGCGGTTGTAAAAACACTCTTCACATCCACATTGACAACTGCTAATGAAGTGAATGCTGTTCCACATGGTTGTATATGTTGTTGAACAACGAATATAAGTTAACGTTAGTGGTTTAGATATGCTTGTGGTCGCTTTTTTTGATACATCGCGTTGTACTAATATATGAAGTAATATAGACATATTTGCTTAATTTCATGTTTAAATAGCGTTCCTAAAACTTTGATACTGAAGGGCATGCTAGCTTGTTGGTTAGCAGCTGCAACCAACTTCTTAAACCAGGTTTGCTGCTGTTGGCCAGACTGGTGTTCAGCTGGTCTTGCGTGTCAGTCAAATGGTCTGACCAATTGATAAGTAAAAACATCAAGCCAGACTGTTTGAAACCAGCAAACTACCGTAAGCTGGTTTAGGCTGTTTATTGAGGCATAACTTAACAAGTTATTAAAAGTAACGTTAAATATGCAGGTATGGAAAACGAGTATCCAAGTCTTCAGAGTCTCACACCGAGCTAGGGATAGAAGATGTTTGGTTAGACTAAATGAATTGTATATTACACCTGCATCTTTAACACAACATGCAGCCTATACTTGCACAAGAGCACTTTTCTTCTCAAGAGATGATGTTTCAAAGTCAGATGAGAGATTTACCTCTAAGAAACTCAAAAAGATATTTGTTTCTAAGCCGCATAAATATACTGCTACCAGAGATGATATTCCCAAATCAACAAAAACACAGAGAAGAGAATCTCATGAGGCGCCATCTTCAAATACAGAGAGGAAAATGTCATCCGAGCTTAAGAAACTGAGGTTTGAGGATTTCAGTGAGTCAGAAACCAGAAGGACTTTGAGGTATATCCAAAAAGACTCAACTGAAGAACAGTCAGAGATTGTGTTCGGGGTGGCCCCATGTTTGCTGGCCCTCACTCAAGGTAGAAGGAGGCCGAGTCGTCTCTTTGTGAAGAATGGTGAGGGGCCACAGAGAGATGTGATTTTGAGGGTATGTCAGGAGGCTGTCAGTCGTGGTGTGCAGATACAAAGAGTCAGTAAGCAAACACTTGACAAGATGTGTGGTGGAAAGGTGCACCAGGGATTGTGTCTGCAGGCAAGTTCTCTCGAGTTTATCAACGTGGAACGACCATTAAAATCTCATGAGTTGAGCAATCACAGAGCATTGTGGCTGGTTTTGGATGGAGTGCAGGATCCGATGAATCTTGGTGCCATTTTGCGCTCTGCATATTTCTTGGGAGTGGATCGGATTGCCAGCAGCATTCAAAACAGGTGGAGTGAAAAAAGGCTTGTGTGTTTATCACATGTGTTAAAATTGTTAAATGTACAAACAATATTTGTATATTTGGTCATATTTAATCATGTTATGATTAAATTAAAATGTGCTTTTAACTGTAACTTTGTATAATCCATTGATATTTGCTTCTAATTATTGCACTCTTTGTTAGCTGTCCTCTGACGCCCACAGTGAGTAAAGCCAGCGCTGGTGTGATGGAGGTCATGGAGGTGTTTGGCTACAGCAACTTGAAAGATTTAATAAAGGTCTGGAAGTAGATCCCTCCTCTTTACCTCGCTGTGTTTACATGTGTGGCCTGTAGAGGGCAGTTAAAGAATACAATTGTGTTTTAATCCAAAGTTTTACAAACTGGGCTCCATTGATTCCTATAGAGGGCCGCAAGGATTTATTTGTTTGGAGAAATAAAGTTTAAAAAAATTTTGCTTTCTAAATACTGGTTGGAATTCATGAGAATACAAATTTTGTTTTTTTTCTTGCGACAGTCAAAGTTTTTAATCAGCCGTCCAGGTTTGTGCGATTGCAAAAATAAACAGAAAATTCAACTAATTGCCACATTATTTGCAACTGCATATTATAATTCCCCTTGACGGGGAAAAGCAATACTAGCTAATCAAAATATAATTCTGAGCCCAAACAATTGCAATTTAATTATTTTGTAAAATGAGCAAGGATGGATGAGTAAGACATGGCACTGGGACTTTGAAAAGGAAAGGAAGGTTAAGGTTTCGGCAGGACAAATGCCTATTAGTAATATTTAATATTTCCAAATGATTTCTCCAAATCATGCATTTGCCATCTCATCTATGCTTATCCATTGGTTTTTTGCTGTTCAGTTTATTTTTTAGTAATTAAGAACAAAACAGTTTACAGGTAACAGCTCCTGCCACTTATACTAATTATATAACTATATAATGATTATTGGTGTTTCTTTCCCTGCAAATCAACACAGAAATGCTGCAAATATTACCACAATATTTGAGAAAAGCTAATTCTGTCTTTTTGGGACACAACAACTTTAAAGAAGTCCTGAAAGACCCCAAAAAACAGAAAGTCAAATCACGGTGGGACTGTTCACAGTTACAAATAAAACAAATCTTCAAACAATGACAGTATAAAAGCTAGTTAATGTAATAATATATTCACAATTGCACATATTTTTATGCATTAAAAAAAAATTAAAGCTTATATTAAAACATATACCTTAGTTGTCTTCATATTTTAGGAAGGAGATACATTTGCAAGGTGTTCAGGACATCAAAAACTTTTAAAAACACTAGTTTAGTTTATTAATGCAATTTCTGTCAAGAATTTCTCCCCTTTATAACCCCAAGTTTTCTAACAAGTAGTCTTCAACCCCAAGTAGTCTTTCCATATGTAGCCTGTTGAGGGCATTTCAAGAAAACTGTTGAGGTTTTTGTCTGTCAAATCCTTTTGAGAAACACATCTTGTTTTCCATTGCTTAATGTCTATAGACAATTTTTTATGACTACGTAGGTGAAAGCAGAACAAGGTTGGCAAGTAGTCGGCACTGTTGGGCTAGAGGAAGGCAATCCGGAATCACCTGTAATGCCATGTTCAGATTTCAAGATGTCCAGACCTACACTGCTGTTAATGGGTATGTGTTCAAACTTATTTGGAGAGATAATTGTTTTGTTCTCTATGTGTTGTTTAACCGCTAGTCTGTCTCTGTTTGTGCTATCAGGTGGAGAGGGTGATGGTCTGTCTCCAGAACTGCGTCAGCTGTGTGACGTCCTGCTAACCATCCCTCCACGCAGACACCTGCACCCTGGAGTAGAATCACTCAATGTGTCTGTAGCCACAGGTATGTTTTTCTTTGTGTAAATATTGCTCTGAATTGCTGGTATTTACTTTACATTTACCTGTTAAATTAACCACAGCTCAGGAGGATATTTAGTAAATATATAAAAAAAATATTTTAAATAAAAATTCACCTGTAAAGGTTTATTGGTAACACTTTACAATAAGGTTGTATTAGTTAACATTAGTTAACGCATTAGTTAACATGAACTAACCATGAAAAACACCTCTGTTCAGCATTAGTTAATCTTTGTTAACGTTAGTTAATAAAAATCCAGCTGTTAGTTCACATTGCATTAACTAATGTTAACAATATTTTATCAATGCATTAGTAAACGTTGAAATTAACATTAATCAATCAATCAATCAATCAACTTTATTTATATAGCGCTTTACAATGACGATTGTTTCAAAGCAGCTTCACAGTGTTAAACAGGACAACATTGCAACAAAATTTGATTTGGCTAGTTTAATTTGGATAGTTTATAGAATTATATATGACCAAATTAATAAATTCTATTTGTATATTTAGTTGAGTAACTTGGATCATAATTTGAGTGTCCCCAACTGAGCAAGCCAAGCCAAAGGCGACAGTGGCAAGGAACCAAAACTCCATCAGGGCATGATGGAGAAAATAAACCTTGGGAGAAACCAGACTCAGTCGGGTGCCAGTTCTCCTCTGGCCTATTATTAACAGTGTATAATTATTACTCTGGTAACCTTGCAGGTCTTAAATCATATTAGATAGGAATATTCAAATTTTGGGTATGACGACGAGACGGGCTCATTTAGGATGGCGCTACGATTACACAAGAATATGAATACTTGAAAGATCGGAGTTATTGCGCCGAGACGGGTTAATTGAGGATCACGCCCGGAATTCAGAGGAGACACTAATGGACACGGTCTCAGCAGACACTCCAGGATGAGCTGGTCATGTCCAGATGCAGGTCCACCATCCGATCCGACACGGCCTGATCCGCCGACTGCAGTAAACCTCGGATAAACAGAGAGACTAACATTAGTGTGGATGCCACTTTTTATGATGTAACGAGTACATCAGGTGTTATGGGAAGTGTTCCCGGTTCCGCTGACCTAGTTAATGCAGCCTAATAATCAGTCATTTGATTTGAATAAAGAAAGTTAAAAATGTTCTATGTGTATGCCATAGTAAAGAGATGTGTTTTTAGTCTAGATTTAAACTGACAGAGTGTGTCTGCTTCCTAACAATGCTAGGAAGACTGTTCCAGAGTTTAGGTGCTAAATAGGAAAAGGATCGACCGCCTGCAGTTGATTTAGATATTCTAGGTATTTTCAACTGGCCAGAGTTTAGAGACAATTGACGTGATGGAGTATATTGCGTTAAGAGCTCGCTAAGTACTGGGAGCTAAACCATTTATTGCTTTATAAGTAATAAGCAAGATTTTAAAATTTATGCGATGTTTAATAGGAGCCAGTGCAGTGTTGACAGAACTGGACTAATATGATCGATTTCCTGGTTCTAGTAAGAACTCGAGCTGCGCTTGGACCAGCTGGAGTTTATTTATTAGGCGAGCAGGGCAACCACCCAGTAGAGCATTACAATAATCTAGCCTTGAGCTCATGAACGCATGTACTAGTTGTTCAGCATTTTGCATTGAAAGCATGTGACGTAATTTAGATATATTTTTAAGATGGTAGAATGCAGTTTTACAGATGCTAGAAACGTGGCTTTCAAATGAAAGATTGGTATCAAAGAGCACACCCAGGTTCCTCACTGACGACGCAGGACTTGACAGAGCAGCCATCGAGGGTTAGACAGTATTCTAGGGCACTCTTTGTGGAGCTTTTCTGTCCAATAATTAAAAATTCAGTTTTATCTGAATTAAGTTGCAGGAAATTACTATTCATCCAATTTTTAATATCAGCTATGCATTCCGTTAATCTTGTGAATTGGTAAGTTTCCAGGGTGTGAAGAAATATAGAGCTGAGTATCATCAGCATAACAATGAAAACTAACGCCATGCTTCCTAATGATATCTCCCAGTGGTAGCATATACAGGGTGAAAAGCAACGGTCCTAACACTGAGCCTTGTACTCCATACTGAACTTGTGATCGTGTGACATCTCTTCATTTACTGCTACAAACTGATAACGGTCAGATAAGTAAGATTTAAACCATGCCAATGCAGTTCCACTAATGCCAACATAATTTTCGAGTCTATTCAAAAGAATATTGTGATCGATAGTATCGAATGCAGCGCTAAGATCGAGTAACACTAATAGAGAGATACAACCACGATCAGATGATAAGAGTAAATCATTTGTAACTCTAATTAGAGCAGTCTCAGTACTATGATACGGTCTAAATCCTGACTGGAAATCCTCACATATACAATTTCTTTCTAAAAAGGAACATAATTGTGAAGACACTGCCTTTTCTAATATTTTTGATAGAAACGGTAGATTCGAGATTGGTCTGTAATTGACTAATTCTTTAGGATCAAGTGGTTTAATTACAGCCAACTTAAAAGTTTTTGGAACATATCCTAATGTCAAGGATGAATTAATAATATTAAGCAGAGGATCTATGACCTCTGGAAGCATCTCTTTAATAGCCTAGTCGGTATAGGGTCAAGCATACATGTTGTTGATTTTGATGATTTGACAAGTTTAGCCAATTCTTCTCCTCCTATAGCAGTGAATGAGTGTAATTTTTCCTCAGTGAGACTACAATGTTCTGTCTGAAGTGATACTGTAGTAGGCGGCTGCATGGTTATAATTTTATTCCTAATGTTATCAATCTTACTAGTAAAGAAGTTCATAAAGTCATTACTGCTGTGTTGTTTACAAACGTCAGAAGTTGAAGCTTTATCCTTTGTTAATTTAGCCACTGTATCGAATAAATACCTAGGGTTGTGTTTGTTTTCTTCTAAAAGAGTTGAGAAATAAGCAGATCTAGCAGTTTTTATGGCCTTTCTGTATGCAATCATGCTCTCTTTCCACAAATTGCGAAAAACCTCCAGTTTTGTTTTCTTCCAGCTGCGCTCCATTTTTCTGGCTGCTGTTTTAAGGGCCCGAGTGTGCTCGTTGTACCACGGCGTTGGATTATTTGCTTTAATCTTCTTTAAGCGCCGAGGAGCAACTATGTCTAAAGTGCTAGTAAAGAGAGAGTCAGTAGTTTCTGTTGCAACATCAAGTTCCTCTTGGCTATCTGTAATTCTGAGGAGATGGAACTGATGAGGAAGATTATGTATAAAGCAATCTTTAGTCGCAGCGGTTATAGTCCTGCCATATTTGAAGTAGGGGATGGCTTTGCAGCCTTAGCTATATTAAGTATACATGATATTAGGTAATGATCTGAGATGTCATCGCTCTGCTGCAGGATTTTAATGGTATCAACATTTAGTCCATGTGACAGTATTAGATCTAAAGTATGATTAAGCGATGAGTGGGTCCAGATACGTGTTGTCTAACTCCAATAGAGTTTATAATGTCTTTAAATGCCAATCCCAATGCGCTTTTTCATTGTCAACATGGATATTAAAATCACCAACAATTAGTACTTTATCTGCAGCCAGTACTAACTCTGATAGAAAACCAGCAAATTCTTTGATAAAGTCTGTATTGTGCCCTGGTGGCCTGTATACAGTAGCCAACACAAATGTCAAACGGGATTTATCATTTACACTACACAATGTTACATAAAGCACCAAAACTTCAAAGGAATTATATTTGAAACTAGACTTCTGAGTAATACTGAAGTTATCATTATAAATTACAGCAACACCTCCCCTTTTCCTTTCAGACGCGCTCGTGTTTATAACAATAATCTTGGGGAGTGGACTCATTTAAAGTAATGTAGTCAGGTTTTAGCCAGGTTTCTGTCAAACACAGCACATCTAGGTTATGATCTATAATCATATCATTAACAATAAGCGTTTTTGGCGAAAGGATCGAATATTCAGCAACCCGAGATTTATCAATTGTTCATCCGTATTATATCTGTTGTTTATTTGTTGGACATCAATTAAATTTTTACTGTTGAATGGTTTTGATGGTTTTTTGTATTTACTGATTCGGGAACAGACACAGTCTCTATGTGATAATATCTAGGTGAAAGCGTCTCTATGTGCTGGGATTTAGCTGACTCTGGTGACGTGAGACAGCTAGCAGACGGTTGGTTTAGCCAGTTTGTCTGCTTCCTGACCTGGGCCCCAGTGAGTTAACAAAGATAAATAAATGCTTTATAAGTGCAGTTCATCATTAGTTCATGTTAACTAATGCATTCACTAATACAACCTTATTGTAAAGTGTTACCGGTTTATTATTGGTTTAAATTCAGCATGAAGCGGAAGTTGCAATCTTGCTGAAGACTTGTCGTGACATTGATCCGATTGAAACTGCTTCTCGAGCGAGAAAAAATTAAGGATTTTGATGAACAGAATTGATTGAATCGTTGTGGTTTGCTATTGCTGTGATGTCATAAAAGTGGCAGGTTGTCCCGTTTTTACAGCCAAAAAGACGTCATCCGAGAACAGAAGAAATCATTGCAAGAGGGAGGGGAAGTCATTTTGATATAGGTTATGAGGGCACATGAATCTGATGTGCACAGATAAACAAGATAAAAAAAGAACTGCCCATTTTGATTTCATGGTGACTTAGTTGAATGCCTCTGCAGACACTGTATGGCATCTGTCGGATAAGTTGATGTGTTAGAAGCAGGAAATGGGCAAGCGTAAGGATTTGAGCGAGATTGACAAGGGCCAAATTGCGATAGTTAGACTGCAGCTCTTGTGGGGTGTTCCTGGTATGCAGTGGTCAGTATCGAGCAGTATATGCTGGTTCTGAAGGAAAGGTGTCAGAATACACAGTGCATCGCAGTTTGTTTTATGTGAGGCTGCATAGCCGCAGATCAGTAAGGGTGTCTATGCTGACCCCTTTCCACCACCGGAAGCGCCAACAGTGGGCACGTGAGTATCAGAACTGGACCATGGAGCAGTGGAAGAAGATGGCCTGGTCTGATGAATCACATTTTCTTTTACATCACGTGGATGGCCCAGGTGCGTATGCGTCGCTTACCTGGGGAACACATGGCACCAGGATGCACTATGGGAAGAAGGCAAGCCGGCGGAGGCAGTGTGATGCTTTGCTTGTGTTCTGCTGGTAACCTTGGGTCCTGCCATCCATGTCGATGTTACTTTGACACATACCACCTACCTTAGCATTGTTGCATACTATATACACCCTTTCATGGAAACGGTATTCCCCGGTGGCTGTGGGCTCTTTCAGCAGGAAAATGTGCCCTGTCACAAAGCAAGGAGGCCCCACCTCGCAACTTACAGGACTTAAAGGATCTGCGGCTAATATCTTGTTAAATCAGATACTACAGCACACCTTCAGGGGTCTAGTGAAGCCCATGCCTCGACAGGTCAGGGCTGTTTTGGCAGCAAAATGGGGACCAACTCAATATTAGAAAGCTGGTCATAATGTTATGCCTGATCAGCGTATACAGCGCACGGGGGAGGGGCTTTCTGCTCGTTCTCTCTGTCACTCAGTTAACATGCGCCCTAGCACAAGCACAGCAGTCATCTACATCAATCATAAATCACAATAACTGATCAAATAAGGCTTTGGTGGGACAAAAATTTGTTCTAACATTAGTTCTAAAAATTAAATGTAGGAAAACCTTGGGTATATTAGGCTGCTGTCACTTTGAAACCTGACACACGGACCCATTATAGTTATACATGAATTTTCTTTCTCTACTGTTTACGTTCACTTAAAACATAACTGACTGTTAACTGTACGTGAATACTCGCCAAGACCAACATTTTATTGTGTGTATTTGACTATTTAAGGTCAATAAGCAGCAAAAAAGGACTTATATATAATATAAAATATTATAAACAACCCACCAAAGTGGCTAGTGAGAGTGACTGTGTTACATGCCACTACTGAAATCCACCAACATTTGGGGGATGTTAATGTCAAGCCTATATATATATGTACAGTGGGGCAAAGTTCTCCCACTTAAAAAGATGAGAGAGGCCTGTAATTTTATCATAGGTACAACTATGAGACAGAATGAGAAAATAAAATCCAGAAAATCACATTGTCTGATTTTTTTAAGAATTTATTTGCAAATGATGGTGGAAAATAATTATTTGGTCAATAACAAAAGTTAATCTCAATACTGTTATAAACTCTTTGTTGGCAATGACAGAGGTCAAACGTTTTCTGTAAGTCTCCACAAGGTTTTTACACACGGTTGCTGGCAGTTTGCCCCATTCCTCCATGCTGTTTTTGGGGGCTGCTTAGCAACAACATTTTTTTTTTCTCCCAAATATTTTTTCTGGGAGGGTTGAGATCAGACACTGCCAGGCACTCCAGGATCTCAAAATGCTGGCTCTCTTCCCCCGGTGTTGTGTTTGGGATCATTGTCATGCTGAAAGACCCAGCCACGTTTCATCTCAACGAAAAGTTGAGTTTTTACCAAAAAGTTATATTTTGGTTTCATCTGACCATATGACATTCTCCCAATCCTCTTCTGAATCATCCAAATGCTCTCTAGCAAACTTCAGACAGGCCTGGACATGTACTGGCTTAAGCTGGGGGACACACTATGGCACTGGCGGCGTAGTGTGTTACTGATGGTAGCCTTTGTTACTTTGGTCCCAGCTCTCTGCAGGTCATTTACTAGGTCCCCCCGTGTGGTTCTGGGATTTTTGCTCACCGTTCTTGTGATCATTTTGACCCCACGTGGTGAGATCTTGCGTGGAGCCCCAGATCGAGGGAGATTATCAGGGGTGTTGTATGTCTTTCATTTTCTAATAATTGCTCCCACAGTTGATTTCTTCACACCAAGCTGCTTACCTATTGCAGATTCAGTCTTCTCCGCCTGGTGCAGGTCTACAATTTTGTTTCTGGTGTCCTTTGATAGCTCTTTGGTCTTGGCCATAGTGGAGTTTGGAGTCTGACTGTTTGAGGTTGTGGACAGGTGTCTTTTATACTGATAACGAGTTCAAACAGGTGCCATTAATACAGGTAATGAGTGGAGGACAGAGGAGCCTCTTTAAGAAGAAGTTACAGGTTTGTGAGAGTCAGAAATCTTGCTTTTTTGTAGGTGACCAAATACTTATTTTCCACCATAATTTGCAAATAAATTCTTTAAAAATCAGAATGTGATTTTCTGGATTTTTTTTTCTCATTTTGTCTCTCATAGTTGAATTGTACCTATGATGAGAATTACAGGCCTCTCTCATCTTTTTAAGTGGGAGATCTTGCACAATTTGTGGCTGACTAAATACTTTTTTGCCCCACTGTATATGGTTAAAGTGATTTCTCCAAATAAAACATGTTCCCGGATGAGCATCTTTGTCATCTTGATCCTGGAACAACATTCCAATAAACCAATCAGAATTGAGGGACAAGTTTACAGTTTATGTCAAGTTTAGGCTTACAACCAGTGTTAGGAACTTTTGCATCAGTGTTATTCAACCTATCAGTTCCCTTTGATTTTAGGGTTAACTTATGGGTAGGGTTAGGTTTTGGGGAAAGAAAATGGTTAAGACTAAATATTCAAACAGAAATGTTGTTTAAGGATCAACAAAATATGTTGGAAGGAACATGTCTTAGTTTGCAAATTCACGGTGACCAGAACTCCATTTATGTATATAAATATAAACTGAGCAAAAGGATTATTAAAAACATACGTGTATGTAGTTCAGTTGCTCTCTTTTAATGTGTTTCCTGTTTTTCCTTTTTCCAGGCATCCTGCTGCACTCTATTCTGTCCACACGCACAGGAAGCTGATGATGATGATGGCAACAACGACAAGGCAGCAGTATGATTTACTCAGACGTCTCTCATTAGCCCCCTACAGTGATTAATGACTGGATTACTTCATCAATTAACAGTCTGAGAGTCTGGAGAGGCCCATTGATCAGATAAAGAGAGGATGTAGATGCATTCTGGTCCAGTAACCGACTATGACCACCTTGTTTAAGACAAGACCTGCACTTTGCAGGGTCTCTATCATATCTAGGAAATCGTGCTTTTAAAAACAGAAGTGTAATGTTTAATAATTATTCGTCTTATTCATGAAAAATGTTAATTAATTAATGCGCTTTTATCACTGTAAGCATTGTCACATTAAAATGAATGAAAAATAATGTTATTTTTTATTTTATTTATGTTTATTGATAATTCTTTGAAAATTCCAATGAAAGCTGAATAACTATTTGCAGTTTATATCCCCAGTTGACCAATGCTATACCTTTTTATTAATGGATTTGGCGGTTGCTTTCATACAAAGTGACTGACATTGTATTCAAGGTATACAATAAATCAGTTCATGCATTTCCTGTGAATAAAACCTTTGACCTTGGTGTTGCGAAGTTGCTACACACTTAAGCTTAAAACTAAACTTAAGCTACAGGAATATACAGCAACTGCTATACATTTTACTCTTCAAATACAACAACCCATATCTCTGAGCTTTGTATGATGCTAGTACCCATACATGTGACAATACAGAAGCAAATGTTACACATTTTTCATATATTTAAAGAGCTGTCCATGCATTGTAACATTGTAGTGCTGTATTCTACCTGATAAATAGCATACATAGTTATCTTAAATTGCATTTGGGGTCAAATAAAGGCAGCCTTGGTGAACATAAGTGACTTTTAAAAACATTACGGATCCCAAACTTTTGAATAGTGGAAATCCTGTTAGGCAGTAAGGCTATAGACTACTAGTGTACATACTGCACTGCATTCTGTACTGTTTACTGCCTAGTTGCTAAAAGAAAAAATTGAAACATAATGGATTATACAACAATAAACAGTAGTAGGCTAACTAGAAAACATTGACCCCTTGGTCTGATTATAAGATTGTTCAAGAAAAAGGCATTCATTTGTCATAGTTCTTTTGTCACCCTAGAAATGAATTTCAAGTCATGCAAATTAATGTATTGTGGATTGGAATAGAGTATTGTTGCAGTTGTTTATATATATACACCAATCAGGCATAACATTATGACAGGTGAAGCGAATAGCATTGATTATCTCTTCATCACGGTACCTGTTAGTGGATGGGATATATTAGGCAGCAAGAGAACATTTTGTCCTCAATGTTGATGTGTTAGAAGCAGGAAAAACGGAGGGAAAGTAAGGATTTGAGAGAGTTTGACAAGGGCCAAATTGTGATGGCTAGATGACTGAGTCAGAGCATCTTCAAAACTGCAAGTCTTGTGAGGTTCCCGGTCTGCAGTGGTCAGTATCTATCAAAAGTGGTCCAAGGAAGTAACGTTGGTAAACTGGCGACAGGGTCATGGGCGGCCAAGGCTCATTAATGAACGTGGAGAGCGAAGGCTGGCCTGTATTAAACAGACGAGCTACTGTAGCTCAAATTGCTCAAGAAGTTAATGCTGATTCTGATAGAAAGGTGTCAGAATACACAGTGCATCGCAGTTTGTTGCATAACGAGTTTGAGGTGTTGACTCTGCCTTTAAAATATCCTTACAGGACTTAAAAGGATCTGCTGCAAACATTTTGGTCTTAGATTCCACAGCACACCTTCAGGGGTCTAGTGGAGTCCATGGCTTGATGGGTCAGGGCTGTTTTGGCAGCAAAAGTGGGACCAACACAATATTAGGTCATGATGATATGCCTGATTGGTGTATATGCCAAGCAGAAATGGAATAAATAGGACACAGAGCACATAGCCGATGTATTCCATCTAATCAACAGTACTCAAGTTGGTTCAGCAGGTGGCACTACATATTAGTATACCTCTGCGTTGGCTATAGTAGATATCAGCATTGATTTTTTTTTTCTTTTTTTCTGTGAAAATTAAGACAAGGGTTTGACACACAGAGGCTGGTGCTAGACCAGTAACATCTAGCAGCATTTACGTAAAGTTCACTGAATAGATATCTCACACCTCCATTTCCCTTCACGCTTCACAGTGAGGTGCTGACTGCGGGTTATGGACCAAGATGGTTTACAATTAAACTAAAATGTGCACGATTGGCACGCCTGTGGGGAGCAGGACAGGACGATTAAGCTGCTAATACTATAGACAGTTAGACATCACTTTCATTTTACCCATAGCTGCAGGGGAGAGGGAGATATTAGATGAGATTGAATGTAATGAAGCACTCTATTGTTTTTACAGGGAAGAATGATCTGAAGGCCTTTGTGACAGAAACAGCTATATGCTGATATGTCTCATCAACCAGCCAATTTGTTAATCCTTCCAATAGTTAGATGGACAGATCTGTGGATTTGTAATATTAGTAATTAAAATGGATCATTTAGACCACTGAATTCTAACCTTGTTTGTCTTATGTACCCTCTTAACCCAAACAGAATGGCTCAAGCGTCCTTTCTTCAGCATTAAGCAGAGATGTGTTCATGGAGTGTGGGGCTAGCTCTTAAATTAGAAGAGTTATATTGCATTTCCAGAGCATTTTGATTCGATTTGAGTAATACAAAATTGTTTAGCTGCATTTATTTGGTTATTAATTGCTTTAGGACGATTGGAGAAGAACTCTGCTCCCTTAAGGTCATTCCATAATTTTGAGTGTTTCTCAGACCTAAACTTAAACCTATACATTTCCATTAGCCTACTTCTGATAATAATATGTAAAAAAAATGTTTTCTGAAAAAATAAATAAATGAAAGACACAACAAAACTGATGAAACTAGAAAATGGAAATGGAAAATACAATTTCTCAGTCATCTTAAACTATTTTGGTGATTGGACATTTCTCTGTTATGGCACTTGTGTGGTTTGTATGGTATAAAAACCATTATGCCTATGGCATGTCCCCACAATTCACAAAAACAAACGTGTGTGTGTGTGTGTGTGTGTGTGTGTGTGTGTGTGTGTGTGTGCGTGTGTGTGTGTGTGCGTGCCCTTATTACATTGTGTCCCCATGAGGATAATAAAACCTGAGATCACCTACATTGTGGGGACCAGCCAGCGGTCCCCACTTTTCAAAAGGCTTATAAATCACACAGGATGAGTTTTTTTGAGAAAGTAAAAATACAGAATGTTTCCTGTGATTAGGGGAAGGGGCAGTGTATAGGGATAGAAATGTGTATGGTATATGTACAGTTTGTATGGTATAGAAACCATTACGTCTATGGAGAGTCCCCATAAAACATGGAAACACAACGTGTGTGTGTGTGCGTGCGTGCGCGCGGTTGTGTGTACGTGTGTTCATGTACCTCTGGTTAGGAAACAGTGATTAAGACCCTCTGATAAATGTTAGTGTTGCTTGCCCATTTCTGTAATAGTAGTAACAATCTGAATGTTTTAAATAAAAAGCCTAATAACCTGTTTTTTTATCAATATTTTTTTTTATCTCATACATTTTAACTAATTGAATATTGTTTGTACCACATCTATATTTTAACCATGTTCACACTTTTTAACTGAATACATTTTCACAATAATTTTTACTGATTCTGAATAAACGATCATGGTGTGGGATTAGTTACACACCAAAGTGGTTTGTGGTTAGTTTAACTCTCTATGAACAATAGTGATACTGATGCTAGCCGTAGCAGGAACCCTTAATAATCTCCACTTCTAACTGGTACTTGCTCAGTGAGCAAATTATTCAGATTCTTCCTCTGTTTACGAAATTGAAGCTGAAAGTCAACATTCACAGAGTTCCACTTTCCTCTCATGTGACATTTGTCTTTGTTTTATCAGCTCTCAGGATGAGTCGCGGGCGTGTCTGCTTTTCTCGCCTTTGTGTCGGCAGGTTAGATTGACTGGCATTTCCCCCTCCCCAGAGTGCAGTTCTATTAATCTGTTTAATATGCCACAGAAAGGAGAAAAGTAATGGAACAGCCGAGCGGAAAAGCTGCCTGCCAGCTCTGATAGCTGGAGGTCAAGGCTGAGGGAATTTCTTAGTTCTTCTAGCACATACAGTATAAAAGAGTCTTATGTGAAATGATCTATCTATCTATCTATCTATCTATCTATCTATCTATCTATCTATCTATCTATCTATCTATCTATCTATCTATCTATCTATCTATCTATCTATCTATCTATCTATCTATCTATCTATCTATCTATCTATCTATCTATCTATCTATCTATCTATCTATCATCTATCTATCTATCTATCTATCTATCTATCTATCTATCTATCTATCTATCTATCTATCTATCTATCAATCTATCAATCTCTCTATCTGTCTGTCTGTCTGTCTGTCTGTCTATCTGTATCACATTTTTTCGCTCATGTTCCACCACCCTCCCTTTGCTCTGTGTACTAAATGAGGCAAGTCCATTGCACAAATGAAAATTCCTCATAAATTTTGTATGACAGGGTTTTAGTTCATTACAGATTGTGAGTTATTAGCTAATTTACTATTTATTTTAAATAAAATATATAACTATTGACAGTTTTTTTATATAGTTTATCAAGTGAAGTCATTCAATAGAGTTCAAATATTTATAGTCATAGTTATATAATTTACAATTTAAAGTTTGGTACATTTATTTCCAGTAAGTTTATTTCTCGAAACAGTTTGTACAAACAGCTCCACACAAGGGATTACCTACAAAAGCCTGTAACTTGTACAAAATCCTTAGTTCACCTTTCAAAGTATTTATATCAAAGAACATATCAGTGCCACCAAAATGACAAGACCTTGTGTCATTGTACACAAACAAGATCAAATCAAGTCAAAATGTTAATATAGTTGTCCATATAGATTTGAGATTTTGACACAAGACTGAGTTTCTGCATGTGATATATGGCATACATTTTATATATATATCAAACACAATTGACACATTACTGTACATTATTGGGCTACTGATTGCAAGAGACTGGAAAGGATTCACAGTTACACGTTTACTGTTGGTCTGTCAACAACTTACAGCATGCCATTGTGTGATAAAGTATCTGTATAAAGTGCATTTACTATATACTGTAAAATGCAAGTGTAATATGCTACTGTAAAATGAAGCATTACAGTAAGTATACAGTATTAGAGTACAGTGCACATTGTTGGAATACATCTGTGTATGAAATGCTTGAATGATTGAGGAAACGGTTGTTCTTCCAACGTTCGGCTGCACCTTTCGACCCGCCTCAGCCATTGTAAGGTCATGATTGAGAACTTGGTCCACAATAGAGGTCCTTATTTCATCAGAATTAAGGACTTCTTTCTTTTGCCTCTCCTCTTCCTCTGTTTTGCATCTTTACCCTTCCACCACACATCCTTACCCCTCTTCTTCTTTCAGACTGTTGACCCTGTTTGTTTCCTTGCAGTTCCTATAAGAAATTGTAACTCTGTAATTGTAACTCTGTCTATACGCTTTCCAAATGAAGATTTGTGACATGCATCTCTGAGCCGGTTGAATCATTGGTTGATCTACATTCCCCTTCATTAGTGAAATTCAAGATTCATCTGCACAATTCATCAATTCAGGACACATTTACAAAAAAAGTCTAATAGAAATGAATAGAAAATATATTTTACACATAATGAAAACTAGTTCAACCATTTTGCATTTACAGTTTTTCTCAATTGCCAAAACATTAAAACCCATTGGCTGAACAAAGTTCACAGTTGCCTGAACTCATTTAGCTAATCGTGCAGTCTGTTGTCAATACCTTAAACCTTTTCACATGTTAAAACACAATTTGCAGATCTCATTTAGACTTTTCAGCAAAACTCTAAACACATTATCATTCTTAAAACACATTCTGCACTGTAATGCATATGTCATCCATACTGGTAAACACAAGTGGCAACAATCAAATACAAATAGAGAACACAATGTCATTGATTGAACACAACCACTCACAGCTGATTTAACCTGTTTCAAATGATGTGAAAACCAATATAAGCAAAGTGCATTGTAGGCTGTATATTGTACAATGAACAAATGGTATGGCCCTGAACATTGTGCTGAACAGTACTGACTGCTCAATAGATTTTGACTGGTTGCAGGTTCATATCAACAAAAAAACAAGAATTACAGTATCACAGAAACAAAGGACAAGTTTGTGAGATGCAGGGTACAGTACTGTAAAAATAGCGGTACAAGGAGGAGGAAGAACAAAAAATTCAAAGAGCAAAGCAGAGTAGTAATTTCTGATCAATTTTGAGCTATGATAGAACATGTCTTCGTTTACTGGCTGCTTGATAGTGTATATCATTTTGATCACTTTGTTTATGATTTGAGAGCAGTGTTTGATTTTGAACACAGGTAAAACTGTTTTAGCAATTAAGAAAAACTGTAATGACTAATGAACCAATGCCTAGATGTTCTGACCAACATGAAAAATACTATAGTATATGATAGTAAAATTACTCTAGTAAATACTACAGTGTTTTTGAACTGTACTATAGTAAATATACTATAGTAAATTAACAAAGTGTAGTAAATACTATAATATACTACAATTTTCTGTAGTATCTTTACTATCGTATGGTTCAAAAAAACTATAGTATTTACTAGAGTAATTTTACTGTGATTTTACTATAATATACTATAGTATTTTTTCATGTGGGGAGTAAGACTATTTAACAGATAACCAGTGTAATTCATTTTGAGCAACATGACATTAGCAATTGATAATGTAGGAAACAGCAGACAACTGTTCATAAACAAATGCATGAATGTACCAAAGCATTTCCAGTTTGCTCGAAATAATAAGAAATTGGTTTTATGATGTCCACAAGTGACTAGAAGTGAAGGTCAAACAAGTAGTTTTGAGAATATCAGTTGTGATTTGAAAAATGTACCAAAGCGACTGAGAAAAAATTTGCATTGTCTTTTTGTCTTGTAGAATATTCTACAATGCAAGTGATACTGCATAAGTATATATTTGAAGACTAGTCGAATGACCTGCTTTGTTTGCTGTCACTTCAATCTATAGTTAAGGGAATCCATTTGTAACAAAATACAAGTCAGTGGCATTCATCAATTTTCTTTCCCTTCCTTACATCCTCATTTTTCTCTCTAATGTGCCTAGAGGGAAACTAGCATAATTATTCAATGTGCCAATTTACTGAAAGACATATAAATAAATACTGCCTGGATTAATGCCTATGTGGATAGTCTTCTATAAATGTTTAAATATAATTAGATGTAATTAAATTGGATTAGTATTTAAGTGTATCCTTAGTGCAGTGTATGATCTTATTTTCTTGTATGTGAAACTTAAATTAAACAAATTCTCATTATTGTATTGTGTTCTTTATTGACTTTACAAAATATATTTCTTGTTTTATTAAACAATTGGTACTACTTAAATTTAATTGAAAACCAAGGAAGACATCAGATATGCTCTGTCATTCAGTTTGGCTTCTGGTCAAAGTGTCAGACAAAAGATGACAAAGAACACTGAACTGTAAGCTTGTGTGTGTGAATGCCTGCATGTGTGTATGATGATAATGCAGCATGACACATTTGAAATGAGACTGTGGTTGCTATGGCACGGAGCCAGGAGGAGACAGACTGTGCCGTAAATGATTTGCATTTACATCATGTACTTGCTCACAGCTTGCCAGTTTCTATATGATATTCCCAGTACAGGACCCTTGCAAATCTCTTTTTCCTATCTGTGGACCAAGTAAATGTCCTCTTTCTAAAAAAAAAACCTAACAAACACAATAGTAAATGCATCCTCTTATACTACCTACTATAATAAACCTAATACTAGAAATGACAAGTTGGAATGTAAACTAAGTGTAACCATAAACCTGTTAAATAATTAAGGGAATCTAATAACAAATATAGCATAACAAATATTTTGAGTCACTAATCCCACTCCTCCCTCTAAACCTACCCATAACTATTTCTTAAAAGTATGTACTGTTATAAAGAAAAACATAACAGACAGAAAGCAAAATTGCAAAATTGTCAAAAGCGGTATAGTTCAAGCGGTGATATGTTGCAACCGCAGTCCACTGTGGTTGTATATAATAGTTTTGTATGAGGTACAGAGAAAGCTTGGTAGCCGCGTTTCCACCGCAGGAACTTTCCCCGGGAACTTTGGGGTGATACTCTGTGTGTTTCGACCACAGGGACGAGGGTCTAAGTGAAGTTTTGGATAAAAAAATTCCCCTCAGAAAGTCCCTGCTCACGAAGTAGTACTTTTTCAAATTTTGAAAAAGTACTAAGTAACTTTTGGGGTTGGGACTTGGGTGCTGAACATGCTGATTCACGCAGCATTTTATTTCATCTACCATTTTTAAAAGACTGTTGCGGTGCGTGCAGTAAGTGTTGTTTGCTATTCGAATCAAGAATGTTATTTTAAAAATGCAACGATGGGCAGACAACAAGGTTCAAGCTTTATTAAGCTTGCAGAGGACGAAATCCAGCGGGAACTGGAAAGTTGTGCGCAGTCCGGACAACATCAACGGACTAATTTGCCTAATCTTCACGGTACTTTAGGAAACCAAACCAAAGGAAAGGCAGACGGCAAAAGGTCTGGGGGGTAAAAAGTTCCTGGGACAAATTTTTCCATGTAATTGCGGTGGAAACGTGGCTTAAGTGTTCTAAACGCTCTTGTAGTACTTTGATGTCATACACTGATCGGTTTATATATTGTAATTACAAGTTCTACAAGCCCTTGAAGGCTTTTTACAGTTCAGAATAACTGTCATACGACATGGCATGAACACACCTTTAGTTGCTGAAAATCTTATCCCGCTCCACTCTGGGATGGCGCAAATGGCCCTGTCCCAAATGGCACACTAAAGGCTGATTTATACTTCTGCATTATACCTAAAAGCCGAAGCAGAAGCAACTTGTTGTGAAGCAGCAGTAGTGATGGCAGCAAATAGATGGCGACTTTCACCTGAGTTGTTAAATATCGGACAGATAAGCAAAGCGAAATGCAGATTTTTTTTTTACATGAGGGAGGGGTTTTGGTAGATCAATCACAGTGTTTGCGGGATTGACACGTTACATTTTTGGAGAGGTGCACATCAGACTATGCCATAGGCCACGCATAGGCTATGCACACAGCCTACGATGTAGCTAGGTTCCTTGCCACCATTGCCTTTGGCTTTTGGCTTGCTCAGTTGGGGACGCCTACATTTTAACTATATTACCGATCTGCCGCATTGACACTATATGATAATTGAAATTAGCTGGATAACATCACCGTTTTCACCAGAGCGGCTGTACAAATTCTGTTGCATTATTTTTCTGTTAACTCTGTGAAGCTGCTTTGAAACAATTGGACTTGTTAAAAGTGCTATATAAATAAGGTGACTTGACTTGACTTGACACAGAAGTATAAATCAGTCTTAAACACTTGCTGTCTTTCTACGAGTCCGCACTTTTCGTTTTAGTAACAGTGCTTTGACTGTCAAGAAGAAGTCTGCTGTGGAGCTCGCTTCAGTGTGGGCTCAGCAAAAGAGCGCATCGAGGGAGCATATTGACCAAAAAAGGGGTGCACTCACGAGCACACTTCTGACACCTAAACTGACAAATGGGACACCCTTTCTGTCTCATGGACTTAAAATGCATGCAGCAGCCATATGAAGTGCACATGAAGTGTGCCATTTGCGACAGGGCCCATTTCTCATTTAAATGCACATCACCCAAAACACCGCATGTCACAATCTGTGAAGTAGCAGGTGAGAGCCAATGAGCGTTTGATATCACTGCCATCATTTTTTTATTTTTATTAAAGCTTTCTGGGGCAGCACTTTTTGAATTTGGACTGGATTGAGGGATTTTACATTTGCGGTCACTGCTGATAAAGGAGATGAAGATCGAATTTGGGTCTGTTAGTCGCAAACGTATGAATTCTAAAGATTTGTATTACAGCGACAAATAAAATTGTGTTTTTGTCATATTTTATGGTTCTTTTGTCAATCACAACACAAGACTATCCTGAGAAAACGCCTTTTTGTGTCACAATGGCAAACAAAATAAATATTACATGATAAACAACAAAAATTCATTTTAAGAGTTAAGAGTAAAGTGCGTTCTTGTTTAATATTGTGTAATCTGCCTAAAAAGAGTTTGCAGCTGAAGTCACTGAATAGAGCGAAATGTTAATTTAATTTTAAGTAGATAAGTAAACTGCATTTAATAAATGCATCTGAAAACTTTCATTGATATGACAGCTGAATACAATAGATTCAAAATATTAATGTCATGATTTTAATATTCATAAATAAGGATTTGTACATCTGAAAAGTTATTCATTAATTTATGTTTTAGTGCTGTCAATACGTCAATATTGTACATTTCAGTGTGTATGAAATCACACTTTATGTAAAATATACATGAATCGATCACGTTGCCATTACAGAGACTTCGAAAGTGGCACAAAGTTTAGCTCTCTAAATGGTGTAGAAAACATGCCATATAGACATTTGCTAATATTTTCCCCGAATTTTCCCCAAAACTAACTTCACTTTCTGCTTTACCATGACTTTTAACCAACTGCTGTCAGCAATTTTTAGCAGATATGAAGTGATTTATCCTCAGGTTCACACAGATGTCCTAGAAGAGTGACCATAGAATTTAATACATCACTATAATAGTATACACAAATAATAGTTAAAGAATGTATTGCAATACAATTCCACTACAATTCTAGCATGTAGTATTTCTTCACCTGCTGCAATGGTTTGTCCCATTTATCACTGTGTCATAACTAGCAGTTCTCTTTTAGTAATGCATGTACATTCACATATATTGCTAGAGATAAAAGGGCATTGATGGTTACAGACCTTTCATTGCTGGTGGGAAAAGGAAAACACAGCAGTCTTGTTCCCTGACACTTTCTGGCAAAGAAGGATGTGCATCTATCGTTATCTGCATCTCTCCATCCGCCTGCATCTGTCTCTGCGGCCTGTCCTCCTGATCTGTCTTCTAACAGCATAAATCACGCTTCTACTATGATAGATCCTTTCTCGGCTGTGCTGGAGACAGGTGTCGCCAGTTATTGATTTCACTCAAGCCCTCTACCAGCACAGATACCAAATCATTACAGAAACACCTGATCTCAGATTCATAGCATGCATAATGAAGTATGTTTTAACCTTCCTAAACGTTGATGCATGGTTGGGGAATATAACAGCACATGACTTGGTGATGATATTCAATGGGCACATAATAGTCTGTTTAGGCTTGATGAGGATAAAGTGCAAAACTGTGTCTTCACTGATGCAGGGGTGCAACGTGAGACAATACAATAGATGCAAGACAATAAAACCAACTCGATCTCATGGCAATTGGTACATATTTTACGAGGTGGCTAATTCGCACACATTTGTACGACATCACTCGTACAAATTTGTAAGATTTTTGCTAATCATTCATACGAATGACCTCCCCCTAACCCTGCCCCTAAACCTACCCGCAACTGGGGTTTAGACGAAACGTACAAATTTGTACAAATTAGCCACCTCGTAAAATACGTACGAATTGGTCGTGAGATCTTCCCTTTTTCCCCATCTCCACACCGAGGTGTCTATGATCATGGAATAATCTATTTTCTACCTGTCTATTCGCCAGTATTGGGGTTGAATGAACACAGGTATAAGGGAAATGCCTAAGGTGGCAGAGACACTGCAGCTATCTCTCCCCTGACTCGGCATCATCCCTATGGCCACAACATTAGTAGAACAACTTTGGCCCTGATGGGTCAAGCTGGAGTGTGTCTGCATACAGTGTCCATCTTGAAGCCATACCAGGCTGACCTGCCTAAGGACCTGCATGAAGGTGAGGGAGTGAGCCAAGACACAATTAAAGAGTCTCTCCATGCCACTAAGGAGATGGTGGCCACAGAAAGACACCTGTTGTTGAATTTGTCTGATATAAAAGCCAAGGACAAATCCTTCCTCCTTAGACACCCTGGCCTGCTGTCCCCACCTGGCCTCTTCGGTGACACTGTCACCTCAGTTGTTTAGAAGAGCAGGTAGCACTGGAGTTTTTACCTTTTTTCCACCTCACTTTTAAATGTTGTTTTTATTAAACAAGGTTCGGGAGGAACATGTCAGATAATTGACACAGGTGGAGAGTACTCAGCTAATCAACAAAAGAGGTATATATATGCAGCATTCTTACCTCCATTTTGTTGACAGTTCATCCTCATCCCTTCACCACCCCTTCTCCACATTCTGCTCCTTTTTTTAGTTCTAAACCATTTACGTATGGGGGGTACTCTGGGTTTCGGGCCAAAGTCCGAGCTCGAAGCCCTTCCCCCGGACAGCACGACAAATACGCATTTAAATGTACTCTATAAGTATATGTAAGTGTGAACTCGTGAAATCACTTACGAATGCCAATGCGCATTTTACTTTCCAAATTAGCACCAATTTGCGGACGGCAATTGCTTGCATGGTGGGTTCGTTACTTTTCTTAATGAAAAACACAACAACAAAACAGTACAATGACAAACTCACTTATATTAAACATAGAACTTTTATTAATAAAAGAAGATGCTGACACTTTCATCAAGCAAACAGACAGATTGCCTCATTCATTTTTGCATGTTCCCTATTAGCATTGGGTTCAAATCCAAATATTCCACCATCGTCTTGTCAGTCAGCTCGCGACAGCTCACTCTTTTTGTTGATCAACTTGCCTCACTCACTCTCTTCATAAAGGAAATAAATGAATATATATATGATTTACTCCCTGTGGTGTAAATCTGATCAACTGTTAAGCTGATGATGTTACCGAGCGATGTTGCTTGGGCACTTTCTCATTGAGAATGGGCTACAAATTTCTATCTGGATACTTTAGATTGGTCATGGGCCCTGTGTTTCACCTGGTTGCCCTTTTCACCTGGTTGCCAAAAAATCTATATTTTGGTGCTCAAAAAGTTGCCCCGTGTATCATAACCTTTAGTCTGCTTTGGGTCACCCGGACAGAGTTCCCCAGCAACTAAACAGAGAATAAGCAAAGTTATATAGAATGAATATCGACAAAAAAAATATAATGTAGCAGCTTCAAGGGGTAAATCTAAGCTTGAGTTGAAGCTGCGTCCTCGAGCCCCTCCACTGCGGAATGCAAGCCAAATACGATTAAACCTTATTTAGCTAATGGGTAAACAAACTTGTGAATTTTCAGGGGTTTTCTTTCAAGAAGTCGTCACCTTTATTGATAAAGCGCTTTTTACAATACAGATTGTTTCAAAGCTGCTTTACAGTTATACACTGTAAAAAAAAAATTCAGGCCTCTACAATTAAAAATTTTCTAGTGACTGGTCACATCTAACTTTTTCAGTTGGTCAAATTTAATTTCTGTGAATTGATACAATTTAACTCACAGAAATTAAATTTGGCCAACATATTTTTTTTTGATGTGACCAGTCACTAGAAAAATTAAAATTGGAGATTATTTTTTTTACAGTGTATCACTGTAAAGCAGATCTAGAAGAAAATAGTGTCAAAGTCCGGCTTAAGTAAGTTCAGTGATGGAGGCAGATCAATAATATTGTTGAATATTTAGTTTTGTGATGTGGGGGGCTGGTCCTCTCAGTATACATTTATAAGGTTCTTTAAACTTAGACTCCACACCGGGGTCTCAGGTGCTTTGTCCTAGATTTGTGCTCGCCATGATTCACACTAGGACAGGCACTAGTCAGTTCAACCCAAACTCTCATTGTGTATTAGGTATTAATGTTCCCATAGCATCAACGTCTGACACAGTGTGCAGTTTCTTCGAAAGGGAACATCTCGGTTACAACTGTAACACTGGTTCCCTACAATGTAGAAGGGGAAGAAGGGAGTATGCTGCATGCATGTTATCGACTTGCTTCAGCCAATCAGAAGCTGACATTGTTTGGTTCGGGTGTGCTTTATAGCATTATGCCATCACATTCTATATATGGGATGACTTCCCACCATGCCATTGGATTGATTTCACATGTGCTTCAAGATGCAATCATGAAGAGGCATTCCTGAACATTTTCAACACATCTCAGGGAACCAGGGTTACAGTTGTAACCGAGATGTTTCAGCACATGGCTTCTGTTTAGTTTTGCCTTACCACTGGTCTTTGTTTTGTTTTGTTGTGGGGTTAAGCACCTGCCTTCCAAAATATCTGTGCATGGTCCCTGTTTAGAAACTTGGTGAATCAGGGCAGTATAAGCTAGCAATGAATTAATGATCCAAAACCACTCAGATTGTCTAGTTTTTTGTAATCAATAATTGCATTTTATATTCAACACAGTCAAGATATACTTCTGTGTTCTCTCTTTGTGTGTTACTAATTCTATCACTTTAAACTTTAACTGGTGACTGGAGAGAGACTAGACAGGTCCAATTACTCTGTCTCCTGTAGAGTTTCAGCACAGAGGTGCCAAAGACTAATAGACGGAGCTGCTGGCCTCTCCTTTCACCCAATTACTGGCCACATTGGCCGCCAGTGTCACCAAATCCTACTGCTGCGAGTCAAGACTGTGTGAGATGAGTAACAGTGTGAGAGGTCAAGCTGTGGGGTGGAAGGTTGCCAATAGACTTTAATCTGCTGTGGTGTTTCAGCTCATTTGGACACTCAGTTGTTTGGCCTGTTAATGACATGCAATGTTTTCTCATAGATATGCCATTCAACCCTAGCTCTCATTTCAGTGGTTACATTTTAGAAATATGGGATGCTAATGTGTTTTAATTAATTATTTTAATTTTAATCTATAGCTCAGATTGAATGAACTAACTTCAGCTACTGTCTCTTAGCAAAGCATCACAAAACAGTTAAAAAAAACATCTTGGTTACGTATGTAACCCTCGTTCCCTGAAGGAAGGGAACGGATACGTTATGTCAGTACTGACAACAGGGGGTTTCGTCTAGAAGCCAACTGCCTTCGATCTCTAACAAAACGAGCCAATG
The DNA here is from genome assembly GCA_023029165.1 of Gobiocypris rarus. Lineage (NCBI taxonomy): Eukaryota > Metazoa > Chordata > Actinopteri > Cypriniformes > Gobionidae > Gobiocypris > Gobiocypris rarus. Next base: position 13,354,000 of record CM040916.1, on the reverse strand, counting down.
GCATAAAAATGGCACGAGGGCTGGGACCAACTGGGCATGCACTCTGGTGCCGGCTTCAATAGTGCTGGAGTAACTCAGGGCTTACTAAGAAACTCCCCTGAGCGAATAAGCGCACGCATCCAGTCCGTGGAGTGGAATGGCGCAGCAAGCAAAGACACCTGAGCCTGTCAAGTTACTGGCCACTTGGGGCGAGTACACGAGAGGACACAGGCTCCACTCTGGGATTATAAAATCTTGTGAATGTGTTTGGTGTCGCCCAGCCTGCAGTTTTGCAGATGTCTGTTAGCGAGGCGCCATGCGATAAAGCCCAAGAGGAAGCTACACTCCTAGTGGAGTGTGCCTTAACCCCTAGGGGATGGCATGCCCTTAACCCTTATATGCCAGGACAATGGTGTCCATTATCTAGTGAGACAACTTCTGCTTGGAGAGAGCCTTCCCTTTCTGCTCCCGTCCGTAACAGACAGAGCTGGTGTGAGGTCCTGAAACACTGTATCATGTTTATGTAAGTGCGAAGGGCGTGTACTGGACTTAGCAGTCCCAAGGCTGGGTCTGCCTCCTCCAATGGCAGCACTTGCAAGTTCACCACCTGGTCCCTGAAGGGAGTAGTGGGAACTATGGGCACATATCCAGGCCGGGGTCTCAGGATCATGTGAGAGTTAGCTGGCCCGAATTCCAGGCACGCTTCGTACCAAAAATGCCTGCAGGTCCCCTACCCTTTTGATGTAAGCCAGGGCAATCAAGAGCGCAGTTTTCATCGAAAGAAGTTTCAGCTCTATATATTGCAAGGGCTCGAAGGGAGCTCTCTGCAGGGCAGATAGAACCATTGCGCGGTCCCAAGAGGGCACTTGTAGAGGGCGAGGTAGATTTAATCTCCTCGCACCTCTAAGGAACCTGCGGATCAGGTCATGCTGTCCAACCGTTTTTGAATCCACCAGACCATGATGAGCCGTGATTGCGGCCACGTAGACCTTCAGGGTGCAGGGAGACAGCCTTCTCTCCAACCCTTCCTGGAGGAAGGAGAGCACGGACCCGATCAAGCATCTCCTTGGGTCTTCTCCGTGAGAAGAGCACCAGGTGACGAAGAGTTTCCACTTTTCATCACATAGGCCTGTCTTTTAGACGAGGCCCTAGCGGAACTGATGGTAGCCACCACCGGAGGTGGTAGGGTACTCAAACCTGTCGCATCCCGTCCAGGAGCCACACATGCAGGTTCCACAGGTCAGGACGCAGGGCCATATGGTGCCCCCTCTCTGAGAAAGGAGGTCCTTCCTCAGAAGAATCGACCAGGGAGGTGCTGTCGCAAGGAGTATGAGATCAGAGAACCAGGTCCGTCCAGGCCAGTACATGAACTGTGCGAGAAGGCTCACGGGGGGAAACGTATACTTGCATGGGCCCCGCGGCAAGATGTGTGCGATAGTGGGTCCATGCCATAGAGTTCCCCTCGGTCAGGGAGTAGTACCAGCGGAAGTGGGAAGAGTCGTGGTAAGCAAACAGATCTATCTGTGCGTCGCCAAACTGTCAGATGAACCGTCTGGGGATGGTGTCTCCATTCCCTCGGGAGAGGCTGAATCCATGACAGCTCATCGGCTGCACGAATCAGGTCCACCGGGATATAAATGGCACGAAGCGACCTCAGATGCTTCTGAATACATATGAGGAGATGGCGGGCGAGTTGTGACATCCAGGGGGAGCTTAGACCACCTTGTCGGTTGATGTACGCTACAGACCAGTACTTGTTTGTCCTTCAGCAGGGCTCGAATGTGGTTCAGGGCAAGACGTATGGCCAGCAACTAAAGGCAATTGACATGCCATAGGTGCTGGGGTCCTTTCCAGGAGCAGGCGGCAGCATGACCATTGCACATGGCACCCCAGCCCGTGGCAGAGGCATCTGTTGACACAACATCATGCCTGGAAACTCATTCACTCCCGTCCATAGAAACGTGAGGTTCGTCCAAGGGGGGAAGGTTTGGCGGCAGGTCTGGGTGACTGGAACCTGGAGCGTGCCTTGTTGCCATGCCCACCTCGGGACACGGTCACAAAGCCAGTGCTGGAGCGGCCTCATATGAAGCAATCCGAGCTGCGTTACTGCAGCTGCGTATGCCATATGCCCCAAGAGCCTGTGAAATAGTTTCAGTGGGACCACACTCTTGCCCTCGAACTGACGAAGACAAGCCAGTAGAGACTGTGCGCGCTTGCTCGTAAGCTGCGCACACATGGCAACTGAGTCAATTTCCATACCGAGAAAAGAGATCCTCTGCACGGGGGAGAATTTGCTCTTTTCCCAGTTGACCTGAAGGCCCAGACGGGCAAACCTGATCTCTAGAGTGACTCAGAATCAGTCAGTCGTCGAGATAGTTCAGGATGTGAACCCCTTGTTGCCTGAATGGCACAAGGGCTGCCTCAACGACTTTCATGAAGATGCGAGGAGACAGGGCTAACCCGAATGGGAGAATCATGTACTGGTATGCCTGCCCCTCAAACTGTAGAAATGGTCTGTGTCGAGGAAAAATGGAGAAATGAAAGTACGTGTCCTTCAGGTCGATCGCTGCAAACCAATCTAGTGAACGTACACATTCGAAAATGCGTTTGGCTGTCAACATCTTGAATGGAAGACTGTGTAGGGTTCGGTTCAAGATGTGCAGGTCCAGGATTGGTCATAACCCTTTCTTGGATACAATGAAGTATGGGCTGTAGAAGCCGGACTTAATCTCAGCTGGAGGGACGATCTCGATGGCACCCTTCGCCAGTAGGGTGTCGATCTCTGCACACATGACAAGGGCACTGGTATAGCGGACTCCCTGAAACTGGGGAGGAGGCCGTGCAAACTGAATCGCATAGCCGAGCCTGATGGTGCGACTGAGCCAGCTGGACAGTTTGGGTAGTTCCAGCCAGGCCCCCAGAAACTGAACCAGCGGGGTCATGCGAGCCGCAGGCGTATGGGGCAGCGAAGCGGAATGACCGGCCCAGACATGGGAGTCGTGGGAGCATCCCTGCGTGTGGGCGGGGTCAAATTCCGCGCCCTGACAGAGAAGACCAGGGAAGGACCAATGTTCCACGAGGGTCTCAACTGACAGGGGGCTTGCGAGATAGGGGGCTGAGAGTGGCAAGGCTGTGCGCCGCACACTGCCAGCCGCGCCCTCTTGGGGCTCGGAGGTGAATGAATCGGTTCTTTCTTTAACCACAGATAAGGTGCCACCAGCTGTTGTGTTGAGGCCAGCGGCAGGGTTTTTTGGGGAAAATAAAAGATTCTCCCCCGGTGGAGGGCCCCGCCGAATAGCCCAGCCTGGGAGATGGGAGCATTGAGGAAATGTGTTCACTCACTCTCCCGCATTTCAGCCAGGTTGAGATCCTGGATCACACAAGCGTACATCACCTGACCTAGAGCTTGCGAGGTTACCTTCATCGCCCGTAGGGCGAGGTCAGTAGCCGCACGCAGCTCCTGCATTAGCGCGAGGTCAACACTGCTTTGGGTCACAACGCCATTTCGAAGCTGAGGACACAGCTGCATCGCAACAGAACGCTCAACAGGGGGGACCCCAGTGTACCCTTTTACTGCGCTGCTATCGAGAGCAGTCAAGGCGGAAGCGGCTGCCGAACGGTCACGAGAAGTCAGCGGGGACTTCCACGACTTCGACACCTCTTCATGCACTTCCAGGGAAGAAGGGCACTGGAGCTTGGCGCGAGGAATGTTCATCGGTGTGTTCCACACAGACACCCTCAGATCACCCTGACCACCAGCCAAAGTACTGCCTCCCATAGAGACAGTAGATTGGGATATGGTAGAGGGGACTCTCCCTCCACTATGGAGATCATTGAGTCTCGATCGCAACACCGTGATGGTCATGTTCCTGCAGTGAGAACATGACGCATCCATGAACGCACGCTCGGCGTGCACGAAACCCAAGCACACCAAACAGCGATCATGCCGGACTAACATCAAATGGACTAACCAGCCAACCGCACCCAGAAACAGAGCACGGGCGAGACATCTTTAAAAAGATGTGCAGCGTGCAGCTCTTTTAAAGAAGAGTTTGCTCTGCAGAGTGCCGAGATACGCAGGGAGAACACGCACGCTCTAACAGATCACTGCAAAGATCAGACAGGAATGTGGAACTCACTGGAATGCGCCATAACACCAACACTCTGGGGAGATTCTTGTCTTGAAGAGATATATATGCTCAGGAAGGCAAGTAGAACTCTGCTCCGAAGCAGAAACACAAATGCGAGATTACAATGCAACGCCGCTTATACCCACGTGGTGGGGCGCAGTTGCATTATGCAAATCCTGCAGACCCATGGCATTTTCAGTCCATTGGCTCGTTTTGTTAGAGATCGAAAGCAACTGGCTTCTAGGCGAAACCCCCATTTAGTCAGTACTGACATAACTGGGAGTGTACTGACTGAAAGGGAACTGAAGTTGTCAAAACAAAAAAAAAACTCTGTCAAAAAAGACTCTAAAATCTGACTGGATGAACCACCATTGTAAGATACTGTTCTAAAATGCTTTGGTGCTCAAGAAACTTTTCTTATTTATATCGATGTTAAAAACAGTTGTGCTGAGTAATATTTTTATGGATTTTTTTGTTGTTGTGATGAATAGAAAGTTCAAAAGAAAATATTTGTACAAAAAAAAAAAAAAATATATATATATATATATATATATATATATATATATATATATATATATATATATATATATATATATATATATATATATATACTGTGCAGTGAATAGCTGATTATCTCTTGATCATGGCACCTGTTAGTGGATGGGATAGGCCTATATACAGCAAGTGAAGATTTTGTCCTCAAAGTTGATGTTAGAAGCAGGAAAAATGGGCAAGGGTAAGAATTTGAGCGACCTTGACAAGGGCCAAATTGTGATGGCTAGACAACTGAGACAACTGATGGAATTTTCCATAGAGTATTAGGGGAGAGCAGGGCACAACCTAACACTTTTTGACAGTCTCAGTTTGTGTAAATCCACTTGTTGTTCAGAGTATTTATTTTTTCCCACATTAATTTCACACAAGTTTAGTACAATTATGTGGTTTTGCTCTTGATTTACCCCGACAGAATGTAAGTGAAATGTGACAACATGCCCCATTTCTCTAAATAACGTTGACATGGCAACTAGTAAATACACAACGTTTCGTCATCCTGGCATGTGTGGAAAGGGTTAAACCATGCGTGTTACAACTAACCCCGTGTTAGGTTGTGCCCTGCGCTGCCCTATGTATACTATATGTATTAATTGTGACAAAACTAGCATGTTGTTCTCTTATAGTAGCTAAATAGTAACTCACATTCTCATAACATTCACTGTCACTCACATACTTTCCATGTGCAATTACAATTACAACATTGTAATTGACTTCAATTTGTTGTGTATAGTTAGTAAGGCTTATTCTCTATGGTGATTAGGTGTTAAATACATGATAGGATACTGGATGAGAGCTGCCAACTTGAGAAGATGACTACTATCTGTAGCTCTGTAGCTAAATAAGACTTACCAGCATTTGGCAGCTATGACCCATTAACCATAAATCCCCTCTCCCTTTATAGCCCAACCCATTGAATGCTTCATTAACCGAGCCAGCTTTTTAACTAATAAACACAGTTGTTGTCAGAAAGCCAAGCGCCTTTATATATGTTTTTTTGGTCTCTAGTTATATACAATATACCTTACCAACCAACTGCCCATACACAATTGCAAAAAAGTTATAAATGCAATCATTTTCACATTCAGTATGAAATCTTGTTGTAGGGCCTCTTAGCAAGCTAGCTATGTGCCAAAATCTAAATGGTAAATGAGCTGAGAGAAATATTGATGTATTTATTATTATTGATGTATTGATTATTTCATGCATCAAAAAATGTCAATAAAAATAGTTGGACTATTTTATTCAGTATGTGTGTGCTATTTTAGGCATGTAGAGTTACAATATAACAGCAAATGCTGTTGGAATCCGTTAGAGTTTATTATTAGCTTAGCAACATGCTAGCATTTGTTAAGTCGTGAAGGAATACTGTTTCCAGGTCCACGCCTTTACTCGTTTCAGCTGAGAATAGTATCTCAACAGCCATTTATGAGCACTATTTATTCGTCACACATTTAACTAAGCTTTTAAAAACTCACAGTGTACACTATAGTCTTCAAGATCATGGCCTCCCAGAAAATATTTTAACATTTCATAAAAAATCACAGTCTGGCCATTTTAGATTTTGGTATGGAGATAAAGATAAGGATTGTGATTTTTCAGTATATTACAGTATATTACAGTATATTACAGCACACATGAGTGTAACTTAGCCTTGTTGTTTTTAGGATCAGATAGAGTATTTGGACCTGGAAACTGTGATGTAGGCCTTGAACGACATCATTCGAACCCCTGCAGCTTTTAACTCCATGTTTCACAATGCTTTCAGAAAAGCACTGCTCTTTACCTGGGGTTATGAAGCCCTGTTCTGGAACAGGGTTAGAGGACAGGTTTCATGTTGTTAACACCACATTGAGGTGCCAAACTTGTACAGTGTGAAACGACATGGTGTTAGAATGTTACGGCTACCAATCACGTGCCTCATATTCACATATTTCAACAGTTACACAAGTGTTTGAGGAGAAAAACGTTGAATGGTGATGGAAAACACGTCAACTGGAGTTTCATTCTTACCTTTATGGTCCAACAAAAAAGTGCAGTCAGTAGCTAAAAAATAATATAAGAATATGCTTTGCTTGAGCCTTTATGTAAACAGGTCGGGTGCTGCGTTCATACAATCAATTACACTGCCACCACAAATCTGCAATAAGTACATTAAAACAGTTTAGGAATGTACAGCATGAGACATCAGTTTATGAATACCCATTAATTTATTACTGGTAATTGTTAACCCGGTAAATTATAAGCAGTGTGAAATGTGAATCAAGATAACCCAAGATTCCATTTGCCCGTGGTTTAGAATGATCCAGAGTTAAATATTTCAAGTGTGAAAATCCCTAATTAGTCAATTATGATGGTTCATTTTAGTAGACAGTAGCCTAAACAGCAAGTCAACTAACCAGGTTTTGGACAGATTCACAACAAAGATCTTTTGTGAGGACTTTGACTGAAATTCTGAAAGTAAACCACCATGTAACCATTGAATATAAGTGTAATAAAGGGCAATATGTTTGTGTTCTGTATTTCCTGAGTAATGTTGGCCAGTGTGTCAAAGGGCCTGTGAGGGCCCCTAATGTGTCATCAGCACAGCCCTCCATCAGAGCTCGTAGGAATAGAGTGATAATCGAGCTGAGAGTCTCTCAGAGCTCTGCTCAGTTTGAGTGCAATCATCCACATGTAATTGCCATAATTGTGGTAACTTTGTATCAGGTTGAGTGGCATCATCATGTCAATGAGACAGTGTCTATACTGGAGAGCCCTTTCTGTTAATTAGACTGAATTGATTTCAGGGGCTGACGAGAGTAATGTTGATATACTATGCATCCACTTCACATACACATTCACCACAGCTTTACATGTCAGATGGAATACATCAAATCAAAACAAAGAGTTTTGGGTGAATGTTTGATATCTTAATTTTTAGATGCTAAAATCTGCTCTGTCCAGATGTTTACTGTAATATAAGATTGCAAGGTATATAGCCGGTGAATTATGGAAACTGATCAGTCATAAATATTTCTATACCAGCCAAAATATTGTATTTTTTACTCTTTAGGAAAAATAAATACACTTACAGTTGTCTGCTTGTGTCTCTGCCTTGAACTGCTTATGTCACTAACATCAGCATATTCCAAAATACCATTCTTACTATTTGACTTTAACCTTGAAATCTGGCAGTACATAATGATTTTATATAGTTTATGAGTTTCATAAGCTATTCTATATGTCTATGTAAACAAACAGCAGATGCGATGCAAAGTGTTTTATTTCACCTGTCACTTGAAAACGATTAAGTTTTAAATGACTACGATTTATGTACCGGTATTTTGATTGCATATAAAATGTATATCCGCTTAACAAATTAATAAACTTAACATGATGCACATTTTTCTGGTATTGGACACTCCTCTGTGGCGGCTGGTGATGGCTCCTCCAGCTGAGGGCAGCCAGCAGCGAGTCTCGCACTCCATGCTCCGGCCCACGGCAAACGCTGGCGACTCCTCCGCTCCCTCTCGGATGGCAGCCACCCCACCTCGACCCAGGAGCACGGCAGCGAGCTCTCTGTCCCACCAGCTCTTCACTTGCTCCAGCACCACCGCCTCTGGCAGCCACTCGCGGTCTTCATTCTTCTTCGCTGCCCGACTTCCTCAGCTCTGTGATACCCCTCAGCAGCGAGGGCTCTCCGACAGCATGTCCCTCCTTCCTCCAGGGTTTCGGCACCAATGTAACGGGGTATGTAGATATGGGAAGAAGGAGGCGGGAACAGGCAAACGTTTAATAAACTTTAATAAATAAATAAACTAACTGAAAGTAAAAACGACAGCCTCCTTACGGACGACTGCCGCGCACACTCATAATAAAACGTGAACAAAAACACAACATAAAGTCCAGGCCTGGTCCTCTCTCGTCCTTCACTGTCATCGCGCCTCGTTTTATGCTTCCGAGCTCCTCCATGAGAGGATCTTCAATCACTCACCGGCCTCGCACTGCTTTCTCACAGCTCTCGCCCGCTCTGCTTGTCACACTAATCCTTCTCCGTATTTCTTGGAACTAAGCATGACAATAACAAGCTATGAATTATAATCTATCAATTAAGATAAGATGGTGTAGTATCCTAATGTATCAAAATAACCTGCTAGACTCAATTTTCTAGATGAAAAGCAAAATAAAATGCAATGATTTTGTAAGCACCACCAAACAAACAGCACATAAGCACACTAATAAGTAAGCAAACAGCCTCAAATTGGCCGCTGCCGAAATACAGAGTGAAATAAAGAGCTCCTTTAGCAAATGGAGAGGTGATTACTGTAGATTGCTGTATTTCTCCACACTTCCTCTTCACCTGTACCTTCACCACCATGTGACTGTGTTCAGAAAGCCTCCTTTAGACAAATGAGCATTTACACTGTCATGTCCCACCACTAACATGTCATAAAGTCCCATCAGAGCCAATTATGCCTCATACTGATTCAGACACGTTCTAAACAGTACAGACATCACCCATTGGAGGTCATTAAAGCTGTTAAACACTGAGCGTTTTATGAATTGCCCTCACCTCAGTGGGGCTCGCTGTGAGTCCCATATACCATAATGTGTCCTCAATTTGAAAAAGAAAAAAGCATAAAATGTAATATACCAATTTCTCTACACAACAAAGCCACACAGATTCAGCTTGCGAACAAAGGAGATGCCAACAAAACAGTTTCTTTCAAAAGGGTTGAACTAGGGCGATATTTGCCGTGTGCTATAAATATGACATGGGAAAATTCAGGACAAATAGCCAATGTAATTACAGGGTCAGTCTAATTTGTTGGAAAAAGACAAAACAAAAAAACAAAATAGTTCAAACTCAGTTTTCATTTAGAAATGCAGTCAAACTCATATATGTTTATGTTTAGCTCCAAATGTCAACAACAAGTAGTGCTAAAGGAATAATTTGTCTTATAATCTCTTGTAGTGAGATGGTGAATAATGTAAAAGTTTTTGCACACATATTTTTTAAGTTTCACATATGGATCTAAGTAAAATATACTTAACAAAGTTAAGTAAAATTAACAAAGAAAAAAGTAACTAACTTGGCCAGGTAAAGTTTGTTGAGTAATTAGTTGAAGTTTACTTTGCAATGCTCTGTTTCAAGTACATTCTACTTGAACAATATAATAGTGAATTAAGCCATGCTTTTAAAGTGTATGCTTTACTTAAAACATCTAAGTAAATAATACAGTAAATAATGTGTAGTAGACAACATATATAAATAATATACCCGAACACAGAGACCTCAATACTTAGTACACAATGGACAATAACGGTAACATTCGTTGGATAAAATGAATATTTTGAGAATGAACTCCAGAAAATAAACAAAAAGATCAAGTTACTTAACCTTACAACAAGCAATGATAAATACTGTGTAAATACTGGAAAACAGTGAAAAATGCTACCTTAGAATGCCCCAGTGCATGATGGGAACACCGGTATCAGAAAGTTGAGAAGGATTTACTTAATTTTATATCATTGATATTTACACTTTCATTTCTGCAAGCTTAAATTGAGTACTAATATAAAATTTACATTGTTTTTTTGTATGTTTAAGAGTAAGCAGGTCCAGAGCAGGTTATGTTCCAGGGTTAGTTTGAATTAAAGGAACACTCCACCGTTTTTAGAAATAGGGTTTTTTCAACTTATTTCCTACATTTAGATATGTGGGCAAATGCATTTTTGTCTCAGTGCATGGATTGTTTTAGTTTGGCAGGGAACACTCGATTTCCTAGGCAGATTCCTAGGGACTATATTAAGGGGAAGCACAGGCAAAGCACTGCTACTTGGGCGCAGAGATATCACGCAACACATGAAATCCCACAAGTTCCGTCAACATACATTTCATGTGTTGCGTGATATCTCTGCACCCAAGTAGCAGTGCTTCGCCTGTGCTTCACCCTAATATAGTCCCAAGTTAATATCTGTCTAGGAAATCCCCTAGTCTTAATCTGCATCGACAAAAATGCATTTGCCCACATATCTAAATGTAGGAATGATGTTGAATAAGCCCTATTTCTAAAAACGGTGGACTGTTCCTTTAAGAGGTATTCAGATGTGTTTTTATATCATTAATATATTTTTAAAATTATTATTAATATAACCAAATTTGTTTCAGTTATATAATATACAATATTATAGATTAATTCTAAAGAATTATATTTAGAATGGGTTGAAAATGGACAAACCCAGCGATTGGGTTGTTTTAACCCAGAGGTTGGGTTAAATGTTTGCCCAACGTTTAACTAAGCTAATTTAATTTAACTAAACTATTGTTTAAAAAATACTATATGGCTAGCTTAAAATGAACCCAAAAATACACAAAGGCTTGCAACATAAAGTGTCAATAGCATGGCACACAACAGGAGTCAGAAGAGATTTTCAAAACTCCTCCTCATCTTTCCATTCCATCAACTCAAGGATTTCAGAGTTTTGAACTTCACTTACCTCTTCTTTTACTCTCTAGGTTTTTTTGGGAGGTTTCTGGTCAATAAATATCAAGGTTTCATTCTCTCTTTCATTACAATTCGACCGGTCTTGTTAGCAATAATTATACTGCTGTTGTCACATGCAGTCTAATATCCTCACTGAGATTCCCCACATTTCAATTAGCACAATGGATAATGTAGCGTATGCTCTGCAGAGAGGGTAAAACTATTTAAGAGCAGAGCTCCCAGCAGAAGATGTGTTTTCCCAGCATGAGCGTGTCTCGCTGGAGTAGACGGCCCCTGGCGCACAGCAAAGAGAGGAGAGTCATACACAAACCCTACTTCATATTCCCTGCATGAAGCGCTCCCTCTCTAATAATGGAGAAAAAAATAAGCGTGACCGCTCTGATGCGTATCACTTCATAATTTAATTACATTTTGATATGGTGCAGTGTGTGTGCTGCAGTGTATGTTTAAACTCTGGCAGGGGGTGATTTACTGAGGCAGTGATAGTCTAAATGAAGGGAATGAGCAAAAGGATTGTGTTTTGAAGTCCGGCAAACATTCAGTGAATCACAAAAGCTGATGTAAATAATAAAACCTTGTGTGTACCTTTTTAGCAAATGTTTAGCACTGACTGGTGGTTCTAATGCTGTGGCATTTGTCATCCGGTTGGTATTCCAGAAAGCAGGTTAAGTGCGATACCCGGGTATGTTTAAGAGTAAGTAAGCGAAAAACCTCAACTTTCGGTTCCAAAAATGGAGTTACGTTTCAGGGTATGTAAGTAGCCATAGCAACTCATTCTCTGAACATAATGGAGGTATTCAGATGCATGTTATATAATTAATATAGCTATATATATTATATATTAATATATATTAATATTATACTATATACTATATATTAATATATAGCTATATTAATATAACTAAATTTGTTATATAGTTACAGTTATATAATATACAATATTATATATTAATTTAATTGAAATTTTAGTTAGGATTTTACTATTGTACTGTAAAATACCATAACTGTGAGTTTACTATATTGGAAAACACAAAAAAGACTGTAAACAAACAATATAATTTATTATGCACATAAACTATAAAGGTACCCAGCATGCAGTGCATCATGAGTAGGTTATGCTGTAGAATTTTTAGAGTTTAGGTTTTATCTGTGCTGCTGAACTTATTTTGGCTTCATTTTTTAGTAGTGTTGGTTTATTTTGTAATGTTTATCTTGTTTAATTGCATTTTTTGTTGAGTGTCAACATTGTTGTGTTTTGTAGTATTGATGTATGTGCATTGTTAAGTTATGCTTAGAAGAAAAAAAGTATTGTGTTGCAAGATTACGCCACGTCACAACTTACAAAGATATATCTCAGCAGTTGCTTCACTATTGTGAAATATCCATCTGCAAACTGTTATGAATTCATGCTAAGAATAGTTTGACTAACTTAAAATCAGAATTATCTTATCTCTAGCTTGTCATTGTTTTAACAAATGTTTTAATGTGACTGACAACTTTATAATGTGTATTCACAGTAAAACGAGCAGTAAAGTACTGTGATGTCAGCATCATGTTGTTTCACAGTATACAAGAAAATGACTCGGTATGCCATGCACTGATTATCAGTAAATGTCTGACTAAAGTAAATTATTGTAAAATAATAATATTTAATCCTGTACATTATTTTTTTTACAGTATATGCTACTAAATATAGAAGTCAAATTATTTTATTAATATTAACTGCATAGCAAGAGCTTAGCAACCACCCAGAATATCCTAGCAATAGTAATATATTCTGAGTCTGACCTAACAACGTCAATATTTAAAAAAAATTATTTTGGCTTTAAGACAAGCCAGCATAATTTTTTTCAATCTAGTTAATTAAGATTAGATTCTTACCTAACTCTGATGTTAATTTCAGTAATCGTATTGGTTTCATTTAATTTTTTTTTTTGTCGAATGGCAAAAAAGCCTATATCCATGATCAAAGTAGAGCAAACAATATAGTCCCTGACAAAAGTCTTGTTGCTTGTGTACAAATTGAACTGAAGTGCCGCTGAAATATATTTCTTATCAAGATTTTTTTACAAGAAATGGCTCATTTTAATCCCTACAGCTTTTGTAATAATGTTTCAGTGCAAAATGAAACTGTCAAAAAATATTCTAATATTCACAGCTAAAGCCCATTGAGTGAATTTTTGCAAACACATAAGTGTTGTCGCCTTGTCATATGAGCTTCACCTGTGACTAATAATGGATCAATTAGATCTCAGGTGTGTATAAAAAGAACCCCAGTACACTAGACCTTCACATCAACTGCAACTAGACCTCTGCAAACATGCCTAAGATTCACCCTGAGACTAAAGTTTTGATTATCAAGAGGCTGAAGACCAGATCCACTGCTGATGTGGCAGACACCTTCAAAATGTCTCAGCGTCAAGTACAGAGGATAAAAAAAAGATTTGAAAAGACTTGAGTCGTTTATGACAAACCCAGGTCAGGCAGACCCTGCAAGACAACTGCTCGAGAGGACCGTTTGTTGGCTCGAAAATCCAAGGCCAGCCCATTTTCCACTACAGCAGAGCTCCACGAGACCTGGTCACCTGAAGTCCCTGTGTCAACCAGAACAGTTTGTCGGATTCTGTCTCGAAATGGCCTCCATGGTCGAATCAGTGCCCAGAAGCCAGCACTAAACAAAAGGCAATTGAAAAACCGTGTGGCATTTGCCAAAGCCCACAGCCTGCTAAAAGGATGGACGCTGGAAAAGTGGCAGAAGGTGGATTTTTCAGATGAATCTTCTGTTGAATTACACCACAGTTGCCGCAAATATTGCAGGAGAACTACTGGAGCCCGCATGGATCCGAGATTCACCCAGAAAACAGAGAAGTTTGGTGGGGGAAAATCATGGTCTGGGGTTACATCCAGTATGAGGGTGTGCGAGAGATCTGCAGGGTGGAAGGCAACTTCAATAGTCTAAAATGCCAAGACATCTTAGCTACCTCTTATATTCCCAACCATAAAAGAGGCCAAATTCTGCAGCAGGATGGTGCTCCATTGCATTCTTCCATCTCCACATCAAAGTTCCTCAAGGCGAAGAAGATCAAGATGCTCCAGGATTGGCCAGCCCAGTCATCAGACATGAACATCATTGGGCATATGTGGGGTAGGATGAAAGAGGAAGCATGGAAGACGAAACCAAAGAATATTGATGAACTCTGGGAGGCATGCAAGACTGCTTTCTTTGCTATTCCTGATGACTTCATCAATAAATTGTATGAGTCCTTGTCAAACCGCATGGATGCAGTCCTTCAAGCTCATTGAAGTCATACAAGATATTAAATTTGGATCTCACAGCACCACTACTTAATTTGGTGACATATTTTTGTATTTGTATTTTCAGTGAAACTAATTTATTTCAGTGCATTAAACATAATTTGGGAGGGTTTTAGCTTTTCATATAAGCTATTTCTAACACCAATTGATGAATTAAAAATCAGGTTAATAGCAGGTGTTTCTACAAAATAGATAAGCGACACGACTTTTGTCAGGGACTGTACATACTGAACATATTCTAATTTGGACAGGATGAGATTTCTAGGACCTCTGAGTTAGCCGAGAGGTGGTAATTTTCCAATTCACAAACAAATGGGAAAACAATCCATTTGAACGCTGTCTTTTTTGTTTTAGTTTTTTGACTCACAAAGAACTGGTTCATATGAGTAATTTCTTAATTAAGCTGACTACAATGCATACACTGCATGCGCGAGCAACCCGCAAGGACAATTTATAGAAAGATGCGTTTTTGCCATTATTTTGTGGTAGGCGAGCGCCGCTGCTGTAAAATGGTATGAAGCACTGTTTATATTTTTATTTTATACTATGATAAATATGGGGTGGTAGATGGGGTGGCAAAGCCTGTAGCTTGCGATCACTCTGCTGTGCAATTATGAAAAATTCAGTTTAACCTTCCTCCTCCCCAACGCCACATGAAGAGATCTGCTATAGGGGATCTTATATATTCTTGCAGCGGCATGTCCTTTATGTATGTCATTGTAACCAAGCTGAACAAATTCTTGCATTTGCTCAACAGCAG
The DNA here is from genome assembly GCA_023029165.1 of Gobiocypris rarus. Taxonomy (NCBI): domain Eukaryota; kingdom Metazoa; phylum Chordata; class Actinopteri; order Cypriniformes; family Gobionidae; genus Gobiocypris; species Gobiocypris rarus. The sequence continues at coordinate 13,338,773 of CM040916.1, read as the reverse complement.
CATAGCAAATCTCGTCCACCATAATGAAGTAATTCATAGTTTTTACTTATTTTACAGTATTTTACAGTAAATTTACATATAATGTGATGTTTAACTATTCGTAGTTTTCCCTGTATATGGTAAAGTAAACAAAGTTAAAAAGTTAAACAAAGAACAGGTTTTTAATGTAGCATTTTTAGCTTTTTTTCTGTAAAAATTGCAAACATTTTTACAGTAAGTGTTTTTTTTTACTGCAATTACTTTATTACAGTAATCATGGTTATCATTAAAATAAAATGAGAATACAATACCAGATGCATTACAGTAAAGAGAATATAATGTCACTAAAAAATGTTATCTGAATAGCAGATTACATTTTCTTTATGCAGAAAATTATTTCATATGTTTTCTTTTGGTTATAGGTTGAAATATGACCTGGCTGGGAACAACCCATTTTTGAAAGGTTTCCCTCCCCACTAAAAACTAAAATGTGTTAAAAAACAAACATGACTGATGTGCGAGTTCGACGGTTAAGTAGATTTAAATAAAGGGGTTTGAGTGAATAATTATCAGCATCTAAATTGACGAAAATATATTTATTCAATGTTATACACATTATATTATGTTTGGCCATTAACTTTAAATGCATCATTGTAATTTAAATTGTAAACACATGAGGAGAGTTCTCCACATGAAAAACCCACAACTGGCAGATCAAAGTCCTATACATTTCCCTCTGATATGGTAAGAAATTAAATTAAATTGAAAGTGGAGGATTTTAACTGTGATAAGGTGATTGACAGGGCAGTTTAAAACGGTGACAGAATGCACGTAACTAAGCGACAGAGCATCAAGATGACGAAAGATAGTGATGTCCCAAAGCTTGCATATTCTTCTGCTACACAATCAAATGTCTGTTTTTTTTTCTTTATTAAAAGAGTACATAATTTTAAGGCATAGTATAAGTAGAAGAATTTGGACGCAGCTTCAGAGTAACATTTTCAATCAACTTATGATTTAATTCAGCTATAGGTTGATTAGGCATCCACAATGTGCAGGGCTAGGGAGGCTCCAAGAATGGTTTGAAAACCCTGCTCTGTCCAACTTTACATAGTTATTGAGTATGCAGAGTTAGTTATCTAGATTCTAGACCATTGTCAGAAGAAAAACACTGAAAGAAGTCCTCATAACCAGTGACTTTTGACAATGTACAAAGTACTGCTTCCTCCAATACAATGTTCTCACCTTATCCATCTCTGCTTTACCTCACAGCCGGAATCTCTCAACTGGTTAGGCTTCCATTAACACCTCACTCTCAAACGCTAACGAGAGAACAGCAGGTGCTAATTTCTGACCTGCGTTAACAAGGTTGTCTGGTAAAAACTCTGGAGGAGCCCAAAGGTTTAACCCCAGGACCCAGATGGTATCTAAAAGTGGGTAAAGGCCATGTGGCTCTTTTTCTTTCAGTAGTTTTATGCTGTGTTCCATTCAAAGTCAAATGTAGAATAGTTCAAATTGATATTTCCAGATTTTATTGTCTTAAAATCTGCAGAAAAGAAAAAGGTACAGATAATTTTCTGCCAGGAAATTATCCTTTATGTTTACAGACATTTACTTTAAAGCAGAACACAATTGCAATGTGCAATTCAAAATACAGGTAAACATGAGTGCAAAATCAATACAGAAAATTTCTTTATTTTAACACAGTACATTGGGTCCTCTTTTTACAGACTTTTCTTGTGTATTTCTGAGAAGAAATATCCTTTGTCGCTGATGGTCCTGCCCAGCCACCCACTTCCTCTTCTTTCGTTGGCCAGGTCTTGCAGCTTGGATCTGCCTTGTGCTTCCATTTCGTCAGCTCCGCCTAGATGTGTCAATCCCCTGGCTTTGCCTCGAGCCTCTGAGCCCGGACTCCTTTTGGCCCTGCAGCTCCACCTTGGTCCCTCGACTTCACTGTGGTCCATCATCCCTAATGCTTTGCTGCACTTGCTTGTCCCTCCGGCTTCGCCTTCATCATCACCCTAGTTGCGCCATGGACTTCCGGTCCTACGGCAATGCTTCGTCCCTCCAACCCTTTGGCTCCACTGGGTTCTTCCTTTCCTCCAGCTCCACTGTTGTCCTCTCTACCTTCGACTCCACATCAGTATGCTGACTCCACCGTTTCCACTTCGGTCATGTGAGCTAGCAGTTCCACCTCGGCGCTCCAGTACAGAGGTGTCACAACTCCATAGGCTCCCCTCATTCAGTTGTCCCCCTGCTTTCACCTGGCCTATCCTACGGAGCTCCAATCTTTAGTGGCAGTCCTGCCATATTTGAAGCGAGGGGACGGCTTTGCAGCCTTAGCTAAATGAAGTATACATGATACTAGGTAATGATCTGAGATGTCATCGCTCTGCTGCAGAATTTTAACGGTATCAACAGTTATACTATGTGACAGTATTAGATCTAAAGTATGATTACAGCGATGAGTAGGTCCTGACACGTGTTTTGCCGAACTTCAATAGAGTTTAGAATGTCTCTAAATGCCAATCCCAATGTGTCTTTTTCATTGTCTACATGAATATTAAAATCACCAAAAAAATGTATTTTATCTGCAGCCAGTACTAACTCTAATAGAAAATCAGCAAATTATTTAATAAAGTCTGTATTGTGCCCTGGTGGCCTGTATACAGTAGCCAACACAAATGTCAAACAGGATTTATCAATTACACTACATAACATTTTTAAAAGAATTATATTTGAAACTAGACTTCTGAGTAATGAAGATATTAATATAAATTACAGCAACCCCTCCCCCTTTACCTTTCAGATGCGGCTCGTGTTTATAACAATAATCTTGTGGGGTGTACACATTTAAAGTAATGTAGTCGTCAGGTTTGAGCCACAAACACAGCACATCTAGATTAATATCTGTAATAATATCATTATCAATAAGCGCTTTTGGGGAAAAGTACCGAATATTCAGCAGCCCGAGCTTTATCATTTGATCATCTGTTGTTTATTTGTTGGACATCAATTAAGTTTTTACCGTTAAATGGTTTTGATGTTTTTTTGTATTTACTAATTCGGGGAACAGACACAGTCTCTATGTGATAATATCTAGGTGAAACAGTCTCTATGTGTTGGGATTTATCTGACTCTGGTGATGTGAGACAGCTAGCAGGCGGTCGGGTAAGCCAGTCTATCTGCTTCCTGACCTGGGCCCCAGTTAGTCAAAGTTTAGCTCTAAGACTGTGCCAAATTACTAGACAGAAGAGCGGCACCACTCCAAGAAAGATGGATGTCATCAACAGATCAGGTCTGCCCCAAAAGCTTTTCCAATTGTCTATGAACCCTATGTTATTTTGCGGACACCACTTAGACAACCAGCCATTGAGTGATGATAGTCTGCTAACTATCTCATCACTCCTTTTAACAGGAAGAGGTCCGGAGCAATAGACTGCATCTGCCATCGTACTTGCGAGTTCACACACCTCTTTAATGTTCATTTTGGTGATCTCCGTCTGGCGAAGTCAAACATCATTCAGAAGAAGACATGGCTTACTGTATTTGTTGATTAATCCAACTTACCAAAGTTGTTGAATGAACTCAGATAACAGGGGACCCGGGTGCAGAGATGGCAAGCTAACAGGCTAGCGAAAAGCTAACGTGTGATAGTGATTAAAAACTAGCGATGTCAGATTTAATGTGGCAATGTTAGGCAATATATGAAGATGAGTAAGTTATATTTAACAGTTTAAACAACAGAGAATTATATCAAATAAAGATAAAAAAAACGAGCAGAGCACACGTGAGCACCTATAATAATAATAAACAATTACTTTTTTTGTGCAGAATTCTTAACTGTTTCATATGTAGGACTGACAAATATGCATCACATTCGTTTTTATTAGTTTATGTTAAATGGATGGAAATTTCAAATAAATAAATTGAGTGTTGGCCAAGTCTGGTTTTAAAAGTTCCGTTAGACTTCAAGTGACGTTCAGTTGCACTGATTGTTTTAAATGTCGTTGATTTAAAAGTTACAAATATTGTATGGCTGCCATTATTTCATGTATTATATGGTCATTGATTTTACCCTTTACATCACACACTTGGGCTGGGACATTTCCAAGTGCTTGTCCCTTAAGAAAAAATGGCCAATGGCCTCCAGAGGCTACATCCTGTGAAGGATACGGAGTGTCCTCAAACAGAATTAAACGAGACGTCCTTTGTAGGACACACAGGCAGGAAGTATCACATTGCTATGCCAACACGTTCAGCCTCCTTGCGCTCTCACGCCAGTTATATGAATGAAAATTATTTATAACTTGAAAATTACTATGAAATGTTTCTTGCCTTGACAGCAATGTACTGTTCTAAACATTCAAAAATCACTAAACACTTGTAATCTTGCTAACCACAACTATCTGTTTGAGGTAATACAGCTTAAAAAACAAAAACAAGCTTGAAACTAATTAAATTTAAACACCACATCTACACTTGCATTTATATCTTACGGTGGTGCCATTTTTACAAATAATATGAAAGAAATATGACGGTTGTTAATGGCGACGCAAAGAATTGTGGGTTATCTGCAGCAGCAAAGGATACACATCATGCACACTCCGGATTCCTGTAAAAGAAGGGCACATTTGAAGGGTGCATTTGGAGTGTCCTACTCACTTTTTAAAATGAGACAGCCTTATGACGTATGCAGCCTTCGAATGCGACCTCTGGAGGACGTAGCCTTCCGAAATGAGACACAGCTAATGAAATCGTAATCACCCAGCTAGTGAACAGAACGTATCAGAGTTGAGGCTGCTCCGAGAACAGTTGAAGTTAGAAAAAGTTAAAGTGGAAACAAAAGTTAAGTGAATCTGACTAAAATGTCGGTAAAAAATCTGGATACAAATAACAAATAAGGAGAGGGAGGCCAGGAGAGCTGTTTTCACTCCGGGACATTCATATCTCTGTATAGCGGCGTGGCCCGAACGATTACGCGCTCAAAGTCCTCGTGTTTTTGCACTTTGTTGTTTGTTGGTTTGTATAACATCATGCATATGCGTGTCACAAGGATTGCTTGCCGGATGCTGATGTGATATTTTTAACAATACTGTCAAGAAAACGTGAATAATACTCATTGCTATTGATGGATACATTTATTATCTTTATTTAATTAAATAGCACCTTATCTTCATCAAAAATGAACAGAGAACAGAGAAACTTATTTGGTTTTATTTTCCATATGACTGCATTTCATTTCTGAATATTTATCTCAGATGTTAGACATAACATAAGAATGACTGGAAAGAAATTGTATAGACCTATTTATATTGCTGGTAGGCGGCCTACTTTTTAAAAAGTTTATTTTATAATTTTACAAATTTCTTGTCTTTTGTTATTTTATTTGTTTGTCTTGCATAATTGCTTGATGACTTTAAACATAAGTTATTATTCACCTAATGCTATTAGCATTTACCCTATAGCATTTACAACTATCTTAACATCATGGCTTAACATCTTAACTATCATGGCAATATTTGTATGTCACTGACGTTTGGAGCTACACATGCCTGTTACTATGCCAACAACCATTGCAGTGTCCTTTTCCTCCCTGACCTCGGTGGGGGAAATGGGGGGATGGGTGTAACCTGGCTTCTCCTCTTCAACCCGAGCCTTAAGAGCTGGATTAACCCCCTACGCCTCATAACAATAGGGGCACATGTCTGCCTATCCACCGCGGGACCATTCAGACCTGCTTTACTCACAGACTAATAAGGATTAGTGTTAATGAGACATAAGGAATTAAGTATGAATGAAGATCTCCTTAAGCAGTTATTCAATGCATTCTACACCTCCTCATTCTCCTTCTGTCTCCACTCTTCTGTGTGTTTGAGCACAAGGTGTAATCCTCTTGAAAATCAAAGGTAGGCGGCTCATGAATATAGGCTTAGATCCGACAGCGTTATTTTATTCAGCTTTCTGCCATCTGCCTCGTCTCTTTTCACCTACGCCACTCTCAGCTTGGTACTTACACTCACTTCACTCTCTTCACTTCTTTTTAATGTAGGGCCACTGTTTAATTCCTCACTCTTGTAATGTATGAAGCTTTTCATATGAATCAGATCAACTGTGAAGCGTATAAGGATATTTATTTACAGATTCTGTTTATTGTGCACAATCAGAGATCAGGGGCTTTGTACAATGATAGTAGTTGAACAAACTCAGGTTTACAGGAATAGTTTCAAGTTGATAAAACCAAACCAATTCAGTCACACTTTGTTGGTACTATGACGCTGATCATCAACTTTCTCTGTCAACTTCAGGTTCATGGAGCGCAATCACGTGAAAGTGTGACATCAGTAGCAAACAGCCAATCACATGCCTTGAAACGTTGAGAAACTGCGATTTGCTAATAGCAAGAGAGTCAGCAAGATTATTTTTTCTCTTCTGCAGGTTAAGAAAAGAATATAAAGTATACATGCATTTACACAGCAAGAAGAATATATCTGGCTATATCAGTGCAAGTGAAAGTTATGAAGTTAGTTTATATATATATATATATATATATATATATATATATATATATATATATATACAGTATTGTTCAAAATAATAGCAGTACAATGTGACTAACCAGAATAATCAAGGTTTTTAGTATATGTTTTTATTGCAACGTGGCAAACAAGTTACCAGTAGGTTCAGTAGATTCTCAGAAAACAAATGAGACCCAGCATTCATGATATGCACGCTCTGTGTGAATCAGGTGGCCTATTTAAGGATGAAGCCAACACTTGTTGAACATGCATTTGAAAGCTGAGGAAAATGGGTCGTTCAAGACATTGTTCAGAAGAACAGCGTACTTTGATTAAAAAGTTGATTGGAGAGGAAAACCTATAAAGAGGTGCAAAAATGATAGGCTGTTCAGCTAAAATAATCTCCAATGCCTTAAAATGGAGAGCAAAACCAGAGAGACGTGGAAGAAAACGGAAGACAACCATCAAAATGGATAGAAGAATAACCAGAATGGCAAAGGCTCAGCCAATGATCACCTCCAGGATGATCAAAGACAGTCTGGAGTTACCTGTAAGTACTGTGACAGTAGAAGACGTCTGTGTGAAGCTAATCTATTTTCAAGAATCCCCATAAAGTCCCTCTGTTAAAAAAGGCATGTGCAGAAGAGGTTACAATTTGCCAAAGAACACATCAACTGGCCTAAAGAGAAATGGAGGAACATTTTGTGGACTGATGAGAGTAAAATTGTTCTTTTTTTTGGGTCCAAGGGCCACAGGCAGTTTGTGAGACGACCCCAAACTCTGAATTCAAGCCACAGTACACAGTGAAGACAGTGAAGCATGGAGGTGCAAGCATCATGATATGGGCATGTTTCTCCTACTATGGTGTTGGGCCTATTTATCGCATACCAGGGATCATGGATCAGTTTGCATATGTTAAAATACTTGAAGAGGTCATGTTGCCCTATGCTGAAGAGGACATGCCCTTGAAATGGTTGTTTCAACAAGACAATGACCCAAAACACACTAGTAAACGGGCAAAGTCTTGGTTCCAAACCAACAAAATTAATGTTATGGAGTGGCCAGCCCAATCTCCAGACCTTAATCCAATTGAGAACTTGTGGGGTGATATCAAAAATGCTGTTTCTGAAGCAAAACCAAGAAATGTGAATGAATTGTGGAATGTTGTTAAAGAATCATGGAGTGGAATAACAGCTGAGAGGTGCCACAAGTTGGTTGACTCCATGCCACACAGATGTCAAGCAGTTTTAAAAACTGTGGTCATACAACTAAATATTAGTTTAGTGATTCACAGGATTGCTAAATCCCAGGAAAAAAAAATGTTTGTACAAAATAGTTTTGAGTTTGTACAGTCAAAGGTAGACACTGCTATTTTTTTTAACACACCCCTTTCAACTAATACCCCAATTGCACAGCCTTAAGAGCGTGCATATCATGAATGCTGGGTCTCATTTGTTTTCTGAGAATCTACTGAACCTACTGGTAACTTGTTTGCCACGTAGCAATAAAAATCTACTAAAAACCTTGATTATTCTGGTTAGTCACATTGTACTGCTATTATTTTGAACAATACTGTATATACAGAGGACATATAAGCACATAATACATGTAAGCTCACATGTAGTTATTTTTAAAGCTTTATCTATCAATTCAAAATTGTATTTATATTACATATTATTTGTATGTTCATTTGAACTAAATGTTAAATAATAATTGTTAAACTAAAATCTCTCTTGTGTAATGTATTAGAAGTATAATAATTACAGGTGCTGGTTATATAATTAGAATATCGTGAAAAAATGTGATTTATTTCACTAATTCCATTCAAAAAGTGAAACAAAAAGGATTTTTTTCAATCTTGGCCAATTGAAAAGTATGACCAATAAAAGTATGAGCATGTACAGCACTCAATACTTAGTTGGGGCTCCTTTTGCCTGAATTACTGCAGCAATGCGGCGATCAGTCTGTGGCACTGCTCAGGTGTTATGAGAGTCCAGGTTGCTCTGATAGTGACCTTCAGCTCTTCTGCATTGTTGGGTCGGGCATATCGCATCTTCCTCTTCAAAATACCCCATCGATTTTCTATGGGTTTAAGGTCAGGAGAGTTTGCTGGACAATTAAGAACAGGGATACAATGGTCCTTAAACCAGATACTGGTTGCTTTGGCACTGTGTGCAGGTGCCAAGTCCTGTTGGAAAATGAAATCTGCATCTCCATAAAGTTGGTCAGCAACAGGAAGCATGAAGTGCTCTAAAACTTCCTGGTATACGGCTGCTTTGACCTTGGAAAATACAGTGACCAACACCATTATATGACATGGCACCCCAAACCATCACTGGCTGTGGAAACTTTACTCTGGACCTTAAGCAACGTGGATTGTGTGCCTCTCCTCTCTTCCTCCAGACTCTGGGACCCTGATTTCCAAAGGAAATGCAAAATTTACTTTCATCAGAGAACATAACTTTGGACCACTCAGCAGCAGTCCATTCCTTTTTGTATTTAGCCCAGGCGAGACGCTTCTGACGCTGTCTGTTGTTCAAGAGTGGCTTGACACAAGGAATGCGACAGCTGAAACCCGTGTCTGCGCATACGTCTGTGCGCAGTGGTTCTTGAAGCACTGACTTCAGCCCATTCTTTGTGAATCTCCCCCACATTTTTGAATGGGTTTTGTTTCACAATCCTCTCCAGGGTGTGGTTATCCGTATTGCTTGTACACTTTTTTATACCACATATTTTCCTTCACTTTCACCTCTCTATTAATCTGCTTGGACACAGAGCTTGAAGTCAACTGGCAAGAAGTCTCATAAGCAAGAGAAATGGCCTTGACTATGCACTTGCTTGACTGTCTGTTTTGACGCCAGGAGACATTTTTTAGGTGATCCAATGCAGACAAGCAGCTGATTGGTTTTCCACCACAGGGTATCTCTGTGGACATAAGTATCCAGCGTTCTCACTGGACACACAAGGTTCAGCTTTTCATGGTCCTGATCTCTGAAAGGAGGATAGAACATAGTATGTTGATTGGCATCTTGGGGGACTTAGCCCGGCTTAGGGTAAAGGAATGCCTTGACCATCCCCAGTGCAAACTCAATCTGCAGAAAAGCCTTCTAGCACAATAGCCAGGTCCCAAGCTGGAACTCTGCTACGAATTGCAGATGAACCATGAAAGAAAGGTGTCACCAATGGGTTTCTCCACGCAGACATGCCACCCAAAGGGACATGGTAAGCCGCGATGGCTGCCACATACACCTTCAGTGTGGAAGGGGATAGCCCTGCAGAAAAACTCTAGCAGAAACTCTAGTACTGAACCGACCAGGAGTTTACTGGATTTACACATTCTGTATGAAGACGCAAAGACCCTCCACATAAAGTTTCCTTGTGGATGGAGCTCTAGAGTGAAGGATGGTCTCTACAACCTCGGTTGAGAGACCTGAGTCTATAAGTTGGGCCACGTCAGGAACCAAACCACAAGTTCCATATCTTTGGCCGGGGGTGAAGGATCATGCCTCCCGCCTGAGACAGAAGGTCCCACCTGACCAGAATCTCCAAGGGAGAGCCGTTAAGGAGGAATACTAGGTCCGAGAACCACACAGTGCTCGGCCAGTACAGCGCTACCACAAGTAGACTTATCCCATCCCGGCGGACCTTCTCCAGAACTCCTGGGAGCAGAGCAATCAGCCCGAGTCTACGTCTGTACCATAGCCCCAGATGAATGCCATGAAGACAGCCATCCTTTCCAGGCAATTTATGGGCCATGAGAGATGATGGCTCCTCCACAGACCCTGAGCTGAGCGGCCTTCCATTACTGCTTCCCAACCCGTGAGAGAAGCATCTGTCGTGAGTGGCATGCAATGACAAAGAGCTCCTAACACAGGGCCTTGGGACAAGAACCGAGGCTTTCTTCATATAACCAGAATAGCTGTCTCGTGTAGCACATGTGGTATTTTGTTTTTTTGGGCCATGTTCTCCTGTTTCTGTCTAAATCCCACCCCCCTTGTTATCTCGTTATTGGTTTCATTTTCCCCACCTGTGTTCCCTCATTCCCTGCTTGATTTTTCCCCTTTATAAACTCCTTGTGTTTGTTAGTCTTGGTCAGATTGTTGTCATGTCTACGTCTCCCGTTTTCCCTGTGATTCCTTTTTGGCATGTTTTCAGTTTGTTTTGTTATTTCTAGTTTATTTATATTTATGTTTATTTTTGTAATAAATTCACCTTCGTCCTCACCTTAGTTTTCTTTAAGTTACACGTAACATATCGATCCGACCATGTCAAAGACTCCGCGCAAGAATTCACTTCACCCACCAGCACCCACTGTCTCGTGTTCCTATTACGATCATATTCTCCGGTTTCAGTCTCAAGCGTCCCTCCGCCAACAAGGGGCGGATTTGAGAAGTTTTGCAGGAGAATTCCTGAGAGTGGCAGAGGGACTGAGATTGAATGAAGGGCCTCTAAAAGACTTGTTCTTTTATGCGCACAACAAGCCCATGGACTGGCTGCTCAGGAGCGCTTATGAGAGTGCTTCCTTTGGGTTGATGGTGGAGGGTCTTGCTCATCTGCAGGAACGAGATGCCAGGGAGTGGAGGACTGTTCCGGTGGTCCCAGCTCCGGTGGTCACTGTTCCAGTGGATCCAGTTCCAGTGGACCATGTCCCGGTGGCCTCGAAACGGAGGAGGAGAAGGAAGGCTCCCTCCGTGACTGTTCCGTGGGGCCCTGTTCCAGGGGGCCCTGTTCCGGTGGTACCAGTTCTGGTGGTACCAGTTCTGGTTAATCATGTTCCGGTGGATCGTGGTCCCAGTTCCGGTGGATCGTGTTCCGGTGGTCCCTGTTCCGGTGGATCATGTTCCGGGGGTCCCTGTTCTGATGGATCCTGTTCCGGTGGTCCCAGTTCCAGTGGTCTCAGTTCCGGTGGATCGTGTTCCGGTGGTCCCTGTTCCGCTGGTCCCTGTTCCGGTGGACTCCGTTCCGGTTAAATCCGTTCTGGTGGACACTTAGATTCGCCTTTCTGCCTGCTCATTCCACACTCGACGTGACACAGCCTCAACCCCAACTTTTGCATGTCGATGTCGAACCACCATCTGCTCCGACCACCCTGACCTGCCGCTGTATACACTTTACCCACTAGTGCAGATGTTGTTTTTAGGGACAATGCCAAGCTAGGGGACAGATAGTTGTTCCACTTTCAGCAGCCATACTCTTGTGTACTTGCTAGCCAGTGTGTACTTGAGGACTAATTAAACAGGACGAGTATGGCTTATTCCACAACTTCAATAATTCTTTGTGGAGGTTGGGAAAAAATGGAGGGCCCCGTAGTGGAGGTATTGTATTTGGTGCCAGAAGCACTCATTGCTTTTAGGATGAGCGCCCTGTTTCTAAGCTGGCCAATCAATGCTTAACTTGCAACACAACCCAAGAGACTACCTCCACCAGCTCCAGTTAACATAAAGCTCCATAAATGTTGTCTATATGCTGTATTTTGAATATTTAGTCTTTTGAAGAGCAGCATGAACATGTCCTTTTGTGTTCCACAGAAGAAAGTAAGTCAAACAGGAATAACATGAGGGTAAGTAAATGATGACATAATTAACAGTTTCTATTGAAATGTGTTTTAAAAGTCAGATCAAGTATTTTTGTTCAAAAATTGCTTCATTTCCTCAGCAAGACATCATGTCTATTTTCTATGAATGCAATCTGCCTGTGCATCCTGTGTGTCTGCCTTTACATTGACTTCTATTCTGCTCTCTGTGTGATACCACTGCTCATTATGCACCTCTCTCCCTCCTCTCCAATTACTATCCTCACAAGTCATTTAGTGAGTGGTCTTAGACGACTACGACACTCACTATATATTGCCCAGCCTGGAAAAAATACAGAAGAGGAAACAGGGCTTTATAATTTTGATGTCAAATTATAAACACAAAATAAAAAATTATCATTGATATTTAATTGTAGAAAGGATGTTTGTTTTAGATTGCAGTCATGTTTAGAAAGCAAAAATGCAAATTGTATATATACTGTAATATTCCTGTGCCAGTAGCACCTTTTCATACTTTTGATTGTTGACGTCGACATGAGGCATAACTTTCAAGAATGTGGAAGGTGGGCAAGAATCAGTTTAAAGAAGAGGCATCAGGCTCACTCTCTGGTCTTCTTTAGATATGAGATACATGCTCTGACATGAATTATCCCCAGATAGACTGATATTCACATGTCCTTTGGGATTCAGAGAGCCCTTCACAAAATCCACCCTCCCTCTACCCTCCCCTCTTTTTCAAGAGGCTCTCTAATCCTTGTTCTCCATTTGTTCTCCACCTGTCTGTTGACTATCACCTGTCTTATGGCTGGCAGAAAGGCCGTCTGTCTACTGCAGATATGCTGTGAATTGAACTACCATTCAGTAAGAGAAATCAAATACGGAATACATATACGGAAATAAATACCAAATATTAACATGAAATATGGTGCTTCCCTATACAAAAGTTGTCTGAATGATTATGGGGTGTTGTAGTTGGTTGCCAGGATATTGCTTTGATTGTTAAGGTGCTTGTGTGTGTGTGTGCTTGTGTGTGTGTGTGTGTGTGTGTGTGTGTGTGTGTGTGTGTGTGTGTGTGTGTGTGTGTGTGTGTGTGTGTGTGTGTGTGTGTGTGTTCATATTTTTCTATCCTGTTGGGAACTTCAACCTGAACACACACAGACTCATTGGGACTCATGTCACTGTGGGGACCTATTGAGATCCCCATAAGGAAACAAGCTTATAAATTATACATAATAGGTATTTTTGAAAATGTAAAAATGCAGAAAGTTTTCTGTGATGGTAAGCTTAGGGGTAGGGTTAGTGCAAAGGGGATATAATATACAGTTTGTACAGTATAAAAACCATTACGTCTATGGAGAGTCCCCACAAAGATAGCGAACCAGACAAGAATGTATTGAGTATTATAATTATATTGAGTGATTATAAGGTATAACTACATTGATTTAACATGGGGTCAGGCTAGATTTAGGGTAATACTGGATATTATCTAGATATTACAATTACCAGTACTACAGTACATACACTCACCTTAAGGATTATTAGGAACACCTGTTAAATTTCTCATTAATGGAATTATCTAATCAACCAATCACGTGGCAGTTGCTTCAATGCATTTAGGGGTGTGGTCCTATAATGCAATTCCTAGCCTCTAAACCTAAACAGAAGACTAAGAAAGCTTCAGGCCCAGACGGCATCTCATCTGCTTGTTTGAAAGCCTGCGCTGACCAACTGGCCCCAGTCTTCACGCAGATCTTCAACAGATCATTGGAGCAATGTGAAGTTCCCTGCTGCTTCAAATGCTCCACTATCATTCCCGTCCCCAAAAAAAACCCAAATCACTGGACTTAATGACTACAGACCTGTCATGAAGTCATTTGAAAGACTGGTGTTGGCCCACCTGAAGGACATCACTGGACCCTTGCTGGATCCTCTTCAATTTGCCTATAGAGCAAACAGGTCTGTGGATGATGCAGTCAACATTGGACTGCATTATATCCTGCAACATCTCGACAGACCTGGGACTTATGCAAGGATCTTATTTGTGGACTTTAGTTCGGCCTTTAAAACCATCATGGCTGAGCTCCTCACAGCCAAACTGACCCAGCTCTCCATGCCATCCTCAATCTGTTAGTGGATCTCCAGTTTCCTGACAGACCGGCAGCAGCGGGTGAGACTGGGTAAACTCACATCCAGATCTCTCACAATCAGCACTGGTGCCCCCAGGGGTGCGTTCTCTCCCCACTGCTCTTCTCCCTGTACACCAATGACTGCACTTCTAAAGACCCCTCTGTCAAGCTCCTAAAATTTGCAGACGACACCACTGTCATCGGCCTTATCCAGAACGGTGACGAGTCTGCTTATAGACTGGAGGTTGAACAGATGGCTGTCTGGTGCAGTTATAACAACCTTGAGCTGAACGAGCTCAAAACAGTGGAGATGATAGTGGACTTCAGGAGGAACAGCCCAACACTCCCCCCACTCACCCTCATGAACAGCACTGTGGACGCAGTGGAGTCTTTCAGGTTCCTGGGCACTACCATCTCTCAGGACCTGAAGTGGGACAATCACATTGACTCCATTGTGAAATGCAGAGACTGTACTTCCTTCGTCAGCTGAGGAAGTTCAAGCTGCCACAGGAGCTGCTGATTCAGTTCTACTCGGCTGTCATTGAGTCTGTCTTATGCACCTCCATCACTGTCTGGTTTGGTTCAGCTACCAGATCAGACATCAGGAGACTGCAGTGTACCATCCGTACTGCAGAGAGGATCATTGGTGCCCACCTACCAACCCTCCAGGACCTGTACTCTTCCAGAGTGAGGAAGAGAGCAGGTAAAATCATCACAGACTGCACTCACCCCGGACACCACCTGTTTGAACTGTTCAGGACGTCAGGACGGCGACTCCGATCACTGGCCACTAGAACATCTAGGCACAGGTCTTCCCACAGGCCATTTCCCTCTTGAACAGTTAACCCCCCAACCACCCACCCCCAAGGCAAATGCCTGTAAGTGCAATTACTTACTCCCACTGCTTAGTGCAATATCTCCTAAACTCAGGTGATTATTTATATTTATTCTTACTCTCCAAATACTGTACTTGTTCATAATCTATGTCTTTTCTGACTAAACGTAACCGTGACCTTATACTGTTTATATTTTTCTTTATATTTTTATTCTTAGAATTTTTTTATTTATTACTGTTGTATTTGTATTGTATATGTGCACTGGAAGCTTCAGCACCAAAACAAATTCCTTGTGTGTGAAAGCACACTTGGCATTAAAGCTCTTTCTTCTGATTCTCTTACCTCAACCATCACAACTAACCTAACCCTATAACTTTTGTCAACAACGTCAGTTTTTGTCAACTCAGTCAGTATTTAACACCATCAGATGACGGTTTCTTTCTTTTTTTTTTTTTTTTTAAGGAGGTTAGAAAATTAAGGAATTTAGGAACTGGATTTTTCATTTAAATTTTTTTTATAATAATAATAAAAAAAAAATAATAATAATAAAAATAATTTTTAAATTATTGTTATAAAAAGGTCGCCACCCATGATTGCGGTTTTGAGTAATGAACCAGGCTGGGAGTTTTTAAAAGCCTCAGGAATCTTTTGCAGGTGTTTAGAGTTAATTAGTTGATTCAGATTATTAGGTTAATAGCTCGTTTAGAGAACCTTTTCATGATATGCTAATTTTTTGAGATGGGGTTTTCATGAGCTGTATGCCAAAATCATCAGTATTAAAACAATAAAAGACCTGAATTATTTCAGTTGGTGTGCAATGAATCTAAAATATATGAAATTTTAATTTTATCATTACATTATGGAAAATAATGAACTTTTATCACAATATGCAAATTTTTTGAGAATGACCTGTATATATATGTAAGGGATAATGTACATCCAGCCGGTTGTTATCACAGAATAAACCCTGACAGAGTGATCAGGATCCCGACGCGAAGTACTTGACTCAAGTAAATTAGACACAAAATATTGTTTTGGGTTTAAATATTTTATTACCTCTTATGCAAAGCTTCCGCAAAGAAAAACAGTTCCAAACTGCTTTAAGCATAGATTACAATGGAAGACTGCAAGGGATAGTTCACCCAAAAATGAAAATTAGCCCTTGATTTACTCACCCTCAAGTCATCCTAGGTGTATATGACATTCTTCTTTCAGACAAATAAAATCTGAGTTATAATAATAAATGTCCTGGCTAATCCAAGCTTTATAATAACTGCAGTAGTTGTAGCTCTGTTTTTGAAGTCCATAAAAATGCAGCTGTCCGTCAAATAACGTTCTCCACATGGCTCCGGGGGGTTAATAAAGGCCTTCTGAAGTGAATCAATGCGTTTGTGTAAGAAATATATCCATATTTAAAACTTTATGAAGTAATGTTTCGGACAATCGCCTTCCGTATTCTGTTTATGGGCAAAGTGTTGAAAGTGCCTCTGCAGTTCAAAGTCATGGTCATCAGATGTAGCATAAGTATCTTGAAGGCACTTTCAACACGTTTCCATGGAAGGCGATCGGCTGCAACTTTAATTCATAAAATATGGATACTTTTCTTACACAAACGCATCAATTCACCTCAGAAGTCTTTTATTAACCCCCCAGAGCCGCGTGGAGCACGTTATTTGACAGAGAGATGCATTTTTAATGTATTTATAAAGCTTGGATTAGCAAGGACATTTATTATTATAACTCTGATTGTGTTAATTCGTCTGAAAGAAGAACGTCATATAAGTTACACCTAGGATGACTTGAGGGTGAGTAAATCATGACTAATTTTAATTGTTGGGTGAACTTTCCTTTGCAGTTTTCCACTGTAACACTGGTAGTAGTTAAGTGTTTTTGACAGCGGACTGACACATTAAGCATATAGTTCCGGTCGAGTAGTACCCGGATGGGCGGTGTGTTATTAATTTTGGAGGTTGTTATCTGGGAATAACACACCACTGGAATGCAAGATTGACCAATCAGAATCAAGTATTCCACAGAGCTGTGTAATATATGTATATATAATCATATATATATATATAATCACTTAGATCCTCTACTGTACACAATTATTACATATTATTAAATATTCTGAATCTTCCGATCCAATCTGACTTCTGACCTGTAATGCTGCCTGAATCATAATCATTGATTGCCAGAGGAGAACTGGCACCCTGACTGAGCCTGGTTTCGCCCAAGGTTTTTTTCTCCATTCTGTCAACTGATGTAGTTTTGGTTCCTTGCCACTGTCACCTTTGGCTTTTGGCTTGTTTAGTTTGGAACACTAAATATTCAACAATATTATTGATCTGCCTCCATCACTGAATTTACTTAAACATTTTCTTAGCCTGAACATCTAAACCATGTTTTGTCCCTAATTCCTATAGAATGTGTGATTTCAGTATATTGATATTTCATCAACCTCAGAGACAGTGAGGATCCCTCAGACCATGTGTGTAATATTCTATTACTATGGACTCCTGCTGCACATAATATCCTATTAATGAACACTCTAAATTCAAAGGCAGACACTCATTTTGTGGGCAGTTACAGATTTAAGCAGAAGAATTGGCCTGTCTTTATAAATACTCAGATGAATGAGACAAGCCAAGAACAGGCTTGTACTGTTACTCACATATGACTTTATGTGAGGCTGTGGATTCAACAATATCATATTCTCTATGGAAAACCACTATCGGCTTGTGCTTATGGCAAGATCATTAACTTAGCTGTCTTTCTGGTGTTTCTTGAGCATTATTTGTTGCAAAGTGTTTTGAGGGTCATGATTTTTATTCAAGCAGTTTCTTGGACATTTTAGGCATATGTCCACACAATTATCAAATATATCCATCTTTGAGGTAATTTTTGTGATGCATCAAATGGACACAAAAGTGATATTGTCATACTACATACACAGTACTGCTTTCTATTTGTAAAAAATAGTATGTGAAACATGCATTATTTTAAGGTAAAATAGAAAAGGGTAAAATAGAAAAGGTTGTAGAAAAGTATGTTCAAGAAGGTTTAAGTAGGGTCAAGAAGGTTCATTCGGAAATGGCATATTTTGGCTAAATGTAGTTGGCTATCCAGGTATTTCATGCATACTGAAAATTTTCAAATCAGAGCAGTCTCTCCCGCTGGAATGGCACGGATACATGCAGAGAGACTTTCCCTTCGGGTGCTTCAGCTCAAACTAGCAGTTTTTTTTCTAAAAAAGCAAAGCACAGTTGGAGAGTGTCTTTGTAAAGATGCCTTTCTGCTATGCTTGTTTCTGGATGCGGTCGACATTGTGCAATTTGCAAGGCCGCAGCTAGCACTGACAACAGGAGCGTTTTCGTTTACAGGTTAATCCCCACGTGCCTCCCATTCACGGATGAGTTGGCTCATCTCACTGCAAGCTTAATTTCCCATTCGGAGCTCCGGATGAGGATGAGTTGTCAATAGCGGCATTGGAGCATGGGCTAGTGCCTTCTGACACAGAAGAATCAGCTTTGGAGCGGTAGCCCAGTCTGAGTATGGCGCAGAGTTGGTGGCCATGCTTGCCTAGGCCGCCGTGAACATTGGGCTGAATCCTCTGCCCTGTTCTGAGCCCTCGTGGTTGGATGATTGGTATATGGGCTCAAAGTGTGATTCGTCCCTGTGCCGTTCTTCCTGGAAGTGCATGAGTAGCTCACAAAGTCATGCAGGGCAGCTTTTACTGACCGTTCCCATTTCACTTGGACCTCCGCCCTCACTACCCTTGATGGTGGGGTGGTTCCTCAGGTGGAAGATGCGATGGCAGTGCATTTATGTCACAACATGTGACGCTCCAAGTAGAATGGAGACTGGCACATAGCTGGCCCTGGGGCCTGCGCAAATATGCATTCCCCCCAGTGAGCCTGATTGCACAGACGTTGTGCAAAGTCAGGAAGGACTGTTGTTTGTCCTATTGTTTGTGCTGTATTGGCCCACCCGGACTTGTTTCTCAAAGCTCATGGTCCTTGCGACAGTCCCTCCCTGGTGAATCCCCCTTAAGAGGGACCTCATTTCTCAGGGACGGTGCACTATCTAGCACCTGTGCCCAGACCTCTGGAAGCTCCATGTTAGGCCCCTGAGTGGGACGTGGAAGACTTGACTGTGTGATAGACACAATAATGAGGCAGGCCTATGCTTTGAAGTGGAGTTTGTTCGCTAACTGGTGTGGTTACTGAGGGGAAGACCCACAGAGATGCGCAGTTGTGTCAGTGTGTCTTTAGGGAAGCATAACCTGATCATCAGGTTCTTCAGAGGTGCCAGGAGGTTGAATCATCCTAGGCCATGCCTTCTTCCCTCATGAGATCTTTCTGTAGTCTTGCTGGGCCTAGAGGGAGCACCTTTTGAGCCACTGGAGTCAGTTGGGCTTAGGTCTGTCATTTTCCTGAGACTACGACCGATCTACGTTCTTAAAGTTCCCACTAACCCATTTAGGGTGGTGAACTTGCAAGTGCTGCCTTTAGATGAGGCAGAGCCCACCTAATCATTGCTGTGTCCTGTACACGCTCTGCATATTTACTTGGACCACACGCAGAGCTTTACATGCTCTGAGCAGCTCTTTGTCTGTTTTGGGGACAGCAGAAGGGGAAGGCTGTCTCCAAAAATAGGTTGGCCCATTGAATCTCAGATACTGTTGCCTTGGCATATCAGCACATTGAAACGTTCCATGCCCTTTCAGAGATTGAGCACACTCCATGAGGAGTGTTGCATCGTACTGGGCTTTAGCCAACAGTGTCTCTCTAACAGACATCTGCAGAGCTTTGCAAGATTTAACAATCTCTGGGTTGAGCCAGTTTTGTTCCATGTGTTTTCAGGTACGAGCAGGTAAGCTGTGGGCAACTGCTCCCCTTGCATACAGCACCTTTCCCCTCCCTGAGGCAATAACGTGTGCTTTTTTTGTCCATGTTCCCCAAACCAGTGACCCCTTAATGTATCTTACTTAGAAAATAAAAAGAAGAACAGAAAAGGCCAAAGGGAAGTCTGGCTGAAGCAACCTATTCCCATTGTAAGTACAGTCCTTTCGGTCCCTGATTTGTGCGAAGGACTACATGGCTTATGTAGGGCCCTAGGTAGGTTATGATGTAGTGAATGCACCTGCATTGCCAATACCTTATAACTCGGTTAATAGGGACCCCTAATGTCAGTCCTCAACATGTTGAAGTGACTGACAGATAGTTGTTGTAACCTCCAGGGAGCAAGACGTGGTGTCCCTCCTTTCACAAGGGTCTGGTCTACCCGCTGGATGGCGGGACACTCTCTCGGCTCCTCAGCACAAGCATGAATGAGTGGATGTGCGCCATCTGCTTTTATACATGTATGTCTGGGGGAGTGGCAAATGCAAATTAAACTTGCCAATCCTCATTGGCCTTTTCTCAAGTATCAGAGGTGTTTGGGGCTCACAAGTGCGATCCCTAGTGTCAGTCACTGACACCATGCCTCATTCCCTCCATCAGGGAACGGAGGTTACAACAGTACAACAGTATTCCTGATTATTAATTTTTGCCAGATACATTTTATTCCCAAACTAAGCCCTCGCTTATAGTCAAGTGCTTTGCAAAGCCTATAAAAAGTACAAGTTCAACAATATAAAGTAGCAATATAAATAACAATTTATTCACAAATAAAAATCACTAATTGGTAACTTCAGACCTAATGTAGATTATTTAAATTCTTCCATTCTTCCTCCAGTTGCCCTTTCTCAGGCTCCCCCTCCTGCCCCTCGGTGAAACGGTCCTCTGTCCCAGGGGAGAGGCTGTCCACCCCCGCAGCTGTGAGAATGAGAGAGGATGTCAGTGCTGTTATCTGAACTATCTCCAGGGTGCAGTATCAGCCCTGAACAGCACTGGCCCAGACACAGTCAGCGCAGCCCCGTCAGCAGCGACACGACTGATACAATCTGTGTTTAGTGAATCAGCTCTTGCTCCCTGTTTCCCTCTCTCTCTCACACACACACACACACACACACACACACACACACACACACACACACACACACACACACACACACACACACACACACACACACACACACACACACACACACACACACACACACACACACACACACACACACACACACACACACACACACACACACACACACATACACACGTATTTTCACTCTCTCTTGTCAGAAAGTCCACAGGGAGCCCCTCAGCCTTACAGCTAATCAATTCAGTGCAAATAGTTTTATTGACATGACAAATGTTACATCTGCATCTCCAGAACAGATTTGGACAAGCTGTGTACATTTAGAGAGAAGGACAGAATATATACCTGCACTGACGATATTTGTTTAATACTTAAATAAGAAACTCACAAAACAAATAGAATCACAAACATTGACATGAGTATAGTGCAAGCATTTGCACACTTTACATCCCGGGCTGGACTTACAGAAATTATTTTTACAGTTTATCTGTGAAAAGTATTTTATACAATTTTGGGAAAACATTATTATTATTATTATTATTTTAAAGGACAAGGAAATTAAATGATTTTAAGCAAGGTAATTGTACAAACCAGACGTACTGTCTGTTTTTGTGGCCCCACTTTATTTTAGGTGGCCTTAACTACTATGTACTTACATCAAAAATTAAGTACAATGTACTTACTGTGTTCATATTGTATTGCAAAACACCTTTGCTGATATTGAGGTGGGATATGGGTAAAGTTAGGGACAGGTGTGGTGGTATGGGTAAGTTTAAGGGTAGGGTTAGGTACAAGGGAAGTGTCAACAGTGTAATTACAAATGTAATTACAGAAATTAATTACAGATGTAATTACATGACGGTATTTTTAAAAATGTAAGTACAATGTAAAAACATGTATGTACACAATAAGTGCAATGTATCAAATTATTAATTAAAATGTTAGTACATAGTAGTTAAGGCCACCTAATATAAAGTGGGTCCGCATGTAGGCACAATCAACCACTGTCTAGGATTTCTTAAAGGAATTTTGCACAGATTCTGAGGAAACAGGGATAAACGCAGGACTAAAACACACACATTAACGAGAACTGACAAACGCTAAGGAGAACGGAAGGCTTATAAGCATGAAAAAACAAAGGTAACTAATAAGTTGATTAACAAGACACAGGTAAATTAAATGACTAATTAATCAGACAGCAGAAAAAAAGGTTGTTACATTATAACATTAAACATATGTTACATTATACCCCCGCCGTAACTAGTCTAACTGAGGAGGGAGGGGGCTCTGGAGGAGGAAGTGGAGGAGTGATGTGCCCAGAGGCTGGAGGCGAAGCTAGGGGATCCTCTAGGTTGGATGGAGCTGGTGGCCTGACAATCAGCAGATCCTCATAGTAAGAGGGAAATGGAGAAGGGCTAATGGACACTGGCGGTGCTGAGGAACAGGCTGTTTGAGGAGGTGGGAGAAGGAGGATGGGCAGGGATTCTGAAGATACAGAGAGCGCTGGAGATACAGGAAGCACTGGAGACTGGAGATGCAGGGGGTCCTTTAGTTCATCCAAATATCCTTCAGAGACCATTTTAGACTCACACAGCGATGGCAGTGTGGGCGGGGCTATCCTCCAAACCCTTGAGTTTCACTAATATTCTCTCTGCGATGCAAAGCACAGCAGGTAAATCCATGCTGATACAGTATTGGTCAGTTCTTCTGTTATGGAATGTGGTATAGAAGCACACAAAGACAAGGAATAATACTAGGAAATATACTAATAACAATAGATTTAGTTTTATTCTATACATTGCATTAAAATGTAAAGATGATGAAAGGGTAAATGCAAATGAAAAATCCAGTCTGATGCTTTTAAAAGCACACACAAGATATTTTTGCATTTATCTGTATTCTGCTGTTAAGGACTGGGCATACACTTCATATGTTCTCTGTAGTGCAAAGGCAGGAAGTGCTGTTCCAAGCTGTTGCCTCTCATTTCCCCTCTGAATCTCTCACTGCTGTTCCACTGCCTGCCTCCATTTCCTCTGAACGTGTACAAGAGAGAGTTAGGAATAAGCAAGTGACGTATGGAGCAGCAGTTTATTTGCTACTCAGCTGAATCACTGTTAGATTATCTTTGTTTTGGCCCATCAGTGGGTGTCAGATTTAGACACAGAGTCACAGACGTGTCTGAGATCAAAACTGTGGAAACCAGAGTTGGACATGTGATGTTGTTGTAATTTTCTTGTGTTCACACTGCATGTAATGTCATACGATTTATGAGAAGGAAAAGAATGGCATGCTGCTGATAACTATATTTGATGAAGAAAGTTTCACAAGACTCACATAAAATGTTCTTGTAGTTCAAACTTTAAAGCATGCCGCTAGCATCAACAAGGTCATGGATTCAATTCCTGGGCAATGCATAAACTGATAAAATGCATACAATGTAATGTAGAAGTCTCTTGGGATAAAAGTGTCTGCCAAATGCAAATGTAAATTAAGTTATCACTCAACATTCAGATCCATCAAGCCTCTCACATTTGATTTCCTTTAAATTTTCTCTATACAGGTTTATAACTGCTCAGTTCCCCACACAGGTCTCAAGCTCATATCTAGCAAAGATCTCAGTTTCTGTCTCACAGCTCATTTTTCACTTCCCAAATGTGCTCTGATGGTCTGCAATAATTCAATTAACAAATGACCATCCATATTTGATTAAGGCTTTAATAATTGCCAGCCATGGCTAGATAACTTTTGATAACTAGTGCTCTGTAAAAGATAATTCACTCTGATAAGTAATTATACTTTTCTATTAAAGTTCCATGATGGACTTCTACCACTCATTTGTAGGGAATCTGCAGAATATTTAATAGGAAATCACTTACAGCTTATGAAATTAAACTGTCTGTAAAGCAGAACTTTAATTTTGATATAATTAAATTAAAAGGTGTCAGTTTATAACTAAAGGCGGGTGAATTATATGACAGCTCCATTTGCTGTGGGGTTTCTATACTACACTGCCATCCAAAAGGTTGGGCTCTGTAAGATTTTTTTATGTTTTGACTGCATTTATTTGATCAAAAATAATAAAACAAAAATCAGGACACTTTGATGAATAGAGCAGGTTCAAAAGAATATAATTTATTTGAAATAGCTATCTTTTGTATATGACTATATCAAATGTCTTTGCTGCTTTTGATCAATTTAATACATCACTGCTAAAAATATTAATTTCAAATAATAATTTAATAATAATTTAAAAATATATTACTGACCCCAAATCTTTGAGCAGTAGTGTATGTATACAAAATTATATTTATGATAATATTATGAATAAATATTATTTTTAAATAAATGTAGCCTATATGTTGTGACTCGCTGTAAGATTTGACTGCTAAGCAAAGTATTAATGCAATTAAAGTTTTATAAGCAAAGTATTAATACAAATGCAGTTTTGGATAATTCATCATTCATTAGCATCTGTAAGCTTTATTCTCTTGTCCAATGACAAATCATGGCTGATTCTGGATGCTAAAGTCCTGGGAATGGAATATTTATGCGTGTCCCTGCAGGCCTCTTGCAGGCTGGAGGGCTGGTTGCAGTCCTTTGGCTCTCTCCTGCTGTGTGATGTATTGAACAGGAGTGTTGAGCTGGACTCTGGAGGGGCCTAAGGCTGTTGTCGATTGGCACCACCATATTTGTGATGTTTTTTTATGAGCATTCACGTCAGTCCAGGCCTGAAGAAGCCAGAGTGCCTTAACAAAGCACCGAAAGAGAGGCCTGTGTTCTCCAGCTCTGGGATCAGCTGCTCTTCACTACAGCTCCATTAATACTAACCCACTGCCCCTCACACCTCAGCCCGAGGTCAGCATTCATGGCACCACGACACCATGCACAAGAACATACTGTCTCATCATATCTATTGATAGACATTCAACTAAACACAACGGACACACTTCATTATGCTCCATTTGTCATGAACAACCCTTACAGGATAGTTTTTTAGGAGTAGGAGTTTTTTTTAATAATATACTTTAGTGCAGTGCATTTAAATGCTGGCTGGTTGACTATTAATTTTATTCTGTAATAAAATATATTAGCTTTTCTACATTTTTTAAATATAAATATTGTATTGTACATTTTGAATTTCTCAATAAATTTTTTTTTCAGTATGAACAGTTTGTGTGTTTTGACACTATTTGAGCATTTGATTGAATTTGATTCACATAAATTGAATTTGCTTAATTCTGACCTGATTCAATTGATTTGATTGGTTTATTTACCAAGATTAAGCTAAAGGAACCCTTTTCTTCAGGTTGGCATGTTTCAACAAATTTAGACAAAAATACATTCACTAAACAATATTTCTGAATAATTGTACTTGCCTGTACTTGCATATAATTTACAGTAATATGTAATAAAAAGCCACTTAAGTGTACTTAAAGAAAGTACACTTTCATGACTATACATTTCTTTAAGTACACAGTTTATAAAGTACACTTTGCCATAATGTCAAATTAAAGGTTTTATTTCAAAGTACATTTTAAATAATGCTTTAGTCATGTTTGGTCATGCCTTAAATATTGAAAGTAATGTGACTAACATACTAAAGCACATGTAAAGTAGTGTGTTGTTAACGTTAATAGTAAATGTACTGCATTGCAACTTCATCATTACAAATGTGTAAATGCAAATAGATTGAAATGCATGACACATAAGTTTTCATAGAAATAGCATTAACATATATTTTAATTTACCATAAATGTTTATCCAACAGTACACTTCAAACATGTTTAAAAGACAAAATAATTTACAATACATTATCCCAAATGTTTCCCAGAATGTTTAAATCCATAGAAATAAGCAATTTTAGCCATGACATTCACCAATTAATGACATCATACCCTGTTACTCTCGATTTCTGTGGAAATCATTGAAACACCAAAGACGCTTTAATATATTATAATTTATTAGACAGGTGAGCAACTGTTTGAGTACATTCATCGACACAAAAGTAATCATTGTTATATAGCTATACAGAGTTTAAATCTTGTTTTATTGATTTACCACGAGTATCATGTTTTGCTATGCCTAATATCGATCCATCTTACTGCAGTGTGAAACAAGGTTCTCATAGTAGCGAACGCACAGAGTAGAATTATAACATAACTTTCAACACACTCAAATGTATCCAATATGATAACACAGCACTTTGTTACCCCACACCCGAAGAAGCATAAGCACTCGTCTGCAGCATAATAAAAGCTCTGTGAAATCCAGGCTTCATCAAGCTACGCCTTTGTTTTAAATGTCTATAGCAATGGAAAATTACATTTGTGGCTTTAAGCTTTAAAGGTGTCATGATACTGTTATCTGAGGTCAACTTATGACGTTTGCGTGTTTGTTATAAGTAATAGGCTATTTTCTATCTCTCCTACAAAGCTCTGATTTTATGGGCGTGCCGCACTGAAGACTTGGAAGTAAACGCCCATGGCATGGATTGGATGAGATTTGCATGTAATGAGCTCCGGCTCCCCTGCAAGTACACGTGAGGGATTGTTTTGAAAGCGTGTGGGGAAATGGCAACCGGAATAATTCCTCCCACAGGGCTCGCAAAACGTCTTTATCAAACAAACACAATGATTTATCACTCATCCACCTGCAATTGATTGGAATGTTATTTTTTATTACTTGGCCCACACACACACACACACAGCAGGTAAGTTACAGACAGCATGATCAAAACTTCCGTGATTGTATTTTTCCTTCAAATATCAAGTCAAGAGAGGGAACAACGCACATCAAGAAAGGAATGTTATTTCACTATTTAAGATCGTCGGCAGGCCGGTGATACATTTTGGTAGCCCGTCTGGAAAACACACCATGTTGGGCTTTGCGATCCCTGGCCCATACATGTCCGAGTCTGATACAGAATCACAATGAAGCAACAACACCACAAATAAAGGATTCTTCAGCCTGTGACAGCGTGCTTCGATATGTTCTGTTAGACACGTACACATAATCAATAGATCTGTATCAAACGATCTGTAACAATGCAATACTATCACATATAAAAAAACATTTTAAAATTTTTATTTTAAAAACATTTAAGTGTGATGCTTCATTAATTCATGTAATCTCATCCTGTCTGCAAATCCAGTCTCTTGTTTACACACAAATGAAGGAATGAAGGAACAACCGCGCAATGTCTTCCCCACTTGAGCTGGATAATAAAAATAACTAAAAATAAAGTTCATTCATGCATTTATAATACTGGAATCCGAATAAAGCTTATGCAGTATGTTTATTGCTTAGAAGTTGGATCTGGTTTTGCTCTATGTAGGCCTGTGTCATGTCAGTGGCACGAGTCGGTGGGCGTGGCTACAGAATCAGGCGTTGTTCATCTTATGTTGAGGAGGTGTTTCACCACACTTTGACTTCACAGCCTTGCATATACTGAGATTGATCGTTTTCTGGGCCTGGTGTCAATAAAAGATTTTCTTTGACTAACAAGGAAGTTTTCAGCTCTGAAACTTACAAGATATTCTTATATTACCATGACCTTTTATATATCAAAAGCTCAAGGGAAAGTTGATTTCTCAATTCATGACCCCTTTAAGTAATTGTGACTGCATTTTATAAATTTAAACTATAATACATTTTCATTCAATTGAGAATAACATGCAATTAAGTCTCCGAAAATATTACAATCAGATCACAAAAGTTAGCCAAATTATTTTTACTTTTTACAATGTACATACATGCAAAGATGGTCAATAACAAAATCTAATTTCCAATTCTCACTATTAACTATTAAATACAAATTTTGCCTCAAATAAACTCCAAATTACAGATTATGAAAAGTTAGTTAGGTAGTTGTTAAGTTTAGGTATTGGGTAGGATTAAGGGATGTAGAATATGGTCATATATATATATATATATATATATATATATATATATATATATATATATATATATATATATATATATATATGAACTAAATACAGTGGCTGAACTAAGTTATTACACCTTCTCAGTGGCTGAAAGGCTGGAGATGGAGGTGTTTTGACAGAGATGGAGGGAACTGTGAAAGCCCTGGAACATTTGTGTGGATGTCAGTGGAGATTGAGAGCAGATAATAGCCTCAGTGTTGACATTCCCTCTCTAACTGTGACCAATTAATGATGGCTGGCTAAAAGAGCATTTCATTAGTTTTTGCCCTTGGCTGTTGCGCATGCTTGCGAGGGCTCTGCTGAAAACAGATTAGGACATTAACTCATGAGGGGCTGAAGGACTTGTGGAGTCATGCCTTCAGGCTCTGCCAGGCTTCAAAGAGCCTGGCGCTATCGTATCACTCGCTCCACTCTATCATCCGCCGGCCTGCCAAATGCATTCATCATAAGGCTGCTTTAAAGGTCCAGACCACCGCTTTCACCTGGGCTTCTTTTTTATACATGGAGGAGAGCTTCATGTTTGGAACGGCCAAGTGCTTTGCAATAGTATATCACAGATTACTTAATTGTAAGATTTCATTATGAAAATTTGTAGGGAATTCGTTTTATTGTTTATGTGTTAGATACATTAGGTAAAAGTGCCTACATGCAGGGTCCAAAGAAGAGATGGTAAGAGAGGGAATACTGCCCACACACATACACCGATCAGGCATAACATTATGACCGGTGAAGTGAATAGCATTGATTATCTCTTCATCATGGCACCTGTTAGTGGGTGGGATATATTAGGCAGCAAGTGAACATTTTGTCCTCAAAGTTGATGTGTTAGAAGCAGGAAAAATGGGCAAGCGTAACGATTTGAGTGAGTTTGACAAGGGGCCAAACTGTGATGGCTAGACGACTAGTCAGAGCATCTCCAAAACTGCAGCTCGTGTGGGGTGTTCCCGGTCTGCAGTGGTCAGTATCTATCAAAAGTGTCCAAGAAAGGAACAGTAGTAAACGGGCGACAGGGTCATGGACACCAAGGCTCATTGATGCATGTGGGGAGTGAAGGCTGGCCCGTGTGGCCCAATCAAACAGACAAACTACTGTAGCTAAGATTGCTCAAGAAGTTAATGCTGGTTCTGACAGAAAGGTTTCAGAATACACAGTGCATCACAGTTTGTTGTGTATGTGGCTGCATAGTTGCAGACCAGTCCGGGTCCCCATGCTGACCCCTGTGCACAGCCGAAAGCACCAACAGTGGGCATGTGAGCACCAGAACTGGACCGCAGAGCAATGGAAGAAGGTGGCCTGGTCTGATTAATCAAGTTTTCTTTTACATCACATGGATGGCCGGGTGCATCGCTTACTGTTTCAGGAATGGTTTGAGGAGCACAACAAGTTTGAGGTGTTGACTTGGCCTCGAAATTCCCCAGATCTCAATCACACACAAGTGCCCTGCTCTCTTCAAACTAGTCCCCACTTCATGGGCTCTGCCCACATAACCTGATTTCATCATGTTTCAAGATCAACATCTTTAATGGTCCTGGAACAAAATTCCAATCAACCTATCAGTTTTGAGGGGCAAGTTTACATTTAATTCAATTTATATTTAAAGTTAATACATTCAGTTCAGAGTTAGGGTTGTGCTCTGCCCTTCGACGTGAGTAGGGCATAGGAATTATTTATTTATGGTTTATTTGAAGTATCAATGCTCACTTCCATTTTGAATTCGCTCCCTGTATCTTTCTCCTTTTTATGCACTTTAATGCAATTTTACGTTGACTTTCATTTTGACCAAAATATAGCTTGGCTTATTATAGTTTTAACATTTTTCTATTTAAAAATAAAATAAAATAAAGTACTTTAAGGCTGCCAAAACAACAACAACAACAACAACAACAACAAAAACACAGCTGGAATGATTTTAGAAACTGCCATCACACACGTATCTCTTTTCTTGACTTCCGGTTAGGGCTTTGGTCCAGAGCTTATACCCACCAGAGATGCGTGAAGAGAAAGAAAGACTTAGAGAAAGAAGAGGTGAGGTACTTTATCTGCTGTGTTTCACAATATATCTCCTTCTAGTCTTTGAGCAGACAGGCAGAAGTGAGCTTTCAGCAGCAAACAGGGACTGAAACACTGATATGACCTGTCATGTTGACTTGAGGATGCCATAAAAACAGTGTCCAGTGTGGCAGATAAGGCTTGTGATTAATGGCTAGTCAACACTAGCACGCTCTGCTGAGGGATCGGGGAGCTTTATGAAAAATGATTGGAGAAAAAAAAAGGAGGGGTAATGCATTTTGTATGTGTTTGTGGCTGTTAAATGTTTATTGATGCAATATATTGAATTAAACATAATGGGGAATGGCTCATTGAAACAGTTATTGAAAAACTGTATTTTGAAAATGAGGAACATTAACATTATTTCCTGCTGTGATGTATACAACCAAATTTAATTCAAAATACAAGTTAGCATAAGCAGCTTGGTATGTCTCAACGTTTGGTGTGTCTGAGCGCGAATGCATATGTAAACACTCATGGAGGCCTGGAGTGTGTTTGTGCATGCCGTTCTGAGTTTATGCTAATGAGCCGCAGAGGGCAAAGAGGGAGGGATGAGCTCTTCTAACGGCTTTTTGAATGAGATGAATGGGTTACAGATGGCACACTCAATACATTAAAATGAGACATGCAAAGCAGGGGCGGGGCTTCCTCAAGATGGGGGCTTTCCTAAAGAAGCTCAGCACCTGTCTATCTTTCGTCATGGATGTATGCAGACACACATATGATGCAAAAACACGACTTACTCACCATAACAAATAAGCATGGACAGTCCTCAACCAGACTAAAAGAGCTGTGTAATCAACTCATTAAACCAACAAAATTGCATCTATATATAGAAGCTCTCTAAAGCTATTTTAGGTCATATTTAGTGATCTCACTCTGGGTCAGTAAAGAGTGGAAATATTAATGTCATCATCAGCTTGTGCCATTGTGTTTTCCAGAATAAAAAAAGGAAATTGTGACATTATGACTCAATGTGACTGTTGAAGTTATAATTGTGTAGTTCCAGACTAAAATGTTTGAACTGATTTAACTGAAGGCAGCTTGCCCTGACATATCTCAATATATGTCAGAGACATTATTTTGTCTCACAGTAAAGTTGTTTTTTTTCTTTTTTGATTTTTCATATTTATAATACTTAAATATCCTAATTGAACTAAGGCCTAATCCTGGCTTAGTCTTAACCCTGGCCTAAATCTTGCAGTGTTATTTTAAATCCAACAGTATTTGTATATCACAAATGTGACTTTGTATTTTGCAATAACGATTTTGTGTCTTGTAATTGTGACTTTGTTTCACATAATTGCATATTTATATCTTGAAATTGTTTAAATCTCACAATGTGACTTTAATCTCACAATGTGACTTCATGCCAAATCCACTTTTGTTAGTTTAACAATGGGGAAAATGGTCGGTGCACCCGGCGCATGGTCTAAAAGGGTTGTCCCTAGTCTCTTAATGAGTCATTGGTGCGTTTTTGGGCTTAACATGCAATAAACCAGTCAGTTGCCTCAAAATAGTAACGCACCAACAATGCGCCTGAACACACCTCATTTTTAGACCAGCAAACCCAGTGATCTGCAACAGCTGTGTGAGTTTTCGACACTCTGTAGAGCTTTCCTCTCACAAAAAGAGCTTGCACATGGCACGGTTTTTTTAAAGATGGTTCGCCTGCGCACTTCCGGGTGCGATCGATCTCCATTGCCGTCTGATGGGCGCAATCACTGCTTGACATGTTTGGGCTTCAGCACACTCGGGCAGTGTTTGTGGATGTGTCATGTTCCCACTGCGGGAACATGACCATCGTGATGTTGTGGTCGAGACTTAATGATCTCCGAAAAGGAGAGAGAGTCCCCTCTGCCACATCCCAATCTACCATCTCCGAGAGGCTGGGTGCTGTGCTGTGGTATTAAGAACCCAGATGATCATTTCTCGGGCCATCCCCCCCTCTCGCACATCGCATGAGTGCTTGGACTGAAGTGGCGGGACCGTCTGTTGACGCCCCGTTCATTTCGTTCACACTCCAGATAGCGACGAGATGTCGATTGCTGCATCCTAAGGTGTGCTAGAGTCCTTTGGGGATGAAGATTCGGCTGTGCTCCACCTTCGGTGGGCCCCGTCCCCAATGCCTTTCGCCCCGAGAAAGGCATTGGGGTCCCCCCCCCGTTGGACACTCTGTTTCGCTACGGTGTCCACAGTTAGCTCCGACGTGGCATGGCTATCCTAAGCAGTTCTTTCCAGAAGATGGTAGCAGGGCCTCTCCTTCCCCCCGGTGAAGGGCCGGGTGAGAATCTTTTGTTAAGAAAGAACTGAGCACACAGGGATGGAAGAGGGTGGCCCTGGGCCACTCCACTCTCATCCCTCTCTGTCGCCACCCTCCTCTCAGAGCAGACCCCAGTGGAACGTGTGTCCTTCCCTGGTCTCCTCTATCAGTACGCAGTGCCTGACTATGCCCCCACACAGGTCACGCTGCCCCACCCGGGGTACGGCTGTGGTCCGAATGACCCCGCTGGTGCAGTTCCTGGGAGTCTGGCTTCAGCTTCCAGGACTATCCCGCCGGGTTGCGAAGACTATCAGGCTCGGCTTCGCGATTTGGTTCGAGCAGGCTCCTCCACGCTTTCGGGGAGACCGATACACCATAATGGGGCCCAATACCCCCATCATGTGTAAGGTTGCCACCCTACTGGTGAAGGGTGCGATCATGCCTGTCCCTCCAGCCTAAATGAAGTCCAGCTTCTACAGCCCCTACTTCATTGTACCCAAGAAAACTGGTGGGTTACGAAGTCTTTTCAAATCTTTTTGTGTTTGTCCAGCAGATTGGTTTTTCAGCGATCGACCTGAAGGATGCCTACTTCCATGTCTCCATCCAACCTCGAAACAGACCGTTCCTACGGTTTGCTTTTGAGGGGCGGGCATGTCAGTACGCGGTCCTCCCATTCGGTCTAGCTCTGTCCCCTCGTGTCTTCACGAAGATAGTCAATGCAGCCCTTGTGCCACTCAGGCAGCACGGAATTCGCATCCTGAACTACTTTGACAGGCTCATACTGAGTCACTCTCGAGAGCAGGTGTGCAAACACAGAGATCTAGTGCTCCAGCACTTAGCCCGACTGGGCCTTCGGGTCAACTGGGAGAAGAGCAAACTCTGCCCAGTGCAGAGGATCTCTTTTCTCGGTACGGAAATCGACTTGGTCGCTATGTACGCGCAGTTTACAAGCGAGCATATGCAGTCACTTGCCTGTGTCAAATCAAGCTCAAGAGCCCGGTTCCACTGAAGTTATTTCAGAGGCTCCTGGGGCATATGGCATCTGCAGCCACGGTAGCGCAGCTCTGATTGCTTCATATGAGACCACTTCAGCACTGACTTCACGATCAAGCCCAGAGATGGACATGGCAGACGGGCACGCTCCGGGTCCCAGTGACCCTGTGGTCGAATCTCAGCTTTCTACGGGCCGGCGTTGTTGTCCCAACAGATGCCTCTGCCACGGGCTGGGGTGCCATATGCACTGCAAATGCTGCCGTGGGCTCCTGGACAGGACCCCAGGGCCTCCTGCATGTCAATTGCCTCGTGTTGCTGGCAGTACGGTTCGCCCTGCACCACTTCCGAGCGTTGCTCAAGGGTCAACATGTACTAGTCAGGACAGACAACACAGCCTCAGTAGCGTACAACAACTGTCAGGGTGGTCTGTGCTCCCGCCGTATGTCTCAACTCGCCCGCCATCTCATTTCATGGAGTCTGAGGTCCCTTCCTGCTGTCCATATCCCGGGAGAACTGAACCGTGCAGCTGATGAGCTGTCACTGTGTCAGCCACTTCTCTGAGAATGGAGACTCCATCCCCAGATGGCCAGCAGATTTGGGAACAGTTTGGCGATGCACAAGTAGATCTGTTTGCCTCCCATGACTTCCCACTGCCGCCTGTTTTACACTGGCGCACAGCTGGCCGCAGGGCCTACGCAAGTATGAGTTTCCTCCAGTGAGCCTTCTCGCATCAAGGAGGTCCTTCTGGTAGCCCCGTACTGGCACGGCCGGACCCGTTTCCCTGAACCCTTACTCCTTGCGACAGCCTCTCCCTGGCCTATTCCTCTGAGGAAGGTCCTCCTTTCTCAGAGATGAGGCACTCTATGGCACCCACGTCCCAATCTTTGGAACCTCTAAGTGTGGCTCCTGGATGAGACGTGGCAGATTCGGTGGTGGCTACCATCACTTCCGCTGGGGCAGAGTCTATCAGACACGCCTATGTGTTGAAGTGGAACCTCTTCGTCACCTGGTGCTCTTCTTGCCAAGAAGACCCCTGGAAATGCCCGACCGGGTCCGTGCTTTCGTTTTTCCAGGGAGGGTTGGAACGAAGGCTGTCTCCTTCCACCCTTAAGGTATATGTGGCCACAATATTTGCCCACCACAGCATCTTGGAGAACAAAAAGGTAAGTTAGCACCACTCGCCCAGATCCTCGTGTCAGGCCAGGTGCCTCCGTGTGCATGGTTCCCCCTCTAGGCGACCCCACATGTGTATTTTCACCCTAAGCCTCCTTGAGCAGGTGTCTTTCCCTTGGCAAGCCTAGCCATTCCTGGGATTAAAAATCCACCTTCGGCTGGTTCCCCAGATTTCTTCCTTATGCAGCCCTTAGCGGGTTATATTTGTATGCTTCAGTCCACCCCACGGTTAGGCACAGAGACGTAATGACCTTCTGCCACATCTGCTGTACCGCTGGAATGGCCTGGAGTTCAGTCTTGACTCCTCAGCTGGTAAACATAATGCGACGTTGCCAGCGTATTTCCTTATATGGCAGTGGGGTGGAGTTCTGCTATGCAAATTCCGCATGCCCATGGCATTGGCACTGCCATTGGCCATTTTCTAGATCTCGAAGATGAACGTCACTCACTGACATTACATCTCCGTTCCCTCCTCAGGAAATGAGGGTTACATACGTAACCGAGACGTTTCTTGTAGTTGTGACTATATCTCACTAGGTGATGGTTTTATAGTACTTTTAATCCACTTTCACTGTGTGAAAAATAGCAGCTTGGACATTCCGCTAAATAATTTCTTCAACAGAACAAAACTATTCCTTAAATAATAATGAGGGCTTACGTGAGTCTACAGTTTGGCTTGTCAAGACATTTCCAGAGGTCTTTATGAGTTAAAAGGTGGAGAGGAGGTCAGACTCTGAGTGTCTGGAGTAAATGTTTCTGATTCAGGAGCAATGAAGTGGAGAAATGGATGCTGGGATTGTGAGGTTCAGCTGATTGCTCCGCTTGCATCTCTCCTTAGTGACACTCTGACCACTGACACGTGCTGAGCACTGCCCTCTTTCACCTCCTCCATCACCCCCATCACACCGTCTGGCTACACCTACCCTGGTCTCCACAAAGACACACTGACCAGCCCTTTTATGGCAAACACACCGCCTGTCCATCCTGCTGTAATTTGTGGGTGTACAGATTTATTTGAGAGACACCAACACAGATGCCAAGATTTTCTGTTTTCTCAGAACATGCAGGCTATTGGATTGATCAGTCTGTTCTGCTTATTTCACCAACAGATGAAGAGCATATCAAATAAGATATTTAACTCCCTCCAGTTTTATTCATTTGGTTCGAATTTTGAATGGATTGCAAATAATAAGCCAAATAACAACAAAGATATGGTTCTTGTAAATTTGACACTTACATATGAATTTATAGCTGAAGAGAGACTCAATAATTTACTCAAATAATTACATAATTCCGAATTAATAATATCTGAATACATCTGTGCTAATATTCAGACAATTACAAGTGTGATGTTACATTTATACATCAGTTCAATAAGCAATAAGTTAATATTGAGTCACTTATATTGTGCAGTGCGCACAACATAGCCTGTTACATGGTCTATTTTTGCACCACTAAGGAATATGGCTCCAACAAAGTCAAAGCAGAATCATCTGCTGCTTTACTGAGTTGTAATATGGAGGGAAATAGTGTTTCAGAGCCTGAGAGCAGCTACCGAAAACGCCTGATCACCTTTAGCTTTAAAGCATGAATGAGGGACTGAGAGGAGTAATTGACTGACCGAAGAGATCTTGAGGCAGTATACGGGGTGAGGAGTTCACATACTTGTGTAGAGAGCCGAGTGAGTAATGTGTTCATGTTTTCTAGTGCCAGTCAATAATCTGGCAGCCATATTTTGCACCAATTGAAAATATTTTAAAGCAGATTTAGGCAAACCTGATAGAAGGAATTAGAGTAGTCTAACCTTGATGTTATAAATGCATGAATCTCAGAAAGTATCTTCTTGATTTTAGCAATATATCTTATCTGAAAGAAACTGTTTTTCACAACAGCACTGATCTGCTTGTCAAAAAAAAAGGTTGGATCGAAGATAACACAAAGGTTTTTGACACAGTCGCGCAAAGTGGTAGTGAGTGGACCAAGCTAAAAGATAATGCCAGAAGTCAGAACTCTTTTAACTCTATTGTTCCCTAAAATGTCCATCCAGCATTTAATGTCACAAACAGATTAGACACAGAACAGCTGTTATTTTTAACTGGGGAATGAAGCTGAGGGTCATTGGCATAAAAATTATATGAAAAGTTGTGTTTCTGAATAATACAGGGGAATCATATATAAAGCAAAAAAAAAAATTGTCCTAAAATGGAACCCTGTGGAACACCATAATAGATTTGGCTAAGAACGATTTCCCTATATTAACCAAAAAGTTCTCTCTTTAAAACCACTTCAGCACAAGTCCCTGAAACCAAGCTGATCAAGTCTTTGTAAAAGGATAGCATGATTTGCTGTGTAAAATGCTGCACGTAAAATAAAATTGGTAACCTTCAGCAAAGCAGATTCAGTTCCAGGACAGGTTTGAGAACCACTGCCGTAAACTATAATTTAGCAGTGCTCTGATACTGTTTAAGCCACTCCCTGAAGATTTCATGTGATATCTGAAGTTTTATCTTTCTTCCATCAGCACTTAGCTGCCTACACTCCTGTCTGAGGGCGCAAGTAGGGTTTCTGAACGAATTGAGTGAGTGAATTATACAGTGACTCGCTTAGACAGCCACCCATGTTTTGTTCCTTGCACTCATGAATCAGCATTTTTTAATGAATTGGTTGTGTGAATGACTTGCTCATAAAGCCATCTAATGGCGTAATGTAATCGGCAGCAAAAGTCACTGAAAAATCTAGATTGAAGTGGTTCTTGTTCCCCTCTTGTTTCATGTAGTTACAGGGTAAGTAGGCTACAATAAAAACACAAACACAATCTGATATCACTCGGAAACCTTTATATAAAAAAACATTTTTTTTTAAACAGATTTAGAACACTTATTTGTATCTCTTGCTTGGTGTCACAATGGACCAGTGTGAGTGCCCGCTTTCACCAGAGGGCACTCCAACCCAGACTGTCATTCTACCATAGACTACATCTCCCATAATCCTTTGCCCGGACTCATCATCACTCATTGATTACATCCACCTGCACCCCATTACCTTGTTAGCTCACACTTTAAAAACCATGTTCACTCTGTCTGTCACTGCAAAGTCTTGTTTAGTGTTACACTGCATTTCTGAGCGTTTTCCCTGGTTTCTTGTCTCTTGGTTCATTGGATTTCTTGCCTGTCTACGTGGATTACCCTTTTGCCTGTCGCCTCTGTTTTGTTTGCCTTATTGGACTGATTGCTTGTGTATGACCTTCTGCCTGCTTTCTGATTACGACTGTGGATTACCCTCTGAATAAAGCTGCATTTGGATCTTCAACCTTCTGTCTCAGAGCAGTCGTAACACTTGGCTTCATCCTCCTGTTGTTCCTTTTCTTTTTCATCCTTGCCACAGATGAATCTTAAGGAGGAATCCCATGTCTCTAGCTAGTATTCTGTATTATGTAACTGTTACACGATCCCAATGGATGAATAAATGTCTTCTGAAGTAAAACGATAAGTATTTGTAGGAAAAATAACAATATGAGAGGGTTGAGTTAACTCTAGTCATGCGGATGTCAGATGCTCTCGGTTTAATTTTTTTTTATGCTCAGAACAGTATACAAAAACAATAACATAATATATGATAATAGCAATGACAAACAAACAAGACTAGGAGACAGAGACGCCAGTTCTCGCGTGTGTTTCCGGTGAAACTTGCGTGAGAACGTCATGAAAGCTTGAAGCTTATTTAATCATGTACGCGCTGGTAACAGTTGGTCGGATCCGAAAAGATTAGTAAATTATGAGAGCATTTCTTGGTGTACTTTTTCTTTTGATAAATAATAATACAAAATATCAAAAGACGTGGGATTCCTCTTAAGATCCATCAGTGGAAATAACGAAAATAAAGAAGAGGAAGACAAGAAAGAGAAACAAAAAAGGGACAAAACATGCCTCTCTCTGTCAGGACGTTGTTATTTGAAATGAAAAGTTATTTTTTTTTAAATTATAAGGAAGTGTCATAAATCTGTTGTTTTAGGCTACCAGATTTTGTATGTGTTGTGTATTTACCCTGTAACTACATTGAACGAGGGGAACAAAGACCACTTTAATTTACAGCCCGTAGATTCATACTTACCCTGTAACTACACAGATAATTACTCCTTAATCAAAAAATACTTACAGTATAAATAATTTGTACATTTTCCTGATAGTTACCCTTTTATTCCCCAAATACTACATATTGTTCCCTTACCTACACGTACTCACTTTATAGTTACAGTATAATTACCTGAAAGTTATGGTGTAAATTTGCTTTACTTCCATAGCACTTTCTGGGCTTTAATCTAAAGCGTTACCGACATTTATAATGAAACCTGAGAGGTTTCTGTTCCTCCATTGAAAGTCCGGGTAACCAAAAATTATTAAGAAAAGCATTGTAAAACTAATTCATATGAGTAGAGCCATTTAATCTAAGTCTTGTTAAGAGATATGATCACTTTAATGAACAGATTTAATTTAGACTTTTATTCAGATCTAAATATTGATCACACATAAACAGACATATGGTAAACACACTGTAAACCTGAATAAGTAAGCAAAACTAAAAAAAGATTTGGCAATTAGTTGCCACAATTTTTTTTTAGTTAAGGAATTTAAAGTTTAAGTAAGCAGAACTTGCAGTTTTTTACTTTGTAATCATACATTTTAATTGCTCTGAACTTGAAATATTTGAGTAAGATAATTCATACATTTAATTTAAAATATGTAATCTCAAATTTATAGTTGTGTAAACTTGCTTTAGCTTTAACTATTCATTAAATAGTTAGTTAATTCAATAAATTCCACCTTGTTAATTAGTTACCCAATGATTTGGTATAGCATTAGCATAGCATATAGCACTAGCTGAATGAGGACAGCAATATAATACATTTAACATACACTGATCAGGTATAAAATTGTGAAGTGAATAACACAGATTTTCTCTTCATCATGGCATCTGTTAGTGGGTGGGATATATTAGGCAACAAGTAAACATTTTGTCCTCAAAGTTAATGTGTTAGAAGCAGGAAAAATGGGCAAGCGTAACAGGATTTGAGTGAGTTTGAGAAGGGCCAAATTGTGATGGCTAGACGACTGGGTCAGAGCATCTCCAAAACTGCAGCTCTTGTGGGGTGTTCCGAGTGGTCTGCTGCGGTCAGTATCTATCAAAAGTGGTCCAAGGAAAGAACAGTGTTGAACTGGCGACAGGGTCGTGGGGAGTGAAGGCTGGCCCCATATGGTCCGATCAACCAGGCGAGCTACTGTAGCTTAAATTGCTCATGGCTTTAATGCTGGTTCTGATAGTAAGGTGTCAGAATACACAGTGCATCGCAGGGGCTGCACAGCCGCAGACCAGTCAGGGTGCCCATGCTGACCCTGCCGAAAGCACAAACAGTGGGCATGTGAGATTCAGAATTGGACCAAGGAAAAAAGGAGGAAGGTGGCCTGATCTGATGAATCACGTTTTCTTTTACATCACATGGATGGCCGGGTGCCTGTGCGTTGCTTACCTGGGGAGGCAGTGTGTTGCTTGGCATGGCATGTGGATGTTACTTTGACATGTACCACCTACCTAAGCATTGTTGCAGACCATGGACACCCTTTAATGGAAACTTATTCCCTGGTGGCTGTGGCCTCTTTCAGCAGGATAATGCACCCTGCCACAAAGCAAAAATAGTTCAGCAATTGTTTAAGGAGCACAACAAGGAGTTTGAGGTGTTGACTTGACCTCCAAATTGCCCAGATCTTAAT
Source organism: Gobiocypris rarus (assembly GCA_023029165.1). Lineage (NCBI taxonomy): Eukaryota > Metazoa > Chordata > Actinopteri > Cypriniformes > Gobionidae > Gobiocypris > Gobiocypris rarus. The sequence continues at coordinate 13,298,615 of CM040916.1, read as the reverse complement.
CCAATTGAGCATCTGTGGGATGTGCTGAACAAACCAGTCTGATCCATGGAGGCCCCATCTCACAACTTACAGGACTTAAAGGATCGGCTGCTAACATCTTGGGGCCAGATACTACAGCACACCTTCAGGGGTCTAATGGAATCCATGCCTTGACAGGTCAGGGCTGTTTTGGCAGCAAAAGGGGGACCAACTCAATATTAGGAAATATTGTTATGCCTGATCGGTGTATATCTGTCCTCAAGCTAAGCTCATGCACCACTCATCACTATGATGGTAACCCAAAAACATAACATAACAGAAACTCTTCTAAACTAGCATAATAAAACATCAAACACTACTAAATCTCCCACTTAACATTAATCTAGCACAAAAAAAGAGCATAATATAACACTTAAAGGAACACTCCACCTTTTTTTGAAAATAGGCTCATTTTCCAAGTCCCCTAGAGTTAAATAGTTGTGTTTTACCGTTTTTGAATCCATTCAGCCGATCTTTGTATCTGGCGGTAGCACTTTTAGCATTGCTTAGCAAACATCATTGATTCTGATCAGTCCATTAGCATCTCATTCAAAAAATTACCAAAGACACTTTCAATATTTTTCCTTTTTCTTCTACAGTTACATCGTGTGCTAAGACCAACTGAAAATGAAAAGTTGCGATTTTCTACACCTATATGGCTAGGAACTACTTTCTCTTTCCTGCGTAATAGTCGCGGATCTTAGCGTGCACCATGGCTGCAGCGGCATGGCTAATCACAGGTAAATCTGGCACAATTTGTTGGCTGCAAGCCTGTAAATTTCTCTGCAACTACACGAACTTAGTGCCAGTCACATTGAAAGTTACCTAGCTGTGGGCTACTTGCAGCGCTGCGTAATATCATTGCGCTGCTGCCGCTAGGTTACGGCCGCGAAGATCCGCGTCTATTACGCAGGAATGAGCAAGTAGTTTCTAGCCATATCGGTGTAGAAAATCGTAACTTTTCATTTTTTAGTTGGTCTTAGCATACGATGTAACTGTAAAAGAATCAAGTTTTTAATAGGAAAAATATTGAAAGTGTCTTTGGTCATTTTTTTAATGAGATGCTAATGGACTGATTAGAATCAATGATGTATGCTAAGCTATGCTAAAAGTGCTACAGCCAGATACAAAGATCGGCTGAATGGATTCAAAAACGGTAAAACTCAACTATTTAACTCTGGGGACTTGGAAAATTAGTCTATTTTCAAAAAAAGTGGAGTGTTCCTTTAATTTTGGCATTTAATGTCCCTTTTGAGTGTCATGGCAAAGCATGCTGGGAAATAGAAATCCCAGCCCAGTTTTGGTTAAATTTAAGTTTAAGAAATAAGTTCATAAAACTCAAAACATGGAAACAGTTCAGATTACTTAAAATGTGTCAGTTTTGAGAACTCAAAAGAAAAATAATGTTCTAAATACTCATAAAAGGTAATTTGTTTCAACTAATTTGTTTAATATTTTAAGTTAGCTCTACTCAAACCAATTAGTTATTTTGAGCGTTAGGGTTTACGGTGAGAAGCGCATGCATGCATCACACACTAGAACAACATTTTTTGGTTTTCATGCATCACACATACACACACAAAAATATTTTTATTTGTGTTTCAAAGATTAGCCAGTCTTTGAGGTAGAACAAAAGTCTTTTGGGGTAGAACTACACGAGAGAGTAAATGATTTATTTTATTATTTTTTTTTTTTCAGGTGAACTATCCCTTTAAATGCTTATAAAAAATATTCAATTACAATGAGATGATTTTATCGCTATTGATGTTGCCAGTATTACAGTCTAACAAGTGGATCGCATAATCCGTTCATTTTTTTTTCATTGTGTCATTAAGGTATTGAAAATTCCATAATATTCAATCAAAGATTATATTTGCCCATGGTTCCCATTCATCAGAGGAGAAAGCCTAAATGCGATTATGTAGAGGAAGGATTAATGTAGAGATAAGCGCAAGGTAATGCATGGTAATGATCTGACAGGAGTATTCCTCCTCCTTCATTTGCATATCTTAAAGTGCTGACAGGTGTGCCAGGGCATGAGGTAGAAATGAAGGCCAGTGGACGGCGATAAGACACTGTGGGGTGTTTTATACCTCTGAATGTTGACGATAATATGGACATTGGTTCTCTCTCTCTCACACACACAAGCATGAAAACACTCTGAGTATGTTTGTCACAGATAACATACTGTAGATGACTTGCTGGACCATCTCTATGTCTAATGTAGTCTGTCTGCAGCTCTGTTGTGGGCTGTAGGCTCTTGTGAGGGCACTGATAAATCAAGGCAGATGTTATACTGAGGTATTTTTTTGCATTCCCACATACATACACTCTTTGCGGTGTGCCTCATGCATCATTTTATCTGAATCTGCCACATGTTGTTGATTTTTCTCCACCGACAGCCCTGTCTCGTAATATATGCTTGGCTGGTGCTTATAACAGTACAGAATCAATCGTTATATTGGCTACACACACCACACTGGAAATGCTGAAATATCCTTCTCAACAATAAATGTACTTTGGCCTGCTCATAGGACAGCCTATCCTTTATTAGGACTATTCAATCCATGCAATCTATATCATACAGCAACATCATTACAAGAAAATTTTCTTCTGTATTCTTATTGACTTGCAGTGCATGTACATACGTCAAATGTCAGAGATAATTGGGCAGAAGTGCAAATGGAAAACAAATTTATGTTCATTACTGATAAAGCTAATATATCTCCCAATGGGTTTTTACCAAGTTAAATCCTACTTTGCGCGCAGTTGTCTTTGGGTCATTATTAGGAATCTGTGCATTTCTGTCAGGAATTAGGAATCTGTTTTTTTTAATACTGATATAATTCAAAGGAAAAATCACAGATACTAAACTTTTAACTCTGTATGGTGTCATGCAACATACATTTTATTTGTATTCATGTTTTTTTATGTTGCATATATAACCATTACATTTTAAAGGATTAAATAGATTTTATAAAATATATATGTATAATTTGAAATTAAAAATTAAATTAAAACAGAAATTTCATAATAAATAATATACGTAGATAATTAGATTATGTGAAGACATTGATCATTCTACCAGAATTTACTCAGTTATTTATATTGACAAAAAACTATTAATGCTGTAAACACATATTTAGGACTAGGGGGGAAATCCATATTTGTAGATGATTTATTGGAATATAACAGCATCCATTGTATTCATGGGAAATATGGTCATATTGTAGAAAAATATGATTTTCTTACAAATTCAGCCTTATCCATTTAAAATAATATAATAAAATGTGTTTTAATTTTAAAAAATATGCATTCATTGGTTTATGTATTGGTTTGTTTTGTTGGTTTGCTGAGAATAAGACCTGTATAGAAAGCATTTATTAGTTATTTTGCTCTTAATCACTTGAACCTCAGACACACAGATTGTAGACACTGCAGACAATCACAGCAGAATAAGGTCTTCTAACTGTCTTCTGACACTGCTCATGCAGGGTCCCCAGGAGTCACTGTATCAATTGTGGTGCTGTTATTGGGGTGTAATCGGGCATGAGAAAGGCCAGCTTGCTGAGGGTTGGAGGCTATTGTGAGGGTCCCATCTGTGACTGCTGTGTGGAAAGGGGGGTACTGGCCTGGAGGTCTCTGACACATGTCTGTGAATGGTGGGTGTGAGAAGGGGCAATCAAGAAGCAGCTGATACGCCCGGAAGTGTGGGTGCATTGAACAACCTGTCTTTCGCAATAAATATTTTGCATTCACCCCCAAAACATTTTAGAAGAATGTGTCCCTTTTTTACTGTCCACCAATGTTTTATTATTGTTAAAAGACGCTTAAAATACATATTGATCTGTTTTCAGATGTGCATATGTCTTTTCCTCTTTCAGCATAAAACTTCATATTGTCATATTGACTAACTTGTCTTTGAGTGCACATTAAGCGCCATCTCCACACTGAGACCCATTTGAGAGCGAGAGTGATGGCTGATTGATCCCATGGCTTCCTCTGCCGGGATCAGTGGGTCAGGCTGCTGGAGATGATAAGCTGAGATGGAACAGGGCGATCACTGCTCTGGGGTCAGGACCCCTCTGTAAATTGAGCTGATTACTGCCACTGCAGGTCAGTTTTGCAGGGAAGATCCGTAATCAACAGCCAGGCAGACAGTACATTCTGCAGTAATGGACATGGCTGAAAACTGTTGTTAGTCACGCAGTACAGTCACAACATAGCACAGCCAGTGGCTCATAAAATGCAGTTTCTAGCATCTGTAAAACTGCATTCTACCATCTTAAAAATATATCTAAATTACGTCACATGCTTTCAATGCAAAATGCTGAACAATTAGTACATGCGTTCATGAGCTCAAGGCTAGATTATTGTAATGCTCTACTGGGTGGTTGCCCTGCTCGCCTAATAAATAAACTCCAGCTGGTCCAAAACGCAGCAGCTCGAGTTCTTACTAGAACCAGGAAGTACGATCATATTAGTCCAGTTCTGTCAACACTGCACTGGCTCCTATTAAACATCGCATACATTTTAAAATCTTGCTTATTACTTATAAAGCAATAAATGGTTTAGCTCCCAGTACTTAAGCTAGCTCTTAACGCATTATACTCCATCACGTCTATTGCGGTCTCTAAACTCTGGCCAGTTGAAAATACCTAGAATATCTAAATCAACTGCAGGCGGCCGAACCTTTTCCTATTTAGCACCTAAACTATGGAACAGTCTTCCTAGCATTGTTCGGGAAGCAGACACACTCTGTCAGTTTAAATCTAGACTAAAACACATCTCTTTACTATGGCATACACATAGAACATTTTTAACTTTCTTTATTCAAATCAAATGACTGATTGTTAGGCTGCATTAACTAGGTCAGCCGGAACCGGGAACACTTCCCATAACACCTGATGTACTCGTTACATCATAAAAAGAGTGGCATCCACACTAATTTTAGTCTCTCTGTTTATCCCGAGGTTTACTGCAGTCGGCGGATCCAGGCCGTGTCGGATCGGATGGTGGACCTGCATCTGGACGCGACCAGCTCATCCTGGAGTGTCTGCTGAGACCGTGTCCATTAGTGTCTCCTCTGAATTTGCCTCACGTCATCCTCAATTAACCGTCTCAGCACAATAACTCCGATCTTTCAGGTATTCATATTCTTGTGTAATCGTCGCGCCATCCTAAATGAACCCGTCTAAAGGTCATACCCAAAATTTTGAATATTCCTATCTAATATGATTTATGACCTGCAAGGTTGCCAGAGTAATAATTATACACTGTTAATAATAGGCCAGAGGAGAACTGGCACCCGACTGAGTCTGGTTTCTCCCAAGGTTTATTTTTCTCCATCATGCCCTGATGGAGTTTTGGTTCCTTGCCACTGTCGCCTTTGGCTTGGCTTGCTCAGTTGGGGACACTCAAATTATGATCCAAGTTACTCAACTAAATATACAAATAGAATTTATTAATTTGGTCATATATAATTCTATAAACAATCCAAATTAAACTAGCCAAATCAAATTTTGTTGCAATGTTGTCCTGTTTAACACTGTGAAGCTGCTTTGAAACAATCGTCATTGTAAAAGCGCTATATAAATAAAGTTGATTGATTGATTGATTGATAAAATGGCTACTTTAAAATAAAAATAAAAGTTTGACCAACTTTGACCAAAAATTCATTTTTATGTTAGAAGATCTAACAAATAGTTTGCCTCTCTGGGTCATGTTTCCACCACAAAATAAAACATATAAAAGGTAATTGCAAATTTTTATCTCACAATTCTGACTTTATAACTCGCAATTGTGAGTTTATATTACATAGAATTGCGAGACTAATGCAATTAATGTGATGCATTTTGTCAGTCATACACAAATGAAACAAGGTTTTATTGTGTCTCCCAATGTCTTCTCTGGACTTTTGTGTTATTTCCTGTTTCTGTGCCATGTTGATTAGTCCCTGATGTGTCTTATTAGTCTCATTACATAACCTCTTGTTCCTTATGAGTCGATATTTATGTGTTTACCAGCTTTCTATGCTCAACGTGTTTTCTGATTATTTTTCTGTTTGGATTATTATTAAACTCATGCACTTAGATCTGCCCCTTTGTGTGTTTTCCTTGCACCCAGCATTACAAACTAATAAACTGAATGTGCTTTAAATACACAATAACCAGGATTATATATTCATCAATAAATCCAATTTTCATCACACACATTCGAACTGAATATTGCTTGATCCAAAGCTAGCATATTTTAACCATGTTCATATTTTTTAAAATGTTTCACAATGCACAGATTTATGCTTGTTGTTATCTTTTTTTTTTTAAATGCAGATATTTAGTTTGTTTAATTTATGTATGACCAAAAATGTATATCACATTATTAGTTTATTAGGTTTTTTATGCTAACATTTGTCTAATACAAATAAATGAAAATGTTATGCATTTCTGACACATAAATATTATATTTAGTCCACATCATAGTTATTACTACTGAATATATTGAGTTCTGTAGAACAACCTGAATGTTCTTTTGTCCAGTCAGTATCCATAAATAAAGCTATCAAATTTGTAACGCACTCAAGACAAGAATGAACATTTCTAAAGTGGTTAGTTGTTAGTTAAAACATCATTTAATTATACTGTAAATAGTATATAAACATTAATACATTACATTTTAATATAATAAAATATTGCATTGTGTAAAAAAGTATTTGACCAATTTTGTATAATGTAAAAAAAATTATACATGTATTTACATTACAGAACAAAATATCAAAACAACTGCCATTTATTTATGACGGAAAATAGCACAGGCACAATATATTAATTATATTATATTATATTATATTATATTATATTATATTATATTATATTATATTATATTATATTAATTATATTATATTATATTATATTATATTATATTATTTATCCTGCTTTGCCTTGTTTGGGAAAGAAACAAAATAACTGCTCATACTTTGTTTAAAATGTAAATTACTCAATCGCATAAAAGCATTAGCACACTCACAGTCATGCTGTCGGACTGAATATTAACATGATATCAGATTCTGGTGATGGACTGTGAAATTTGGTCAACTTTATATATATATAATGTAGAGCACATAATTTTGTGAAAGGAAAGTGTGACACAACAATATACATACACACACATTATATTTGCCATAGTATGCTTTAGTGTCAAAGACATTTTATAGTTGTAATTTTATAACAGAGAGATGTTTAATATTTGATTTGAATGATGGTTCCTTTCGTTGGTCTGACTGACAAGTATTGATCAAGCTGCCAGTGCCAGAAAATTGTGTCAAGCTACGTTTGAATGTTTTAGAGGATACTTACTCATATCAACATTCTGGGATACCCCTTAACATCCTATTAACACTTTCGCACACAAAACGGCAGGATTTGCTCGAAGCAAGAGTAAACAAGTCAGATGGTTTCCACTCCCTACTTGACACAAGCATGACCTGTGTGTGTGCATGTGTGTGTGTGTGTGTCTAGCCCCTCCTCGTTGCAGTCTGTCTCTCTGTTCCTTTTCTGTGCCAACTGCTCGCAGTCAGGGCTGTTCTCCCGGGCCGGGGTGCATCCTCAGGTCACCTGGTCAATTAAATTCAAATTGAGGATAAATGATCAGCACATTATGTCCAAATAAATAAGTGAAGGGAATTGACGTTGAAACGGCTCTGGGGAGTCAGAGGATGACAGAGCTTCACTAACAAACCTTTACATGGAAACAAGGCACAGATTTTTATTTATAATAATGTCGTACAAAAAAAATATATATATATAAAACTTTTAATAAACTTTTAATAAAAGTATTAAACGTTGATGTATAACTTATCCTGCACCATTTGCATACAAAGAAAACGTCTCAGGTTACGTATGTAACCATGGTTCCCTGAGAGGGAACGAGACGCTGCGTCAAGCGCTGCGGGAACACCTCTGCGTGATTGCGTCATGAAGCACTCGTGAAATCAGTCCAATGGCGTGACGAGACGTCATTGACCAGGAAACTATAAAGCACCCTGAACCATACAGTGGCAGCTTCTGATAAGTCGAACAAGTCGGTCACAGGCGTGCGGGAGTATGGCAAAGTGGCGCAGCGTCTCGTTCCTCTCAGGGAACCATGGTTACATACGTAACCTGAGACGTTCCCTTTCAAGGAACTCGCTGCGTCAGCGCTGCGGGAACTGTATACCCACGCCGCCATAGTCTCAAGAGCCTGTACATGTGAAATCTCAATGCGCACTATGATAAAAACACCGAGAACCTGGAGTGGAAGCCACATCCAAGTTATAAAATCTGACAAATGTGTGTGGAGAGGACCACCCTGCCGCATCACAAACTTCTTGAAGTGAAACTCCAGAAAGTAGAGCCATAGAAGCCGCCATACTCCTAGTTGAGTGGGCTCGGATCTTTAGTGGTGACGGCTGACCGGCCGACTCATATGCGAGTGAAATAGCCTCGACTATCCATTTACTCAGCGTCTGCTTCGATGCAGGCTTCCCCTTACTGGGAGTCCCAAAGCACACAAATAATTGATCGCTTTTACGCCACAGGGCAGCTCTGTGGACGTATGCATCCAATGCCCTCACTGGGCAAAGCAAATTCAGATTCTCCTGGTCTGGATTCTGGAAAGGAGGCGGATAAAAGGCCTGCAGCATTATTGGGCCTGCCACATTAGTGGGGACCTTAGGTATATATCCCTCTTTCGGAAAGAGAAAAGCTTTCACCATACCAGGAGCAAACTCAAGACAAGACGGGGCAACTGATAATGCCTGTAAGTCCCCTATTCTTTTAAGGGACGAGATAGCCAGAAGAAAAAGAGCTTTTAGTGAGAGAAATTTCTCTGGTACTTCCTCAATAGGCTCAAATGGGGCCCTAGTCAGGCCTTCTAAAACTATGGCCAGGTCCCACGTTGGTACTCTTGAGCGTGCCACAGGCCTAAGCCTCAATGTTCCCGCGGAGGAAGCGAGTTACCCATGGGTGTCTCCCCATTGATGCACCGTGTAAAGGACGTGGTAGGCGGATATAGCCGCCACATATACCTTCAAAGTGGAAGGGGATAACCCTGAGAACTTTTCTTGAAGAAAATCTAACACTGACCCAACCGGGCAGTTGACTGGATTTACTGAATGGCCTGTACACCAAGCCGCAAAAACTCTCCATTTCAGAGCATACAACCTCCTTGTGGAAGGAGCTCTGGAGTGCAGCATGGTCTCTACTACCTCAGTAGAGAGACCCGAATTCTGAGCTGGGCCCCTCAGAGGCCAAGCCCACAGTTTCCACAACTCCGGGTGCGGGTGCAAGATTGACCCCGACGCCTGAGAGAGAAGATCCCTCCTGACTGGGATTTCCCATGGAGAACCCTCCAGGAGAGACACAATGTCTGAAAGCCACACTCGGCCCAGCCAGAACGGGGCTATTAACAGTAGACGGACCCCGTCCTGGCGCACTCTCTCTAGAACTCCTGGTAGCAATGCCAGAGGGGGAAAGGCGTACAGACGCAGCCTCGGCCACGTCTGTACCATGGCATCCAACCCCAGGGGGGCTGGATGCGTGAGGGAATAAAACAGTGGACAGTGCGTGGTCTCTCGAGACGCGAACAGATCCACCTGAGCTCGCCCGAAGCGATTCCAGAGAAGCTCCACCACCTCGGGGTGGAGTCTCCATTCCCCGGGCAGAGCCCCCTGCCTCGACAGGAAGTCTGCCGCCTTGTTTAGATGCCCCGGAATGTATATTGCACGAATTGACAATAACTTCCCCTGAGCCCATATCAGGACTTGATGTGCCAACTTGCATAGTCGGCGTGATCGCACACCCCCCTGGCGATTTATATAGGAAACCACCGTCGTGTTGTCTGTACGGACTAACACGTGATGGCCCCTGAGGTCTGGGAGAAAGCTCCTGAGTGCCAGGAACACGGCCATCAGCTCCAACTGGTTTATGTGCCAGGAGAGCTGATGGTCGCTCCACAGACCCCGGACCGAGTGGCCACTCGCGGCCGCCCCAGCCGGTGAGGGATGCATCCGTCGTTGGCGTTACGCGGCGACAAGGAGCCCCAACACCGGACCCTGGGACAGGAACCATGGATCCTTCCACATTACCAAGGCACGAAGGCATCGCCGCGTGATCTTGATCATGTGAAAAGGATTTCCCCTCGGGGAAAATCCCTTGGTCCTGAGCCACCACTGTAAGGGTCTCATGTACAGCAGGCCAAAAGGTATCACGTTGGACGCTGCTGCCATCAAACCCAGCAGTCTTTGAAACTGCTTTACAGTGAGTGACTGGCCTAGCTTTATCCTGTTTACGGCTCTGAGGATTGAATGTACCCGAGCGGGCGATAGATGAGCCCTCATGGTTCTTGAATCCCACACTACGCCCACAAAAGTGGTGCTCTGAAGAGGAGACAACACACACCCCAGCATTCTCATATGAGCGAGAACAGCATCTCGATGCTGAACCGCTAACTCTCTTGACTGTGCCAGAATGAGCCAATCGTCTATGTAATTCAGAACGCGGATGCCCTGGAGTCTCAGAGGAGCCAGCGCTGCATCCACGCACTTTGTGAACGTGCGGGGTGATAAAGCTAGGCCGAACGGAAGAACCTGATATTGGTATGCTTCGCCCCCGAAAGCAAACCTGAGGAACTTCCTGTGTTGTGGAAGAATGGAGACGTGAAAGTATGCATCTTTTAGGTCTATCGTGACACACCAGTCCTCGGACCTGATCTGACACACAATCTGTTTCAGAGTGAGCATTTTGAATTTTAATTTTTTGACTGCTTGATTTAACTGACGCAGATCTAGAATGGGCCGCAGCCCTCCATCCTTCTTTGGAACTATGAAGTACCGGCTGTAAAACCCTGACTCTCTGCTGTGGGGAGGGACCCTCTCTATAGCCTCTTTCCGCAGAAGCGTCTGTACTTCTTCTTCCATCACCAGAGCCTGCTTGGAGTTTACTACTGTGTGTACAACCCCGTTGAATCCGGTAGTGTGACCGAACAGTATTTTGTACCCTTTCTCTATTTATGCAGGACCCAGTCTGAGATATTCGGCAGAAGTTTCCACGCTGCCAGAAAATCTACTAAGGGAACCAGCCTCTCGAGGCTGGTCTCTGGTGTTGGTTGAGCGGCCAGCTCGGTGTCCTGAAGCGGCGCACCGGCAGGAAGCAACCGAACTGACCCACTTCGAGCCCTCCTTGGAGGGTGCGAGCTTCCCCACGCCGCTACGTTTCCGGGCGGACATGGAGATTTGTACTCGCTGAGGACCGCTGCGCCCCGAAGCACCAATGGTGGTGGGGTTGGCAGAACGGCCCCCTGATGGCACCGAGGAGACGGGTGCCTCGACACACCGCTTCCCCTCGGAGGGGACTGCCATCAGAAGCCTGACGCCACTGGCGTCAGGACTTCTTTGCCGAAGCCTTCCTAGAGATGAGAACAGTCCTCAGATCTGCTCTACCTCGGGAAGACCTCGGCTGAGCGCGCTGTCCCGACCCCCAGTCTCTCTGTGGGGGAGCACGGGAAGCCACGCTCTCCTTTTGTTTGGCTCTATGGGAGGAGGGCGTACTCGGCTGGGGCTGCTCCGCCCAGCAGCCCCAGAGATATGGATTTTTCGGGGACAAACCTTTGAAAGCGCTGCCGTCTGCTTTTTGACTCTTGAAATTTTTCGACTACATTTACTGCGCTGCCGAAAAGGCCGGCAGGAGAGACAGGAGCATCTAATAAAACTTTTTTATCCCTGTCCTTCATATCTGACAGGTTCAGCCACAAGTGTCTCTCCGTGGCCACCAGTGCTGCCATGGAGCGGCCGATGGATTTAGCCGCCTCCTGGTGGCGAAGAAACAAATCAGCTGCCCTCCTGATCTCCGCAATAGTTTCTCTCCCCACTTCCTCACACTCATCGTCTATATCTTTTAACAGGTCAGCCTGATATGCTTGAAGGACCGCCATTGTGTGTAAACTGGCGCCGCCTGACCTGCTGCCGAGTACGCCCTGCCCACTAAGACTGATGTCGTTTTTACTGGCTTAGTGGGCAGCTGCGGGGCTTTCAGCGACGATGCAGACACAGGGGAGAGATAGCTCGCCAGCGTCTCTTCCACCTGCGGCATCGCCGCATAACCATGTTCTTTTAGACCCATTATATTTGAATATTCAGATGTTACTGGACTAAACACTCTGAATGATGCCGGTCTGTTCCACGACTTGACACCTCGGTGTGGAGGTCGGAAAGAACGGCAAGCCCCCTTTGGAGGTTGCACTCTGGATGGCAGGAAACGCTCGTCTAACTTGCTTTTTGACTGACGGGCTTCCTGCTCATCAGCTGGCCAATCTATATTCAAACGAGCAACAGCGCGAGTAACAACCTCCAAAAGCTCCTCATGTGAATGTGTGTGTGTATAAGGTGGTGAAAATGCTTCATCTTCCACTTCCAGGCTCACGACATCCAGCTCCTCGGAACTGGAGTGTCGTTGCACCTGCGCTTCAGCGCGAGCAGAAGAAACCGCAGCGTGCTTCTGACTCGCGAACTGAAGCGTCAGATCTAGCGGATAAAGGCAGAGATGAGGGGATCACCGTCTCTAGCCCCTCCGCTAGATCCATCTGCGAACCCCAGGACACGAGCCTTCGCTGTGCCTCGGCAGCAGCGGGACCCGTGCCCTGAGGCATGCGAGCCGAAGCACCCTCCTCGAAGAGTGCTCGGCGGGACCGGAGAATTTTCATTGATAATCTTTCACAATGCTCACAGTCAGCTCTCAGCGCTGACTGTGCATGATCCGGTCCCAAACACATCACACAAAGCTCGTGTGTGTCCCCACCCGTAATATAACGAGGGCAGGGAGTAACACACTGCTTAAACTGCTTATTTGCCATTTTCCTTATATAGAGAGACAGAACAACACCAAATAGACAAACGATTTCACATAGAGCGCTTGTGAAGACACAAAAGCTGACACTGTATGGTTCAGGGGTGCTTTATAGTTTCCTGGTCAATGACGTCACCCGCCCATGACGTCTCGTCACGCCATTGGACTGATTTCACGAGTGCTTCATGACGCAATCACGCAGAAGCGTTCCCGCAGCGCTTGACGCAGCGCGAGTTCCCTTGAAAGGGAACATGAATGATACCTCAAATCAGGAGCTTTGTCACTGTAATGAAGTTCGTTGAATAAGGAAGAAGGAGGCGTGAACCGGCGAACGTTTAAACACACTTTGATCAATAAATGAACAAAACAAAAGTAACGAGGGCAGGTCCTCACGGATGCCTGCCACGCACACACATGATAAAACGTTAAGTCCAGGCCTGGTCCTCTCTCGTCGCTCCTCCTTTTATACGCCCAAGCTCCTGACACGAGACCGGTCCGGTGCGGCGCGCAGGTGGTGCTCATTATCACTCACCACCGGCCTCGCCCCATTCCCACGGTCCCTCTGCCTCGTCCTGCTTACCACAGTCACTCTCTTATGAAGGAAGCTACATATTTTCATGTATAAAAACCATAAAGATACTGTACAAGAAGAAGAAAAAATAAGTAATTGTTTCCTAAATGAAATAACTGCCTTTTATATTTGTAAAACAAATTGTTAAAATATTATCTAAAAAATATTTACATTTCTAAATTTATTATGTTGTTTTTACACAACTAAATGCATATTTGCTCTTTATTTCCCTTTCAAAGCTACTGCTGTCAATAAAATAAAATAATCACGATTAGCCTAATCTCATGATTTCTGAGCAGTTTTACAGAGCATTTGCATTTGTTGAACGTAAAAAACAACAACAGCGCTAAGATGTTTTTTGCTTTTTTGCACTCTCTTGTTTCCCCTAAATCATGTGACCTATTGAGGATAGTTCTACAGCATCAGACTCATGGTTTACGCCTGGCAAACAATTAAACAGGCAAAAAGATTCCTAATGAGGAACAAAAGTCATATTTGGACCATAATATTCTAGAGATTATTATGGTACGATATGAATGCCTAAGCAACTGCATAGCAACATCCTGGCAATAACCCACAACACCCTAGAATTGTGTGCATTTTGCATGGTCACATTTTCTTCAGGAAAATCTATTTTCTTAAGAAAATGTAATTTAATACTTTCCACAAAATGGTCCCACTCTGTTCATTATTTTGTCTGTATCTTTAAGTATGCCTTCTTGTCTGTGTGTGTTTAGATATACAGACAGACAGCGAGAGCGAGAGTAAAAGGCATGTAACGGTTCTTGTCCCTGAGGGCCTGATGACACTAAAGAGACACACAGAAGAAAGGAGGAGGGGAAGCCCATCACCCTCTGCTCCATTCTGTTCTTTTACAACTTGACAAAATAGCCTTTTAATTTTGCTGAACGTCTGGGGCGTCTGCGGCTCTGCCTGCATCAATCTCCATCATCAGCAGCCTCCAGGCACTGAGTCCCCAGGGTCCTCTCACTGCCAGAAGACCACTGTCTCAACCCCTCTGGGTACACGGCAAAAGAGAGCGGCCAAGTCTCTCTTCCTCTGTACAGCCAGGAATAGAGTTCACCATCCTTCTATGCTCAAATTCTCCCTCTCTTTTTTAGAGACTTTTACTTCTAAAGCACATTTAGTACTAGTCATTTTTTCTTTGTGTTTTTCGTGTACAGACGTCAACATTGTCAAATGATGTCAATGTCATGTTTTTGTAGTTTACATGGAGATGATAAGTTTTCAAAAACGTGCACTTTTGCTATAGTTTTTAACAATGGAAAAACAGGTTGCAGTACCAGGCGCATGGTCCAAAAGGGTTGCACTATAGTCTCTTAATGAGTCATGGGTGTTTCGGGCATAACGAGCAATAATTACCAATCAGAGTGTTATCTCCCATTCCCTTTAAAAGCCAGTTGCACTTGCACCATGGCGGATTCGCTATTTACATGGCAGAATTTGCGAGCGGAAAGACTGAACACTTCTCCAGAAAGGAATCCTTTTATTTTTCATATTTAAAAAATTTTGTGTGCTGCTGCACTGTGTCTGTAATAAGCAGAGTGTACGTGTTTTGTGCACCCGCCTATTGGTGCTTATTACTAACACACCCTTTAAAATAACACAAAAAATACTGACTTTAGACCAGGTTTTTGCTGGTCAATGGCACAGTCATTTTCAGTTGCCTCAAAAAAAAGCAAAGTTTGTTTTTAGACCAGCATGTTTTTAGACCAGCATGACCATGGGCACACAGATGTACGAGAGTGCATTTGCTACTTAAACAACGTGGCGCTGAACGTGAAAATTATAACTGCGTCGAGTTGAAACTAGCAAAAAACACTGCACCACGTGTATGATAGGGTCCTGAGAGACTGTATACACGACAACGATGTACTAAAATTTTACTTGCGTTTTTTTGTGTACAGGAGACAATGTTGTCAAAATGATCCCTGTTCACACAGATCCATGAAAACTACTAAAAAGGCTGTACTCTGCTGCCAGGCCAGTAGTTGGCGAAGTCATTTTGTGAAGAAAAACTACACACCAATAGTATAGTAGTTTACATGGAGATGATAATGATATAATTTTCAAAAGTTAGAGTTTTCAGGCTTCCAAAATGCTGTTGTTGTGCAAATGAACGGCCAAAATGGATTTAATTTTTTTTTATTTTTAGCCAAAAATTGTGTTAGATGTAAATGGCCGCTGTTTTCCTGAAAATTTCAGTTTAACAATTCACTTTCAGACTCATATATTTGTGTTGATGCATTTGGGTTTAGTTCTAGCGTTTCTGGCATGATTGAACATCTTTTAACTCACAGGAAAAGACATTGGTATGGGCTAGCCTGATGCAGGGACATCATTGAGTGAGACAAATCCATGATATCAATTGGCAGACTGAATGAGAGACAGTCAATAGGGATTAGAGCGAAGTCTCTCCCTATTGTTTACGTTCATACCTTTGCGTCTCGCATATCAACCCAGGTAAGTGAAGCAGAACAGGTGTGAAGGGTTTGTGGACAGAGAACAGCTGATCAGCCTCATTCACACAAAAAAAGAGGCTTGATAAACTCTTCAACCGGCCATCTGTCAGGAGTGACAGTCTGTAGCTTCATCATGCATTTGAAATATATGCTTAAAAAAATATTGTAAAATTAAGGTTTATGTTAAGCGGTCTCAACTGAAATTTGTGGTTTCACAGCTCACCAAATCTGTTTTATTGTTTATTGTAACTATAACTAAAATTAAAACCATAAAAAAACTACTTAAAGGGTTAGAAAATTCTGTCATTAATTACTTACCCTCATGCCGTTCCAGAACCGTAAGACCTCCGTTCATCTTTGGAACACAAATGAAGAGATTTTTGTTGAAATCCGATGGCTCAGAAAGGCCTCCATTGGCAGTAATGACATTTCCTCTCTCAAGACCCATAAAAAGTACTAAAGATGTCGTTACAAAGTCCATCTCACTACACTGGTTCTACAATAATTTTATGAAGTGACGAGAATAGTTTTTGTGCGCAAAAAAACAACAACTAAAATAACGACTTATGTGATGGGCCAATTTCAAAACAAGGCTTAATGAAGCTTCGGAGCATAATGAATCAATGTATCGAATCATGATTCGGATCGTATGTCAAACCGCCAACCTGCTGAAATCACGTGACTTTGGCTCTCCGAACCGCTGATTCGATATACTGATTCATAAAGCTCCGAAGCTTCAGGAAGCAGTGTTTTGAAATCACTATATTTTAGCATCCAAGACTAAAATGGTTTAATTTATAATAACAGTTTATACATAAGAAAATAAGTATGAAAGCTCCAATTTAACCCCAGTTCTCTGACATCCACACTAGGGGCAATCTCCATAAAAACCACAAAGTAAACCTGCTCTCAACTACACCCAAACCGGCCTAACCTCAAGCTCCCTTTTGACAAATGGTTGCCATGACGATTTTTCTCCATTCTCTGAGCAAAGCCCTTTACCCTGCATTAAGAACAGTCTCACTGATACAAACCCACTACACTGCATGCCCAAGTATGTGGACATTCCTTTTTAATGCCTGGTACACATTGTACAATTTTGGGCTGTCCCAGACAAAAGATGACCAGCGATTTCTGTGGTCGTGACTTGTGGCTTCTAAACTACCTCATACAGTGAGAAGAAGTTTAAAGACGGCCAATTTCACGACCAAAGATAGCCTGCGATAATTTTCTGAGAGTGTCAGAAATTTAGCATTACCATTACACTGTGGCTGCATTTGAAAACAACTGACTTGTACCCTCGCTACCTCACATGTAATGACTTTGCAGGCAGCATTTGCGAAGGAAGGTACCTCATGAAACTGATTTCAGACAGACTTCTGAGGAAGCGTAACAGTTTAATGACCTATACTGTTATATATTCAGACTTTTATGTTATTTCCTGTTGTGTGTTTTGCTTTGTAGTTCTTTGTATATAGTGCTTTTAGTGGTTATGTTTCACTCGTGGTTGCTCCATCATTCTGTCATGATGGGTGTGAATGATAAGAAGGGGGCATGGTTGAATTGTAACATCAGGAGAACTTAATCAGCATGAAAAACTACAAAGAACTACAAAGTAAAACACACGACAAGAAATAACATAAAAGTCAGCAAACAGACAGGGAATATATAACAGATACAGCAAAATAGAGAGAGCTTTGGTGAGAACTAAACAAATATTTAATTACTACAGTAGTAATTTCTCGTTATGAATGATATCAGAGGAGGAAAAAATTGGTCAAAAACCTACATTTACACACAAACTGACCAGCAACCTTGACTTTCAGACGCCATCTTTCTTTTTCAAGCTGTCACCAATTTAAATGCATATGGATTGTGGGATATCAAAGGCAGCGAAGGATACATCTATGCTGCCTTCAAAAATCGATCAGATGAAGGTATCTCAGGTGTCAGGAAGTGAAGCTAACATTGGATTTAAACGTGCCTTGATGCTTGGAATGCATCCTCTGATACATTTTGCTGCTATACATTTTGCTGCTATACATTTTGCTGCTATACGACCTAGGTCTACTGACTAGCCAATAAAAATGCGACATGAAATGGCATATTGATCAACGATCAACGCGACAGCCCTAAAACTTAAAACTACTTGCCTCAAGATCCATTTATAAAATTGGCATGCCAAGTTGGGCTATTTTCCCTAGCCATGACCATGTCCATATTCTCCTCTATGCTTCCTCCTTTTTTCCCCACATATAAAAACCACAATTGGAAAAGTACGATTTATCTGCGTGATTTCCCCCCAAACGAGTTCAGCAGAAATCCCACCCTGCAGCTAATTTCATTGGTTAAGGCAACAGTAAGGGGTAGGTTTAGGTATCAGTGTTTGGTGTAGGCAGTCATTACTGTGATTTTTATGACAAACAAAATCTTAAGAATTAGCTGCAGGGGATCACGCAATTCATCTTTTTTTAAGCCAAAAGTGGGCGGAGCCAGTGGGTCACTCCCAGATAACCGAAAATGGGCAAAGAGACGGGATGTGGGTGGAGCTGAGGTGCCTACTTGACAAACAGCTAGTAGTGAAAGCAGCGGCGATGAATTGCAGAGAAAGACTTCCGTGTTGGATTCAAGAGAGACTGGAAGGTTGATGCTTGCTTCTAACCTTTGATGCTGCCTGAATCATAATCATAAACGGTACATTTGCCAGGGGTGAACTAGTCCCCCGACTGAGCCTGGTTTCTCCAAAGGTTTTTTTCTCCATTATGTCACCTGATGGAGTTTTGGTCCCTTGCCACTGTCGCCTTTGACTTTTGGCTTGCTTAGTTGGGGACTAAAAATTAAACAATATTATTGATCTGCCTGCATTGGCACTATTGAATGAGAATTGAACTGAGCTGGACAATGACATCACTGTTTTCTCCAGAGCTGCTGTTTTTTACTTAAGCTGGACGATGACACTATTTTCTTCTAGATCTGCTGTACAGCCAAAACAAACCTTGTTGCATTATTTTCCTGTTATCACTGTAAAGCTGCTTTGAAACAATCTGTATTGTAAAAAGCACTATATAAATAAAGGTGATTGAAGGTTTAAATTTTATCAGTAAGGCAAACTTATTTTACAACCCCCTCAAAAAAACACATTCACTCAACCACCTGTATGTGGCTACAACTGTGCTAAGTGGTTTCATTTGGCAAATCATAATCAATTATGTTTTCTGCAAATTATGTGAATGAGTGGTCCCTCTGGATTGGCATCTCATCTTGTTGAACTCAATTAGCAGTAATTAACACGTGCTAATGAGATGAAGTGGAATCCAAAACAAACAGTGGGAGCTCAGCCTCATATCTATCAGCAACAGAAGCTGAATGTAGAAGGTCAGGTCTCTGCAGATTTTACTAGAGGATTCTAGTAAACAGTCTCTGCCGTCTCTGCAACAGTCTCTGCAGACTTTACTAGAGGATTCAAGCTATAGTTTATGCAAGATTGTAAATAAATTGTTTTGAGGGTGGCTCTGTAACATACCATGTCTTTACACCCATTCAAGCTCAAAAGACATTACGTTTTACTATCTGTTGTATTCACTCTCTCTCTCAAGTTAACTGCGCCACCCTTTCTTGAGTATTGGCTATATTTTTAATCTGCTTGACAAATATTCCAGGCATAAAAGTGCAAGTCAGACACCGGTGAGATATCACTTTCCCTGTGAGAACAAAGCCATGTTCTCTTTCACATTTATAGGCTATAATTCCTGCATTGTTGATCTGCAGAACTCCCAATACAGCAATACTCATAAAAAAAAACATTTGTAATGGTTTATCAAAGAATTATAATTTTTTTACATTGTTCTTGTGTTGACTATGTTCTTAATGTTATAGCCATTGGTCAAAAAAAGGGGGATTCAGGTGCTTCAATGATATTAATTATTACATTTACAAGCATATTTAACCCTGTAAATCTCTTCTTTTCAAAAAATATAATTCTTATTGTCTTACACTATAATTGTTCTTCATGATAAGTCAGAGAGTTAAAGGCGCACCGGGGTAAAAGGCGCCTTTGATTCACTTTTCAAGATGCACGTGGAAATTTGGCTGATCCTTGACGAGATCACCAGTCAGTAGCCTAATTTGATCTAATTTTTTTTTTCTTTTTCTAAAATGATGTAGATTTAAGTAGCAAATGAGAATGCTAAAATAATTTAATATTTTGAGACAAAAGTCTTCTAAATGATATTCAGTTTTGTTCAAGGAAAATATAGCAACAGTTTTTCAATAAATGGTATTTGGGGTAAAAAGTGCATCTGTTGTTGGGACTAAAGGCACAATAATTATGATAATAAATTTCCGGCTGACTTTTGTTGACATGACATGGTTAGATTCGGATGGTAAATATCCAACACGATCTCTAAATATCATATATTAAGTTGGGTGTCCAACTTAAAAATAATCACCATTTTTATAATGAAACCATCATATTTAAAAAATAAATAAAAATAAGCAAATATATATATATATATATATATATATATATATATGTGTGTGTGTACAACACATTCTCACTCCCAACTCGTCACATATTGACGCTTGGTCAGTACCCTCGGCGTCACTTTTTAACGCACAGGGTACCCCTTAAGCGTCATTTTTCGACGTTCAGGGCACTCCACTGATTCTAATGAGAAGCCTAGGGCGTCATATACAGGCGTGTTGGGCACGTGAATGTTATCATCGTGATGAAATTATTTATTGGGTTATAATTTTTCCATTATGACATGTTGGAGTGTGATTCTCAATGTAATAAGCCAGCACACTTTTATTTAAATTTATTTAATTTTATTTACGCTATTCAGACACGTTTGAAACAGCCCAACCCCACCGCACTAAACCTGCCCATTTGCGTATTATATGATATAAAACACAGAATATAACAGACAGCAGACACACTTTATTGAAAAAGTCCGGCTATTGCAACTGTTCCGAGGCCAAACGATTGATTTCTGTGAAGAAAAGACCCAAAAGCAATCACCGTCTCCTCGGTACCTCTCGTCACGATATGGACGAAATGGGAACTCCATTGCTTTCAATGGGAAAACCTTTGGCGTCAACAGAAGACGCGTTTGAAATCGCGCTGAAGAAGTGAAGTCTCATTCAGAACACATCGCGATGTTTGGCGTCAGTTCACGTGTGCCACATGTGGGTGAGTAGTCAAATATTATGTCCTGATGTTTGATATAAAGTATGTTCTGCTTGTCGCTATCTATCAGATTATGTTCAGTCACTGCATTATATCTGTCATCTCCACTGAGGATTTGCATTTCTTTGCTTTCTAAATCAACACATCTTGCTAATAGGGTGATTGCACACTGTCACGTGACATGCTATAGACCTTTAAACAGTTGTTCATATTTAATAATAACTACCAGTGTAGTTTCAACGTGGAATTTGTAGTAGAAGCACAATAAAAAAACAACACTTGCCACGCTTTTACCACAGTAACCTTAGTTTTAATGTGATAGGTGCAGTAAAGGACAGTAACCTCAAATATTACCATGCTTTTACCACAGTAACCTTAGTTTTAATGTGATGTTTGTTGTAAATAGACAGTAACCACAACAATTACCATGCTTTAAATGCATTTTATGTAAATCCAAATATTTTAATGTAAATAGTACTTTTCCTGTATATAATGCAATATATTATATATTATGACTTTTGTTCTCTCTTTCTTTTTTACCTGAAAAGACCAAAGGGCCTTCGGACTCAGTCAGCCCATTCTTGTTTGTGGAGAAGTAACGGAGAAGACCAAAAGCTGCAACAGCAAATATTTGCAAAGGTATATATATATACATGTATGTGCTGGTTTGAGCCCTTTATCAAACATATTATTCAGCATTTGTTGTTACTTAAACTTATTCTTACAAATCCATGGCTCAATCAGTAAGAACATATTCTCAAAGTCTCAATAATTCACAAGATTCATATTCAAAAGTCAAATTCATATGATACTCGTACATAATCCTGCAGCTTTTACTATAACTCCTGCCATTGGCTACTGCCTCAATTCCTGTACATATTTATTGTTGTTCCCTTTCTTGGAAAGTAGTCAGATGTCCACACACTGTCAGAAAGTTTATATTAAGTCCATTGTATTCTTTAAAATTATTTCAAATTGGGCTCTGTCTGTTCATGTAATGTTACATGTCTCTTCACACCTCATAACCTACCGCTGTTTGCAAGAGTGAAAATTCTTGCAAACACATGACATCAGATTTTCGATTATTTTGTCATACTCAGATCAGTTGCACTGTTGATAACGTCAACAAAAATCAAGTGAATTATCAACATTTTTAAACACATTCATATGATATAGCTTGCTATTAAATATATACTTTTAATAATGGGCATGCACACATATCAGTGAACTTATTACATAAATGTATTTAACATTTAATTATGCAACGCTTTTTACAGAAAGAAATCCTGCAGTTATGTATAAACTTACAACATCATCATCATGTCCTGCCCTGGGCACATCAGGCAACATGGGTCCTCCAACATATTCGATCTGTGGCCACGTTCTTCACATCTTCTCATTGAACACCAGCATTCAGGTCTTCGTGAAACATCTGTCTCATATGTCTTCCTTGGTCTTCCCTTTCTCCTGCGTCCTCCTGGTGGTGTCCACTTCACAAGTGTTTTTGGGTGTTGTTGTTGGGTATGCATAGGATATGTCCAGTGAAGTGCCCTTTTTTCTGACACAGTTTCTCAAAGTCTTCACGTGGAGTCTGTGGAGTCTTATGATCTCTTCAATTTATGCAGAACCAATATTCATAAACTGTACTTGATGTCTCCCTATGCCTTTATCAAAAAGCATTAGTTCTCATCAGGAGTTTTAGTGAAGGACATATCTATTGCCATCCACTAGTTCTATCCATGCAGCGACTTTATGATGCTATAGTCAATGTATATTTCTGCATTTGTTGTTTGTTCAAACAAATGAAGATAGTGAGAGTGAATACCTTTTGAAATCAATATTTATTCATTAAACCTTTCATCTACCTCTATGGTATCATTAATAACTACATCTATGGTATCATTATCACTACCTTTTTAATGTAACTGTAACATGAATGTATTATATAGAAGCATTTTCTTCCTAAAAATGGTTGTCATTTATAATAATTTAATTAGACTTTCATTTAGTTGCAGTAAAGTGAACAATAATCACAAATATATTGTATTAAAGTTGAGAATGTAAAATGTTCTTCAGTTTTTGCCTATTTATTTTTAATGGGAAGAAATATATTTTCAGAAAACAGAATTGCACCTCATCTCTTGGTTTGTACTTCATCATGGTAATATTTTTAAAAGTGTGTGTGTGTGTGTGTGTGTGTGTGTGTGTGTGTGTGTGTGTGTGTGTGTGTGTGTGTGTGTGTGTGTGTGTGTGTGTGTGTGTGTGTGTGTGTGTGTGTGTGTGTGTGTGTGTGTGTGTGTGTGTGTGTGTGTGTGTGTGTGTGTGTGTGTGTGTGTGTGTCTTTATCCTGGTGTGCATGTCTTTAAACTGTTTGACATTAAATATCGGAATATGCTTACAAAATTGTGTGCATTCTTAATGGTTTTGTTACATTTATTTTAATTCCAATAGTTCAGATGGTCAAGGGTGGCATAAAGAAGTTTAAAATGTATACCTATATTTATATACATACCTAAATATATATACACATAAACACACACTATAAATGTTACAAAAGATGCAAAACTACCAGTGCTGTTGTAGCTTGTAGGCCATTGCATAGAAAAAGAGGTTTCTCTTTCAAATATATTTATGCATCAGTTTAACCACACACATGAGTCTTTCGTTTTAAAATGTTAGTTTTATTATTTAATTAGAATAAATAAATATTTAGCTGCCTAAATATTAAATATTTAAGGGATCCTTCAGTTGGAAAGAAATCCCCGGATGAGATCTGTCATCATTTACCATAAATGGACAGGTAAGTGTGACGCCTCTGTTCAGCTGGATTGTCATTGGCTGTGACTTTATCGTAGGACTCACTGTGATTGGACAATCTTTTAACCCATATAAAACGGCGTTTCATGTTATAAAGTATGTATTGGTGTTATTATTATGTTAGTTATACGTTAAGTAAGCTATAAAGTGTCGGTATGTTGTGAGAAATTACTCCTTTACCGAGAACCCAACCTAACCTAAGCATTGCTGCACACTTCAATGAACTACAGCGCCATATTTACCATTGCATTGATACAATGACAAAGATATATGGGTAATGTAGTTTAAAACGTTTAATAATGAAACAATAAATGTTAAGTAAATTACATCTTTAATGGACAACTGGATATCTAAATATGTGCATTGTGCAAACCTTTATGACATTATGAGGGCAGGCTAAAATTTTATATTTTACTGTGAGCATTTTGAGAAAAACCTTTATGCCAGCTTTCCATATATGTCTGAAAACTGTGCCCAACATTATTTAGTAAACATAGCATAAGCAGTTGTCCTGCCGATTTTCTCTGTGATACGCTAACCAGACTTTGAGTAACAGCCATTTGAAATATGTTTTGTTTTGCTCTTCCAGGGGCCACTACTGGGTCCCTGGAGAGGGAAGACAGAACAACTTACACAGATCTATTCTCCTCATCACGGACAACAAACTTTGAGTCAGATTTAAATATCTTTTAAATAAGTATTTTGTCTTTTCTATTCTAACATCATGCTTGCAGTATTTCTTGATGGGTATTGTGAGACCATCTGATGAAATACAGAAATATTTGAAAGAGATGTTGTAAAATAAAAAAATATTAATATTTCGTTTTATGGATAGACACAAATAAATATAATGGATGAACCTGCAACAACTTGCCATTATCTAGTTTCCAGTGTAAACAAAAACTATTTATATATTTACACTTCACTATTACTATTAAATATAGGACAATGCACCGTTAAGTAAAATAACAAGAGACATTGCCAGAATTTCATCTTCACCCTGTCTCCACGTTCCTGACATCGGTAATGTGCATGCTTTAATTTTTATTGCAGTAGTAGATGTACCAGAATTATCAATATGGATCATCTTCAGTTAATCTTGAAGTGTTTGTAATCCTTCCCTTTATTTCACTGAAAACTAAAAGTATACACAACTTTTTGGTGCATTGTTGTACCAGATATAACCAGACAAAATTTTAAACGTCTCAAGTAAAATAATCTTGGTAATTAATTAGATCACCTAAATAAACTTGTAAAATGTGTATTTACTGTACCAAACACCATACACAATATTCACCATACTTTATCGCTCAACACTTTATTGGAGGATACAGCATACAGTTGATAAAGTAGCATAAAGTCAAATGAGATTCAAGATAAATAAAAATGTGTCTTCAAAAATACATTAACATCATATTAATCCATTCACAGCTGCTGAAGCCACACAAATGAGTTCCATATAATCCCATCCAGTGATACAGAAAACAGATTTGATATTGTGTTGGAAAATAATGATTCATTATCACAGCTAGACTGGTTTCTGGCTCTTTCCTGTTCATGGTCCATCATTTTCTTCTTCTTCTAAACACTTTGCCCATTTATACCCTACAGTATAACTGATGAACAGAGGATGTGGTCACTGATGTTGTGTAGCTTTTTCTCAACCAGAGGAAGAAGAACATTCCAGTGTCAGGAGTTCTCAGTCCTGGTCTAAAAGTAAAACAAAAACACAATTAAAATGAAGTTTAATGTAAAGTCAGGTTAGCATATGTTCTGCATGATTTAAGCAGTGGTGGGTGACTCTGGCCCTCAGCATCCACTGTCCTGCATATTTAGCTCCAACCTCAAACCCACCTGTCTATAACTGTCTATAAGTAAACCTGAAGACTTTGGTTAAAAATTTCAGGTGTTCTCGATTAGGCTTGGAGGTAAACTCTTCACCTCCCCATTCTCATTTAAATTTACAAAGCAGTCAGTACATTATATAATATACACATTGAAGCATTATGTATATAATATTGCAGCACATAATATTAGCCAAGTACTGGACAAAAACTATTTTACCCATATCAACAGAAACATTTTAAACAGCATATCTTTTAGAAAGGCATGGTCTCTTCAGAGCTTTTATAATTGATGCTAGATTTCTTTAGTCACTTTCAAGAGCATCACTTGTGATAGCCTTAACAATGTACAAGTATTAAATACTGCAATACAAATTTCATGGTAAGGATTAAGAAATAGGTACCAAGGCACCAGACTTACCATGCTTATGAAGCACCCATGGCCATGCAGAGTTCTCAGAGAGTTTTTGCCTCTTGTATTCCTCCTTGGCAGCACATTTGTCTTTTCCTGTAGAATCTTCTGAAGTTTGTGCCTTCTCTTGCTATCCATCTGATAACACAAATAAAATGTGTTTTATTCAGTGGAGTATAAAGCCTTGTTTCAAGCCAAAGAACTAACCAGATATTTCACATAATTTAAAGAACATTTACTATTTGATTCCTAATATATATCACAACTCATTATCTTCCAAAGCTACCCAGAACCATCCATGGTCTACAAAACAATAGAGAAATAGCTGGAGTTTATAACAACTACATGTCTGCTTTTATCTAAGACAAACAGATAGTGATAAGAACTGAAGGCCAAAAGTGTTTCAGCCTTTATGCTAAAAGGCAATAATTGTAATAATAATTGTATCAAAAGGGAAGAAAATATATATATATATATTTTCTCATGTTAGATAAATCCAAGAAACAGAACCTCATTTGCTCATTTTAGGAGTTATAAAAGATTTAGACATGAATATTGGTGTGTATTTTATCAGAATAGAAAGAATGATCGCTGCTGAAATGAATAGTTATTTTTAGAGATCAACATCAAATTCTTAACTACATATTACAGCATTGCTTCAATACAAGACATACCAGTGGACTTGCAAACTTTTCTGTCTTCTTCGGGCACAAGATTGCCATGTTCCTTCCTCACCCAAAACAAAGGACTTATTCGATTAGCTTGCTTGATATAAGGTCTGGTCTTTCTTCTCTGCTGTAAAACAAGATTGTTTTTGAAACATCTAAAAAAGACAGTTACAATAAAGTTAATTTATCATATGATTCAGGAAGGCATTTGATGAGTAAATACTGATATACTAAAAATATTCTAGAAACTTTACCTGTGAAGGACTGATTACGGCAAGATCGCTGCAAATCACTACTAGCTCGTGTGAGTTGACTCTTAAAAGTGCTGATGAGTTTGATATTGTAGAGATCTTAAAAAATACAAAAAAAGTAAAAGTAATCTGCAAGTAATCCTGCAAGACAGAAAGAAAGGGTATTTTATTACATTGCATGCAAGTTGTAAGTTTATACATAACTGCAGGATTTCTTTCTGTAAAAGCGTTGCATAATTAAATGTTAAATACATTTATGTAATAAGTTCACTGATATGTGTGCATGCCCATTATTAAAAGTATATATTTAATAGCAAGCTATATCATATGAATGTGTTTAAAAATGTTGATAATTCACTTGATTTTTGTTGACGTTATCAACAGTGCAACTGATCTGAGTATGACAAAATAATCGAAAATCTGATGTCATGTGTTTGCAAGAATTTTCACTCTTGCAAACAGAGGTAGGTTATGAGGTGTGAAGAGACATGTAACATTACATGAACAGACAGAGCCCAATTTGAAATAATTTTAAAGAATACAATGGACTTAATATAAACTTTCTGACAGTGTGTGGGACATCTGACTACTTTCCAAGAAAGGGAACAACAATAAATATGTACAGGAATTGAGGCAGTAGCCAATGGCAGGAGTTATAGTAAAAGCTGCAGGATTATGTGCAGTATCATATGAATTTGACTACTTGTTAAATCTTGTGAATTATTGAGACTTTGAGAATATGTTCTTACTGATTGAGCCATGGGATTTGTAAGAATAAGTTTAAGTAACAACAAATGCTGAATAATATGTTTGATAAAGGGCTCAAACCAGCACATACATGTATATATATATACCTTTGCAAATATTTGCTGTTGCAGCTTTTGGTCTTCTCCGTTACTTCTCCACAAACAAGAATGGGCTGACTGAGTCCGGAAGGCCCTTTTGGTCTTTTCAGGTAAAAAAAGAAAGAGAGAACAAAAGTCATAATATATAATATATTGCATTATATACAGGAAAAAGTACTATTTACATTAAAATATTTGGATTTACATAAAATGCATTTAAAGCATGGTAATTGTTGTGGTTACTGTCTATTTACAACAAACATCACATTAAAACTAAGGTTACTGTGGTAAAAGCATGGTAATATTTGAGGTTACTGTCCTTTTACTGCACCTATCACATTAAAACTAAGGTTACTGTGGTAAAAGCGTGGCAAGTGTTGTTTTTATTGTGCTTCTACTACAAATTCCACGTTGAAACTACACTGGTAGTTATTATTAAATATGAACAACTGTTTAAAGGTCTATAGCATGTCACGTGACAGTGTGCAATCACCCTATTAGCAAGATGTGTTGATTTAGAAAGCAAAGAAATGCAAATCCTCAGTGGAGATGACAGATATAATGCAGTGACTGAACATAATCTGATAGATAGCGACAAGCAGAACATACTTTATATCAAACATCAGGACATAATATTTGACTACTCACCCACATGTGGCACACGTGAACTGGCGCCAAACATCGCGATGTGTTCTGAATGAGACTTCACTTCTTCAGCGCGATTTCAAACGCGTCTACTGTTGACGCCAAAGGTTTTCCCATTGAAAGCAATGGAGTTCCCATTTCGTCCATATCGTGACGCCGAGGGGTACCGAGGAGACGGTGATTGCTTTTGGGTCTTTTCTTCACAGAAATCAATCGTTTGGCCTCGGAACAGTTGCAATAGCCGGACTTTTTCAATAAAGTGTGTCTGCTGTCTGTTATATTCTGTGTTTTATATCATATAATACGCAAATGGGCAGGTTTAGTGCGGGGTGGGGTTGGGCTGTTTCAAACGTGTCTGAATAGCGTAAATAAATTTAAATAAAAGTGTGCTGGCTTATTACATTGAGAATCACACTCCAACATGTCATAATGGAAAAATTATAACCCAATAAATAATTTCATCACGAAGATAACATTCACGTGCCCAACACGTCTGTATATGACGCCTAGGCTTCTCCTTGGAATCAGTGGAGTGCCCTGAACGTCGAAAAATGACGCTTAAGGGGTACCCTGTGCGTTAAAAAGTGACGCCGAGGGGTACTGACCAAGCGTCAATATGTGACGAGTTGGGAGTGAGAATGTGTTGGTGTGTGTGTGTGTGTGTGTGTGTGTGTGTGTGTGTGTGTGTGTGTGTGTGTGTGTGTGTGATAATCATAAAATGTTATTTATTGTTACTACAGAAAATCTGCTTTCAGATTCTTTACTTTTTAAAATGATTTTATTTAGATTTATCTTAATATATTTTATATTAACATATTTTAATGACAGTATATGTATTGTATTATTGTATATATCAAAATAAACACAAACTATGCTAAAGTGATTGTTTTGAACAAATATTAACTTACATATTATTTTAGCTAAAGTTTTTGTATAAATAATGTGTGACCCTGGTGAGCCTTTTAAAAGGTCCCCCTCAACACCTCATACATCTATACAATTTTTAAACCAAATAAACCACTTTAATGATTTATTTTCACACAAAATCTGTTGCTCCATCAATGCTCAATACAAAAACATATTTCTTCTGCAAGCATACACTATGGGAGCAGTGAAAAGCACATTGCCTTTAGCCCCGTTGTATACCCTAAATTGTTATAGCTTTTTCTAAATAGCATATCATCCATTAACAGAGGAATAGTGAAGCCCCCCGGGGTTCTTTACATCACCAGGACATTGCTGTTTTGTTTTTTTTAAGAACAAAAGAAAAGCAAAAGCCCTATTGGAACCTGTATTTTTATGGCAGCATAGTGTTTTGACAGTTTTAGGGTTTTTTTACGTTTCATATTGAATGATTAATATTTTGAAGTTTTGCTGCTAGATTAGATATCTCGTAAAGCACGCACACATGCCTTGTGTTGATTAAACAATAAAGTCGCATGAACACTTTCTCTCGTTACATTGAGGATCAAATCCCACGGCTAATGATATCTATAGCATACAGGCAGGACGCTTGTTCGCTGTCTGTTGTGGTTTATCTCTCGCTGCAGCTCCTCCAAATGGCTCCCTGCGCGCTGATAATATCTCCCAGCAGCCGAAGACTTTATATTATAATCATTAGTGATCCTTGCCCTCTCACCCGTACTGAAGAACAATCGCAGAGGAACATTAATCTGAGCTGGAAACTGCCGTGTCCGTCTTTTCCCACATGGCTTTCGGGGTCGTGTTTTTTTCGAATTGTGCTTAATTTCTGAATGAATCCACATATCCGTTTAACTAAAATAATTCAAATAGGCCTACATTTCGTTAATTATAGAGCTACTGGATGTAGGCTAGCTGACAAAACGAAATTAAAGTGTAGCCTATGTAGCCTAATAAATAATAAACAAATATAGCCTATAGAATAATTTGGCCTATCAGTCTGTTTATTTCAGGAATTAGTTAACCATAATAAACAAAAAAAGTATAATAATAAATAATAATAATAATAATAGCCTAATAATAATAATAGTAATAATAATAATAATATATATATATATGTATATAGAAGATTTGATATTTAAAACACACACACACACACACACACACACACACACACACACACACATATATATATATATATATATATATATATATATATATATATATATATATATATATATATATATATATATATATATATATATATATATATATATATATATATATATATATGTGTGTGTGTGTGTGTGTGTGTGTGTATCAGACTGCCTCAGGTTGCTAGCGTCACTACTCTGCAGATCCTTCTATGGCGATTTACAGGATCATAAAAAGCCATATGTTGTTCTTTACAAGAAATCGTCAAGAAGGTCCATGTCTTGCATTCCGTGGGCTTTTCTAAAAACGAACTAATTATGAATCATTAATTTCTAACAACAAAGATTATTAGAATAACATTGCATTAAAAAAATATTTTTACAGGAGGCTACCACTATTAAAATGTAATTAGTCAACATTCAAGTTTGTTTGGTAATACTCAACAATGTGTTATTTCCAAATGGACTGTATAGGCAGCAGAAATGCCAGGGGAAAGTGTTTTCCTCCTAAATTACTCTAATCTGATTGGTTCCGTTCCAGCATGACGTCACTTCGCAGGGAATAAGGTCTCTCGGCAGCATCCACACGCGTGCCAGCGACTGAAGCAGAGCGAGATGAAAGTGGAAATTAAACAAAAACGGAATATGTGCGTTACGCTTTGAAATAATTGATTTAAACTTTTTTTTAAAACGAATTAAACACCTTTAAGCGTTTATTGTTCCTGTTCAAGCGCTGGGAAAACTGGAGATTCCGCGCGCACTACTGATTTAAATGTAGAATAAGTAACCATTCCACGTGAGATTTAAATAACACTTCAACTAAAGTTTGTTTTTATTCATCCTAATGGTAAACCATCGACGTATACGTTTATTCGTCTGAAGAGGATCTGACAGTTGTCCGTTTATGTGCTGTCATCTTTAGGCAAAATTTGGGATGCTGTACATTCAATGCCAGCCTTTTTGATGACTTTTTGTTTACTTGGATCAAGGACCACGTAGTGTTCTCTAACTTTTGGAAACAGATTTTTATATACCTCTCCAAGGATAGCAACGTAGTGACTGGAGTCACAAAATATGGTCCACTGTGCTGGATGCGAGAGGCCTATTCTGGACAGGTTTCTGCTCAGCGTTCTGGATAGAGCCTGGCATGCAAAATGTGTGCAATGTTGTGACTGCAAATGCAATTTAACTGATAGATGCTTTTCAAGAGAAGGACGACTCTACTGCAAAAACGACTTTTTCAGGTGAGCGTTTGAATCGAGGAAAGCATTTAATTAGGCTCCTTCATGCCCGCTGAGCTTTCTTATGTCTTTAACTAGATTTGTTTTTCCATACAAAAATAAGTAAATAAAAAATATATATATTTAAAGTAAATTCATGTTTATACAGTTTTGCTAAAAAAAAAAATGCACCATGAAATAATAAAAAGAAAGATTTCGAACTGGTGCACATTACATTTACAACCCCCGAATACTACAAGTTGTTACGTGACAGACTAAAACAGTTCTCTTTGTTTACAAGGAATGAGTGTCAGGCAAGCAGGGGATGAGATTTCCTCCAGCACCTGACGGATGTATGCCCTGCCTTGCCTCAATCTTCCGTAGCGCACGCGTTTGTTTGCAAAAGCTAGAGCAAAGATGCGATAAGTGGATTTGAATAATGAATGAGCTCGAGAGGAAAGCCACAGAAATCCAGCCAGAACGCATTTGATAACCATTTCGGTGAACTGCATTTACATGCACGCGCTGAGACAAAAGAATGTAGGCTATATTGTCGCTTGCGAAGTTTATTCTGTTAATACATTCTGTCAAATCACGGCTGAACATATGAGCAACTCTATCCTGAAAACATTGAATAGAGTAATTCTGCATACACTAGTTCGTGCATCTTTGTGGGTGGAAAATGTTTTTAGCCTATGATTTCTATAAAAATGTTAACAATTTAAGATATAAAAAAAAACACAACCGTAAAAACATGTTAATTCTTTACCATATATGGTAAACAATTATATTATAAAGAGCATCGTGTAATAAAATATTGTAAAAGGTTTTAAAAGAGAATTTATAGGGCAGGCTACATTTAACATGAACACATATAAAATTATAAATAAAGTGTCGCCTGATAATTTGGTTAAAAGGTAATTTCCAAAAATGTTGATCAATGTTTTACCTTGTATGTTGTTAATGCTTCTTGCAATATTTAAGTGTTATAATGTTATTGTGCTCTGTCTTTATTATTTAGTTGCTGGATAGGTCAATTTTATAGCATTATAAGGTTTTTTTTTATTTTTTATTTTCATAAGATTGAAATATCTCAAATATGTAGCTACAAAAGTACATTCATATTTTATAATTTAATTACATAAATTATAAATAATTAGGACAAGCACAAAGTCACCAACATTCCCGTAATTACCTTTTATGGGTTCTGACAAACATAAATGTAAATTAAAGTGTATGTAGCTAAATGTAATAAACCTGTGAAATTAGGAATTAAATGAGTAAAATAAAAATAAATAAAAATCTCAATTGAGAGAACCTACTTTCAAGTAGCAGTTGCAGCTCCAACAATCTATTGTAACCTATTACATTTTCGAGTCTATTTTATCAGTGTGGTTTTGTTATGTTTTTTGAATTCCGTGTCTTTATTATATCTTTATGTCTGTGCTCTTCTCGCAGACGTTATGGCACTAAATGTGGAGGCTGCGCGCAGGGAATCTCGCCCAGTGATCTAGTTCGCAAAGCGCGAAGCAAAGTCTTTCACCTCAACTGTTTCACCTGCATCATGTGCAATAAACAGCTTTCCACTGGCGAAGAACTTTACATTCTAGATGAATATAAATTTGTCTGCAAGGAGGATTACATGAACAACAGCGCCGGAAAAGACACAAACCTTCTGTCAGGTGAGTCATGGGGACCTTGTGGACCTGAGATTAGGCTAATATACATTTGTTGGCACGATTAATTAGGCTACAAACTGACACATTTCAGGATAAACTCAAGACCATTTATTTTTCCCTTCTCTGAAGGTCTGCTGAATATATAGGCTTTCATTTTGTGTTGTCTTCGAATTTGTGTAGCATTTTGCGCATTAGTTTAGGTTTTCACAGCTAGTGACATGTCACATGACTAAAATACTTCTATGCTTTTTACAGTTACTACGTGCAGTGACCCGAGCTTATCTCCAGAATCTCAAGACCCACAGGATGATTATAAAGACTCTGAGACTGGACACATGTCAGACAAGGAGACATGCAACAATGAAAACGACGAGCAGAATCTGGGTGGCAAACGTCGCGGGCCGCGAACTACCATCAAAGCCAAGCAGCTGGAGACACTGAAAGCAGCTTTCGCCGCCACCCCCAAACCTACCAGACACATACGAGAGCAGCTGGCGCAGGAAACGGGCCTCAACATGCGAGTTATTCAGGCAAGTGTGCCTGAATGAATCCCCTAAAACGGGGATGCATAGGCTACAAAAGCCACTTCTCAGCGAGGGTATCTGATGTGTGCTCACAGGTGTGCGTTTGCTATTTTACGTAGGCTATTCGACCGCAGCTCATCCAATGAGGTTTATTATTCGTTTAAAATGTCACTAGGCTATTGACTAGTGACGTATGCACAACTTGGTAAAAAAAAGTAGCAAGGTATCCTATGTAGCTAATGTCTGAAAGTGGTATTGCCCTGTATAAATGACTGCACAGTGACAATACAGTTTGTATAGCCTAATTAGGCCCCTTGATTGGATGTAGGCATGCAAATTATGTCCTCTGCAATTGTCTGACGTAGCCTAATGTCTAAAAAAAGAAAATAACAATTACATTCAGTAGACAATAGTTCTGAATGTCTTGTCTGAACGAATAGGACTGTTTATGGAATATTAAACGTGGTCGTGGAGAAGAAATGCGGCAGAATTAATGACAAGTTATTTCAAATCAATTTTATTTATTTTATTTTTTTTTGTGGGGGGTCATAAATAAATTTTAGCAATATTTACTTGCTTCATCTGAATCGTATTGCAGTAAAATGATTTTTTCTTCCTCTTAGTCGTTTGGTCAAACAACACCGTTACGCTACTCTCAATAATGTTTCTGGGGTTTATTAATATGGAAACTAATGTCCCGTTTCTTTTGTGTATTTTCTTTCGTGCAGGTGTGGTTTCAGAACCGGCGCTCCAAAGAGAGGCGCATGAAGCAGCTGAGCGCGCTGGGCGCCAGAAGACACTTGTTCTTCCGCAGTCCGAGGAGAATGAGAGCGCTGGGCGATCGAATGGAACAAGGAGAGCTCATGGCCAACGCACATTTCTCTTTTTATGGCGGTTAGTTTATATTCATGAATATTAACTAGAATTTTTTTTTTTTTTTGTATATCAAGCTACATTCCATGGAATGCCGCAGCAAGTTACAGTCATATACATAAATGTAGGCCTACACATTTAGGCTACATATGCAGTATTTATAGGCTAGGCCTATATATAATTTATTACATATTCATTAATATTTCCAATATTCCATGCTTACAAAAGTAAAAACAAACATGCAAAAAAGGTAACACTTTATTTTATTTAGTTATGCGTTACTACATAGCATACTTAGGCTACTATAGTTATAACAGTAAATTATGTAAATTTAGTAACTAACCTTAAACCAAACCTTACGAACCTAACTGTAACTCTATAGTAGGTTAAAATAACCTAGATTTTGCACACATAACAAGCTAGGATTTAAGGCTGTTAATTTATTAATATATGCTATATTATTAAAATAACATAAAAAAGTATATATAAAACTTGTGTGTGTGTATGTGTGAGCAATTAAACAAATCTCGCTTTTCATTTAAAACAATTATTTTACAATAATTATATGTATATAAAACAATTTATAACACAATCATTAATGTTTCCATGGTTTTGTCTTTGTGAGGAAGTTAATGATCATTTGATGATCTCCTCTTTCTTACAGACTATCAAGGCGAGTACTATGGCCCGGGCTCAAACTACGACTACTTCCCTCAGGGTCCACCGTCCTCCCAAGCCCAGACTCCAGGTGATCTAGGATTCATGGCCTCCTCTGGCCCAGCTGGAACCCCTCTAGGGAGCATGGACCACCATCACGGAGCACACCACCCCTCCAATGAGACACAATGCTTCAGTGAGATGATATCGCATCACCCAGGGGACTCCCCCAGCCCAGACCACAGCGCACCAACCTCCATCCACAGTATCTCTGACATGTGTGACTCCACTCCACCCTTCACATCCCTGAACTCTCTCAGCGGCAACGGATACAGCAATCAACTGTCCTCAGAGATGAACGAAGGGACAGTTTGGTAGCAAACAACAGACTAATTCAGGATACAAACATGTGGAAATGTTCTGTTCATGTGATTTTATAGCAACAATATTTATATTTAGTTAATTTATTGGCATAATTGTCTATTTATTTGTTCATGCATTTACTTATTTATTTAATGTATTTATCTATTTAAGCAGCATTTGTGTATTTTGAAAGTGCAATGTCAAATATGGGTCTGCAGACCTTATAGCTGTGCTATAGACAACGACAGTTTAAGAAAAGCCGAAACAGAATGTTTATATTTACAACACCTGGTGTGTCTGTTCACATGTCTATCATAACCGGACGACTCGGACCTCTTTGCCTTTCAAGGATTTGCCATAGTGACACTTGAAACCATCTCACACCAAAATCTTTCTCTGCTCTCCATGTGGTGGAGTTATGAGTTCCACCAAGTCTCAGAGTGTTTGCCTTTAAAAGGGAAACTGAAAATTGTTGGGACAAACCCTTTATTTGAAATGAAATATGACTTGAATTATAAGACAAAGTATACCTTCTAAAAATCATTTCATATGGTCAGTGGACAGAGAGAAATCAATTGTTTACGTATATTTTCTTCAGGGGTTTAAATATCAAAGATGATTTAAAAACCCTCTTGATACTGACATGAACTTTTTCTTCAAGCAAGGAACCAAACTTTTGTATTAATTCAATTTTTTTATCTGACTTGTGATTCACTGTATTAGTTTGTATGATATTGTGTTTGCACAAAGAATACACTAAACAAAACCATAAATACATGTTGACAAATGAAGCACAAATACAAACTGTAAATGGGCTTTTTATGAAAACCACTAGCACTGAGATTGACTCATATGCATTAGGGTTCTTTGATTACTTGTCATTTTAATCCTTAAAACTGTTAAACATAAACAGTGATCTGAGCACAGAGTCAAACAGGGAGGACACAGAGGCATTCTTAGCTGGGAAAATTTCAAAAAGAATGGAGTTTATGGATTTGATAATATCAGTGTTAGGAGGTCCTCCTTGCTGCTAAATGTAATAAATGTCCAAAAACCGCCCAAAAAAATGACTTGAAAATTTAGATTTTATGAACGTTCACTGACAGTAAACTATTCTATTCGAGAATAGCAGAACCACATAGGCTGCTTATCTCTAGGAGCACATAAGTTGCATTATTGATCTAATCTAATGATGTTTTAGACGTGTCAGTATGGCAGTAAAGTAAAATTAAATGGACTTTGCACATGAGTGCAGACAGACAATATAAAAAATGCCTAATAAGTACTTATTTCAAATTTACTAGCATGCAGCTATTAATTCGATATTATGTCAAATGCTCAATATTATCGTGCTGAATGCAAATAGTGTATATTTATCTCACTTTTTGTTTAAACCTAATCCTGCTTAATTAAGATCTGCCTTTTTTTTATCTGCCTTACATGCTTGGTTTTATCATTTATTATTAAAAACATAATGGGTCCGTCAACAATTTGGTTACTGTTCAAAATGTCTTTTGTGTTCAGTAGAAGAAATAAATACAGGGAACAACTTGAGGGCGAGTAAATGATGACAGAATTGGAATTTTTGGGTTAACTATCCCTTTAAAAAAAGATATCCTCGATCTCTCGGGGACACCCGCAGGTTTACCTACGACATAACAAGGAAAGTGAAAAATTTCACTCTGCTAAAATTTTTCCTTGAGAAAAGGTAATCGACTATGCAGTGTACTTAGCGTTTCAAACAAACACAAACCTATTTTGTAGTCACGTCATGAGACTCATGAGTCCTCGGGCGCGCTCCGATGATGTCATGGTAGAGGTGTAGCGTGGGACAAACATGGCAGCTTCCATATCACAGCAGCTCGAGGATTTGTTAAATCCTTTACCAAAATTCGTTGATCCCGAGGACGACCAAGATGAAGGTATTATATATAAATATCATAACCGTTAATTTAATGTTTTGTAAGCCATTTTAGCGCTATTATAATAGCGAATCTGTCGCCTTCGTTGCAAGCACGATGTGTCTGCATGCCTCAGTGTACTGAGAACAGACTTTTCTTACTTATTATTGTGACCAATGACTCATGACATTTGATTTAATTTAGTAATAAATAAAATATGAGTACTGTAGTTAAATATTAATAATACTAAATAACTGCTATTTGTTAAAATGTTTACCTATTTTAAGCTTTCACTAACACATTGTGCATATACCACTGTATGTGTATTTAGTGTGCTGTGATAGTACCGTGTTATTCTTTAAAGTATAAATATCTTAAAAGTGTAAATATTATGGCACAGTATATGTTTAGTAAACAAGTATTACTACTACATTGATACCATCATTGTATGATACTACCAAATTATTTATAAAAATAGTACATTATAAAAATAGATGAAGAAGAACATTATTACCCCAGGTGCTGTTCATAACTACAACAAATGTGAAATGCATTGTTCATGCTATAGTCATTATTATGGTTTAGTGATATAGTCAATATCTTATGTATAATAAAGGTTTTATGTATAATAAATGAATCACTTACTGTTAATATGATTACAACTGTACATTCCTATGATTTCCATAGCTTAAATAAATCTTAATACTTAATTGCAGAGACGAAAGCTAAAGTCATAGAGAAGTTTGATGAAGGTGGTGTTGATGATAATGAGGCAGAACTTTTATCTGGCCATCTACGGAGGCGCTCTGTTGCCATTCTGGCTGACGGTGATCGTCGATATTGCGGCAAGGCAACATCCAGAAAGGATCTACAGAAAGAGTTGGAGGGATCAGGTGAGGTGAAAATGTTTGTGTAACAAAAAAGCTGCTTGAATAAAAAGAAAGATGTTTTGATAACTGAAATCAACTAATCAGCAATAACTTGCCTATTGCATAAGAAGCTGGGAATGAGTAACTAAAACTTATATGCACATTTTTTAGTGGATGATGATGATGATGATGAGGATGATGATGAAGAAGAAGAAGAAAATGGAATGCTGGACAAGTACATGGAGTGCATCAAAGATGATGTTGAGGGGGAGGAGGAGGATGATGATGATGATGATGATGACCATGATGATGAGGATGAAGAAGATCAAGGTGATGTCGAGGAGGATCTCATTGTAGACGATAGCTCACAAATGTCAAGCTTGGTCTCTAAAATGAAGAGCACAGACTTTATGAAACTCACAGAGGGAATGGATGATCTGGGAGACAGTGAGGAGGAAGAGGACTCCGCAGCAAGTGAAGGAGAGACTGAGGAAGATGATGAGGAGGGATCATCCTTGAGGACCTTTTCTAAAGAGAAAGTTGATGAAGAGGTTGAAAAAGGAAAAGCAGTGAAAAATCAGCTCGGTATGGATGCACAATTCACAGTGTGCTCAAATAAATAAATAAATAACAAATAATACATTTACAATATCTATTATAAGAAAAATAGAAAACGCTTGAAAAATTGTACTCAACTTTATGCTGTTTTCAAATCTCTCCAGCTCTTTGGGACCTGATGCTTGAAAGGCGAATCAAAATGCAGAAGGCTCTTGTGACAGCCAATCAGCTTCCACAGCCACAGACATTCCCAGAGTTCAAGAGCAGGGGAGGGGCTGAATATGCTGAAGCTTTAAAAAACAGTAAGTGGATTGACTCTATTTTACCCATTTAACAGTAATAGAAACATAGTGTTTTTCTAATCATTCCTTAATCCTAACTGAACTTTGGTAGTTGCAAATGTGCATATGTTTGACGTTTCATGAAAAATGGGGCAACTTCTAGCTATAATCTTTTCTATTTTAATGCATAATTTATAGAAATGTTCAAATTTGGATGTCATGTCGTTTCTTCCCATTTGTGACGTATATACGAATGAAACAAGGTTTGACACTACTAAGATAAATACATTTTTCAGTTGCTTTTAAAATGGTTTAGCTTCTCCAGTTACTAACTATTTTAGTAGTCTGAAGTGTCGCCGTCTTATAAAATGATGATGTAAAGGATGTACAGTTGAGATTTCACATTAATTGACTAGTAAAGGTTACACTTTTGTATGTAATATAAATGCAAGCCAAAGATTAAAATGTTATTCGCATCAAAGACTTCAAGCACATACAGGTGAATAATAGCCTTTTTAAATTGATTAATTGTCCTGCTTTATTGCACTCCATACCAAATGTCTATTTATGATTTATGATGATGTCATTGTTTAATCTGTCCTGACACAATTTTGTAATGAACCTAAAAGATCACCAACATTGTGTTTTGCGTCATTGCTTTAGTAAAGCATCTGTCAATCGAAAATAAACTCAAAACAATTATTCAGTTATTTGTGATATACAGTGTCATTGTAATAAAAAGTAGTTTCAATATAGCTAGCTACTTTTTGATAGCTAAATACTTTTTCTTAAGGGTAGCTTGACTATATCTTAACTACTTTAAAGGGTTAGTTCACCCAAAAAATGAAAATTACCCCATGATTTACACCCTCAAGCCACCCTAGTTGTATATGACATTCTTCTTTCAGATGAATACAATCTGAGTTCTATTAAAACAATTTCCTGGCCTTTCCAAGCATTATATAATGGCAATGATTGGGAGCCCAGAATTTGAAGCCCAGAAAAGTGCATCCATCCACTATAAAAGTAATCCACACGGCTTCCATCCACTATAAAAGTAATCCACACGGCTCTGGGGGTTAATAAAGGCCTTCTGAAGTGAAGTGATGCGCTTGCGTAAGAGAAAAATCCATGAAACCTAATTCAACTTTGCCATCACAGAAACAGTTTACATTTTAAAATAGAAAAGTTATTTTAAGTTGTAACAGTATTTCACAATATTACCGTTTTTACTGTATTTTTGATCAAATAAACACAACCTTGATGAACATAAGAGACAAAAAAAATCTTACCAATCCTTAATCTTTAAAAGGTAGTTTATATGCTTGTGTTCTATGCTTGATGGATACCACACATGAACAAAAGGCATGAAACTCATTTTAATTGCTCCATCCTATGTCTATTTTTAAGTCAGTGAGGAATTATATGAGCATGCGGTTAAATTTACGCCTTTATCATCGTTTAAACCTGACATCTTCTGTGTGGTTAACCAATATCCCCTAAGGAAGCACGGCCCCAACATCACTTGTGGTTTTACTATCGGGATTCTTCTAGCTCTGAGCAATTAATACATTTGTGCACCTTCCTTCTCACCAGATCTGGGTGCTTAGAGAGACTACCTGCTCCTCATTTGCATATTTATTGCATTGGTCCTCTAGCCAGCGAATGATTGATGTGGGACCGTCCTCCTGAATTTTGAACAGCACGTTGCTTTGGGGGAGAAGGAGAGGGTGCTGTGCATGCATACTTTTGATTAGCTGTAAAGATGACACAATCTGAGCAACCCCACCCCCCCACACCAGTCCTTTTATTTATTTGCTCTTATTATGTAAAGTAAATTGTAGCGTAGGCTTCAGGTTTTGTTTTAGGGCTAGTTCTGCAGGAATACTAGGAGGGATATTTGTATAAGATTTTTAAATGATTCACTTTGATTAACAGGACAAGGTTTTGTTTAATTTTTTCACTTTTTGTTTTGGGGATTTTTTGGTGTGTTTTCTTGGTCAAATGTTGTACTAGAAATGCTTGTTCTCCAATGTAAGTCTATAGAATTTTTTACCTTTTAAGAAATCATTTATTTGTGTGGTTTGATGTTTTTAACTAGTGTATGTAGAAATGACTAAGATCAGAGGAGACCCTGCGTTTACAAAAGTGTACTGAATTGATGTTGTGGTTGACATATGCTGTTTGATAAGCTCATATCTGTGTGTGGTAGGTCATAAAGCCCTGAAAGCTCTACAGAGATCTCTGCTGGAACTCCAAGATCTGCTGCTCTACCAAAACCCTGAAACCAGAGCTATTTCTCAGGGCAAGACCTGGGGAGCAAGCAGGTACCAAATTCTGCTTTTTAAATACATTTTTATTAAGAAAAAAATAAATAAAAATGTGGCTCATTTGACACATCGGCTCATTCTTTTTCTATTTATCAATGGAAATTAATTGCAGGTTACTATTTTTGGGATGCTTCTTACATGACATTGTATAATTTCCTTTTATATGTATCCCTTTTTTTCCCACACATAGCAATCCTAAAGATGATGAAGAGATTAACAGTGAGGATGATATGGAAAATGGGGATGATGGCCAAGAGGAAGAACAGGAAGCAGTTCGGAAAGGACCCCCCAAACGAAAACTGGAAATGGCAGAGTATCCCAACTTTATGGCCAAACGCTTTGCTGCTTTTCTGCCTTACCGTGATGCCACCCTGCAGAAATGGTATGACAAGACGCGGCTAACAACGGGCAAAAGCAATAAGGTAAAAATATATAAAAATTAATCATGACATGGATTTTTTTTTTATTAATTATTTTAATATTTTCCTTGAGGTTCACTATGTTAAGTGTTTTTTTTTGCACAAAATAACAAATATATGTGTGGAAATTTTTTTTCAACCTTTATATTTCATCTGTCTGTAATCTGTTTTTAAGGGGCATTTACAGACAAAGCATTATGAAATAATTTAATAACTGTTTGTGATGCAGCTGCTGTCAGATCCGATACAGTTGGCTGCTTAATTTTTCAA
Organism: Gobiocypris rarus; assembly: GCA_023029165.1. Classification (NCBI taxonomy): domain Eukaryota; kingdom Metazoa; phylum Chordata; class Actinopteri; order Cypriniformes; family Gobionidae; genus Gobiocypris; species Gobiocypris rarus. The sequence goes on along the minus strand of CM040916.1, from coordinate 13,255,976 downwards.
AAAAAGTTTATTTGCAAACTTTTACACTGTGCCTCGTTTACAAAACAGTCTGCAGTCAAATGCTCCAAACAAACATATAATCCTCCGACATGATTCAGGACACCATTCAAACAAATCACCCACTTGTTTCCAACTCTAGGATCCTTCTGTAGTCTGTCCGGAGACTAGGGGTGTAACGGTTCAAATTACTCTAGGTTCAGTGGTTCAGTATGTGCTGTGTTCAGGAAAAAAAAATTACTACTGTCAAATAAAAATAAAGAAAATAAGAACAAATAATCAAACTATAAGCAACAGCACAAATAAATGGAATAGAGAAAAGATAAAAATAAATAAAGTACTTTTCAGGTTATTTAGTTATCTAAGTGTAGTTTTCAGGTACAGAAATTGAATAAAGTAATCAAATGTAAAAAAAACAAGAAACATTGCATATAATCTTCACTGTATAAATTAAATAAAGATGATTCATTATTAAAGTTATGAAAGCTATTCAGTCAAGGGAAATCATTTGTAGTTTGATTAACATTAAAAACACAGACAGCAGGAATATTAGGCTGCTGTCACTTTAAGAGCTAATGCACGGATCCAGGACACTGATACTGATACACATGCGTTGTCTTTCTCGACTGTTTACGTTCACTTATGCCATAACGTACTATGTTTGCTAGGACACTCATGTTGACATAATTTTTGTGTGAATTTGTCCGTTCAAGCACAAGACTTGAAAGAGAACTCAATATTTTTTTTCTGTGTGTGCATTCCGGATGAGTGCGCACACATCTTCTCACAGCGTGCAAGTTCTCTTTCACGTCTTCTTGCGCATGAATGTTTAAATTGGCATGGCTTAAATGAGTTTAGTTTAAACACAGATAACAGCGTGTGCTGTTCTGGTCATATCAAAATGTATTTTCCTGTGTGATCGATGTCCCAGATCCAGCAATATTAAAATGAGCCGTTTTTGAAGCTTGGTTAAATAAATGCTTTGTTTATAATAAAGAGGATGTTTTAAGCTATGAAACTTGCAGGATGTTTAATTGTACAACGGCCTCTTATGTCAAAATATCAAGGATTTCTCATGTCATGACCCCTTAAACAACTCAATTTTTGGTGTTCTAAAAACATGGCAAGACTTAATCAGCGAATATGAATAGTGGGCGAAAACCAAAAGTAAATGATTTAAGTCCCAAAATCACAGAACTTAATAATTTCTAAAATGATGATGTCATAACTGCATTTATAATAATTATAGGAGAAATATGTTGTTTAATTTAATTTTAGATTGAATATAATGTCACACAGTAGGATACTGCTATCGCTTGATGTGGCAACTGCTTATATATCTTCAATTATTTATAATGTCTTTGTCTTTTCCATCATACAGGGTTTTGGGGCATTTGACAGGAATATCTTGACACAGGTGGAGCAGGTTTTAATGGACAAAGAGAGGCTGGTGAGACGTACACAGACGCGCAGGTCTGAATACAGAGTTCTGGGGAAGCCAGAGCCAATCAGGCCTGAAATAGACAGTAGTGTCACAGAGGGAGAGGTAAGACATGGCGATGATTTTTAGAGGGATGAATTGAATTGCTCTGTAGATAAACAATGCAATAGCTAAGGGTGAAATATCTTTAAGTTACTCAAGCCAGCCAGTTCAGTAGGTGACAATAAGTTTTTATTTTTCTGTTAGTGTAATTGTATTAGGAGGTACACAATAATAATAATACTTTTAGAAGTAATATTCTCCATTATGCTAGAAGACTGACTGAGCTCACTCTCTGTTGTTTTAGGCAGCTGAATTGGCACTGAAAGCTAATGTGCACCTCAAAGATATGGATGAGGAGATTTTTGATGACGATGACTTTTATCACCAGGTAAGAAAACAGACAGGATGAATTGTTTAATGCAGTTTATTTGTCAACAACAATGACTATATTGATAAGTAGCTATAAAGAGATTGTCTGAGGTGATGTCAGGAAGCTTGCTCTCTCTCATTTTCACAGCTACTTCGAGAGCTTATTGAGCGCAAGACAAGTGCGACAGACCCCAATGATCAAGTGGCCATGGGAAAGTGAGTGTGTGTGTGTGTATATGTTTAATGTCGTGTGCATTTGACCATAATAACTCAACCTCTGGTCTCACAGGCAGTGGCTTGCCATCCAGAAACTACGAAGTAAAATCAAGAAGAAGGTGGACACCAAAGCCAGCAAAGGCAGGAAAATCAGGTAAGCTGTTACACTCCTGAAAGACTCAAGAGATATGCTCAGAACTTAGTATGTACTGCTGAACCTCACAAAACATGTCAATGACATGTCTAAGCCCCCAAATCAAAATAAAAATTAAGAAATTATATTGATTTATTTATTAACCAAGGCCATCCATCCATCCAATCAAAAATGTAATTAAATGTTGCTTTAAGAAAATTAAAATAATTTAATTTATTTTAAAGGGGTCATGAACTGTGTTTTATTGTTTTATGATGTTTCCTGGGGTGCAATTATAATGTTAGAATGCTTTTTACATCAAAAATTGTCATAATTTATAAATAAAAGGCATTTTTCCTGACCTGATTTTAGCCTTCTGCTCTGAACGCCGTGTTTTAAGGGGCGTGTCCGTGACTTCAGTGTAAACACCCACTGCTGTGATTGGCTAACATCTTTGCATTTTAAATAGTATTACACTCTCTTTATTGCATTAAGATCGTGGCATGAAAGGTTGCAGTGATGATCATTGTAGCCGATCACACACATGCTGAGCGCATGAAACCAATGATCTTGTCATTGCAACTCAGTTTCTGTACACTAACTAATGCTTTCTTCACTAGTAAAATCTTCATTAACAGTGCAAACGTGATATACAAGTCCTTCTCAAAAAATTAGCATATTGTGATAAGTTAATTATTTTCCATAATGTAATGATAAAAATTAAACTTTCATATATTTTAGATTCATTGCACACCAACTGAAATATTTCAGGTCTTTTATTGTTTTAATACTGATGATTTTGGCATACAGCTTTTTGCTGGGCCTGGTATCTATTAAAGCTTTTCTTTGACTAACAAGGAAGTTTTCAGCTCTGAAACTTACAGGATATTAATTTTTAACTGCTAAACATTTTTTTATTTACCATTTTCACCATATATATATTAAATACAAAATTTTTTTGCAGTTAAATGGTCTTGGGATGCATACATACAATTAATTCATATAAAACACTATAAACTATTTTATTATTTTAATGCTCTAGCACAACTATCTCAGATCTTTGATTCAGCATTATTTTAGTTTCATTTAGAACAAAAACTGACACAAAAAAATGACACAAAATTACAAAAAGTTTCTAATTAAAATATTAAGATCTAATAAAATATCAATGATTTTAAAATAACTCTTATTTTATTAGTTTACAAAGCCTTTTTTGTGATATGCTGTTATTTGGTAGCTTAATTCAGTTACGCCCAGATAGATGAAATTACAGGAATGAGATGGGTTGTTTCTGTTGACTAAGCACCAGATATCATCTCTTATCATACATCTCTTCTAATTGTGTGTTTGTCATGTCATGAGTTCAAAGTCACTCACAATGAAACATCACAATTCAGTTTTTAAAGACTGTGTGTTTATACTTGTCTTTCTTTCAAACTTCCTGTCAGGTTTCACATTCACAGTAAGCTGATGAATTTCATGGGTCCTATGGACAACAGCAGCATGAGTGATGATGCCCGGTGAGTGATGTTTTATGTTCTTCTCATGTCTGATTTTCTTTTTCTCCTGAAAAATCATATTCGTATGATAAATACAGTTAACATGAGACGGAAAATGCTGTCATCATATACTTATCTTATTCATACTTTGGAACACAAGACGTTTAGCAGATTATCCCAGCTGCTGTTTTCCTTACAGGGAAAGTAGAAAAAGGACAAAGAAGCACCAGAAAAGCCGTTTACATGCATTGTGAATAGGGCTGCACGATATTGGAAAAAAATTACATTGCGATATTTTTTTCCCCAACGATATATATTGCGATATTGAGAGCCATCAATCCAGGCTAAAGTCAATAATTACCATTCCATGATATTAATAATTTCACTAATAAGCAAGCTTAATTTCAAGTGACAAAAAAGTTTTATTCCAAAATTAGAAGAAAAGCAGAATTTTTTAATAAAACAGCAGCTTTACACCAACTCATTGTTGGTTTACAACAATATTAAAATAAATATTAAACAAACTTAAAATAAATATATTTTATTCCAAAATTAGAAGAAAAGCAGAATTTTTTAATAAAACAGCAGCTTTACACCAACTCATTGTTGGTTTACAACAATATAACTTAAAATAAATATATTTTTAATAAAACAACTTATAAGCATTTTGGTTCACAATCTTTTAAGTCAACTTTTCTTAGCCAAAGTAAAACAGTGTTGGTGTTATTCATCATAATCATGGCTAAATATATTGCAAAGTACCTCTTTTTGGTCAACAGCTGGGAAAGTGCAAAATGGTTACAAATTTAACATCAGTGCAAGAAAAAAATGTATGCAACTTAAATTAAATACTCAGGAGTCAGTCAGGATTAGTCTAATGCAGGAGTGCAGCATTCGGAACAGAACCGCCAGTCATGAGTTGCTCACGTGAACAGTGCGCTTTGCTTTCTTTCCGTTTCGAATCGTTTCATAAAGAGGACTTTTCAAGCTTTCTGTACACATATCTCTCATGTCTGTGCAGAAGTAGCCTATACGCTCCAGTTCGTTCATGTGCAACACAAGTGCTCGCTCCCGTGCCCTCATGTCACAGATTATTGTCTGCTATAGTATATTTGTTTCTTATTTATTAAAAACAAGCAATTGGTTGATGAAATATCGATTAAAATTAAGACACAATTTGCACAAAACGAAATTCTTAAAAAAAAAGGCTTTCTACAAAAAAAGCTTAATTAAGTGGTCAAATAATTTCTGACCCACTCTGTCTTTGACATATTGCACTTTGCACTTTTAATAATCAATATGGCCTAAATTTAAAAATAGCATTATAACATCTAAACATATGAAACATATGAATACATTGTTTAATGGCTACAACAGGTACAGTAGGCTACAGTATAGAACAGATACATTTAATGTCTGAGCAGGATTTGAGCGAACGTGGTTTTGCCGGTGAGCCTTCCCAGTTTTAAAAGTAACAGTGCTACTGAAACATGTAGTTAAGCTATAGTAGTGTCACAACTTGTATCTCGCTACTGCCCAACACTGGCTGTATGGCAGTGCACTTGATATGAGACTTGGTTAAAGGGTTACTTCAGCGATTAGCATTAAGCTTTGTATCAGTAGAAATATCAGTATCTTCAAATTATCGTACTTTCCCCCCTCATATGACCCTGAGACGAGAGAATTATGTATTTTATTTCTGGAAAAATTCCTCCGATGACGCAAATATCGTCATTTTGCATCATCGGAGGAGTTTTTGACAAGAGGCTAAAGACTACAGCCAGCAGAGGGCGCTATTTCCTCATGTTTTCAACATCACACTCACAGCACTCTCGCGGAGCTGCGGAGATTCATGTAAACGGAGTGGTGGAGACCAAAATGAGTGTTTTAACTTTTAAAATTAACTTCCTATGAAAGTTAAGCTTACAAAAACACAAAATGAACACGCGCCAGACTGAACACGCGCTGTGAATGCAGCCGCAGCCGCAGCCGCAAATCCCGCGATTACCTCAGCCAATGTGATGAATGTAATCCGATCCTGCTGCGTTTGTGCCATGATGCTCAATCGGCTCACTCGCATTATATCGAACAGACATGTTCAGTTTTTAAATGTAGTGTCTCTAACTGAACTGATTTTCTGAAGATGAATGTGGTAGGCAAGTGATCCAGTAATCCAGTAGCGACTAGCCGCGCCTAGAGTAGGGCAGTGAAGCAGTGCGTTCTGGGAATTGTTGTCTTTCATCCCCATGAGACAAAAATACATTTTCTGTGTTTTCTCAGTCTAGAAGGCACCAAATTCAACAATAATTATAATAATATTAGTTTTGGTATACAAGCCAAAGTCACCCGCCATTGGCTGGTGGCGGGTGCTAATTTCCCACCCTGGGCTTCTACCCTTCACATCGCATGTTCCGCTCACAGGCACATTGCGATGTCGATGTTAAAACAGAATATCGTTCAGCCCTAATTGTGAACTATATTCACAGACTTCACAGTCTGTGAGGAACAGACTCAAACTGTCTTTATAGCAACTAGAACAATTTGCAAAATGTTGTGTTCTTTGAAAAAAAGAAAAAAGGGTTTGGATCAACATAAGGGTGAATACATGATGACAGAACTTTCATTTTGGAGTGAACTGTCCTTTTAACTGTCAAATTTGACTGGGCTTTTTATGTTTTACTGTGCTGTAAGGACACCAGCAGGAAGTTGTGTGTGTGTGTGTGTGTGTGTGTGTGTGTGTGTGTGTGTGTGTGTGTGTGCACATGCGTTTAATTAATGGTTCAGTTGTGTGTTTCTCTGTCCTGTCAGCCAACAGTAATCCTCCTCAAACAGAGAACAGGCTAATCAAACACTTTGGAGTTATGCAAATGCACAAACACTCACACATTTCAAAGATTTCATTTTTAATCCCCCTTCTCATATTTTGTATGTTTTCCCATGGTTCCACAAAGACAGTTGTACATATCAGGTGTTTTGTAGCTATTTTTTTGTTCATTGGCATATGAGTGACATAATGTTTTCATATTAAGCAACATACACTACTGTTCCAACTTTGGGGCCAGTAAGATTTTTTGTTTTTTACATAAATACATTTTAATTACAAAAGACACAATAAATTGATCAAAAGTGGCAGTAAATATATTTTATAATGTTATAAAAGATTTATATATCAAATAAATGCTGCTCTTTTGGAAAAGCTGCTCTCATTAAAGATTTTGAAATAAAAAAGGCATCACAGTTTCCACAAAAGTATTGAGCAGCACAACAGTTTCAACATTGATGATGATTTGTTTAATAATCATTTAGGTTAAAAAATATATATAGTGGACTACCCAAGCAAAATGTACCTTAAACTATCTTGTTTTTGGGGTGTTACACAGTAATACCATGCTATTCATACTATACCATTGTATTTCGTTAATCAATATATCTCAATATAAAAATGTGACGATATGTATCATATATGTATGGAAGCCCGTTTCCGCCACAGTTGAGTAAAAAAATATGATTCTTTAAGTCATAATAATGAGAAACTTTCTTGAAATAATGACGTAACCTCTCGAAATATTGACTTAACATCTCGTAATAATGAGAAACTTTCTCGAAATATTGACTTAACATCTCAAAATATTAACTTAACATCTCGAAATAATGAGAAACTTTCTCGAAATATTGACTTAACATCTCGAAATAACGACTTAACATCTCGAAATAATGAGAAACTTTCTCGAAATATTGACTTAGTTTCTCATTATTTCAAGATATTTTCTTGAAATATTGACTTAATATCTCGAAATAATGAGAAAACTTCTCGAAATAATTACTTAATATCTCGTATGAGAAACTGTCATTATGATGTAGTATGCGCTTAAATCACGCTATAGGTTGCCGGTGTTGCTGATGCTGATTCATGCAAACAAAATTATGATTTACTTTTTCGAAATTATGACATGCTGCTCATTAATCTGCCGCGGCCCGACACAGGATGAATTGTGAACGCATTAAGGAGTATTTAACTGTGGTTTTGGCTATAATGATTAAATTATTGCCTTATCTTCTTATCTGAATTGCATTTAATAGCCATATCTCTGAGCAAACTTGAGAAGATTTTAAACAAGAACGAGCTTTGGTGCAGAAGTTACAGAACAGAGGTGGCTGCATGAGGTGGCAACATTCATTGAACAACTTCAAACCTCTGTCTGAACACAGCCATAAAGTGCGCATCATATGCACACGCGAAACTGCGTACCATTTGCACACCAAAACTAGTTTTGCGCGTGTATATGATACGCACTTTATGGCTTTGTTCAGACAGAGGTTTGAAGTTGTTTTACATTCCACGACATTGCACACTCGTACTATTTATACACATTTTTGTGAGAACAGGCCTGTAGGCTATGTTTGCACACACGGAATTTGTTTTCAGTACACAGTAAAATAAGTCTTTATTTCGAGAAAGTTTCTCAATATTTCGAGATGTTAAGTCATTATTTCGAGAAAGTTTCTCATTATTTCGAGAAAGTTTCTCATGATTTTGAGATGTTAAGTCGTTATTTCGAGATGTTAAGTCATTATTTCGAGAAAGTTTCTCATTATTTCGAGAAAGTTTCTCATTATTTAGAAAGTTTCTCATTATTTCAGAAAGTTTCTCATTATTTCGAGAAAGTTTCTCATTATTTAGAAAGTTTCTCATTATTTCGAGAAAGTTTCTCATTATTTCGAGAAAGTTTCTCATTATTTCGAGATGTTATGTCAATATTTCGAGAAAGTTTCTCATTATTTGAGATGTTAAGTCATTATTTAGAGATGTTAAGTCATTATTTAGAAAGTTTCTCATTATTTCAAGATGTTATGTCAATATTTCGAGAAAGTTTCTCATTATTTCGAGATGTTAAGTCATTATTTCGAGAAAGTTTCTCATTATTTCGAGAAAGTTTCTCATTATTTCGAGAAAGTTTCTCATTATTTCAAGATGTTATATCAATATTTCGAGAAAGTTTCTCATTATTATGACTTAAAGAATCATATTTTTTTTACTCAACTGTGGCGGAAACGGGCTTCCATATATATGTATCATATTTACAGCTCTTGAAAAAAGAGGAGAGCACTTAACATTGATTTCTTAATGTCAAGTGGTCTCTTAATTTTTTCCAGAGCTGTATAAGGTATAATTCACCCAAAAATGTAAACTCTGTCATCTCACCCTCATGTTTTGTTTAACTTCTAAACACAAATGAAGATATTCTTTATGAAACCTAAGAGATTCCTGTCCCTCAAAGTCCATTCCTCTCAAACTTAAAAGATCCAATAAATGTCATAAAGGCATGGTAAACACGGACGTTCAAATGATTGCATGACGCGCGAAAACAACATGAGTGAGTAAATGCAGAATTACAATTTTTGGATAGCTAAACATTTACAGTTTGGAATAGTCATTTTGACACGCTTTCTTGTGATTAGGACTGTGACTGATTGCATTGATCATCTGAAGCGTGCACGCTGCTGGACTGACACTCCTCAAAGTCAAAGTGCAAACATCACTTAAAGCAGCACTCCTTATAGTGAAAGCGCAAACATCATTTAAATCACCAGATCACAATTGGTTTTAGTAGTATGATTATTCAAAGCATTTTAGATGGTTTATTCTTATATGTATAGTGCATTATTAGCGGGAGAGGTGGGACATAATATGTGAGGGGAAAAATGCGTTTCAGTGATGGTACTACATTAAACGACTATATATAATGTTGAATATTATGTATAATGATGCAGTGGTGGAATATTTGTGGGTCCTGATAATACAATAATAATTATATTTTAATAATAAGAAAAAAACTCTTTATTTTGGCTTAAAATTGAGTTCAGTATCGCGATTTGTATTGAATCGTAACATGAGTGTATCGTTACCCTCCTACTATTCATCGAAGATGGTGCTCAACAGGAATTCACAGTCCTACAAAATCAAGACTCAAACACATGATGACTTGAATACGCTGATCTTCTCTCTGTAGTCCTTCTATTGTTTTCTTTTCCTCAAACTCACAGTAATTATTTCTGAGGAGGTTTTAAGGGTTCCAGCATATGCTGTGCTGCATTTGGTATAGAGAAGAAAGATGGAGGATGTAGAGGCAGGATTAGAGAGGAGAGGATTGATTGATGAAGAAGTGGCGGTGACGGATAGACTTGGCCTGGTGATCACGGTCACAGTGCTGTTCTACTTGAGCACGTAGAGGACGAAAACATGAAGCACTCAAGGAGGTGACAGAAATGAATTGTGCACACACGCACATCTTTAGGCACACCAGAACCAAAGAGCTACATGTAACATTTCTATTTTTTTTCTTAAAACAATGTTGTTGTTGTTTATTTATATTATGTTTCTAATTATAATAATATACAACCTTTTTATAATTAAAGTGTGTGTGGATTAAAATATTGCCTTAGCAACTAACTGAAATAAAATAAGTTTCAGATAAAGTCCTAAAATTGCTAAAACTGAAATAAAATAAAGCTAAATAGATTGTCACAAAAAAGCAACTTTTTTTCAAAATGAATAGTAATAATAAAATTCTTCTTGAGCACCAAATTATCATATTAGAATAATTTTTAGAATGCAGTAATGGCTGCTGAAAATTTTGCTTTGCTGTCACTTGAGTATTAAAATATAAAATAGTTAATTTAAATTGAAATGTTTTATAATGTTACTGTTTTACTGTATTTGTGATCAAATAAATGTACCCTTGCTGAGAATAAAAGACCAAAACATACAAAAATAAATCTTACTGACCTCTTAATCTGGGCTCAGACTAGAGGAGTTTTAGGCCGAATTTTCCTCGATTTACCACTACTGACAATCTGAGAAAAAGATCTTGTCCAGGACCCTGGTCGGTTACGATGTTTGGCCCAGATTATCTGGTACAGATCAAATCTTAAACCTCCCAATCTGCTCACAGACATCTTGCGAACAGGTGTGTGTGTGACTGTGTGTGTGTGAGAGACTGTGTGTGTGTATAGCATTAAATTCACAGTATTCAAAAGGGATTTTTTTTTTCATTTCAAATGGGGGAAATAATGCACAGCAAAGGGCGCATGTAGTATATTATGATAGTGGTGTGTATATATATATATATATATATATATATATATATATATATATATATATATATATATATATATATATATATATATATATATATATATATATATATATATATATATATATATAATATGGCTCTGATAACAGTCAGTGTTTATTATCAGTATGTTGCAGAAAAAAAAAACATATATATTCTTTTTTTTTTTTTTTTTAACATACTGATAATAAACACTGACTGTTATCAGAGCCACAGATGGCACAAACTGAAGCCTGACCTTTGCCAGCCTCACACACATAGTAACACGTGCATGGTGGCTTGGTCTTATTTACATAACAATCGGTGAACTACAGTAATAATGATGTATGCCGATGGCATCAGAGAGTGACCGGTGACCTTTGCCGGAGAGGGATTGTACGCAACCTTTTCCTCGTGCAGCCAGATACACTCATACACATAAACACTTTCTCTCGCCCGCTTACACAACCCTTCTGCCATATCTTAACACCGGCTATATAACACCGACACGCACCACTGGCCCCATGAATTTTAATGCTTACGTTGCAGGATAGGGAGTACACAAACACCATCTCTCTCTCTCTCTCTCTCGCAAGGGACACACTGCATACAAATTCTGCGGGGGCTTAAGAGATAATCACAATGCATTTGTCCAAGATGGGGTGATGGGAAGAGCCAGGGACTCTAGGTAGCATAAGGGTTCTGGGTAAACCTCATCAGCAGAGATGGGTCTCTTCTTTCCCCTTTGATACTGAGCATCTCTCCTCAGCCCTCTGCTTCTCCAGGTTCTGTTTGGATCCAGTTGTATGCATTGTGTGATGGCGGCTACGTGCTGTAATCCTCAACGCTGGTGGTGCATTTCTAACAGGGATTTCAGATTAGGGATGGGCCTGTTAGCCTGGCCTTAGCTCTGCCCCTCTGGGACATTAGCACCTCAGTCTCAGGACCGTTCATGTGTGCTTTTGTCCTCTCTGCATTAAATAGGGCCACAGTTTATCTATTAGGATTTGTGGCCTTAAGTCCTGGATGATCAGATTGTTGAGTTCCTCATGCCACTTGTATTTAGATTCTCTTCTTTTGTTTTATACCAGTTTTGTTTTACAATTTTATAATTGTGTTGCTATGAAACAAAAATGACTATTGGATTATTAGGAAAACCTGTTCAATTTCTCATTAATGCAATTATCTAATCAACCAATCACATGGCAGTTGCTTCAATGCATTTAGGGGTGTGGTCCTGGTCAAGACAATCTCCTGAACTCCAAACTGGATGTCAGAATGGGAAAGAAAGGTGATTTAAGCAATTTTGAGCATGGCATGGTTGTTGGTGCCAGACGGGCCGGTCTGAGTATTTCACAATCTGCTCAGTTACTGGGATTTTCACTTACAACCATTTCTAGGGTTTACAAAGAATGGTGTGAAAAGGGAAAAACATCCAGTATGCGGCAGTCCTGTGGGCGAAAATGCCTTGTTGATGCTAGAGGTCAGAGGAGAATGGGCCGACTGATTCAAGCTGATAGAAGAGCAACTTTGACTGAAATAACCACTCGTTACAACCGAGCTATGCAGCAAAGCATTTGTGAAGCCACAACACGCACAACCTTGAGGCGGATGGGCTACAACAGCAGAAGACCCCACCGGGTACCACTCATCTCCACTACAAGTAGGAAAAAGAGGCTACAATTTGCACAAGCTCACCAAAATTGGACAGTTGAAGACCGGAAAAATGTTGCCTGGTCTGAAGAGTCTCGATTTCTGTTGAGACATTCAGATGGTAAGAGTCAGAATTTGGCGTAAATAGAATGAGAACATGGATCCATCATGCCTTGTTACCACTGTGCAGGCTGGTGGTGGTGGTGGTGTAATGGTGTGGGGGATGTTTTCTTGGCACACTTTAGGCCCCTTAGTGCCAATTGGACATCGTTTAAATGATTTTTGACTATCATGTACCCATCCTCTGATGGCTACTTCCAGCAGGATAATGCACCATGTCACAAAGCTTGAATCATTTCAGATTGGTTTCTTGAACATGACAATGAGTTCACTGTACTAAAACGGCCCCCACAGTCACCAGATCTCAACCCAATAGAGCATCTTTGGGATGTGGTGGAATGGGAGCTTCATGCGCTGGATGTGCATTCCACAAATCTCCTTCAACTGCAAGATGCTATCTTATCAATATGGGTCAACATTTCTAAAGAATGCTTTCAGCATCTTGTTGAATCAATGCCACGTAGAATTAAGGCAGTTCTGAAGGCGAAAGGGGGTCAAACACAGTATTAGTATGGTGTTCCTAATAATCCTTTAGGTCAGGGGTGGGGAACGTTGATCCAGAAGGGCCACTCTCTTGCAGAGTTTAGCTCCAAGCCTAATCAAACACACCTGAAGCTAATCAAGGTCTTCAGGATTACTAAAGTTACAGGCAGATGAGTGTTTTTTTCAGGGTTGGAGCTAAACTCTGCAAGAGAGTGGCCCTTCCGGATCAACGTTCCCCACCCCTGCTTTAGGTTATATATATTTAACATACACACACACACACACACATAAAGTGGGGCAAAAAGTATTTAGTCAGCCACCAATTGTGCAAGTTCTCCCACTTAAAAAGATGAGAGAGGCTTGTAATTTTCATCATAGGTACAATTCAACTATGAGAGACAAAATTAGAGAGAAAAAATCCAGAAAATCACATTCTGATTTTTAAATAATTTATTTGCAAATGATGGTGGAAAATAAGTATTTGGTCAATAAAAAAAGTGAATCTTAATACTTTGTTATAAACCCTTTGTTGGCAATTACAGAGGTCAAATGTTTTCTGTAAGTCTCCACAAGGTTTTAACACACTGTTGCTGGTAGTTTGGCCCATTGCTCCATGCAGAGCAGTGATGTTTTGGGGCTGTTGCTGGGCAACACAGATCCCTCCAAAGATTTTCTATGGGGCTGAGATCTGGAGACTGGCTAGGCAACTCCAGGACCTCGAAATGCTTCTTATGATGTCACTCCTTCATTGCCCGGGCGCTGTGTTTGGGATCATTGTCATGCTGAAAGACCCATCTACGTTTCATCTTCAATGCCCTTGCTGATGGAAGGACGTTTTTACTCAAAATCTCACGATACTTGGCCCCATCCATTCTTTCCTTTACATGGATCAGTTGTCCTGTTCCCTTTGCATAAAAACAGCCCCATAGCATGATGTTTCCACCCCCATGCTTCACAGTAGGTATGGTGTTCTTTGGATGCAGCTTAGCATTCTCTCCTCCAAAGTTGAGTTTTTACCAAAAAGTTCTAGTTTGGTTTCATCTGACCATATGACATTCTCCCAATCCTCTTCTGGATCATCCAAATGCTCGCTAGCAAAATTCAGATGGGCCCGGACATGTACTGGCTTAAGCAGGGGGACACACTCTGGCACTGCAGGATTTGAATCCCTGGCGTGTGTTACTGATGATAGCCTTTGTTACTTTGGTCCCAGCTCTCTGTAGGTCATTCACTAGGTCCGCCCGTGTGGTTCTAGGGTTTTTGCCCACCGTTCTTGTGATCACTTTGAACCCAAGGCAGTGAGATCTTGCTTGGAGCCCCAGATCGAGGGAGATTATTAGTGGTCTTGTATGTCTTCCATTTTCTAATAATTGTTCATTATTAATATTTTTTTTTTTGCTTACCTATTGCAGATTCAGTCTTTCCAGCCTGGTGCAGGTCTACAATTTTGTTTCAGGTGTCCTTTGACATCTCTTAAAGAAGAAGTTACAGGTCTGTGAGAGCCAGAAATCTTGCTTTTTTTTGTTTGTAGGTGACCAAATACTTATTTTCCACCATAATTAGCAAATAAATTCTTATAAATCAGACATTGTGATTTTCTGGCTTTTTTCTCATTCTGTCTCTCATAGTTGAAGTGTACATATGATGAAAATTAGGCCTCTCTCAACTTTTTGTGGGAGAACTTGCACAATTGGTGGCTGACAATACTTTTTTGCTCCACTGTGTGTGTGTGTGTGTGTGTATATAGTAATTTGTACTGGTCAAAAGTTTAGAAAACATTACGATTTTTAAATTGTGATTAAGCTAAAATACAGTAAAATGCAGTAAAACAGTAATAATCTGAAGTAATATACTAAAATGTAGCTGTTTCTGTTTCAATATAATGTATGAATTTTCAGCTTCATGTCTAGTCTTCAGTGCCACATGATCTTTCAGAAATCAAATTAAAATGCTGATTCTGTGCTCTATTATTATTGGTGCTCAATTATTTAAAAAATATGGTTCTTATTCTTATCAATGTTGAAAACCATTTTTGCATGCTTAATATATTTGTGGAAACCGTGATACATTTTGTCTAGATTCTTTGATGAATAGAAAGGTTAAAAGAACATTTCTTTGAAATAGAAATCATTCGTAATAATATAAATGTCTTTACTGTCTCTTTTGATAAATTTAACGCATCCATATGCCACCTGTGCAATGAGTCCATTCGTGAAATTCTCACTACTAAATATTCCAGTTAACTGTTAGTGGTATTATAACAAAGTGGAAGCAATTGGGAACAATAGCAACTCAGCCACGAAGGGGTAGGCCACGTAAAATCAGCGCATGCTGAGGTGCACAGTGTGCAGAAGTCTTTCTGCAGAGTCAATAGCTACAGATCTTCAAACTTCGTGTTGCCATCATATTAGCTAAAGAAGAGCATAGCGAGCTTCATGGAATAGATTTCCATGGCCGATCAGCTACATCCAAACCTTACATCAAGTGCAATGCAAAGCGTCGGATTCAGTATTGTAAAGCACACCGCCACTGGACTCTAGAGCAGTGGCTTTCAATCCTGGTCCTGGGGACCCACCACTCTGCACATTTTGTGTTTCTCTTATCTCTAGAGAGAATGGTACTTGTCTGACTGCATCATGCCAAGTGTAAAGTTTGGTGGAAGGGGGATTATGGTGTTTTTTTTGGGGCTTGGTCCCGTAGTTCCAGATAAAGGAACTCTTAATGCTTCAGCATACCAAGACATTTTGAACAATTTCATGCTCCCAACTTTGTGGGAGCGGTTTGGGGATGCCCTTCCTGTTCCAGCATGACAGTGCACAAAGCAAAGTCCATAAAGACATGGATGTTTTAGTCATTTATTATGATAGAAATAATTGATCAATTTAATGCATCCTTTCTGAATAAAAGCATTGTGTATCTATCTTACTGTCCCCAAAAATCCAAAAATGCTCATTTAAAAAATTTCATTTTCTTCTACTGTTTTGAGAGATCGTGTAATTCAACCTGTCTTATGTTTGTGTTCAGGTCTGAGCTGTTTCGTTCCCTGTTTGCAAGTGGTCCAGCACACTGACTGAAACATCTGTCTCAACACGCCTAAACTCCAGTGTGTGTGTGTACTGCACTGTTCTCACACACTTCTGTTGCAGGTGAAATCCTTCCGGGACCTCAGACTGAAACCTAGGCTATTTTTCCTGTAAATGAAACTAAACATTTCTGATTTGTAAAATGACACATTTTAGTGTCTTTATATTAAAAATTACAATTGTCAACAAATGTTTTCCTCATTGGTGCCTTCATTTTACACTCAGTATATGATCACAGAGTAAAACCAATATGTAACCATATTTTAATTTCCCTCTCTGGAAGCATTCTGTAATGTTGTCTGATCAGACGTATCTGAATCGTGTTATCCACCCCAAGCTTTCACTGTTGTGGCTGCCATAATTCTAATTGGGTATTGAATTGCTGTGATTCAATTTGGCCTTTGTCATTGTTGGTAGGTAGTATGAGAATAGACTGTGGAACCCACACAGAGGGGACTAGATGAGAGAATGATTGCTGAATTGATAAATCAATAGAAGTGTGTTCCCGGATCCTTCTGTCTGTTGTTTGATTTATCTCAAGACCGAAGAATGGCATGAAGACAAGCACTGATTATTCGCTTTTAGAAACAGACACCTTCAGGATTTCATCTCAGGCCATGCTCTTTTGAATACTTTTAATGTGCAATGTCCTTAGATTTTGTTACTGTATATTTATGACATCTATACCTACACAATCCATCATTAATGGCTAACATTTTGATTGTAAAAATTAGAAATAATGCCTATTTCCCAAATTACATTGTGAGAAGTTGAATTTGTTCTAAAATGTAACAATCCCAAATGCTGGTTTGAGTCCAACTTACAGGTAGGTCCTTTAGGGTATTTCAGAGAGGAGGGGTGCCTAACTCACATCAACTAACCACTGGTGTACTTCAGGGTTCGGTGCTTGGCCCTTTTGTTTTCACACACTTCACAGACTTGCACAAGCACATGGACTCATTCTGACAAACAGCTCTTTACCATGCCAGCACAGATCTCAGCTTGTCTAGTGGACATCTTGGTCTGGATAAACACACCACTTCCATGATATGTACAATTATTCAAGAAAGAGCCTGTACAGAACATGTAAGAATTAGCTTTTATTGAGTTATTTTTAGAGGCAATCACCGTTTGCCACAGTAAACAGTAAATCCTCCATTTTTAACATGGAGACAGCTTCTGATCGCTTCAGTAACATGTTTAACAACGCTTAGACACATGAGACAATTCACCACCCATTTGGGTCACAGCTTGTCAGCAAACTTGACACGATTTTCACCTTTCATTGAGTCGAGCAGTAGTGGCAGCTTGAGGTTAACCATCATGCCAATGATAGACTAAGGATACAACAGAGCACCTTCAGATCTACTGGATTAATACTCCATTCACCTCTTTCAAGTTTCATTTGCCCCCTGCATTGCTTGCTTTTAGTACATTTTTAAACTACACTCCTGTTAAGTCGTTCCAGAATATATGTATAACAATCAAATTCAACTAACCTAGTCGTTTGTTGAATGTTCTAGTTACGAACTTGCAGTGTAATGTACCATGTTGTTTTTAGGTATGATTGTTTAATAAGTTATTAATATATTCTTACGACATTTTATCTTTGCTAAAACATAAACAGCATACAAGTACAATACCAGTGGATTGACATTTTTTTTTTAAATTATTATTTTTTGGTTAAGCGAATGAAACAAGCACAGTCAAAATGATGCGGTCATTTGGCTCAATGGACCATCCTGCATGTGAAGAATAATACTGCCCCTACACTGCAATTGATGCAACACAACAGCTACATCACACCCATTATAACCAGCGAAGCAGGAGCGATTTAGTCACATCGCTTGTTCTTAGTGCGGACAGGTGTTATAACCTGACTGTTGTAGGAGAAAGTGTAAAGTTGATTATGAACTCGCAAACATTCTCTCTTGTACAGTAAACTACTGCCTTTTAAACAAAGGGGAGGGAAGTGAAACCTCCTCTAACAGCTTTGGGAAGCTTGTTTCTACAATTGGTCTTTGTTCATCTAAATCTCAAAGTGCACTTGACTAAACTGCAAAACTATAAATGACAACACTATACTTTTTTTATTTTATTTACTTTAGTGTTTCTGAAGGTGCGCATTTATGTGCATTGATACAGAGTATCTTTGTTGTAACTCCTCTTTTCAGATTCATAGCCAACAATGTGAAGTCAGTCAGAGCACTGCCATGTTGGCTCCTCTTGTTCCAGTTTTCAGTAACATCAGGCCTCTGAGATGATTGAGAGGGCTCTACGAGGATGCAGGGGTGTCCATGGTGGACAGGATGCGGACCACCTCGGCACGCTGCGTGGGGGAAATGTGCTGGGTCATGTGAACAATCGAGTCCATGGCCACTTCAGGGTTAGCTTGAACCAGGCTAAGAAACATGAAATTAACAAAAAAATTGTTAATTTTAAGACACAAAAAAATGTAGGTGAATAAATATGGCTGTAAAATGCATTGCAATGCATTGATCTTATTTAAAGGGATAGTTCACTCAAACATGATTATCCCATAATTGACTCACCCTCAAGTCATCCTAGTTGTATATGACATTATTCTTTCAGATGAATACAATTGGAGTTATATAAAAACATTTCCTGGCTAATCGAAGCTTTATAATGGCAGGTGGTTATAAAGGCCTTTTGAAGTGAATAAATTTTTTTTGTAAGAAAAATATCGATTTTTAATACGTTATAAATTAAAATATCTAGCTCTGGCGGACCGCCTTCCATATTCAACTTAAAAAGTATAACGCCTCTTGCAGGCGTTATCGCATCTTTTTTCGTAAGTTTAATACAGAAGGCGGTCTGCCGGAAACTGGGTATTTTTCTTTATGACGTCATTCAAATTTTGGGCTCCCATTCGCTGCCATTATAAAGCTCGGAAAAGCCAGGACATGTTTTAATATAACTCTGATTGTATTTGTCTGAAAGAAGAATGTCATATACACCTAGGACGTCTTGAGGAGGGTGAGTGAATCATGGGGTAATTTTCTCTTTTGGGTGAACCCCTTTCATAAACTGAAATTACACAATTATAAAATGAATTATACAATTTTAGTAAGAATCCATAAAATCCAGTTCCACACTACTTCTAATGTGGATATATATATATATATATATATATATATATATATATATATATATATATATATATATATATATATATATATATATATATATATATATATATATATATATATATATTTTTTTTTTTAATTATTTTTTTATATAATTATGAATCGTGCAAAAACTTGAATCAAATTGTGACCACATTTCAGATTTACATGTAATTTAGTAAAGAATTGGATTGCACTTGAATTGTTGTTTATATATATATATATATATACAGGTCCTTCTCAAAAAATTTGCATATTGTGATAAAAGTTCATTATTTTCCATAATGTAATGATAAAAATTAAACTTTCATATATTTTAGATTCATTGCACACCAACTGAAATATTTCAGTTCTTTTATTGTTTTAATACTGATGATTTTAGCATACAGCTCATGAAAATCCAAAATTCCTATCTCAAAAAATTAGCTAATTTCATCCAACCAATAAAAGTAAAGTGTTTTTAATACAAAAAAAGTCAACCTTCAAATAATTATGTTCAGTTATGCACTCAATACTTGGTCGGGAATCCTTTTGCAGAAATGACTGCTTCAATGCGGCGTGGCATGGAGGCAATCAGCCTGTGGCACTGCTGAGGTGTTATGGAGGCCCAGGATGCTTCGATAGCGGCCTTAAGCTCATCCAGAGTGTTGGGTCTTGCATCTCTCAACTTTCTCTTCACAATATCCACAGATTCTCTATGGGGTTCAGGTCAGGAGAGTTGGCAGGCCAGTTGAGCACAGTAATACCATGGTCAGTAAACCATTTACCAGTGATTTTGGCACTGTGAGCAGGTGCCAGGTCGTGCTGAATAACTAAATCTTCATTTCCATAAAGCTTTTCAGCAGATGGAAGCATGAAGTGATCCAAAATCTCCTGATAGCTAGCTGCATTGACCCTGCCCTTGATAAAACACAGTGGACCAACACCAGCAGCTGACATGGCACCCCAGACCATCACTGACTGTCTTTTGGCATTTCCTTCTCCCCAGTCTTCCTCCAGACTCTGGCATTTTGATTTCGAATGACATGCAAAATTTGAGCGACAGTCCAGTGCTGCTTCTCTGTAGCCCAGGTCAGGCGCGTCTGCCGCTGTTTCTGGTTCAAAAGTGGCTTGACCTGGGGAATGCGGCACCTGTAGCCCATTTCCTGCACACGCCTGTGCATGGTGACTCTGGATGTTTCTACTCCAGACTCAGTCCACTGCTTCCGCAGGTCCCCCAAGGTTTGGAATCGGTCCTTCTCCACAATCTTCCTCAGGGTCCGGTCACCTTCTCGTTGTGCAGCACTTTTTCCTTCCCACAGACACTGAGGTGCCTTGATACAGCACTCTGGGAATAGCCTATTTGTTCAGAAATTTCTTTCCGTGTCTTACCCTCTCGCTTGAGGGTGTCAGTGATGGCCTTCTGGACAGCAGTCAGGTCGGCAGTCTTACCCATGATTGCGGTTTTGAGTAATGAACCAGGCTGGGAGTTTTTAAAAGCCTCAGGAATCTTTTGCAGGTGTTTAGAGTTAATTAGTTGATTAAGATGATTAGGTTAATAGCTTGTTTAGACCTTTTCATGATATGCTAATTTTTTTTGAGATAGGAATTTTGGGTTTTCATGAGCTGTATACCAAAATCATCAGTATTAAAACAATAAAATACCTGAAATATTTCAGTTGGTGTGCAATGAATCTAAAATATATGAAATTTTAATTTTATCATTACATTATGGAAAATAATGAACTTTTATCACAATATGCTAATTTTTTGAGAAGGACCTGTATTTATTTGTATGATACAGCTGCAAATAAGTATTTGAACACCTGAGAAAATCTATGTTAATATTTGGTACAGTAGCCTTTGTTTGCAATTACAGAGGTCAAACGTTTCCTGTAGTTTTTCACCAGGTTTGCACACACTGCAGGAGGGATTTTGGCCCACTCCTCCACACAGATCTTCTCTAGATCAGTCAGGTTTCTGGCCTGTAGTTTGAGCTCCCTCCAAAGATTCTCTATTGGGTTTAGGTCTAGAGACTTGCTAGGCCACGCCAGAACCTTGATATGCTTCTTACAGAGCCACTCCTTGGTTATCCTGGCTGTGTGCTTCAGGTCATTGTCATGTTGGAAGACCCAGCCTCGACCCATCTTCAATGCTCTAACTGAGGGAAGGAGGTTGTTCATATATATATATATAATATATATATATATATATATATAAGTGCAGTTGCCCTGTCCCATGTGCAGAAAAACACCCCCAAAGCATGATGCTACCACCCCCATGCTTCACAGTAGGGATGGTGTTCTTGGGATGGTACTCATCATTCTTCTACCTCAAATCACTTTAAGTGGAATTATGACCAAAAAGTTCTAGTTTAGTCTCATCTGACCTTATGACTTTCTCCCATGACTCCTCTGGATCATCCAAATGGTCATTGGCAAACTTAAGACGGGCCTGGACATGTGCTGGTTTAAGCAGGGGAACCTTCCGTGCCATGCATGATTTCAAACCATGACGTCTTAGTGTATTACCAAATATATATATATATATATATATAATATTGACCAGCTCCTCCCGTGTAATTCTGGGCTGATTTCTCTCCTTTCTTAGGATATATATATATATATATATATATATCATGGAGCCCCAGTCCGAGGGAGATTGACAGTCATGTTTAGCTTCTTCCATTTTCTAATGATTGCTCCAACAGAGGACCTTTTTTCACCAAGCTGCTTGGCAATTTCCCCGTAGCCCTTTCCAGCCTTGTGGAGGTGTACAATTTTGTCTCTACTGTCTTTGGACAGCTCTTTTGTCTTGGCCATGTTAGTAGTTGGATTCTTACTGATTGTATGGGGTGGACAGGTGTCTTTATGCAGCGAACGACCTCAAACAGGTGCATCTAATTTAGGATAATAAATGGAGTGGAGGTGGACATTTTAAAGGCAGACTAACAGGTCTTTGAGGGTCAGAATTCTAGCTGATAGACAGGAGTTCAAATACTTATTTGCAGCTGTACTGTACAAATAAGTAGTTAAAAAATCATATATTGTGATTTCTGAATATATTTCTTAGATTATGTCTCTCACAGTGGACATGCACCTACGATGACAATTTCAGACCACTCCATGATTTCTAAGTGGGAGAACTTGCAAAATAGCAGGGTGTTCAAATACTTATTTTCCTCACTGTAATATATATATATATGACCAGCTCCTCGGTATATTAATTAAAAATGAATATATATATAATATAATATAATATAATATATATATATATATATATATATATATATATATATATATATATATACACACACATTTTTATTACATTTTTATATATATCGGTTAAATCACAGCAATATTTTGTACAATAAATAATGCACATCTTACAATGCCAAGCTCTATATATATATATATATATATATATATATATAATATATATATATATATATATATCATTCTGTTAAGAGTGGGAAACCTAAAGAACATTGCTTTTAAAGCTTCTAAAATCTAGAACTTGGGACCACTTTTGATAGAAACTGACCACTGCAGACCGGGAACACCACAAGAGCTGCAGTATATATATATATATATATATATATATATATATATATATATATATCTCAAATCCTTAAGTCATTTTTGCTGCTTCTAACACATCAACTTTGAGGACAAAATGTTTACATGCTGCCATATATATATATATATATATATATATATATATGATCGGTGTGTATATATATATATATATATATATATATATATAGGCTGGTGTCTGGATGTTACCTGCGGATCTGTTTGAGTATGTGATCTCTGCGGATATATTTTATATTCTCATCGATGACAGATCTGGCACCCTCTTCTTCTGCCAGCTGCCTCTCCAACCATTCCACAACATCCTCATTACTGTCCCACAGATATGCCTGAGAGAGAGAGACAAACAAAACAAAAATAATACATTGAAAAATAAATAAACAAAAGAACAAAAGTAAAAAGTTCAAAACACATTAGGCTTGCTTGAAACATCTTGCCAAACAAACTTTCTGACAATGTTTCTATTTGAAAACCAAATCACAATCCTAATCAACGGCTCTTCATTTAGGCTTAGACTGATAACATCAGGCTGATCTGAAACAAAGCTGGACTTGTGCTTGTGAAGATTTGTCGAGGCGTTAATGGGCTTCCGTGCTTCTAAAAACCGCAAGCACTTGTAGTCGGCAAGAACATTTAATGCCCCATATTAATCATTTTTAATCCGTTTGCTTTTAATTAAGAAACAGCGTGTTGCTCTCCTATCTGTGCGTGGCAGGGTGGAGATTAATTGTAGCTTAAGATAGCTCGCTCAGATTGGGGTAATGTATTAGTGGTCCAGACACCGTCTTCTGCAGATACTTTAACCTGCCCTGGGGACTTGGCTCTGCTCCAGGACCCGGTGTGGCGACTCTTCTGAGGCCTTGTCGGAGCTCGGGAGAGCTCATTCATTCTGATCATTGCTAATGGTCATATAGTCCCTGGTCCACACGTCACTTCAGTAAAAAAAAGATTTGCTACAGGTTTTTTTATTTTACAATCGCTAGGACACATTTTCAAAACTCTTCACAAGATTTTTGTTGGTGATCTGGAGAGAGAGTGGGCAAGTGGGACATTTGTAAGGTCAGAGGAGAATAATTGGAAGAAAAAGGGTTTATGACCAGGCAAGAGCTAGGATAATACTGGAAATAATACTCTAATAACAATAGAAACGTTAGAGAATGGGAAGGCCTAGTAAAAACGGACACTGAGGTTCCTTTGTTTCAGCTCGATATGCGAGTATTGGGTTTTTTTTGTTTCACAGAACCAAGATATGCTGTTGTTGAATCATAGCTGATTCAACAGCTGGTTCCGTACTGGTGCGATTAATCCAATCTTCAAGCAAAAGGAACTTGATGAATATTTCAATTCTACTGATCTGAATTCTCACTTGTAGTACAGCCTGAATCACAATCACACTGTGTTCGTTCATTGGCCAGAGGAGAACTATTATAAGCTATAATAGAGCCTGTTTTCTCCCAAGTTTTTTTCCTCCATTCCGTCACATCATAAAGTTTGGGTTCCTTGTCACTTTCGCCTCTTGCTTACTTAGTTGGGGACACTTAACTCTTTCCCCACCAATGACAGATATTTCCATCATTTATTAGACAACGCTTCCCCGCCATTGACGGAAACAGTTTTCACTGTTTTACGGCAGGGGGCGCTATGACATCTGAAAGAGTAAAGGATCTCCTGTTTAAAAGACGTGAAGAAGCGGAAACAAGCGATAGCATTATGTAAGCAGATGCATTTGTAAAATAACGTGACCATCAGCATTAAACATCATATAAAATCCAAACTTCCTAATGTTAATGAATGATATGTCAACCCATGACGAGCTACAGGACTGTGCAAGCTTTAGGGGTGTTATTGGACTCAATCTACTCCATCTATGTTTTGATCATCATTCTGAATCGAATCTGGCTGTAGTCTTTGACAATTTTTAAAAAAATGTTTTACCCACATTCAAGTGTTGATAAAAAGGATGCATGCAAGCTAGAATAAAACTTTTTTTTTGTTTAAAAGTAGGTCTGTTCTTTCTTTTGATATATTGCATGTTCAGATATTCATACAACAAAATATTCTCAGGGGCATGAACATTTGGTGAAAATTAATCAAAAGCGCTGCTGGTAGCTGGCAACTTAAAAAAAAAAAAAAAAATTTTAAAATCTGACCGTACCGACCAAGTGTGCCGCACAAGTCCTGATAAGTGAAGCCAAAGCGCCTCGATCGGCCTCAGGTGGATGGTCCCAGTATAGGTCATAAACCCCGCCCTCTTCGTGTAATGTAATTGGACATGATACAAACTAAACAATCAAATTCCACTTAAAATTACTTTTTTCCAAAGATGGTTTCTGTAATTTTAGGTCGATTTTTATCACGCTGAATAAGTGTCCGTTTTTTAAATAAGTTGTGTGTGTGGGCAGGGTTTTGATACCGCGGCTCTACTTCCTGCTCTCTATTGCTCTATTGACTCCAGTCCCGAGGTCACTACTGGGCAGACTCTGGTCCCAAATCAGCGCAAGATGTCAGTGCCATATTTGCCCGTGTTGCATAGCATGTTCGTTATTTTGGGGGCGGAGCAATGAAGTGAGGGGTGTTTGGGTGTCTATTTTTCAAATATTAAGTGTTACTCAGAAATCGCTTACTCCATCTTAAATGCAAAAGTTCTGTAACATACTTTTACAGCTCCTTCTGCCTCCACGAACCAGCGCCGGAGCATTGCCTGAACCTGCCCGTCCGTCAGCTCGCTGTTAGCACACTGGATCTTCCTCTTAACCGTGTCTTCCAGCAATAACCGCCGCAAGCGCCAGTAGAAGAACAACCGAGATGTCGGCCACTCCAGGATGTCCTAAACACACACAATAAAAACACACTTTCATATCAAGTCCAGATTCATTTAATTGATTATTATTTTATTTTATGTGAGCTTCTGATTCTTTAACTATAGAGAAATATGAATTCAAAATCAAAGGTTCCAACAGAAGGTGACAAAAACATAAAAAAAGGAGAGCAGATTAGTATAAGCTATAATAGAAGTTGAGTACTGACAGTGATGACTCCTTTCTCCTGCATGCGGCCCGGTGTGTCATGAAGGTCGGCGAACTGCACAGCTACTTGATGATATATGGGCAGCAGAAACTCCTCTCTCTCTTTCAGTTTACCCTCCAGCTCTTTACGCTCGGACACATTCAACTCCGGGGTGCCTGAAACCACACACACAGAATGGACAAATCCAAATATATGTGGAATGTATGAAAAATAAAGTACCTTAAAAAGAAGACAAGTGCCCACCGGAAATATTTCTGCAAACTTTTTTTCAGATGCGAGGATGAAAGTTCAAGATATCAATTAGTATTAAATTACTGTTTTTATTTAACAATTTTCTTTATTGCGTTGTAATTATTATCATCACTATTATTAAACGCATACTTACTATAATGGATTTATTTTTGACTAGATTTGGCATTACCTGCAACAACTGAATAGCAATTTTGCCATTCATTGTAATATTTTTTTTATGTGGAGCGAGTAGCGTTTTTATTGTTAAAGCCTCTTTGTCGCCATTTCAGTTTAAAAACTGCAATTGCAGTTATTTGAGGAATTACCATCTTTACGTGGGTTGTGCATCGGCACAGCTCCTCAGCGCAGATTAATCAAATGTTTTGAGGAATATGTGTGGCTGTCAGTCACCACTTCTTGGAAGTATGATTAAATAAGAATTTTCCTTGCAAAATGCAATCTGATAAAGTAAGAAAACAACTTAGAAAAAAAGGACTACAATAAATCGCGCTACCAACGGTGACTGAATCTAACAATCGCTTTGCTCATAACACATCAAATTATTATTATTGTTTTACTTTGTTCTCAAATTGTTAATTTTAACAACATCAGCATTGCGTGACTACATGTATTTATTAGGATTACCTGTAGATTTAAATTTCCATTCAGTCTAATCTTTTGCTTTTGACTATGGGTGGATCTCCAGTTGTGGCTGATAATTGTCGTTTGGACCTTTCTGGATTACAAAGTTTAATAATTCCAGCTGCTGTGAGAAAAGGCTAGAAATGATCCACCACCTGCAGCATCCTCACATGCGATACTGAAACAGACGTGACGTAATGACGCTTTAATTTACATGCTTGAATTTCCTGGAGAACTCCACCAGTATCATTTAAATTATAACATACCGTTTTGAATCGGGCAAAGGTAAGGAGATAGTTTTGAACATGCCGGTTATGTACTTGCTTAAAATTATATTTTTTTATCATTTTTAACCAAAAACAAAAGTATGGACTGCAACTTTAAAATGAAAAATAACCAGAAAAAACAAATCTAAAAATAAAAGCTAAATCAAAATATTACTAAATGCTATAGTATTATATAAATAATACTGGGAAGTGGGAACAAATTATCACATTTTGATCAAACATGACAATTTTTATTGTGAATTGTAAAAAAGAAACATGTATTAGGAGAATAAATCCATTTTGATTTTATGTTGCCTTTAAGGTGCAGTAAGAGATTTCAGAGAAACACTGTTGAAATTGCACCAAAACACACCTGTATCTAATCAGCAATAAGGGGTGTATACACTCATTAGGGGGGATGTGCCTGTGTTGCAGTGTTTTTTGAATTTGGGGTGAGGCTATCAGATTAGGGGTCTGATCCTTTTGGGTATGGAAGTGTTTGTTTTGGTGATGTCAAATAACGTTCCTCAGAACATCGCTTACCGCTTTAACTTTAAGCGCATTGGCACATTTCTGCTGCTTTGGCATCTATGTGTTGGCCCATTGTTCTATACATGAAAATCAGCAAGAATAAAATCACAGCGCCACAGTGCCGCCCAACCGAGGAGCTCTCCAGAATCTCCCATCACCCTGCGGCTGATCGAGAGAGATCGATCACGTCAGAGGCAATCATTCAGCGTGGCTGCATGTGACACCGCAGGCTACTCTGGTGGCACGGTCCTCTTTAGTGACTGCTGAGGGGGTCATCGATCGAAGGAGGTACAGAAAAGCAGCGGGGTCTGATTGATCTGAGACCCCTGTGATTGACATGTCTCCTCAGGGAGGAGAGAGAGGGTCGGCGCAATCAGCAGAAAGGAGCGATAATGTGCTTTAATACAATGCTCAAACACGGCAAATAAACCAAAATGCGATTTCAGAGGAGAGAGAGCACTGTGAACACCTTACCCAGTCTTTCTGCGAGCCCCATGTACACAGGGTCCACCCGTCTCATGGTCTTCACCAGGTCTTTTCTACGGAACTTGATCTCCACCGTGCCTTCAGGCTCCAGCACACCACCACTGCAGAACACACACACTGATGAATCAGCTCACTCAGGCCATTACAACGAATCGGTTTGAAACACTGGTTCAATGCTCTTCTTGCATCATCACTCAAATTGGCCAGTCTGACTTATGGTGCGTTCACACCAGACGTGAATGGCGCAATAAGAGCAAGTGATTTACATGTTAAGTCAATGCAAAGTCGCGAATAGACATTCTGCGGCACGAATGACACGGATTGCGCAAGTAGAAAAATCTGAACTTTGGCGGATATTCGCGCCACGTTAACCAATCAGGAGCTTGCTCTAGTAGTGACAACAATGAGGACAAAACGATATCTGGAGGATACTTTATAAATTAGGTGATTTCAGGGTGATTGGGACACTTTTTGCCATTGAGATAACTTGGAAAAAGTGTCCAAATCACCCTGAATTCACCCTATTAAGACTACAAGCTAGTTTAAGCCGGCAAATTGAGCTTATTCGCCGTATTTTCTAAACAATCCATGTCAGCCATTTCACAACTAGACGAGCCACCTGGCAAAAGCCCCTCCCATGACGTGAATTTGCGTCTGTTGTAGTGAATGTCACACACGCGAATGAAGCAAATTTCACGTGTGAATGAAGCGAGTAAACTCAAAATGTTCAAGCGTCCAATTTCGCGCGAATAGCGCAAATTATTTGCTTCATTCGTGTCTGGTGTGAATGCCCCATTAGTGTTGTCAAAAATATAGTGTATTGATACTGAAATATCTGAAACGGTTCCAATACTCTTTTTCTGCAGTAACGACCACAGATACACCGCTGCGCATTCTCGCTCTCTTTTGTCTCCAACGCCGAATTGACACACACCCGCCTCCTGTCACTCATCTCATTCGCTCCAGTTGAATATTATTTGTATTGCACATAATTTAAGTCATTCCCGTAGGTTTCGCGCTCACACCAAAAGCGTGTGCACTACTGATCTATACAAATTGACTTCTTTATCATGGCTTATTGCGCTTAAACGGTCAAATACATAGAAAACGTATGTAAAAATGCCCGTCTTGCCAAGTATTCAAGTAAATAGTCAGTTTTGAAACATAAATAGTTGAGAGAAAATGCAACAGTAAATTGGATGCATAAGCTCTTAAAGTGACAGCAGCCTAATAAACCTGCTGGAATCTGTCATGATAATCTAAGAAAATGATTTGCTGCTTTTGACTAAATAACTTTTGTAACTTTAAATGAAAACAATCCAGGGTTTTTTTAACATTTGATTTCTTTAATTATTTCAGTAGTATCTCTTACCTGAAAACTAGGGCTGGGTATTGACGCAAATTTCACAATTTGATTCATTTCAATATTGATTATTTTGGCTATATATCAGGTACAATCCATGGCAAATTTTCTCAAGGAAAACAAATCTCTTAACTAATGCTGTAAACTATGGGAGTCAGTTGATACTACATTAGCCTACTATAATACTGATTTGTATACAAACACTTAAATTACACTTAATGATTTTTTTATTTATTTTTTTATAAAGTTATATGAAATTTTCTACAAACATTTAAATAGTTGCTGTCATAAAAACGTGCCAGATTTATTCAAACATGTATTAAATATTTTTAGAACATTAAAAATTATTATGAATATGTAATATGGTGCATATATTTAGCAAAAAAGCTCTTTCTAGTTGACTAACGAGTTTATGGTCCCTGGATATGGTTTTTCCGAGGTATCATAGCAAAGATGGAAATTCCAGTATTGTGACAACACCATTTAATTTTATTATTTTTTATTTATTCATTTTTTTGGTTTTCTTTTCTGTTAATGAAGTGCTTACAGTTATGTTTAAATAACACATAAAAAGTGCAATGCACAGTGACAAACAAAATGTGAAAAAAAAAGCCTTTTAGTTTCACATCCTAGTTCTTACCGGCTGTCCTTGTCCGCATACATCTCCATGTGGCGAGGGTTGATGGTGGGGTCTATGACGACCCATGATCCTCCCCGGAGCTCCGCCTGTGGTGGGATGTACACCAGCACTGGCTGTCTGTACTCTCTCAGCCCGTCCACTATATACGCTCCAAATTTTAACACTTGGTCATACATGTCTAAAGACAGGAGAGCATGAGGTGTTAATAGAGACTATCACAGATCACTAAAGCACATACCAGTTCTCTTCCCATATCACTCACCTTTCATCCCTCCAGAGAAGCCTCTCCAGTTGGCGAACACTATGAGCGGAAGCCCCTCTCTGTTGAAGTCTTTAATGGCCTGTGCAGTCTTAAAAGCAGAGTCAGGAAACCACACTTGCCCTGCTTGCTGAATGATCTATAGGAAACAGCACAAAACACTGGTCATCTTTCTGACAGAATCATGTGACTGAGGCTAAGTTGACACTGCCATTTCAAATCCGAATATTTGTGAAAAGGAATCTTATCTAAATTATTGACTGTCCACACTAAGTATCGCAACAATGCGTGTCCCATGGCACTCTTTCGTTTTCCGGAATATCTGTGTTGGTTTCTATGGCAATGACAATATGCATATGCCAAAAACAGAGGGGTTTTAAATAGAGATGTTGTTATTATTTACAACATGACAATATGCAGGTGCTGCGCAGGACTACTAAGTCTTCTGAGGCAGCGTCAGAAACATAGGAGGCTGTTGCATCTTTATTCCCTGCTGTCATCTCCCCGATCTCAAAACATGTCTCCGTCTCCATTTATAGGCTATTGTAATTTTCAGCTCGCCACTTTGCAGCATGTTTCCTAAAACAACATCACAAACCATGCGAAATACGACCAGAGCGGAAATTGATTTCCTGAAATTGAATGTGATTTTTTGCCGTTAACACTTGCTACGATCGAATTCCAATCGGATATGCACAAATGTCGTATTTGACTGAAAATCTGAACGAGGCTTGAGAGTCTGGAAGTGTTCACCTTGGCTTCTGAGTCCAGATTCGCAGGGTCTGCTGGGATTGACAGCTCCACCGATCGGGTTTCCACTGCAACTACTCCAGTTGGGATCCCGCCCAACCTACAATTACCAAAAGAGACTGATTGTTACACAGGGACAGAATGAAACAAGCACTCCCCAATAAAATAAATAAATGAATTAATTAATTAATTAATTAATTAATTAAAATAAAATTTTCTAAAAATGTTATTAAAAAGGTGTCATCATCTTGCAATGTTTATGATACATATACAGCTAGAACTGAGTGAAAGATAAGAAATTACATCACATTCTTAAAACTTGAAATGAACTAATTTGTAATGACACGTCTTTGATTAGTAGTGATTTCTTACAATTAATAAGATTAAAGTTTCCAAAAATGTATAAAATTTCATATAATACTTCATTTTAAAATATTTTAATAATTTAAAATGACATTGTAAAAAAACAACAGGGCAGAGAAAAAAAATGGCCTTTTCATGCAGAAAAACACTATAAAGGTAAAGAACACATTCGATGTCAATCTGTATTGTGGCAGACAACTAAAGGAGAATGGAGTAGAAGACTGATGTAAAACTAATGTTCCCCACAGGGGCTTTCAAAGTGCATTTACCAGAGGAGGACCTTTCCAATTGACAAACGCTGCCCTTTAGGCATTGAGGTCAGAGGTCAACACAAGTTCACTGAGAAGTGTAAAGGCTCAGATTTTATGGATAATCATTAAAAAAAATCAGTATTTGCAAATGTGTCATTGCATGTGGTATTTATTTTTAAGAAAGAGACTTAAAAGCACACTTTTAAGAAAACATCTTTAAAAAAAAAAGGTCATTTGTTGGATTCAGATAACAAAATATCAAACCAAGTGGCATTGCAATGACATTTATAAAATTCTAAGACTTTCATAAGAGTCCAAATACTTTTGGTGCCTCTGAATTGATTATTGGTGCTTACCTAGCCCGTCCTACGATTACACTCTGTGCCCATGGCTGCATGATCTCCAGAAAAGAACCATGGTCGAAGAACCCGCTCACCCACGCACCCTTAGTGTCTGTATGGAGAGAGAGAGAGAGAGAGAGAGAGAGAGATAGAGAGAGCATCAGAGCTGCATTAGCACCCCATCTTCATCAGAGATATGCTGAGCTTAACCGAGGGGGAAGCTGCTGCAGGAAGAGGTTACCATTCAATTACACCGCGAGCCGTCTCAGCACTGAGACAAAGATTCTTCTCCCTGCCACCCGCTCTCGATATCTCCCCACCTCACTGTGGTAATTACAGTGATGTGTAATCTGTCTCACCAATAAAAAACACTCCATATATCCCAGAGTGTCTTATCTCTGAGAGGAGAGACCTAGTGCTGTGCCTCAAACATAAACCCTCAGACCACAGTCATCCATTACTGGATACTTCCCCCAACTAACAACACATCCCTCAACACAATTAATACACACAACTCAAGATATCGCCACAGGAAGCGTCAACAAATACTATGTTCTGAGTTCAACAGAAGTTGAGCTTTGACAGTATAATATCATTGACACAGAAACTTAATGACTTTTCTAGTATATCATTACCTGCATTTTCTGCATATTGGTTAAATCACATGACTTTAAAAGTAATTCACCCACATTTATGTTGGTAAAATAACCAGACCTGTACAGACCTCAGATGCTGTCAATATAGCTGAACTTTTATTGAACTAGGGTTCTAGCATCCACTCACTCTGACTGGCACGTCCCGCTAGCATCCAGCGTGGGTCATAAGGTGCTTTGGTAGGGATGAACTCCACTGGCCGATCAATGGGATCTTTAGCAGTGAGCATTGGCACAGGACTGGACATATTCTGAAGGAGAATAGCACTGTTAGACTCGATATCACAATATCTGGGTTACATGTCAATGTGTGTTCTGCATACCTTCGGCATGTAGGACAGCCAGTGAAGTAACGTAAACACTCCCTCAAAATCATCGCACACAGTGGTGTGTGTGACTCCATTATTGTGCATGATCTGTACTCCACCTAGCTGGTTATTGGAGGTGTACACCTCACGACCCAGAACCTGTAGAGAAAGAGCAAAGAGGTGAATGAGTAAATGGCTGTCAGGCTACCCAAGTTTTTAACAGTCCACATGAAAAAGCCACTACTTCTGAAGAAAAACTAGTTGCTGGATTGTGTAAAGAAAAGCTGCACTCACATTAGCAAAATGTAGGCGAAATACGTGGGCAAAAAAATGTGCAATCAATAGCGGTCAATTGTGTAGCAATGTATGAAGCACAGCTCACACAAAAGTCACTTTCAAACCAGATACTCAACAGTTTTAAGGCTGTAAGTGCGAAGATATCCCCAAGATATAATCAAGAACTTCATATTATGCTTCAGTTACAGAGTTGTCAGTGGAAGTCAGCACATAGAGACGCTTTCACCTAGATATTATCACATAGAGACTGTGTCTGTTCCCCGAATCAGTAAATACAAAAAATCATCAAAACCATTCAACAGTAAAAATTTAATTGATGTCCAACAAATAAACAACAGATATAATACGGATGAACAATTGATAAATCTCGGGTTGCTGAATATTCGATCCCTTTCGCCAAAAACGCTTATTGTTAATGATATGATTATAGATCATAACCTAGATGTGCTGTGTTTGACAGAAACCTGGCTAAAACCTGACGACTACATTACTTTAAATGAGTCCACTCCCAAGATTATTGTTATAAACACGAGCCACGTCTGAAAGGAAAAGGGGAGGTGTTGCTGTAATTTATAATGATATCTTCAGTATTACTCAGAAGTCTAGTTTCAAATATAATTCCTTTGAAGTTTTGGTGCTTTATGTAACGTTGTGTAGTGTAAATGATAAATCCGTTTGACATTTGTGTTGGCTACTGTATACAGGCCACCAGGGCACAATACAGACTTTATCAAATAATTTGCTGGTTTTCTATCAGAGTTAGTAATGGCTGCAGATAAAGTACTAATTGTTGGTGATTTTAATATCCATGTTGACAATGAAAAAGACGCATTGGGATTGGCATTTAAAGACATTCTAAACTCTATTGGAGTTAGACAACACGTGTCGTACCCACTCATCGCCTTAATCATACTTTAGATCTAATACTGTCACATGGACTAAATGTTGATACCATTAAAATTCTGCAGCAGAGTGATGACATCTCAGATCATTACCTAATATCAAGTATACTTAATTTAGCTAAGGCTGCAAAGCCATCCTCGCTTCAAATATGGCAGGACTATAACCGCTGACTAAAGATTGCTTTGTACATAATCTTCCTCATCAGTTCCATCTCCTCAGAATTACAGATAGCCAAGAGGAACTTGATGTTGCAACAGAAACTACTGACTCTCTTTTACTAGCACTTTAGACATAGTTGCTCCTCGCGCTTAAAGAAGATTAAAGCAAATAATCCAACGCCGTGGTACAACGAGCACACTGGGCCCTTAAAACAGCAGCCAGAAAAATGGGCGCAGCTGGAAGAAAACAAAACTGGAGGGTTTTCAATTTGTGGAAAGAGAGCATGATTGCATACAGAAAGGCCATAAAAACTGCTAGATCTGCTTATTTCTCAACTCTTTTAGAAGAAAACAAACACAACCCTAGGTATTTATTCGATACAGTGGCTAAATTAACAAAGGATAAAGCTTCAACTTCTGACGTTTGTAAACAACACACTAGTAAAGAAGTTCATAAAGTCATTACTGCTAAGTTGATAACATTAGGAATAAAATTATAACCATGCAGCTGTCTACAACCATATCACTTCAGACAGAACATTGTAGTGTCACTGATAAAAATTACACTCATTCACTGCTATAGGAGGAGAAGAATTGGCTAAACTTGTTAAATCATCAAAATCAACAACATGTATGCTTGACCCTATACCGACTAGGCTATTAAAGAGATGCTTCCAGAGGTCATAGATCCTCTGCTTAATATTATTAATTCATCCTTGACATTAGGATATGTACCAAAAACTTTTAAGTTGGCTGTAATTAAACCACTTATTAAAAACGCAACTTGATCCTAAAGAATTAGTCAATTACAGACCAATCTCGAATCTACCGTTTCTATCAAAAATATTAGAAA
Source organism: Gobiocypris rarus (assembly GCA_023029165.1). Classification (NCBI taxonomy): domain Eukaryota; kingdom Metazoa; phylum Chordata; class Actinopteri; order Cypriniformes; family Gobionidae; genus Gobiocypris; species Gobiocypris rarus. The sequence goes on along the minus strand of CM040916.1, from coordinate 13,220,788 downwards.
AGGCAGTGTCTTCACAATTATGTTCCTTTTTAGAAAAAATGGTATATGTGAGGATTTCCAGTCAGGATTTAGACCGTATCATACTGAGACTGCTCTAATTAGAGTTACAAATGATTTACTCTTATCATCTGATCGTGGTTGTATCTCTCTATTAATGTTACTCGATCTTAGCGCTGCATTCGATACTATCGATCACAATATTCTTTTGAATAGACTCAAAATTATGTTGGCATTAGTGGAACTGCATTGGCATGGTTTAAATCTTACTTATCTGACCGTTATCAGTTTGTAGCAGTAAATGAAGAGATGTCACACCGATCACAAGTTCAGTATGGAGTACCGCAAGGCTCAGTGTTAGGACCGTTGCTTTTCACCCTGTATATGCTACCACTGGGAGATATCATTAGGAAGCATGGCGTTAGTTTTCATTGTTATGCTGATGATACTCAGCTCTATATTTCTTCACGCCTGTGAAACTTACCGATTCACAAAATTAACGGAATGCATAGCTGATATTAAAAATTGGATGAATAGTAATTTCCTGCAACTTAATTCAGATAAAACTGAATTTTTAATTATTGGACAGAAAAGCTCCACAAGTAGTGCCCTAGAATACTGTCTAACCCTCGATGACTGCTCTGTCAAGCCCTCGTCGTCAGTGAGGAACCTGGGTGTGCTCTTTGATACCAATCTTTCGTTTGAAAGCCACGTTTCTAACATCTGTAAAACTGCATTCTACCATCTTAAAAATATATCTAAATTACGTCACATGCTTTCAATGCAAAATGCTGAACAATTAGTACATGTTCATGAGCTCAAGGCTAGATTATTGTAATGCTCTACTGGGTGGTTGCCCTGCTCGCCTAATAAATAAACTCCAGCTGGTCCAAAACGCAGCAGCTCGAGTTCTTACTAGAACCAGGAAGTACGATCATATTAGTCCAGTTCTGTCAACACTGCACTGGCTCCTATTAAACATCGCATACATTTTAAAATCTTGCTTATTACTTATAAAGCAATAAATGGTTTAGCTCCCAGTACTTAAGCGAGCTCTTAACGCATTATACTCCATCACGTCTATTGCGGTCTCTAAACTCTGGCCAGTTGAAAATACCTAGAATATCTAAATCAACTGCAGGCGGTCGATCCTTTTCCTATTTAGCACCTAAACTCTGGAACAGTCTTCCTAGCATTGTTCGGGAAGCAGACACACTCTGTCAGTTTAAATCTAGACTAAAAACGCATCTCTTTACTATGGCATACACATAGAACATTTTTAACTTTCTTTATTCAAATCAAATGACTGATTGTTAGGCTGCATTAACTAGGTCAGCGGAACCGAACACTTCCCATAACACCTGATGTACTCGTTACATCATAAAAAGAGTGGCATCCACACTAATGTTAGTCTCTCTGTTTATCCCGAGGTTTACTGCAGTCGGCCGGATCCAGGCCGTGTCCGGATCGGATGGTGGACCTGCATCTGGACATGACCAGCTCATCCTGGAGTGTCTGCTGAGACCGTGTCCATTAGTGTCTCCTCTGAATTTGCCTCACCGGCACGTCATCCTCAATTAACCCGTCTCCGGCGCAATAACTCCGATCTTTCAAGTATTCATATTCTTGTGTAATCGACGCGCCATCCTAAATGAACTCGTCTCGTGTGTGATACCCAAAATTTCGAATATTCCTATCTAATATGATTTATGACCTGCAAGGTTGCCAGAGTAATAATTATACACTGTTAATAATAGGCCAGAGGAGAACTGGCACCCCGACTGAGTCTGGTTTCTCCCAAGGTTTATTTTTCTCCATCATCCCCTGATGGAGTTTTGGTTCCTGCCACTGTCGCCTTTGGCTTGGCTTGCTCAGTTGGGGACACTCAAATTATGATCCAAGTTACTCAACTAAATATACAAATAGAATTTATTAATTTGGTCACATATAATTCTATAAACTATCCAAATTAAACTAGCCAAATCAAATTTTGTTGCAATGTTGTCCTGTTTAACACTGTGAAGCTGCTTTGAAACAATCGTCATTGTAAAAGCGCTACATAAATAAAGTTGATTGATTGATTGATTGATGAGTTAAAGGGATAGTTCACCCAAAAAGGAAAATTGTCACAGGTTCAGGGTGTGACACTGGCTCTTCCTGTTGTTTGTCCTGTCCTGTCATTTTCCTACAGCTCGTGATTGGAGTAATTAGCTTGATCACGGGCTGATCTCCCACACCTGTTACTTGTTCCATCTACCCCCTTATATACCCAGCTGTGTCTATCTCTTGTTGTCAGTGGATCACTTCTTGTCACGTTGATGTTGGAATGTCTGCGCTACGTTCTGTCTTGTATCTTACCTGTGTTTTGACTTTGTATTCAGGACCCTTAGATGAGGAGTGGCAGCAAGCGTTGGTTACTTTGCTGGCTTGGTCTCGTTACTTGCTGGGCCACCCTGTCTCTGGTATCCTTGGTTATCTTTCCAGCCAGTGTGTCAGCTGTGGTGTGCACTGACAGCGGGAGCCACCAAACCGTTTCCTCAGACGGGTTACAGTTTTTGTTTTGTTGTTTTGTTTATTTTATGGTGTCTCTGGTTGGCCTGAATAAACCTCTGTTCTTTCACCCGCTATTTGAGTCCTCCCCTTCATCACCATCACGACAGAATCCACTGACCACAAGATGGACTCAGCGGAGGAACTAGAGTTACGACGAGCTATTACTCAACAGGGCATTCTGTTGGGACGGCAGCAGGAGGAGATGTCAGCTTCTCATCATGCCATTACAGAAATGTCACGCCAGCTTGCAGATATTACCCAGCGGCTCGAACAGCTACAGCCACACCCTGCTGTGGTTCCCACACCGAGCCAACCAGACACTGAGAGAGTGAATTCGCCAGTCTGAACCACGCCTGAACCCACCAGCTCCATATTCTGGTGAGCCCAACTCGTGTCGTTCATTCTTATCACAGTGCTCTTTGACTTTTTCACTACAGCCCTCCTGCTTTGACGGAGAAGTCAAGGGTAGCATTCGCCATCATGCACCTGTCGGGCTTGCAGAGAGTGGGGAACAGCTATGTGGAACAATGAGCATGATTGTTGCAGTACATACAAGGACTTCTCAGCGGAGCTGTGCAAGGTATTTGACCGCTCGCACTGGGCACCGAGGCGCACGAGCATTGTCGCTATTACAGCAGGGTGCTCGGTCCAGATCAGAATACTCTATCGAAGTTCCGTACACTCGCAGCATCCTGTGGGTGGAATGCTAAGGCTCAGTGGGACCATTTTCTTCATGGCTTAGCTGAGCACATTAAGGATGAGATTTACTCACTGGAGTTACCCTTCCTGGACGGTCTGGTGGACTCGCTATTCGGTGGACAACCGGATTTCCATTCGCTCCCAACATCGGCGGGCGGGCCTCACAGATCCGTCAGCAACGCACAGAGCACGGGAATGACTGCATCACAGCAGTTCGGCCGATCTGAGGAGGAACCCATGCAGATTGGGAGAACTCATCTGACTGTCGCAGAGCGGCATCATCGCCTTACCAACAACTTGTGCCTCTACTGCGGAGAGGCAGGGCACATGGCAGCGGTTGTCCCTTAAAGGGCCGACGCAGATCTTTCGGAGGACGACGACGGTGAGCGCTTTCTAACACGCTACTGCCACCTGGTGGTCGGTCCACACCCGGCTTTACTGCAGTTTGAGGGGCAGCTCATCGAGTGTCAGCGCACTGATTCTGGGGCAGAGGGTGATTTTATGGATACTGGTCTGGCTGAGCACTTGGGCATTTCGCTTCTCTTTGGCTGAGCCGATTTCAGCCAGAACACTTTGTGGCACACCCTCACAAGAATCACTCACTCCACAAGACTGGTTAGTCTCACCATCTCTGGGAATCATTCTGAGGAGATTCGATTCCTGTTGATTCATTCTCCTCTGCTCCAGTGGTATTGGGGCACACTTGGTTAACTAAGCATAACCTCACATTGACTGGGCTCAAAGTTCCATATTGGCGTGGAGCCCATTCTGTTTGTCTCAGTGTTTGGTGTCCGCTTCTTCCCTTTAATGTCTGTTTCTGTGTTACAGGAGGAACCGTGAGCCTGGCGGATGTACCAGAGGCTTACCATGATTTGAGAGCGGTGTTCAGTAAATCCCGAGCTTCATCTTCTTCCTCCGCACCGTCTGCACGACTGTGCTATAGAATTATTACCTGGCACTTCCCCACCCAAGGGACGCTTTATTCGCTCTCCGGTCCTGAGAGGGAGGCCATGGAGAAATACATCAGCGATTCTCTATTAGCCGGCATAATACGCCCTTCTTCCTCTCCGGCTGGGGCGGGTTCTTCTTTGTGGGGAAGAAGGATGGTTCTTTGCGCCCCTGCATAGATTATCGGGGCTGAATGACATCACGGTAAAGAATAGCCACCCTTTGCCGTTGATGTCCTCAGCGCTCGAACTCTTGCAGGAGCAACCATCTTTACGGTTGGACCTGCGCAATGCTTATCACCTGGTACGGATTAGGCAGGGGACGAATGGAAGACCGCTTTTAATACCCCGACAGGTCACTTTGAATATCTGGTCATGCCCTTTGGACTCTCAAACTCCCCAGCGGTTTTCCAGGCACTCGCCAACGACGCACTTAGAGACATGGTCGCATCCGGTTTGTATTTGTTTATCTCGACGACATCCTGATCTTCTCCCAGAACGAGCGACCATGTCCAGCACGCCAGGCGAGTGTTACAGCGGCTACCGAGAATCGCTTATTTGCTAAGGTGGAGAAGTGCGAGTTTCATGCACGGTCGGTTCCGCTCCTGGGTTTCGCTTCTGTCGCCTGAAGGCATCCGAATGGATCCAGGGAAGGTAAAAGCGGTTGCTGATTGGCCCACCCCAGAGAATCGTAAGGCGGTCCAGCGATTTCTGGGGTTCGCCAATTTACCGACGATTCATTCGAACTTTAGCCAGGTCGCCTCTACCACTGACGAATCTCACCTCCACACGAATTCGGTTCTGTTGGTCAACGCAGGCTCAGGAGGCGTTTGAAAATCTAAAGAGCCGCTTTGTTTCGCCCCCATTCTTATCAACCCTGACCCGCCTCACAATTCATTGTGGAGGTAGATGCGTCAGAGGTGGGAGTGGAGCGATATTGTCTCAAAGGTCACCTTCAGACGACAGGGTACACCCATGCGCATTTTTTTCTCATCGTCTTACCCCTTCGGAACGGAACTACGACATTGGGAATAAGGAGTTACTGGCTGTTAAGTTGGCGTTGGAGGAGTGGCGTCACTGGTTAGAGGGCGGGCTCCATTCTTGGTTTGGACTGACCACAAGAATTTAGAATATATCCGCCCGCTAAGAGACTAAATTCTCGGCAGGCTCGCTGGGCATTATTTTTCGGCCGGTTTAGGTTTGAAATCTCCTATCGCCCCGGTAGTAAGAACGGTAAGCCCGATGCGCTCTCACGGATTTTTGAGGCTGAGGCTAGTCCCGCTTCCCCTGCAACCATCGTGGCCCCCAGCCAGGTGGTCGCGGCGGTTACTTGGGGAGTGGAGTCCAGGGTCCGTGAGGCGTTGCGCGACGTCACAACTCCCGCAGGGTGCCCAGAGAGTCTGCTGTTCGTTCCCGAGTCGGTCCGGACTTGCGTTCTTCAGTGGGGTCACTCTTCCAGTCTAGCTTGCCACCCGGAGCGGCTCGAACATGTGCATTAATCAGGCAACGGTTCTGGTGGCCTTCACTGGCGCAAGATGCTCGGAAGTTCGTGGTCGGCCTGTCCGGCGTGTGCGGTGGGTAAGGGCTCTAATCGACCCTCAGCAGGGCTACTCCGGCCGCTGTCAATTCCTTCGAGACCCTGGTCACACATAGCCATGGACTTTGTCACGGGCCTACCCCCTAGTGGCAAGACCGTGGTGCTTACTGTGGTGGACAGGTTCTCAAAGGCGGTTCATTTTATCCCCCTCCCCAAACTACCTTCAGCGAGGGAGACAGCGGTCATTGTCTTAGACCACATTTTTCGCATTCATGGCCTCCCGGTGGATGTGGTTTCTGACAGGGGTCCCCAGTTTGTGTCTAGATTTTGGACAGAATTCTGTCGACAGCTGGGGGCGACGGCAAGCCTATCCTCTGGTTATCACCCGCAGACGAACGGTCAGGCTGAGCGAGCCAACCAAGACTTAGAGAGAGTTTTGCGCTGTGTGGCATCGGCAGAGCCGCGACTTGGAGTTCCAGGTTAACCATGGTCGAGTATGCACATAACTCACTCCCGGTCTCGCTTCACGGGTTATCACCCTTCCAGTGCTGTTTAGGCTACCAGCCCCATTATTTCCTCCCAAGAACCCGACGCCATTGTTCCATCCGCGCACTCGCTTATTCAGAGGTGCCTTCAGACGTGGAGGCTCGCCAGAGAAGCCCTTTCCCGGACTGGTGAAAGGAACAAGGCGTGGCGGACCGTCACCGTTCTAAGCCCCCACTTTACGTGTGTGGTCAAAAGGTTTGGTTGTCAGCCCAGGACATACCCCTCAAACTTCCCGCACGTAAACTGGGACCCAAATTTATTGGACCGTTATTATTACTAAGGTGCTGAACCCGTGACGGTTCGACTCAAACTACCCCCGCTTTAAGAGAATTCATCCGTGTTTCATGTTTCCAAGGTTAAGCCCGTTATTCGCTCTCCACTTCAGCCCCAGACCTCTGCCCCACCGCCCCCCAGACTCATCGAGGGGTTGCCTGCCTACACGGTACGGCGACTTCTGGATGTGAGACGGAGGGGCAGAGGTCATCAGTATCTGGTAGACTGGGAGGGTTATGGTCCGGAGGAGAGATGCTGGATTCGCTCGGGATGTGCTGGACCGCGCTCTTATTGACCAATTCCATCAGCATCATGGTGAGTCCTCTGGGGACGCCAGGAGGCGCCCTGAGGGGAGGGGTTCTGTCACAGGTTCAGGGTGTGACACTGGCTCTTCCTGTTGTTTGTCCTGTCCTGTCATTTTCCTACAGCTCGTGATTGGAGTAATTAGCTTGATCACGGGCTGATCTCCCACACCTGTTACTTGTTCCATCTACCCCCTTATATACCCAGCTGTGTCTATCTCTTGTTGTCAGTGGATCACTTCTTGTCACGTTGATGTTGGATGTCTGCGCCACGCTCTGTCTTGTATCTTACCTGTGTTTTGACTTTGTATTCAGGACCCTTAGATGAGGAGTGGCAGCAAGCGTTGGTTACTTTGCTGGCTTGGTCTCTACTTGCTGGGCCACCCTGTCTCTGGTATCCTTGGTTATCTTTCCAGCCAGTGTGTCAGCTGTGGTGTGCACTGACAGCGGGAGCCACCAAACCGCTTTCCTCAGACGGGTTACAGTTTTTGTTTTGTTGTTTTGTTTATTTTATGGTGTCTCTGGTTGGCCTGAATAAACCTCTGTTCTTTCACCCGCTATTTGAGTCCTCCTTCATCACCAACACGACAGAAAATTATCCCATAATTTACTCACCCTCAAGACATTCTAGGTGAACATGACATTCTTCTTACAGATGAATACAATCAGAGTTGTATAAAAAAATGTCCTGGCTAATCCAAGTGTTATAATAACAGTATTATTATAATTCCATATTCAATCTATGCAGAAAGTGTAACACCTCATGCAGTTCAAACACTTATGTTACATCTACTGTCGTGCCGTTATGCTTTTTCCATAAGTTGAATATGTTAGTCTGGCAGAAGCTAGATATTTTACTTTATAACATGTTAAATATGGATATTTGTCTTACAAAAACCCATCGATTCGCTTCAGAAGGCCGATATTAACCCCCCGGGCAATGTGGATGACTTTTATAATGGATGGATGCACTTTTTTGGGCTTCACATTTTGGGCTGAAATTTACTGCCATTATAATGCTTAGATTAGTAAGGACATTTTTTAATACAACTCTGATTGTATTTGTCTGAAAGAAGAATGTCATATACACCGAAGATGACTTCAGGGTGAGTAAATCATGAGGTAATTTTCCTTTTTGGGTGAACTATCCCTTTAAGGCCACAATATACTTTTGGGAAAGTTATTCAGAACATTGAAATTAACTCATTTTGGATAGATTTGGATCAAAATTATAACCATGCTTTCTTCATTTCATTTAAAGTAGGGTCTTGAGTCTATACAGCTTTGACAGTAATTTCTTCAGTGTTGCCTGTAGAACTCAAGGAGACTGATACGCCATTATATGAATTTGCAATCACTTGGTTGCTCAACAGTCTAATATTGTGAAACTATCGATTTCAAATCAACCCTTGCCCTGAAACATCACATAAAAAAAATATGAACTGTGGAACTGTATGGATTCAAGAGTCAAACTATAGCGCTACCCCTGGTGTCAAGTTGCCTACAAGTCAACTATTTCAATGATGCTAAAAGTCCAAAGAACTTAAACTTTGACCCTTTCTGACCTTTTAAAACAATTCTTATGGCATAGTATGATGGAGGGTGACACCTTGAAAAATAGACAGTAATGAGACTGTTTGGGTGATTCTTGGCCAAAATAAACTACAATATGCAGATAATCAAAGTGATGACACTAATTCTTCTTCTTGCATGAGAAAATAACATCATAGAACTAGGAAGCAAGGCGTGTGTATTGTGTGTTATGTCAGTGTCAGTGCTAGCGGAGGTCCTGGGGGTTGCGGATCGATATCATCACACAGGCAGTCAGTTCAGTCCTGCAGGCTGAGGAAAGTCTGCTTTCCTCTCCATGCTGTCAGTGACCCAGGAAGAATGACAGTGTCACTGAGTGGTCAGTGCGGGAGAGTAAGGGGTTATTTATGCCTCTGGGACTGCATCAATACTCCGATTCTTCTTCCTTTCACCATTAACACAATGCTTTCCGTAGAGGTAATGCAATTTTTTGTGGTGTCACAGGCCATGTGTAGTGTAAACACTGTGAAGCATTTCTGTTTTGAGCTCCTTGACAACTTTGGTTCAACAAATCGCATGAGTTTGAAGCAGGACTACCTGTTTGGCTAAACAACGGCATATGGCAGGGGTGTCAAATCATGCTCCTGAGGTTGCAGGTTTGATTCTCAATACTGGCAGGAAATGACCTTGGGCAGTGTGTGTCTTTTTGAGAGCTCTCTGACCCCTCCATTGACAGCAATTTATAGCAATTCCGATTTCTACAGCAGAACGGCGGCTCACCATTGGCTAGCTCCTGCATCAGCATCACACGCATGCATTGTGGTGCACACATGAACAGCGGCGGCCAATGGTAAGCCAGTGTTCTGACAGCATCACACGCATGCATTGTGGTGCACACATGAACAGCGGCGGCCAATGGTAAGCCAGTGTTCTGACAGCATCACACGCATGCATTGTGGTGCACACATGAACAGCGGTGGCCAATGGTAAGCCAGTGTTCTGACTTAGCCCTGAAAGCGCTGTACTGTATTTACTACGTCAACAACATAGGACACTGGCACAGACAAGAAGAGACTGCTGAATAAAGTCATTATTTTAGTTTTTTTTATCCACAAAAAGTACTCGTCGCATTGTAAAATTAAACTTAAACCACTGTAGTCAAATGGACTATTTAAATGATGTCTTTCCTAGCTTTCTGGGCCTTGTAAGTGGTAATTAAATTGCTGTCTATGGAGGGTCAGAGAGCTGTCGGATTTCATCAAAAATATCTTCATTTGTGTTCCGAAAATGAACGGTCTTACTGGTTTGGAACAACATGAGGGCGAGTAATTAATGACAGAATTTTCATTTTTGGGTGAACTATCCCTTTAATGTGTGTGCAACTTAGATGGGTTAAATGCAACTTAAATGGGTTAAAAGACAAATTTCGAGTATGAGTTTCACTCTGATTTCTGCTTGCCATCCAAGAAAACTAAACAATGCTTCAAAGGTAAATTGTTTGATTTTCAATAAAACGAATCCACTACCCGGCTATATTTTACCCCTTCCAAAGCCACTCAAATTCACTCAAATTGTGGCTATAATCCATACCACACTCCGGATCTTGAAATTTTTGTCTTGGGACCTCTTGAGACCACATACATGGTCTTGGGTCATGTTCTGGAACTCATTATTCTTGGGTGGCTTTCACATTGGGCATGTTTGCTGCGGTCCAAATCCGAGTGCAATTGTTCCCAGTACCCCTTGCAGTGTTGGTCTGGTTTCAGACTCACTTGATTGCATTAGCGTTGATCTTGCATTAATCACGCAATTAATCATGCACAGTGAGCATTATAGAAAATACAATGCTGGTCAATATATTTGTATTTTTAGTTTCATTGCAATCAAACTCAGACCACCTCCTACAGTCTCAGGTTCGGCACTGTAGTGTACTCCCCAGTCCGTATGACCAGTTTTTTCAACATAAATGTTAGTGTGAAAGCCCCCTTGGTCTGCATCTATATATCTCCACTTGCAGTCTCAGATAAGACTGCAATCTATTTCCAATACTGTACCACAAGTGATACCTTAACCACTGCTATCACTCTGAATAGCTACATAGTCATTAAAATGGACATCTTGGTCCTTGGAACAAATTCTTCAACTTGACTTATTTGTTAGAGTCTTGGTTTGGACCTGGAGTCCATGAGGTCTATAAGGTCCAGATCTGGACTGCAGGGAATCTAGTTTTTGTCTGGGCCTTGACTTCAACTCCAGACAGCATTTACATATTGTGGCATACGTCTCTTTTGTTCCAGTTGGTAATTAAAGACTGGAGTCTTCCATACTTTCTACAGTGATAGAATCCCTGAGGTTTGACCATCCACACAAAAACAACACTAAACTCTGAAACTGATGTCTTCATAACAATGAGAATCACTTGAAGACCTGACAAGACCTGTGATGCATTTGCCGGTATTCGTAAACGAGCAGATCACGGTTCTGATCTAATTAACACAGTAATTGGACTGTAAAGGACATTCTCAGATGGGGATAGATGAGGCGTTCCTGTGGTTTCGGAGAGGACAACTGGACACTGGATGTGACAAATCATGACCGTGCCTGAAATATCTGAATATCTTATTTCTGTCTAAACCAGCGGAAGGATATAGACATTCAGGGACTGCTTTTTATTCTGAATAAAAACTGCTTATTGGTTTCCAACTCTAATCTGGACTGCTGCAGAGAGTGATGGTAGAAAGGCAGAGCGAGACAGGGATATCTCCAGCAGTAGAAGTGCTCAATTCTGTTCTCAGAGGAATAATATGGGTGTGCCTCCCCGTTCTCAGCCCCAGGCATCAGCCTATTTCTATGCAAATAACAACTTCACGCTTCTCTTTCTATTATTCCTGCAGGAGCTGCAGCATCATGACGGGAGACAGAGAGAGAGACACATACGGGGGGATGGCAATCACTGAGGGGTGAATTATACACCTAAAGAAACGCACACATGCACGTTTGTTTTTCTATAGTGACAGGTGACTTTCCATTGACTTTCATTATCTTTATACTGAGATATCAGTTTTTATACAGCCCTTAGTTTGTAGAAAATTCATTTCTGATTAAATTTCTGTGCCCAATAAAGCACATATGATGCTTTTGCATCCTTTTTTTTTTTTTTAGCTTGAAATCACTAGACCCTAAATGCAGACAATTGCATAGTAATTGCATGGTAAAAAAATGACCAGTACACAATTTGTACATACAATTTTTTTTCCTTTCGTGTTTTATGGAATTAAGTCACGGGATTGGAATGACATGAGGGGTGAATAAACGATGAAATAATTTAAATTTTTGGGCGAACTGTTCCTTTAACACATGCTTGAACGCACAGCCAAACACTACCAATCCCTGTCACCAGTAAAATAAGAAACTGGCTGATTCATAAAAGTCATATTTTAATGCAGTCGTGGTAATTGCATGAATTAGGGATTCATTTATTTGGGTCATAGTTGAGCGCACACAAAGCTTTTAGAGTTCACGCTAACCTGTCACAATTCCCGCCTCAGCCCAATCAAATTACTTCACACAATTAAAAGAGAGGCCAATTAAAATGCCCTTATCAGCAGAGTGAATAGATAATTTATGCGCAAATGCCATCTTTCATAGAAGCAACTAAACAGAGAAGACCTTTGAAAATATACAAAGCAAACTAAGCATGCTTTGAGGAGGAAAATGTAGGTATGTGGTGGATTCTCTTTCTAAAGCAGAAAACACGTTAACATGTGCAGCTGCTGACCTTATTAAGAGCTCCAGCTCCAGTCAGGATGATGTGAGAGTTTTCCACCTGTATGGTTCTTTGGCCCAGTCTCACCAGGTACGCTCCGATTCCAATGGCCCTGCATGTCACCTGTGGACCACCAAAGACAGAGGCTCAGATACACTACCATATACAGTACCATTCAAAAGTTTGGGGTTGGAAAGTCAAGTCACCTTTATTTATATAGCGCTTTTTACAATACAGATTGTTTCAAAGCAGCTTTTCAGTGATAACATAAAAATAATGTACAGCAGCTCTAGAAGAAAATGTCATTGTCCAGCTCAAGCAAGTTCGGTGTTGATTCATTTCCATTATAAAAATCATTAGTTATTAATTTAGTTAATTTATCTATACAGCAGTTCTGGAGAAAACAGTGATGTCATCGTCCAGATCAGTTCTCATTCAATGGTGTCAATGCAGTCAGATCAACAATATTGTTGTAAAACATTAATAAATAATATTAACAAATATCATCATTGTGATAAGTTGGTAATTGTTTTACAGTAATTAAATACAGTAGAAACAGTAATATTGTAGAATATTATTACAATAAATGACATCTTTTTTTTATTAAAAACATCTATTTTTATTTTAACATATGCAAAAAAAGCTTAAGTCTTTAATGCTACATGATCAGAAATGTCAGGATTCAGGATATATAGAAAGTTCAAAAGAAATATTTTTTAACAATGTAAATGTCTTTACTGTAATTTTTGATCCATTTAATTTGGCCTCGCAGAATAAAATAATTTCTTTATCATTTTTTTTTAAATCTTACTTAGCCCAAACTTTTGAACAGCATATTTTTTACTTTACTAAACATATTTCTTGTAAGCATTTATGAATATTCAATGGTGCTTTTCCAAACGTATTTGCCAAATATTTGCTATGGTTTGTAACAAGTATGTGTGTTCTGTCAGCAAAATACATTTAATACATTTTAAAATGTCAATATATTCCTGTGATGGCAAAGCTGAGTTTTCAGTCTTCAGTGTCACGTTATCCTTCAGAAATCATTCTAATTTGCTGATTAAAATGTCTTATCAATGTTGAAAACTGTTATAAAAAAACAGTCTATTCTTTACATTACTTTACATATTGCCTGTAAGCTTTTATGAATATTCAAAGGTGGAGCATTTCCAAATGTATGTAACAAGTGTGTTCTGTCAGCATACCAGGTTCATGGTGATAATTTCCTCATATGCCAGCGATGATTCACCTGCGATCATGCCAGAACCTCTCAAGTTCTCCACACCCAACCCCTCCTCTTTACCGATGATATCAGTGATCTTATACCTGCAAAGACACATAGGTTCCATAAGAGGAGAATATAACCATAATCTCGACAATCTTTAGAAATATATGTTTTATGTACAACTGTAAATACCCTGTTATTTTCAGAACTCAAAACATCCCTACAGTCCAACCATTTATTGAAAACTAAACTGCAAAAATGGCTTTCTAATATCAGATTTAAATAATTAATTCATATACTGTGTTCAGCAACTGAGCTTGCCAGTAATGTTGAATTAATGGGGAGGAAGTAGGACAGAAACTAATTTCTAAACACCAGAAGAATGTCATATTTTTACAATTGATCTATTACTACTGATCCTTCCAAAGGATAATGAAATTGTTAATGCCTTTTTGTGCAGAATAAAGTAAAACAAACAAAAAAATTAGCAAAAAAGGAAAACTAAAAAGAAAAAAAGGAGGCTAAACATCTGTGTATGGGATAATAAGTAATGCACCTGGATTCTCCCTCGTCTTCCACATGTTCACAGTGGACTGAGTTTAGAGCAGACACCTTCTTATAATCCTGCGGTGTGAGGTACAGGTACTTAAAGCCCTATGTATCAACAGAAAAACACAGTGATTATGACACACATCCAGAAGATAATCACTATATTAATGATCACTGATCCCTTCCCCTGGAGCAACTTCAAACCTTGTATGGGTCCGCCGGATCCTGCCAGGCCACATGGAACATGTGCCTGATCTCCTCTGCCAGGCCGATCCGAGCTCCGCTGTTGGCAGCGATATAGATTCGTGGGATGCCGCTTTCCCGTGCCATTTCTGAAGCCTGCAGGAACAGAACATCCTCCTGTGGCCCGAAGGAGCCAATCTTATGTGTGATGTCATTGCTGATCACGATAATCTCACGGCCGTCCGGGTACTCAGGGGTTCGGATAGTCATCCGCCATGCTACCATTCCAATCTAGTAAATCAAAGAAAATTGAAGCATCATGAGTGTTAAGCATTTGTTTTTATCCACAATAAAGGTGTGATAAAATAAATTAATTTGAAACAAATGCTTGTAGAGCCTCACAAACCAACATTTAAGAAGCAAAGGGGCCCCCTACAGTGTGCAAAGTGTACAGCATGTGATGGTTTGTTGAAAATGAGCAAGAAAAGCCACAGAGATGAAGTTTTGAAGTACATAGTTGTTCTGTTTATGATAAGGAAAAAAAATGACAAAAAAGTTCGCCGGTATCATCATTAACCTCATTTCCTCCAGGTAGGCGATTCATCTGCACCAGCTGACCCTGAGAATCCAGAACCAGCTCAGTGAAGGTGAGCAATTCCGATGGAAGAGGGCACTTGGGTAAGTTGGCGTGTGCATCCATGGACTGCCATAACTTCCTTAGAGACTAGAGAAAAATGGACAGCATAAACTAATCACTAAGAAATATTTATGTAAGAAATTATGAAATCACAAGATTTATCATCATATATTTCCAGCCCTCGTTTTAAGATAATATAAAAAATAAAAAAAACTACTTGAAATTATTATTAAAAACATGAAAATACCATAACCATAAAAAAAACCATAAAAAAAGAATAACCCTACCATTCAGGGTTAACATTGGTAGGGTTACCATTCAAAAGATTGGTGTCAGTAAGAATTAAGAACTAAGGCTGCATGTATTATTTAACATTTTTTACATTACATTTTAATACATTTTAAAATGTAATTTATTCCTGTGATGGCAATGCTGAATTTCAGTCTTCAGTGTCACATTATCCTTCAGAAATCATTCTAATATGCTGATTTTGTGCTCAAGTAAAATGTCTTATCAATGTTGAAAACTGTTGTGCTGCTTAATATTTTTGAGGAAACCCTGAAATATATTTTTTATACTATATATATTGTTTTACATTTTGTCTTTCTTTGCATGTTTTAATGCTGTTGTTGTTGACAAATTGGCATGCAATGATGCAACAAGTATTTTGCAACTGCATTGTGATGCCCTGAATTAAATTCAAATTAAAATCTTGAGCTGCTTAAATATTTGCCATCACTGGACTACTGTTTCAGATTGCGGATGATACCTGACGGAACATCTCTGGGAAGTCGTAGACGTAGGTGGTGCCAAGGCTCTGGGCCTGGAAGCGTTTGGACTGAAGAAGGTCTTTAGTGACGTAGGGTGTGTTGATGAGCATGCCGTGAAGAGGACCCTGCTTATCTCCATATGCCTGGAACATGATCTGAGGAGAGAGATACAGGGCAAGAGAGAGTCAGCCAGTCAGTCAGAGTTAAAGTAATACAAATAAACATAGAAATAATATAAATGTATCCCCGCATATAGACAAACAGATATCAGTTGCCCAATGATACAAAGAAAAAGACTGACAGTTGATGTAACAATGACAAAAGGTGATTTGCAAACATTTTAAAAACTATAAATTCTTTTTAATTCCATAAAAAAGCATTTTTTAAAACATCATCAGAAAACTCAGCACATCACTGACAAATGAAACGAAAACGTGAACTAGCGTAATGACAAATGACTGAACACTACTATTTTAAAGAATGATATTAGTGTAGTTAACTCTCTACAACGGCAGATTATACAGTGCCAGTCATATATTTGGACACATAACTAAATACATTTTTCTAATAAATAACAAAAATAATTATCAAAAAGTTAATGCTCAGTATAATTTATTTTTAATAAGAAAAAATATACAATACAGTTTGGGGTCATTGTGTTTTTAATTTTTTTTTTTTTCTTTGTATTTGGTAACGATGGATTAAATTAATTAAAAGTGACAGCCCTTTATACTACAAATGATTTCAAATAAATACTGTTCTTTTGAACTTTCTTTAAAACAAATAATCGTGAAAAAATAAATAAATGAATGTATCACGTTTCCACAAAAATATTAAGCACTGGTTTCAACATTAAAGGCACAATATGTAAGATTTTTGCATTAAAATATCCAAAGCCTACTTAAGCAATGTTATATATTTTGTTGACTTGTGTACTTACATTATCCCAAATGTTTCCAACAGTTTATATCCAGCGAAATCCGCTATTTTAACCAGTGTAACGGCCCGTGTCATTGCGTCGCTTGTCAATGACCTCATATCCGCACTACCCTGATTTCAGTGGAACCCATGGAAACACCAAAGATGCTTTAAAATATTATGCTTTTTATTAGACAGGTGAGCAACTGTTTGGACACTTTTATCGACAGAAAACGAATCATTGTTATATAGTCTTATTGTCTGAATCTCGTTTTCTTGCAGCGAGTAACATGTTTGTACCATACCAGAGACAATTGTGTAACACTATTTTGTCAAGTGGCTAACACAGCAAAATCAGAAAGAGCTTTATTTGTAGTAACAGTAATACATAATTTTCTCCATCATATAATATACTTTAAAATTAATTGCATCCCGTTTGGCAACAAGTCATCCATCTTTCATTAATATTATGATATTCTATTATTCTATTATTATTATTAACACACTCGAACATATTTAGTATGAATGTTATTCCCAAGTAAAACAGCGCTGCTCTACCCCATAATTGAATTTTTTCATATATAGTGACCTGTATGATCAGTAATTCAGCACTTGCGGTGGTTTTATTTGAATGAAATAGAATAATGTCAATTTAAGTGATCAAACGTAACTGCAACAAAGTTCAAGTTAAGGAAAGGAGGAGCTCAGACGTTAAACGTAACTTTAACCGTAAAATAAACAACACAACGACAGGACAGGCACTAGTGGCCGACTGCGGCATATAGGCAATAGAAAAACAGCAGCGTAAACTATCCCAGGCTCTCGGCCTCACCCGCTTCATACCACAATAACGTTAGTAAAACTTTAATACATTAGCTCACCCATGAAAATGATTTCTGCCTGAGTCCCATCGGATTGCTTTCAATCAGCTGTGGAGGTAAAGACGACAACTCCCATGATTCCACACTTATTCACGGCGTCATCAAGCTACGCCTTTGTTATTGTTTTAAAAAAGCGATCACTAGTGGTGAAACTTACATACTGTGCCTTTAATAATAATTAGAAATGTTTCCTGACCAAAATTAACATATAAGATTGATTTAAAGACAGGAGTACTGGCTGCTGAAAATGAAAAAAGTTTCGCTATCAAAGAAGCAAATTATACATTAAAATTGTAAATTGCATTGATTGATTAGGTGTGTCCAAACTTTTGACTGATTGTGTATTTACCATTGACAGAAAATTAAAAATGGCTAACAAAATTAAAAATGGCTAACAAACAATGAAGGATGACATAGGCATAATACTGTAGTTCAGTTTGAGATGTCTGTATGTATGTGTTTGTGTTAATGAGAGACACGTGAGCCCCACCTGTCGGTCTTTGTGCCCCACCTGTCCTGTACGGGAGTCTGTGACCTCCTTGTACAGGCTGATGTCCAGGTAGTAGCCACTCTCATTGGTCAGGAAGAGGCGGATGGGGATCTGCTTGCCAGTGGGCGTCAGTCGGATGTTGATCTTCAGCTCAGCTTGGAGCACGCGGAGTTTCCACAGACGACTGCCATAGCGCATGACCATGGAGCGCACGGATTCCTCAATCTGACGAGAACACAGGCTCAGAACGCATACAAATATGTACTTTCCTAAAAATAAAATTCCATTGAAATTCTTTAAACCTTAGAAGGGTCCATGATGACGGTTGGGACGAAGTTGAGGAAGATGTGGTTGCAGTCTGTGCGCACTGTGGTGTTGTTGAAGGCCACCTCCAGCTCATCCATGGCCTCCAGCAGCAAACGTTCTGCCTCGTTGTGCAGGTACTCAAATGACGCTTCCTACACAACAGAGAACAACACAAGGGGGCTTTTCACACTTCAAAAAGTTAACACTGGGTCATTCTAAACCCCAGGTAAACAAAATCCTGGTTTATCCTGCTTCATGTTTCACATTGCTCATAATTAACTTGGGGTTAACAACTAATCCTTGATATTTATATGCTGGCGTTTCAAACCTTTGGATTCCTAAACCCTGGGTTGACATTTTTATTAGCATACTTTGCCATGTCAGGCCCTGTTTACACCTGGTATTAAGATGCGATTTGGTCAATTGGATCACAAGTAGACAGGAAGACACATTCCCGTTTACACCTGGAATTTTAATCTGTCTCTTTTGTCCCCTTTCAACCACTTCTGTCATGATTTCTTCGAGGGGAGGGTCTATGGACGGGTAGATGTATGGTTTTTTTCAGATCTCATGTAATGGACAAAATAAGCGTGATCGATTTATGCAAGAATGCGCATGGAGACAATGGAAAATCATACAGATAGCAGCAGCTTTCGTCCACGGCGAACGTGGTGATTGTGTGTTAAAAAATGAGGAATGGTGTGAGAACATTGAGCTTGGTTTGGTTGAAACCAAACTTGGTTCTTAGCGCGCTTCCCCTAATGTTTGCACATTAAGTCATTAGGTGGATAGAAGGCAGTCTTTTGTGGCTGTTTGAACGCATTCGATCACATGACCCTTTACAATACGAAAGCAATCCGGTCAAATGCTTTTTCGACTACCTCTGGAAGTGGTCAAAGTGGACAAGCTCAAAATGTTTTCGCCCCGTTTACACCTGTATTTAGTGTCATCCGCTTGTGATCCAATCAACCAAAATGCATCTCAATGCCGGGTGTAAACAGGGCCTCAGAGTCATTGAATGGATGACTGCAGCATGCAACCTGTTTACATAAAAGTTCTAGCATCGCGCATCCTCATATTATATATTGCCGACTGTACTATCAAGTTTATAATTGAATGGACTTTTCGGACTATAAAAGGTAAGAATAAAATGGACTCTTCTTTCCTTAAATTGTCACATTTTCTGTCAACATTTCACATTTTTCTGAAACACAGCCTAGTGTTTAATACAATGTGAGTTTCTGAGACAGTCCAAAGCACGTGAATATGAGGTACACGATTGGCTGAGCATCTACATGTACACGTACAATGCAGGGTTAACACTGCAAAAATGAAGCTAACCTTGCTCCCCCAGGTAAAAACGCTTTGCTAACCCTCATCTAAATTACAAGTGTGAATCGTTCCTTTACCTGAGATTAAAAGCGGGGTTTTAGAACAACGAAAACCCAGGTTTAACTGCAGCGTGAAAGGACAAAGCTTATGATCACAGTGATGCACCTACCTTGGTGACCAAGTCCGAGTGGCGGATGATGGCCCGTACAAAGAAGCGGTAATCAGTGACCTCGGTGCCCACCTCCACGCGGGCGGCTCCCAAGTACAGGTGCATCTTATGGTTAGCACAGGGGATGGCCGTTAATGCAAAGTTACGCATGCGGTTAAGCTCCAGCTGGAAAGCCAATGCAGGTTCCAAGTGCCTGTAGATCCGGTCCTCCTCAAACTGAAAAAGGGATTCAAAAAATTTAAATTATTAAAATTTTAAAATAATTTTTTGCATAAATATTATGTATAAAAAATGTTAAATGTTTTTTTTTAAAGTATAAAAAACAATGCATCCAAATATATAGAAGCAGTTTTTCTGTTGTTTTACTGAGATCAATTGAAAAATAGTTTAAACAATATTAAACAATATTAAAAAACATGAATGAACCCATTTGTGTGTGAAATCCGTATGCAAATGTTCTCATGAACAAATTTACTATTTCATACTAAAATGTAGCGATTCTAAATGTACAAAAAGGTTATGTTTGCTGAGAGTGATGAAAGGCTGTAAAGGAAAGGTTACGTGGAAAGATGGAGTTGATTTGGCTGTTTTATGCAAACGATTAGCCCCAGGGTAATCATTAGCCTCACTCATTTAGAATACCTCAATTCAAAAGAAATTCAGACATTTTTATCATTAAAATATTTTTGTGAGAATTTTTGTGCATATAAATGATTAGTGAATGAGACCTATTATCTTTTACAATTCAATATGTACCTGCTAGTATAGTCAAAATTAAATGCAAAAACATTAGGCAAATATAAACAACACAATTTTCCATCCGATGAAAGACAAAAATGTTATTTGTACAAATGCAAGTGTGATGCCAAAAAACAAAACAAAAAACATTGGTTACACTTCACATTTGCACATAAATCAGCATTCAAGACCACATGAACACTTAAGAAAAATGTATAAAAAAGATTTAATAAAATAGAAAATATGAATGGAATGAAATTGCTCGTTTTAAATTTAGAGAAAGTGAGTCTACAGGAGCAGAAAGTGCCCGTGAGCTATAATAGCAAGCTAGATTTAGTAAATGTAGGTAATCACAGCAGCTAATGGATGTCATCCCTCTCAAATGAGACAAATAATTAAAAAGTTCATTAATGTAATGAGCTTTGCTGGAACCATTTTAGCAAACTATCAGGGCTGAAGGAAGCCAGAGAAATGCCATTGATCATGATGGAGTTACTTGCACAGCAAAGACAAGAAACAGAGGAATATAACAGCCTTTTCTTTTCCTCCTCCTCATTTTCCCTTTGTATTTTCCCACCGAAACATAAAGCTGCTGATGAATTTAATGAACGCTTGCATTTAAAAAGAGTTACAGTCTTTTGTGTCTGTCGTTGATAGTCTTGTGTAAAACAACTCACCTTGTCTCTAGCCCGGAAGGTGAAAAATTTGGGGAATTCTCTCTGTGAAATAAAGACATTAAACATTAACAGTGAAATAACCCTAGATTCTTAACAAGTGTATTCACTATAGGCCATTTACAGCACAAAAACAGAGACTTAACAGTGTAAGCAACTTAATTAAGAGACCATTTATAATGACTCTGTTCCAAACCCTAGGAGTCAAAATGTTAATTATTAAAAATAATCATTATTTCTAATAATATTGTTTATAACATTTAATTTAATTTTAAAATGTTAACTTAAGTAAAATTGTATGTACATAAAACAAATAATACTGACTTACAAAGCCACTTTGATTCAATGAATTAGGGGCTCGAACATTGATATGAGATTATTTGTGATTAATTAAAAAAAAAACTTTAGTATATTATAGTAAAATTACTCTAGTAAATACTATAGTGTTTTTGAACCATACTATAGTAAAGATACTACAGTAAATTGTAGTATATTGTAGTATTTACTACACTTTGTTAATTTACTGTAGTAGCTTTCCTAGTATGGTTCAAAAACACTATAGTATTTACTAGAGTAATTTTAGTATAATGTACTATAGTATTATTTCATTCAGCATCATGCAATGAATTCATCATCATTTAAATCAAATGATGCATCATTAAAATCAAATGTCAATTTTTTTTTTTTTACTCAAGTATATTGGGTCATTAGTTTAGCAACATGCTAACATCCAAAACAGTAAACAAAACCAAGAAATCAAAATTAATCAAAAATACTGTAATTCACATTCAATATTGAGAAATGTGAACTGTGTGCACCACATATTTTACTTTTAGTAGAGCTATCTGAGTTTTGAATCATTAGCTTAGTAACACGCTAATGTCTCTACTGGAATCATCTGTGGGCTAAAGCCAAGACTCTCAGGCGCTTTTAGAAAAGCAGTGCTATTGGTGTGACCTGCATAGTTGAAAGTTGTTGTTGCATTTCAGTTCAGTCACTTGTGAGGTTCCATTTTGATTAAGATGTCGCCTAAGTAGGTAGCTGCCTATTTAGAGAGTAGACAGCGAAGCTGCTCAAAAGGTTGTGGAACAGAGCCAATGTCTCAAACATTCCACAACTACTTACATGGAACCTCTGGTCCACCTCACAGTTGACTTGCTTCCTGAAATCCTGTTAATAATGGCGTCAAGAGCACAGGGAAAAAGACACACACACATGCAGTGGGTGTACCAGACTTGAGATCAGTTACTATGATTTACAGTTATTCAAAAGAACATTTAACTGATTACATTTAGTTAAAATTTGATTGAGGAGTGAGAGAGCGGAAACATGCTCAAATGTCATTTTGAAAGCGTACCTTCTGAGCAACCAGGAAGGTAAGTCTTCGGATGCCGTGTTCAAATAGCAGAGATTTCTGCGGTAGAATACGAAAATGTATTCACTGAGAGTATTTTAACTTAAAGACAATCAACCCATACAGAACAGAATGCTTTACCTTAGACTGGGTAAACTCACGGAACATGCCCGCCAGCCCATCGTCATCAATTTCGCTGTCTGTCTTTATAGCCACGTTAAGTATATGAATTGGCTCATCTTGAATGCTCTACAATAAAACACACAAACCTAGGTATAGAAAGTGTTCGATAGCAATTTTCATTCCAACAATCTAAAATATTGAAAAATTGTATCTTTTAATCTTTGGTTTTGATATTATTTTTTGACAGGTTCAGAGGGTGAAAGGTTCACCTTGTTGTCCTCCTCTCCATAAAGCACAGGGTTGCCCCCCTCAGGAAAGGTTGGCGTAGAGGGGGGTGAGTCAGAGAAACAGCTCAACACATCCTTAATGTTCCTATCATAAAAGTCACATTAGACACTCAAGCACCAAATTTAGGTAACTTTTGAGAAAAATGCTTAATAAAAGACAACATGAAAAGGAATTCATAATACGTAAAGTGTGGTGTCAGTCAGGAGCAGCAATAAAGCACACGAGACAGAAGTAGTGAACTTATGCTGCCTTCACATGCTATTGAAAATATCCTACTTCTCACTTCTGAAGTTGTGAATACAAAAAAGAACAGGAATCGTCGAGGACACCAAAGGGGTTTTCATATTTTAAATAGTTAACCCTGGGTCATTCTAAAACCCGGGTAAACAGAATACTGGGTTATCTTTACTCACGTTTCACACTGCTCATACCGGGGTTAACAGTTAATACTGGGTATACATAAACTGCACATTCCTAAACCTTATTTAAAGTCCTTATTTGCATATATGCTGTCACTGTTGACTGGACAAACGAAGCACTTGACCTGTTTACATAAAGGCTCTAGCATTGCAAGCATTGCAATATTACACATTGCTGACTGAAATATAAAGTTTTTTTTCTGAGTGAACTTTTCAAACTATAAAAAGGTAAGGATGGTCTCTTCTTCGCTCCAATTGTTGCATTTTCCATCACGGTTTTCCTATCATACGCAGAAACCACTGTTTATACATCGTGCTATTTCAGTGACTGCCCAAAACGCATCAATATAAGGCATGTGATTGGTTGTTGGTTTTACACTGTACAAGTTTGGCACTGCAATGCAGAGTTAACACCGCAAAAGCAGGGTTTCATAACGGTGCTAACCCGCATCTAAATTACAAGAGTGAAACACTCCTTTACCTGGGATTAAAAAAAGTTAAAAAAAAGTTAACTTTGGGATTAAAACTTTTAATTAAGACAAACGCAGTGTGAAAAGCCCTCAGGTTCATTCTTGCTTAATTATTGGGAAAATCTTTATTAAAACCAAAATTATATTTAGTGTCCCATTCATTGACAACCATATAAACATTCAGCATGCTATCTAGATTCGCTTGCTGATGAATCTAGAATTTCATTCAAATGCAGCTATTTTCACTAAAACATAGCATACGCTTAAAAAGTTTAATCATTGTAAATATGCACTACTTTAAAGTCAAGAGAAGGCAATGGAGCTGTTGCGAAAAAAAAAGAAAAAAGAATTCAAGTCACAGCAGCAATCGTTCTTTCCTTCCACCATGTTTAAAGTTTCTGGCCCGCCCATCTCAGAAACTTGGGTATCAAAATTACAGAGTAAATACAACCTGAGAGGCTGTTCATGTCTAATTTTTAACTAGGAAACTTGTGTTTTACGATAATTCCGATAGCAATGAAGGCAGCATCAGTTTATCTTGTTTACCGGTACCCTTATCTTCTGTTCTCACACAAATTATGTCATTACACAACACTTTATAATAGTAGTCACTAGTCACAATATAATTCTACTTATGAACACAACATAAAGTTACAGATTTAAATGTATTTCTGAGTGACAACCAGGGATTTGATGGGTTTTTGCGATTTGATGTGTTTGCAGTAGGATGGTATTAAAAAAAATTGTTATTGATATGTTAATACTAAAAATAAGAAAATACAGCAGAAGTAATGTGGTTGATGTTCCAACATGGCAGTACGGCATCTTATTGCTGGTTGCCACTCATCATCAATTGCAAAAAATAATGACGCAGTGTAGCTACTACTGCCACACAAAATCATGTTGGATGACATGACAGTTGAAAGTGAGTAACTCTACTCACATCTGAGAAAAAGTTCTCACCAATGTAATGACGATTTTGAGTGTGATTCCTTAACCAAACAAGAATCATTTGGCCATGAAAATCATGTAGTGAAAATCTGAGCCCTAATTTGCAACGTTACTGGTGAATATCATTGTTTTTCAATGGAAGATGATACAATTTTTCGATTTTTATTTATTTATTTATTTTCAGCAAATTTACTGTTAGACTTTATACTGACACCTACTGGTGTGGATGAAAAAGGACAAAAAGTTATTTTACTGAGGTAAAAAATACCATATTTTCAGGACTGCTTGTAACCCTTCATCTTTACTTCCTAAATGAAAGTGTCCAATAATAGGGGGGTAACAAAAATAAAGTGTGTAATATTTAGCTTGTCATCTCAGTGTCAGCATGAGTGGGTCCCACTCTTAAAATAATTTAGTTCTTGTTTATTTATGGGTTACATTTTTATACATTATGATGAATTGTGCACTTAAGATCAGGGGGCATTTAATAAGCATAATGACCAGGGTTACGTTAGAATTCATGTTGCCTTTACTAAACCGTAACATACTGTAGACACTAACCTGGTGAACTCCTGAAAGGAGCGGAAGGAAACCATGGCGCCCATACGCTGACAGGGTGGAGTGAAGGAGGTGTCCAGGAGTACATCACTAACACTGGCTACATGGACCATGCCATAGTGGTTCAGGTTAGAGGAGAAAGACATTCTGAGAGCACAACACACACGCACAAACAAAAAAAACTGTCATTAACCCAGCTGCATACACATAACCTCTGAAAAAATGTGATAGGCCACCCCAGGAGAAGGACCAGATCATCACCATCACACATCAGTCTAGATCAGAGGTGTGAGAAGGAACGCCATCGCCTCCTCACAAGCTGATTGTGTAAGAGCTGAACATTATAAAAGGAGCCAGTTGTCAGGAGGCAATTAGACCAGATGTTAAAGGAAAAAATAAGTATGACTGAAACTTCACTGAATGGGTAAATTCATGCATTCATTCGTTTGTTTATTTGAATTCATGATGGCAGTACAGGTTAGTTAAGAATATTCCAGGTTAAATACATGGCCTGCAGTTAATTACCATAATTTTGGGTCATTCCTCCATTTGTAAAAACATAAGAAAAATGGTTTATTGTTACGCATTTACAATAGAAGTCTATAGGGCTTGTTGACCAAGCACAGCTTTTCAAACTGGGGTCTGCGAAAAATGCAGATGTCCAGAAATCAATTCCAATAGTACATTAAGTTTATTGTATCAACCTAGAACTTGTTTCAATTTGATCGTTTCATTCTTACATTTACTATAATAAAATACTGTATATTGTTGTCTTGGGATTTTTCAGATGAAAAAAAAAAGAGTTTCCGCAACAGCATTAAAGGTAGGGTAGGTAAGAATTTGTTAAAAAAAAAAAATTTCAAAACTTTCTTTATATATCAATACATAATTAAAATGTAAGTACTCTGAAAAAGAAAGTATAAAAATTGAGTGTCTGTAGACAGCTCAGCTGGAAGACGCATTAAGGCCGGCGAGACACTGCAAGTGGCGTTTCTGTTGCGTGGTGTTTTCCATGTCTTTGCACACTAGAAGCATGTCTGACGCGGTGCTGGTTCTGCTAGGTGAAAGTCTAAAGTCACTCGATTTTTATACTCTTTTTCAGACTACTTACATTTTAATTATGTATTGACATATAAAGAAAGTTTAAACAAATTTGGACAAAAGTGTTTTGGATAATTCTTACCTACCCTACCTTTAAGCGATAGTTTAACACACTTGTCTATGTGAAGACTGTGCACGAGCCAAAAAAAAACGTTCCTCCACTGATAACAGTGGCAATGAACACTCAGCATGATTTCAAAAACAACATTACAGCTCCAGATTGCCTCTTATTAAAGACAAATTAACGTCAACTGGATGTGTTTCATTAGCATTAGGTATGTGGGACAATATCAACCATGGCAAAAAGTGGTGGGGACATGTCCCATCCATCTATATTTAACAGATACACTGTTAACTTCATAAAAATTTATATTTTTGCAGTTTGCTTTAGCACAATAATAGAACATATAATATGTTGTTGTAATTCGTTTTTTTTTACTGTACATGAAAATATACGGATTCCCTTATATTTTTAGGTAAGGTGTCCTTGGCAAGAGGATCATAATAACTGAAATAACTCGGGGTCCATGGCATCAAGAGTTTAAAAGCAGAAATTACATAAATTATTTAGCAAAAACATTTAATATCCAATCCAAGCTGTTAAGTTGCCTACATTGTTTAAAAGTTACTTTGTGGTGCTGTACACTTTGCCCAGACTTCCAATGCAAGTGCATTATTATTAACACATTTTTCCAGTTTTTACAAACTGAGGGAACTGACGACATGCCGTAATTTTAAATTGTATTTAGCCCAGAATATTCCTTTAATAAGACCCATAATTATAAGCTAAATCAGCAAATCTACCATAATTGACTAAACATAATTGACTGAAACTCTTCTGTTCAATGTTAGTATGGACAGCAATCCCTTACTTAAGACTAATTAAGATTCACACCCAGGATTTATAAAAAAAAAATAAAAAAAAAAGTGTCCAGATTACTTTTGCCCGATTAAACCCTCTCTGTGATTAAACACTGTAGTCTTTCCTGCACTACCTGGCCTCACTCTCAGCAGAGTCACTAGATGCCCCTGTGGCGGCACTAGCGTTAGCTGTGTTATCTGGCACTTTGTAGTCCTGCAGTTGGGCAGACAGTTTCCTGGGAGGACAGCGATGACAATTTTGATACATGTACGCACACATAAACAGATAGAACAAGAACAAGAACAAGAACGTACCCAAACAATCACATCACACACACGGCAGATTTAATCACCACTACTATGTAGATAATTCAAACCAAGTAAGAGGTCGAAACAATTTCACTTTACATATCACGGGAATATCCTTATTTGCATGCTCTTGCACAAACGACTTTAAAGGTAATTTCAGACAAGACACACACACATCTGTGTTGAAAGTAGTGCAATAAGCCATGCAAATTAGTTTGTATTTACTGAATTAAAGTCCCAATGGAGGGCTGTTTTCATTAAAACACAAACTTATACACATAACTGCAATTGGTTGATTGAAAATATTGAGAGACACAGAAGCTTTCATCATTAGATCCATCAATAGGATGTGGATGTGTTTCATTTCAGGTCACTTTATGCCTTAAAATATGAATTCATATATACATACTTTTACATGTTATAAAAATGTGTTGTTTTATATTCGGAATAGCATACTTATTTAATACTACTTCACAGTACACAATGTATACTACATTTCAAATGTATGTGTTTGACCATATTGCTTTTCTACTCTATTTTCCAAGTCTACACTTTGGTTTAGGGAAGAAAGAATATGTACTATACCTGTTTAGAGTGGGGATGTTCCCTCTGCAATCAAACAACATTGATTACTGATTGGTTAGTGTCAGGCATCAATCGGAGGGGTCAGTCAGAGATCAGAAGTGTGTGGCCTTTTCACATAACTGACAGTTTCTGCTTTCGGTGCGCTGTTAACTTGGACTCACAGACTGCTGCCAATGAGAAGTGGCTCAAATGCATAATGTTTCATTGAGTTATACAAGTGTCTCAAATGAGTCTTCAGTTATTATTTGGATGTGGTCACTACACAAATGCATTACTGACTGATTTAGTTCATTTAAATAAATTGTAAATCTTATGAAATCTATGAATAACATATCCACAATTTCCCCCTTTTTTCATTACTGTACTGTTTAAATTAAATATATTACATGCTATTATTAAAACACATATATTCATATAAAAATATTATTTATATTATCAATATTATTATAGATTTATTGTATTAGAGTAATGAAAATCAAATGGGAATCACCACTGAGAATAATGTAAATTACTAATAAGGTCAGAAGTAATGTATTACATAATGAGAATTAGTGGTGGGATTAATTAAATAACACAAAATAAATAAATAAATAAATAATTAATGCAAAAATCGGGGACACCACCATTCCAAAAAAAGTTAGGGGGAGTTTTTAAGGGTTTCTGCAGGTTTTATGAAGGTAAATTTAAGACCTTTTTAAGACCAATTAAAGAAAATTTAAGGGAACATACATCATATGTCTCCAAATGTAAATGTTTTAGCACACTTATTAGTGACACTTCAGAGTTTGAAAATACAGTTTACAACAGATTTCCATAACTACTAACTACTTCCAAAACTAATTCGACTTTTTAAGTTTGAGATTAGAAATCTTGTGAAATCTTGTGAAAAGGATTTAAACAAGAACAAATATCTGCCAATGGTTTTATAAAATCAATTTATTTCAGATGTAAGTAATTTTCATGAGTAGGTTATGCCAAATTTCCTGAAGAGACTTGATCACTTTATATGATGAACTAAAGTCTTTTGGGTTTGGAACGACATTAGGGTGAGTAAAAATTTTGACTTTTATAATGAACTATCCCTTCAAGTGTACTGACCTACTTTTGATTTATTCATCCAAAATTTGACAAATTCTGTGACATTCTGTTTTATACAGTAAATTCCATTTTTTATGAATGGATTCTGTAATTCTGTCCACATTTTCTGCAACACAGAAATCATAGGGCCCTAATTTAATGCCATGATATTGAATGGAAGACCTTCTGATCCAATTTAAGACATTTTAAAGGTCAAATGAAGACTTTTTAAGACTGTTTTAAGACCCACGGAAACCCTGTTAAAGAAATTAATACTTTTATTCAGCAAGGGCATGGTTTTCGGCCAAAAACTGCCATTTCCGTTATCGGGCCGAAATGGTTTTGGTGAGATGAAATTTGTGAGCGAAAAAGATATTTGATTAGCGAAACACGTTCTGTTGTGCTTTGTTACTTTTAATATGAAGCTAGTCTTAACTTTAAAATTCTGTCCAAATAAAAAAAAAAGAAATATTTAGACTTAATAATTTCAGTTATTGTATATAAATTGAATTTGTTTTTGTTTTTTTACACAGAATATTACAGAATTTTTATATCAGCCATTTTTCATTCATTGGCCATAACACCAGAACAAATATTGGCTTATTGGACAGAATATTAATATTATTATTAATAATTAATAATATTAATAATAATTTAATCCCTATATGAAATATAATTTATTTGTTTGTTTGTTTTTTTCTTTTGATTTTAGGGGTTTCAAATTTAGATTAAATTAGTGAGATTCATCCACAACACTTGTAATCTAAACCAAGCCACACACTTCACATATAACTGCCCCTCCCTCACATGCAACAATTCAGCTCTTAAAACACTGCAGTAAATGCAGCTAAAATCTCCTTCATGTGCTTTAACACAGTACAATGCATAAGCCATTCATTTGACACGCATCACAGGCAAAGCAGCAAAGACTGCTGGGAAAAATGCACAAGCTGAATAAACAAGAAACAAAACAAAAAATTCATAACATGCATCTGAGGAGGCTACACTGAATTAGTTCACAAGCATAAATCAGCAGAGAATAAAAAAGGAAGTGCAAGAAGAGCGAGCTGCTAGACAGCCAATCAGCACAATCACTGAGCATGTCCTATTGGTCGCATTCTTTGGTTTGCAATAGATCGGTGTCACCTGAAACACACGGATATGGCCAGGACAGATGAGAGACTCTTTAAAAGATGAACTTTTGCTGGCCCTGTGATTCAGGACCTATGTCACTAAATAACGCTTTTCTACTCCTACTTCGTACAAACCTCCTGATCACGGCAGACAGTAAATCAGTGGCATAGATTGTGCACAGGTAGAGC
The DNA here is from genome assembly GCA_023029165.1 of Gobiocypris rarus. Lineage (NCBI taxonomy): Eukaryota > Metazoa > Chordata > Actinopteri > Cypriniformes > Gobionidae > Gobiocypris > Gobiocypris rarus. The sequence goes on along the minus strand of CM040916.1, from coordinate 13,190,345 downwards.
ATATTAAGGGTGAAAGGGAAGTGGGTTGGTGTACAGTGGAGGAGAATCTGTCTCGTAACCAACCAGTAGTTTTCATTTACACATGCTGATGAATATAGAAAATTCAAACACACTTTTGCCCCAATTCCCCCTGTCTTTCATTGTGTTTTTGACATGCTCCTCCACAGTCCAAGTGAGGGGGTGGGAGAGGTGGGGGAGGAAGGGCTGCGGTACATCTTGAGGTACCTGTTTGGGTGGGATGTGGGCAGCATGAACTGGAACTCTACGATGCAAGTGTTATCCTTCAGCTGACGGTGCTGGACGCTGTTGAGTTCATAAGCGATGTAAGCTCTACGAACATACACCTAAGGAAAGAGAGTGGGATAATTTAAAGTAAAATTTAAATTAAAAGAGTGGGTTTCTTGGATAATTAAAAGTAAAATTACAGTCTTACCTCTAGAGCAGCCATCCGTACCACCTGATTACTGTGGTAAAAGAAATTTGGCAGTACGTCGAAGATGGACGTCTCTGACAGGATCAGTTTCTAGAGAAAATCAAGAAAGGTATCAATAATTTGACAGTACACAATTTTCTGAAGCAAAATATTACAACTTAAAAGGTAAATTGTGTAATTTCTGAAACTGCAAAAATACACTACCATTCAAAACGTTACAATCGGTGAGATTTTTTGATGTTATCTAATGAAGTCTTTTCTGCTCACCAATTTAAAATAACTGAATATAACTATTTCTATTAACTATTTCTATTCTATTTTATTCCTAACTATTAACGATTTTAAAAATATAATTTATTCCTGTGATGCAAAGCTGAATTTTCAGCAGCCTTCAGAAACCATTCTAATTGGCTGAAAACAGCTGCGCTGCTTAATATTTTTGTGGAAATGTATATGTTCTTTTTCTCAGGATTATTTTCTGAATAGAAGGTGCAAGTGAACAGCATGTATCAGTTTTTTTAACAATGTAAATTACTTTACTGTCAGCTTTGATCCATTTAATGCATCCATGCTGAATAAAAAATATTAATTTCTTTTAAAAAAGGAGCTGTAGTGAACTAGCTAAATGAATCAAACAATGAAGTCAATGTTTAATGTAAAATTAATTGTCAAATGATCACTTATAGTATTATTACAAAACAGCTGTAAAACTGTATTAAAGCATCTAAATGGCTTGTTCATTTAATATAATTAAGTAAGGAATAATTGACGACGGGCCGTTGAATTATTAGAAAAATAATGCACCCCCGAGGTGATGCAAAGTCACAACGAGAAGCGAGTGGCCGTTACAACTTGGGTGTGCATTATTTTTTAATAATTCAACGGCTCGGAGTCAATTATTCCGCTTATACTATGGTTACCACACCTCAAAACATCGATCCGATGATATATTTAAAGGGATTCGTCCGTTTTTTGTACTTAAATTGCTATTGTGAGTAGGACTATTTCTTCCGCGTCTCATCCAACGGCTCTTTTGCTAGACCGAAACGTCATTTTAAAGCTGGTAACGGAGGCTTGAGCTGTTGATAGCATTCTACTGCAGTTATTAATTAAGTTATTAGAAAGAGAACGAGAGCGACAGATATACGTTCGCTGTATTTCCCAGAAAATTATTGCACACCTCAGAACGTTCATCAGCCAATCAGATTCAAGCATTCAATGGCCCCGTAGTATAATATAATTTATTATCGAATTGTCACTTATAATATTATTACTAAAAAGCTCTAAAGTTGTATTAAAGTATCTACATGGCTTGTTCATGTAGTATATTTATAATATAACATTTGAAAACAAGCGTTTTGACTGCTGTGTTAAATTATTTGACAGTATTGAACAATTTATAAATTTATAAAGTCGTTTCTACATAATTATCTTACACTCATTATGTAATAATTTACATTTTGTGTCAAACTTCCACTTCTTATCAATGGCCTTCTAATTCCTGTTCAACATCCTGTGAGGATGGCCAACTAAATTCAAACTCCTCATAATGAACTAAACTAAAGCCAATTCAATTGTATTTCAGATTTTTTCCTTAACCTTCAACATTTGACAATCATAAGTGGTTCAGCAGATAGCACTTCAGCTCTGTCAAGTCAATCACAGACATCCAGCATGTCCTACCTGCAGGTTCTCAATGCAGAACTGATGCCCGTACATGTCAATGGCGGACAGGAAGATGGATTCCACCTGATTGTGTCGCAGCTCGTATGAGGGAAGGTGAGAAGCGATGAGAACCTGCCGTGCCCGCAGTGCCACCTTGGCATTGGTGGTCTTGCTGAGCTGCGTGAGTTCTGTGAGGATGGCCATGAGCTCGTCCGTCAGAGTGGGGTCTCGTCCACACAGCTGATCCTACAGAGAGAAGTTAGGGACAAACATTTTCATCCTGAGTGGACTAGAGTCACAGATAAAATATATATGCTTTTATTATATACTGCCTGGCCAAAAAGTCACTGTTTGGATTTAGATGGTTATGCTTAAGAGTCTGTAATTGGATCATTATTGCAATGATTATTATGTTTCTAGCATGTTATATGTTTGGCAACAGTACTTCTAACTGATCTTAATTGATTGTGTTTAGCTTTTAATTTCTTAAACAACAATGTAGGAACACACGTGACTATATGCACCTCTTGATGGAAAAAACATGACAGCATTTATTTTCATAATGAGGTGCATCAGTTTTTGTTCAAGATCTTGTATTGACAATGAAAATGAGTCAAGCACTCTGCAAGTCTCCATCACATCCCAAAGACTTTCAAAGAATTTAAGGTCTGGACTCAGAAGTGCCAATTCATGTGTGAAAATGATTCTTCATGCTCCCTCCCAACCATTCTTTCACAATTCGAGTGTGATGAATCTTAACATTGTCATCCAGGAATATGGCCATGATGTGTTTTCCTACATGGTTGTTTAAGAAATGAAAAGCTACACACTGAAAGCTAGAAGAACTGCTGCCAAACATATAACATGCTAGAAACATAATAATCACTACAATAGTGATCCAATTATACAGTAGACTCTTAAGCATTTGCCTATTTAAATCCAAACAGTGGCTTTTTTTTTGGCCAGGCTTTGCATCTCAGCAGTTATTACATCTCACAATACAAAAGTTGGCCTTCTGAATGATTAAAAACCCCATTAAACTCTCTGTGTTTGAAAATTGTGTCTGTGTACTCACAATCAACATGGTGACCAGAGAGTTCTTCTTTGTGACTTTTGCATGAGAGAATATGTAGTTGAGCACATTGGCCATGTCCCCTTTGTTTTCCTCTCGTAGTGCAAATACACACTTGTCATAGTGACCTGACAAATACAAAATACACAAACAAATACACAAATGAATAGTAAATTAATTACTAACTATTATTCATTATTATTATTCATATTAATTAAACAGTAAATATAATGGAAATGATAGATAAAGCTAATATTTATACAAAAAAGCAAACATTTTCTCATTTTAAAATACATGTGGGATCTTTTGTTTCTATTTTCTATGGCTATTTATTAAAATACTTGAATATTTGGTAACACTTTAGAATAATGGTCATTAGCTAACTACATTAGTTAGCATGAACTAATAATGACCTGCACTTATAAAGCATTTATTTATCTTTGTTAATGTTAATTTAAACATTTACTAATACATTATTAAAATCTTGTTAACATTAGCTAATGCACTGTGAACTAACATGAACAAACCATGAACGGCTGTATTAACAAATACAGTATACCATGTACTGCTCATGGTTAGTTCATGTTAGTTAATACATTAACTAATGTTACCTAATGGCCATTATTCTAAGGTGTTACCAAATATTTTCATTTAAATGAGTTCATACACAAGAACAGATCATAATGTTACAGTGCCATCCAGTGGTCACATGATAAAATAAGGCAACATCCAGTGATATCCATATAGGCCTGGTTTTACAGACAGGGCTTAGATTAAGCGGCTTTCAGTTAAGACAGCACAAACATGCATTTAATCTGGGACTAGGTTTAAGCCTTGTCTGTGAAACCAGGCAACAATGTGCAGTCTTACCATGCTGAAACTGAACTTCCACTCTTAAATACTGCCTGAGGAGGTCCATTACCACTGCCTTCATATGACCTCTGATGCCACTGCGGTACCTGGGTAGACAACAGACATGAAGGCCAGTTAACCTGTGTATGTGATTGTGTTTAAGTCACTGATCTATATAAATGACTGGATTTCTCATTAGATTCTAAACTGCCAGGTCATCACTTACTTGCAGCCAAAATCCTGACCTAAAATCACCAGATTTAGTTTTCAGGATATACTGTATGTGTGAAAATAAATAGTTACTTTTGACATTATCTGTAATGTTCATGGTCTTTTTGGGCTGAAATTGTTAAGATCTACTATATACTGTTGACAAAGGTAACTGAACTAACATAAAATAGATTTCTTTATGCACGTAATGATGCACCCTTCCAAATCAACAAATGCAGGTGTTCACTTCCATGGCCACAGGTGTATCAAATCAAGCACCTAGGCATGCAGACTGCCTCTTGTGAAAGAATGGGTAGCTCTCAGGAGCTCAGTGAATTCAAGCGTGGTACCGTGATAGGTTGCATTCGTGAAATTTCCTCAATACTAAATATTCCACAGTCAACTGTTAATGTTATTATAACAAATTGGAAGCAATAGGGAACAACAGCAACCCAGCCACGAAGTAGTAGGCACAGAGCGGGGTCAGCGCATGCTGAGGCGCACAGTGTGCAGAAGTCGCCAACTTTCTGCAGAGTCAACAGCTACAGACCTCCAAATTCTGTATGGCCTTCAGATTAACTCAAGAACTATATTGTATTAAAATCCTAGGTTTACCATGCATCATTTTGCTCAGAGCGACAGTATGAATGTTGGAAATAAAGATTCATGTCTTTAAATCTATACGTAGTCAGTGTTACTTCTTTGAATAAGTTGTGAAGCAGGTATATTATTTCCTGATGTCTTTTTGCTGACCGACATCCACTTTAGACTCTTGGAGAACTTGGAAAATGTTAAAAAGCTACAGGTAAATCTCAAATTCTTTGGCTTTTTACTAGCATGACAGTTTGCATATGAATTATTGTATCTATTATTGAGCTTATTATTAATTTAACCAATGTTAAAGTCGTTATCTTTACTGCTTCGAAATACATACGGTTAACGGAAACACTTTTAAATCTTTTACATTTACTGTATGAATAAAAACAATATTATATAACACAACTAATTACATAACCACAGTGATTAACTGTACATGCGCATGCCTTACAAAGCATAAATCTGTATTCAGATTTCAGAAGAATCCTTTTGACATTTGTAATACAAATGTTGAGGTGTCTCTTCCGTCAGCTGATCTGATATTCGCTACTGTAATGAAGATGAACGTAACTTTTGATAAGTAGGGGAAATTCCAGACTTTAAACAAATAATCTTTTAAATGTTTAGGACAACTGCGGAATGTACAAGGATACTTCAGATATAAAAAAACTGACTCGTTATGTAAAGATTTCTCATTAAAATTGATGATTTCCAATTGGCTTCGCAGTGGCTTCACTTCTAATGGCAATCCAGTCATTTATATAGATCAGTGATTTAAGTACATATGGAGGTTGTTCAAATGAAAGACTAACTTCTGAACCAGCTGTACAATGCTCTGAGTGTTCATGAAGAAGACCTCTCTCTCTGACTTCCTGTTCAATGTGGCAGCATGACTGTCCAGTATATTGGCAATCTGAGATTAAATTTGACAACATTTATAAACAATGGTCACAGTTTTATAGCTTCAGAATTGAAAGGACAATAAGCAGCACCTGCTGGCTGGGAAACTGGCAGAGGACAGAAGTGATGTTGCTGGCATACTGAGCCATTTCTTTCTTGATGGCCTTCTCTACGGCTGGAGGGATCCGGCCTGAAACACTCGTCATGATGTCCTGAAGCTCCAGCAGGGGCAGAGACGGGTCCCTCAGAGTCTTCATCAGAAGCTCCACCCATTCTTTCAGCTAAAACACACACATAGAAACATTAATGCCAATTTACACCAAACCTGGTCTGGTTAGCTCTGAGAAATAGTCTAGAATAATTTGGCCTTAATGAACAACATTATGGCCCGGTTTCACAGACAGGGCTTGGATTAAGCCAGGATTAGGCCTTAGTTCAATTAGGGCATTCAAGTAGCTTTTATAAACATGCTTTAGAAAAAAAACATAACTGGTGTGCATCTTGAGACAAACCAATGGCAGACATATTTTAAGATATATCAGTGCAAGTTGCTTTCAGTTTAAACAGCTCAAACATGCGTTTTAGTCTGGGACTAGCTTAAAGGTGCACTATGTGACTTTTCCGTCCGCTAGAGGGCGCCTGTTCAAAACAAAGGCGTAGTTTGATGACGTTAAGTTTGAGCGCAGAATCTTGGGACATGTTGTCTTCACCTCACAGCCGGTGGAAAAGAATCGGGATTGGACTCGGGCAGAAATCATGTTCATGGATGCGATTATTAACTTTACTGTATATGAAGCAGAGCAGGGGCGAGTGCTGAGGGAGCTGAGTAAGGCCGCTGGAGAGATTGTTCAACAAACACACTGCTCGCGAGTAGCGGAATTTTATTATGACGGACACAGTTGCCGGCTCAATCTCCGCTTTTCCGGTCATGAGTATGAGGTAACGCAGCTCTGTTTATTATATTAGATACATTTGAGTGTGTTTACAATGATGTTATGATGTTACTCTGTGCATTCGGCTGCTGTGACACTTGTTCACACTGCAGTGAGAGTAAAGCTTTTCTGCAAAATCAAACCGGAAACGAGGGTAACGCAGATATGACGCAATTGACAGGCGACTCCCTCAGACGCTATGCTCACACGTCCCGGTTCATTGGTAAAAATAGCGATTTTCTCACAATTTACAAATAGTTGGAAACATTTGGGATATTGTAAGAACTCAACTGAACAAAATATATAACACTGGCCTGGTGGTTTTTGGATATTTGACTGCAAAAATCCTACATAGTGTACCTTTAAAGGGTTAGTTCAACCAAAAATTGACTCATGGACTATTTTAACAATGTCTTCACTACCTTTCTGGGCCTTAAAAACGTGGTCGTTGTGATGCTGTCTATGGAGGGTCAAAGAGCTGTCAGATTTCATAAAATATATCTTAATTTGTGTTCTTACGAGTTTGGAATGACACAAGGGTGAGTAATTAATGACAGAATTTTGGGTGAACTAACCCTTTAAGCCTTGTCTGTGAAAACAGGGGCATCAGTATTTATTCATTATTTTCAATATATTTACTTAATATACATTTTATAATGTATTAGCATATCAGCAACAAAAATGAAAACTGTCCATTTAGAGCAGTGATTCTCAAGCAGCGGGCCTCAATGGGGCCTAAGGGTGACAATGATTTACAATAAGATAAAATAAGCATTAAAATTCACTAAAACAACTAAGAACTCTTTCCCGCCATTGACATAATTTCTGTCTTTCCGTATTTTCACTGTTAAAGGGTAGGGGGCGCTATTACGCATCTTCTAAAAGAGTACTGAACAGTGTTGCCATGTCCACGGTTTTCCCACGGAATTGGGCTACTTTAAGTTGTTGACGTGGTTTGATTTCCACCCCCGTTAGTACGATTTTGGCACTCTAACACCCCAAAATCACCCCCCAGAACCTTAAAAGAATGGGGACCTTAGGAACATTCAGTAAAACTTTAGTATCGGGTCCAATTCTCACTATTAACTAGTTATCGAGATAATTATGTATTTTATTTCTGAAAAAATTCCTCAGATGACTCAAATATCGTTATTTTGCATCATCTGAGGAGTTTTTGGCCAGAGGCTGAAGACTACAGCCAGTAGTAGCCGCTATTTCCGCATGTTTTCAACATCACACTCACAGCACTCGGCACAGGGAGCTGCGGAGATTCTTGTCAACGGAGCGGTGGAGAGCAAAGTGAGTGTTTCAACTTTTCAAATGAACTTCCTATGAATGTTAAGCTTCCAAAGACGTGAACTGAAAATGTGCCAGACTGATCACGCGCTGTGAATGCAGCCGCAGCCGCGAATCCCGCGCTTACCTCAGCTCATGTGATGAATGTAATCAGACACCTGCTGCGTTCGTGCCGAGATACTCAATCGGCTCGCTCACATTATATCGAACAGACACGTTCAGTTTTTAATTGTAGTATCTCTAACTGAACTGATTTTATGAAAACGAACACGGTGGACAAGTGATCCAGTAATCCAGTAGCTGTGCCTAGAGTAGGAGGGCAGCGAAGTGCAGTCTGGGAATTGTTGTCTTTCATCCCCATGAGACAAAAATACATTTTCTGTGTTTTCTCAGTCTAGAAGGCACCAAATTCAAAAATAATTTCACATTTCTACTACATTAATGACCCAGTTTAAATACAGATTCATCTTCCCAGCACTGAAGTACACCTTTAATGCTACCCAATACCTAAACTTAACATCTACCTTACTAACTATAAATAAGCAGTAATTAGGACAGGGGTGTCCAATCCTGCTCCTGGAGGGCCGCTGTCCTGCAGAGTTTAGCTCCAACCCCAATGAAACACAGCTGAACCAGCTAATCAAGGTTTACTAGGCATACTAGAAACTTCCAGCAGGTGTGTTGAGGCAAGCTGGAGCAAAACTCTGCTGGACAGCGGCCCTCCAGGACCGAGTTTGGACACCCCTGAATTAGGAAATAAAAGTTGTAGTTAACAGTTAGTTAATAGTGAGAATTTAACCCTAATCTAAAGTGTGACCGAACATTCAGCTCTTAAAATTAGCAGTGTAGGGCCTTCAAATATTGTTGTAGACAATGGGAAGAACTACTGCTATGAAGTCCAATAAAGTGGTTGAAGAGCAACATGTGTTCTCTCACCCTGCCACTGAAGAAGGGCTCTGGCAGACAGAAGCCGTTCATAATGTGCACTAGGTGATCCAGAGTGCTGTGGAAGACTCTGTGAAGCTTCTCTCCCCGAAGAGCCACAGACTGAACACTGGGTAATGTTCCTGTATACAGCTCCGCCTGAAACAGAAACACTCATTGGAAACTCTAAACCACTTCAACTCTCTATAACTTCTGAAAGGGAACCAAACTAAAATGAGCTCACATTGAAATATCATACATTTACCACATGTAACACATGGATGTACCTGCTGTACTCTGCTGGGATCATCCAGCTGCAGTTTGGCAATGATACAGCCCGGCTCCAGCACTGCACCAGCTCTCTTCACATAGTGAATACAGCCAGACTCAGAGGCGGTCAGGGTCATCACCATCTTCATTACCTAAAAAACATGTAAATAGCATTAATAATGCAGCGGAAAAATAAAAAGGCATTTCACACATGCACAACAATCTCTGTTGTCTTGTGCAGTCAGACTTTAACTGTTGCCATAAAGTCTGATCTACTTATACAGCTAATTTTACCCGAGAACTACCCACTCAGACAGGAAATGGTTGTATAGCCGCGTTTCCACTGTGGGAACTTTTGGTGGTGGTACTTGGTGTTTCAACCGCAAGAACCGGGATCTAAATAAAACGGTTTAGGAACTAACTGGGATGCTAAACATCCTGATTGGTTGGGTTCACGCAGCATTTTATTTCAACCTAAAAGTCTGTTGCGGTGCGTGCAGTAACTGATTATCCAGGTTCAGGCTTTATTAAGCTTATATGCGGAGAACGAAATCCAGTGGGAACTGGAAAGTTGTGCGCAGTCATGCGTCACCGGACTAATCTTCCCGGTACTTTAGACCGTGATGGAAATGCAGACAGCAGCAGGTCTGAAAAAAAAAAAAAAAGGGTTCCTGGGACAAATTGTTCCAGTTATTTAGGTGGAAACAGGGCTTATGACTGACATGGAAAAGGAACTATCTCACAAATCCCTTTTTGACAATAAAAAGTAAGTAAATGTTAACCACTATGTAACTTTTGAGAGCTACAGTACTTTTGAACAGTATTTTATATTGTTTCAAAAGATTTCTAGTAGAACTAATAGGTCTGCTCAGTCTCATTTACAGTAACATTCTTTGTATGCTGGGAAAGTGGGCCCTAGGTCTAGTCCACACGCAAATGGGTATTTTTATAAACAGAGTTTTTCCCTTCTCTGTTTAAAAAAAGAGGAAAAAAAGAATAGCGTCCACATGAAAAGGCAAAACACGCTATGAAGCACTATCAAGAGCATGCTAAACCAACAGGTGGCAATATAACCCTAACTGAAACGCCATGTTGGCCAATCAGAAGCCTGGAAACATTTTTATTGCCGGTTCAGGTTCTGATGGTTTCACCGTCCACACGACACCACAGCAACCATAGTTTCTAAAAATGTTCACCCTGGCAGGAGTTTTTTTTTTTAAGTTTGGTTTTAGTGTCCAGATACTGCGTTTGCGTGTGGATGAACGTCCAAACTGCGGGTTTTGAAAATACTCGTGTTCGTGTGGACAGGGCCTTAAAAATGAAATCTGTGCACCCTGTCATCTGGAATTCGTTGCCATTCATGGCTCGTACACACCTCTATTTCTGCATAACACTGTCCAGCAAACACGTGTCCACCGTCCTCCACAGTATACTGGATGAGTTTCCCAGCAGATAGCGATCGCAGGAGTGAAGGGTCATTCTCCTTTTCAAACACACACGTCTTGTTACCGATAATGATGCGATACCTAAAAAATAAAATAAAATGCTCAAATGTTTTCCTACATTCCTGTATTTTCTTTTTCTTTTATCGTTATCCTTATTTTATCCCCAGAAATTGTAAAATACTATCTTTATGTTATTTCCACATTAATGCATAGATTCAATGTAATGTAATATATATTATTTAATTATTTATATGATTATATATATATAATTATTATATATATAATAATTTATGTTAGGTGTAATTAAAGAAACCTATGCAATTAATAGGGTGTCACGATTCTCCAAATACTCAATTCGATTACATTTTCGATTCTAAGGTCACGGTTCGATTCGATTCTCGATTTTTACATTCTTTCTTTTTTTTTTTTAAAGCACTGGTTGCAATGCCATTTTTAGACTTTTTTTTTTTTTAATGCAAAATAATATCTGACCTTTGTTCGCAATGTACCACACTACATTGTCAAATAAAATAAAAAAATATTAACAACATAATGTAACAATAACTTATATCTTCAGTCATTTGAAAACTTACAAAATAACCCAGCAATCTGTAGTCAAGTCAACTAAATGTGTGCTGCTCAGACCTTCAATAACTTTCTCCTACATTATTGTACATGGAATCACCTTAGCTGTGAGATGAGTTCTACTTGGGATTTCTTAAAGTAGTTCTAGCACGCTATTTAAATGCCTAAATACACATTGACTCTTAATTTGAAATGCTTGCGCCTTACTGGCAGGCATTTCAAAAGTTCATTCAGTTCAGATGAGGGAGATAAAATATGCATTACTACCGTCTAAAACGTATAACTAAACATCGTAAAGTAAACATAGTCATTATTCATCACCATTAGTTCATAAACAATTGCCTGGCATAAATATGAGCTATTCATTGATTGAGCTGTTCTGAAGCGCTATTGGAGATGCGTGAGCCTGAAGTGCGCGCGTTTCCCCGGTTAGTTCCGCACGTTACAGTTCAAATGTGCGCATCCTTTACACATGATATCAGTTCTGACTGGATCTCTTCCCTAACCTTATCGTCCCTCCCTAACATTTTCGTCTCGTTTTTATTTGTTGATGAAAATGACAGTAGATTTTCATCATAGCTTTTTGTCATCCAACACTAGTTTTTATTTAGTTATCGCCTCTGCTGCTCAGAAAAGGTTGTTGACGAAAATTATTTGTCAACGAAATTAACACTGCTTCAGTGAAACAGGAGGGGGTTCAAGTTATGTCGATAGGTCTCCTGCATCTGCAGTTGCCATGCTATCTTTTGAGTGGCTGTAGCTAGGTTAAAGGAGGTTGACTTGCAGCACTTCAACACATGCTTTTTTTCCAGCTTGGCAAGCAACCAGACGTGACGTGGGGGCGTGGCACCATCGATGATTCCATTTTTTTATTCGATGTTCGAGATTGTGACTTAATTTCGGTCGATTTCGATTTAAAATCGATGTTCGAAATCGTGACACCCTTAGCAATTAATAATTTTTTCGATTAATGGACAGCCCTAATATACAAGTACATACATACATACATACATACGGAACAGCAATGCAGCATTGTTATTATGGTTCAAATCACTGATAAAAAGGGCTAAATAAATAACATTTCAACCAATCAAAAATGACAATAAAAAAAACTTCCTTTATACTGCATGGAATTATTGAAAGCATTAGATGCCATTCACCTTTTTATTTCATATGTCTTGCAAAATAAATACATTTTACTAAAGTATGAGTAATATTTAAATGTAGTTCCGCATCTTAAATGATGAATCTAATCATTGTTCAAGTATGAGAACCATGAACAGCTCTCCTAACACTATGTTCTCAAGTTCTCCATCTTGTATTTACACTCATAATCCTACCTGTCCACCTCCTCCTTCATGTAGGTGGTGTAGCTGCTGCCGTCGTACGAAAGCAGCAGACCTCCATCGCTCAACCGATGGACGTCCACCTCTGCCGAAGAGTCATTCATGATGACTACATAAGAGTTAGGTGACTGTCTGGTGACCTTTAGAACGTATTTGGTTCCCTCATAGATCAGCTCAACATCCACAGTGTTCAACAGGGTGTGCGCAGGTAAAACCTGCCCTCTACAGACACATAAGAAAAGAGAGCAAAAGGGTGAGAACATCCTATGACAGCAAAAACAACCACATGCATATTCATTAGGGCTCAGTTGATAGTGTTGATTAATAATTTTTTATTGATCTTCATTTTAATGAACCGATACTGATTCATAACATTTCAAAATCTTTCTTTTACTCTATGCTGTTTTCTGTTTATGCGTGAACAACTTCTTTAAACATTATTTGTAGCATGCCTACAATCTAATAAATCACAATTGGCTTTATTGACTTTTTTTTGTCAGGTTTCAAATTCTGTAAATGTGATCATGGAATTAAAATAATAAATACCATTTTAGCGCTCTTTAATGTGGCGTGAAAGATCGCTGCTTAGAGCATACGTGAACTGAGCATCTTTAGTACTAGTTATAAGGGGTGTAACGGTACACGTATTCGTACTGAACCGTTTCGGTACAGGGTTTTTGGTACGGTGCACGTGTGTACTGAACAATTCCAAATGCAATCTTTAAAATTCCCACACAAACATATTAAGTATTCAGTCCATTTTATCACAAAATTTCAACGATAAATGCCATTTTGACGCTCTTTAATGTAACGTGACTTATCACTGATAGGCACGTCAGTTCAAGCGATCATCTCTTCCTAAAGAATAAACATGAATTAATATATTGAGGTATATTGAGGATACATTACAACTTACTGAAACAAATCATATGTCGTGTAATTGCTCAATCTGAGTTTCAACGGTGGAAAGACGTCAATAAAACAGCTTGTGAACAATGTCACATAGCATTTACTTCCACAGCTGGTTAGTTCTAGAGAAATGAACTCTTCACTAAATATATGCACTATATTAGCCTATATATTCATTATATTCTACTCAACCCATTAGTGATGTCTTGATTATTTAATATATGTTTAAATTAATCTGTCATGAAAATGACAGATATGGATAAATGGATAAATTATATTTCAACAACGAATTTAGAGAAGAAAAAAATATATACAGTGAGGAAAATAAGTATTTGAACACCCTGCTATTTTGCAAGTTCTCCCACTTAGAAATCATGGAGGGGTCTAAAATTGTCATCGTAGGTATGTCCACTGTGAGAGACATAATCTTAAAAAAAAAAAATCCAGAAATCACAATGTATGATTTTTTAACTATTTATTTGTATGATACAGTTGCAAATAAGTATTTGAACACCTGAGAAAATCAATGTTAATATTTGGTAAAGTAGCCTTTGTTTGCAATTACAGAGGTCAAACGTTTCCTGTAGTTTTTCACCAGGTTTGGACACACTGCAGGAGGGATTTTGGCCCACTCCTCCACACAGATCTTCTCTAGATCAGTCAGGTTTCTGGCCTGTAGTTTGAGCTCCCTCCAAAGATTCTCTATTGGGTTTAGGTCTAGAAACTGGCTAGGCCACGCCAGAACCTTGATATGCTTCTTACAGAGCCACTCCTTGGTTATCCTGGCTGTGTGCTTCGGGTCATTGTCATGTTGGAAGACCCAGCCTCGACCCATCTTCAATGCTCTAACTGAGGGAAGGAGGTTGTTCCCCAAAATCTCACAATACATGGCCCCGGTCATCCTCTCCTTAATACAGTGCAGTCGCCCTGTCCAATGTGCAGAAAAACACCCCCAAAGCATGAAGCTACCACCCCCATGCTTCACAGTAGGGATGGTGTTCTTGGGATGGTACTCATCATTCTTCTTCCTCCAAACACGTATAGTGGAATTATGACCAAAAAGTTATATTTTGGTCTCATCTGACCACATGACTTTCTCCCATGACTCATCTGGATCATCCAAATGGTCATTGGCAAACTTCAGACGGGCCTGGACATGTGCTGGTTTAAGCAGGGGAACCTTCTGTGCCATGCATGATTTCAAACCATGACGTCTTAGTGTATTACCAACAGTAACCTTGGAAACGGTGGTCACAGCTCTTTTCAGGTCATTGACCAGCTCCTCCCGTGTAGTTCTGGGCTGATTTCTCTCCTTTCTTAGGATAATTGAGACCCCACGAGGTGAGATCTTGCAAGGAGCTCCAGTCCGAGGGAGATTGACAGTCATGTTTAGCTTCTTCCATTTTCTAATAATTGCTCCAACAGAGGACCTTTTTTCACCAAGCTGCTTGGCAATTTCCCCGTAGCCCTTTCCAGCCTTGTGGAGGAGTACAATTTTGTCTCTACTGTCTTTGGACAGCTCTTTGGTCTTGGCCATGTTAGTAGTTGGATTCTTACTGATTGTATGGGGTGGACAGGTGTCTTTATGCAGCGAACGACCTCAAACAGGTGCATCTAATTTAGGATAATAAATGGAGTGGAGGTGGACATTTTAAAGGCAGACTAACAGGTCTTTGATTGTCAGAATTCTAGCTGATAGACAGGTGTTCAAATACTTATTTGCAGCTGTATCATACAAATAAATAGTTAAAAAATCATATAATGTGATTTCTGGATTTTTTTTTTTAGATTATGTCTCTCAAAGTGGACATGCACCTACGATGACAATTTCAGACCCCTCCATGATTTCCAAGTGGGAGAACTTGCAAAATAGCAGGGTGTTCAAATACTTATTTCCTCACTGTAATTAGATTTAGAAATTAATGCAATTAATGTGAAGTTTACATGTTGTATTTGAGTGTAGATTATTATATCTAAAAATACATAACTGAATTTAGGCTAATAGTTTGGGCTTTGTTAACCTTTAATATTATATTAATAATATTAACAATTAGTTACATTTATATAGCGCTTTTTATGGATACTCAAAACGCTTTACATATGGAAGGGGGGGAAATCTCCTCAACCACCACCAATGTTCAAGCAAGGGCTCCCTATATAGTTTACAGCATTATCTTTAAGAAACTTTTAGCTATAACTGAATTCATTTAAGGACAGACAATTTTTTCAGTAAATTTTGTAAAACTGCTGACCGATCCCGTACTGAACCGTGACTTCAAAACCGAGATACATACTGTACCGTCATTTTTTAAATAAATGAAACAGACCAATAGAAACAGTCCAACTTGCTGAAATGTAATCGCTCAATCCGTGTTTCCTCCACAGAAAGGCATCAATAAACAGCTACCTCAGGAACGTCATTCAAAAAACAATTTTGAGGAGCATTTTGCTAAATATAACAGTAAATTTATATAATCATATATAATATACTTATATATATATATATATATATATATATATATATATATATATATATATATATATATATATATATATATATATATATATATGTTACTTTACTTATAATATATTTTTACTTAAATAAATGAGACATCGCTAACAGGTTATGTCTGAATGAATGTGTCATGATTTTTTTTTTATTATTATTAAAGCCACTGTGACACAACGGAGTGCACATATAAACATTAATTATCATTCAAATCATTAGTATAAAACATTTTTTTTTATTTGAGTGTTGATAACTATATCTAAAAATAAAAAGCAAGTGAATTTGGACTTTTGGACGTTGTTAATTTTAACCTTTAAAGGGTTAGTTCACAAAAAAATGAACATTAGTCCATGATTTACTCACCCTCAAGTCATCCTAGGTGTATATGACATTAATATAACTCTGTTTGTGTTCGTCTGAAAGAAAAAGAAAGTCCTGGCTCTTCCAAGCTTTATAATGGCAGGGATTGTTGCTCTGTTTTTGAAGTCCATAAAATATATCTGTCCATCAAATAACTGCTCCACACGGCTCTAAGAGGTTAATAAATTCCTTCTGAAGTGAATTGACGCGTATGTGTTAGAAAAATAACCATATTTAAAACTATCTTCTGAGATGAGTCTGTCCAGCCAACCCGTTAAAGAGTGCTCACATCGCCTTCTATTCAGTTTATAGTTTATCAGTGCCTCGATATAAGCCACGCTACCAGGTACGCATCCTGAACTCCGAGAGGCCACCACCATGTTCCTAACATGACCTATGTGTTTAATACAACTCATTGTCTTTTTCTTATCAAATAGAAGTACATATATTTATTTTGTTAACAGGCATCTATTAACCCCAGAGCTGTGTGGAGCATAAGAACCTTTCCATAATGAATTATTTTATGCATGTTATGCAACAACATTTTCGAGATCATCACTTAATTAAAATAAAACTGCCAAGAGGAGTCATTTGGGGAAATCAATTAATGCACTCTACTTTTATTCATATGAAAGAAGACCATGACTTATACACTTTAGGATGACTTGAGAGTGAGTAAATCATGGACTAATTTTCATTTTTGGCTGAACTATCCCTTTAATGTTTTAGTAATGTATCAACTGACAGGGTTCCCTGTATAGTTTACAGCTTAAAGAGCTTGTGAATCAGAATTAAATAGCAAAAATCAATACCGATGTCAATACAGAGCCCCAATACTCATACATTTGGACTAGTCATAAAAACAAGGGTATAATACTAAAACGTGCGCTCAAGATGGTACGTAAAATGGATTGTTACCTCTCCAGTGAGTGCAGGAAGTTGGACACACTGTTCCTGAGGTTGACATCCGCCACATGCAGTGCTCCACTCACTACTCCCAGCATAGTGTCAGGACGCTCTGCCTACACCCACATTTACAGACATTCAAACTGACAACCGGCTCCATTTGTCATTTAAATTATGTGACTGAATGGACTTATATAGTGGACTCAAATTAGCGTATTTGAGCATCAAACAGGAAATGTCACAATGTCTTGCTGTCACAGGTAAATGTTTGACTGAAAATGGCTGGAAGTAATTACAGGCATGTTCATGAGAGTTGTGATGTGAAATGAAGATAGTGGATTCATGCACCTGCATCTTCTCTGAGATGAGTCTGTCCAGCCAACCCGTGTCGATGCTGTTGTGCTGGAAGCTTTCAGTTTCTAGCAGCTTTATGAGATACTCCACTGTAGTCCTGAAGTCTCCTCTGATGGACAGCTCCTTGAGGGCCACCACCATGTTCCTAACATGACCCATAAAGCTTAATACACCTCATTGTCTTTTTTTCTTATCAAATAGAAGTACATTTTGTTATGGCTGCTTCTACAAATAATGAACAACAGGACAACAAACAATGGATGGATAAGCATAAGTGAACCTTTCCATAATGAATTATTTATGCATGTTATGCAACAAATTATTTATATCATTTGCATTTAATTAAATAAAACTGCCAAGAGGAGTCATTTGGGGAAAACAATTAATGCACTCTACTTTTCTCAAAAACTGAGATTTTCAGCGACAGGAAGTACTCACGAGATGGCTTCCTCTCGGTTCTCTCCCCAGGAGAAGCAGTGGCCAAACTGAGAGTCTGCAAATTCATGCAGACCTCCAGCAGCCGCCACACTAAAGTAGCCCCACACGTTCTTGTTACTGCGGAAATTCAATTCCTGGACAGTTCCTGAGCTGGGCTTAAAACCCTGACACACACAAACACAGACAAAGCTTCATCAGAAGAAATTTACATGGTAATTCATTTACAACATTACCACTAACATTCAAATTTTTTTTTTTTTCTTCAGTACAGTATGATTTTGTGTCTTATGTTTTACCAATCTGCGTTTATTTGATCAAAAGTATATTGTTCTAATGTAACATATGAAAAAAGATATATATATTTTAATAAAAAAAAAAAAAACAATTCCTGTGATTAAACCCGTTTTCAGTATCACATGACGTTTCTGAAATCATTATAATATACCGATTTAGTGCTTAAAGGGTCATCGTGTGAAAATGTAATAGAGAGGGTGGAAAATTATCACGAATAACTAAACTATGACTGATTTTTGTGCAAGAAACTTTTTCAGTAGATGCCATGGGGAAAAATCCTATTGTAATGTAATGTAATGCAATTAATATAATATATGATATGATATAATAAAATATAATATACAGTTTTTTTAATGAAATTATTAGCTTTATTTGTCAAGGAAATATAAAACTGATCAAAAGTGGCAGTATGGATTTAATGTTAAAATTGTTCTATTCCAAATAATCTGTTTTTTTTTTACTTTCTGTTCATCAGAGAATCCTGAAAAAAAGTATCACTGTTTCCTTAAAAATATTATGCAGATACAACACTTTTAACTAATAATCATTTATACATTTATTTCCATATTTATTTATTTATTTCGATATATATTTATTTATTATTTTAATTATTTATACATTTATTTATTTCTATTTTTATTTATTTACACATTTATTCCTTTCTATATTTATTTATTTCTTCCTATATTTATTTATTTCTTCCTATATTTATTTATTTATTCATTTATTTATTTATGCATTTATTTCTTCCAACATTTATTCGTGTGTAGGGTGCTTGATGCCCGCATCAAGTTCAAGGCCTTGACACTCGCTTATGGATCCACCACAGGCTCGGCACCAGCATATTTCGACTCGCTCCTACGAGTCTACACCCCTACCAGAAGCCTTCGCTCAGGTAAGGAGCGTAGGCTTATGGTACCATCACAGTGAGGCATGAAATCCCTCTCCAGAACTTTTTCATTCACCGTTCCTGGCTGGTGGAACGATCTTCCTACCTCCATCCGGATGGCAGAATCACTGTCATCATTCAAAAGACAGCTTAAAAACTCATCTCTTCCGTGAGCACTTAACCTTATCATAAAAAAAAAAAAAAAAAAAAAAAAACTATTTTTCTCTTTTATTCCTTCCTTATTCTAGCTTAAGCTTATTCTATGTAATGTCCAAAACTTGGTATTTAAGGCACTTTTTGCGTTTTATTCATGACCGGGACGCTCTGTACTCCTATGTTGTAAGTCGCTGGATAAGCGACTTGCTAAATGCCTAAATGTAAATGTAAATGTAATAAGGAGGGCGGGGTTTACCTCAGACATAGCAATTGAGCTCAGAGTAGGCGAGGGTGAAGCGTTGAGGCCACAGTGACACCTTGTGGTGTGGCCGAAATTCAATAAGTACAGCCTACTGACGCTGATACCAGATCATTGCATTTTAATGTAACTTCCAAAAACAATCCTGACAGCAACAGAAACAATTTGTTCTATTAAGCGGTGGTAGTCTTTAGCCTACTTCCATAAACTCATGTCCAGGGGCAACTTTATTAAATGCATGAACGTCCACGTTAATCCAAATATATGGCATGAAGTGATACGTTTAATATGAAACTAAAACAGACAGGTGGCAGCATGTCATTGTCTTAATGAGTGAGTTACTTGATTCCTTAAAATACACTGAATCAAAAACAATGCGGTTCAGCTGTAGATTTGTTTCTGATCATTTCTATTTAGGCCTATATGCATTATTTAAAATAATAATAATAAAAATAAATAAATAAACGCATTACCAAGTGTTCAAATTGTTGGCAGAGAAGGGGTCATGTTCGGGGGAACAACATGATAGGCTATTTTTGAGTTTAATGCACAAACCTGCGTGACCATATAGCAGCTACATTCAGAAATGGAAATTACGAATGCATTAATATTTTGTTTTCAATTTCAGAAAAGTCGATTGAATATTTACAGGTTTGTATCTCGCTTTTTTTTTTTTTTCAGAATAGTAAAGTGTCTATCCAAGTATCATACTGATCAAATATCGAAATAGTCTACTTCAAAGATCGAACGAAATTATTGATTGTTAAAAATGTCTATATATATATATATATATATATATATATATATATATATATATATATATATATATATATATATATATATATATATATATATATATATATATATATATATATATATATATATATATATATATATATATATATATATATATATACACACACATAACTTTATTATTATTATTATTACTTATTATTATTATTATTATTAGGCAATTTACAAATCGCACTCCAGGCTTTATAGGGCACAAATAACGGTGTTATAGGCTATCATACAACATGAAGTTCATAATAGGCTAAAACAGGTGAAAAAAATACAAAACCAAAACATTTTTGTATACATCCCATGAAAATCACCTTTCTTTCTTTCTTTCTTTCTTTCTTTCTTGTTTTCTCTTCTTATTATTATTAGGCTATTGATATTATTAAAATTAAATTAAATAGATATGATGTATGCATATAAAGTTAAATTCCTTCTTTTTGCTAAGAGAAATATATTTATTTGAGTTACAAGTCAATGGCTGGATTTCCCAGTTCATTCTGACAGTGGCCACCACTGTTTCTTTACATCTCAGTCTATGAATATAATTCTGCTATTTAAGGGTTTTCATGCAAATACTACCACCGCTTAATAGAACAAATTGTTTCTGTTGCTGTCAGGATTGTTTTTGGAGGTTACATGAAAATGCAATGGTCTGGTATCTGTACTTAGGCTGTACTTATTGTATTTCGGCCACACCACAAGGTGTCACTGCGCCTCAACGCTTCACCCTCTACTCTGAGCTCGATTATATGTCTGAGGTAAACCCCGCCTCCTCATTACCCTACACACGGATAAATGTTGGAAGAAATAAATGCATAAATAAATAAATAAATAAATAAATAAATAAATAAATAAATAAATAAATAAATAAATAAATAAATAAATAAATAAATAAATATAGGAATAAATAAATGCATAAATAAATAAATATAGAAATAAATAAATGTAGAAAGGAATAAATGTGAAATAAATAGAAATAAATAAATTTATAAATAAATAAAAGAATAAATAAATATATATGGAAATAAATAGAAATAAATAAATTTATAAATAAATAAAAGAATACATAAATACATATGGAAATAAATAAATAAATACATAAATATGGAAATAACAGTATAAATAATTATTCTTTTATGTTTTTGCTTTTCTATGTATATTTATTTATATACAGGTCCTTCTAAAAAAAATAGCATATTGTGATAAAAGTTCATTATTTTCCGTAATGTAATGATAAAATTAAACTTTCATATATTTTAGATTCATTGCACACCAACTGAAATATTTCAGGTCTTTCATTGTTTTAATACTGATGATTTTGGCATACAGCTCATGAAAACCCAAAATTCCTATTTAAAAAAATTAGCATATCATGAAAAGGTTCTCTAAACGAGCTATTAACCTAATCATCTTAATCAACTAATTAACTCTAAACACCTGCAAAAGATTCCTGAGGCTTTTAAAAACTCCCAGCCTGGTAAGACACAGAAAGAAATTTCTGAACGAATAGGCTGTTCCCAGAGTGCTGTATCAAGGCACCTCAGTGTCTGTGGGAAGGAAAAAGTGTGGCAAAAAACGCTGCACAACAAGAAGAGGTGACCGGACCCTGAGGAAGATTGTGGAGAAGGACCGATTCCAGACCTTGGGGGACCTGCGGAAGCAGTGGACTGAGTCTTGAGTAGAAACATCCAGAGCCACCGCACAGGCGTGTGCAGGAAATGGGCCAGGTCAAGCCACTTTTGAACCAGAAACAGCGGCAGAAGCGCCTGACCTGGGCTACAGAGAAGGACGCCATGACGAGCCTACCTGGCTTTCACGCTAGTCTTTCGATCAGCAGGGGAACTTTAAATAACGTTTCCATAAATTAACAGGGAAGGTTAATAAAGTTTACTTGATGTTTTAAATATGGAGTCCAGTTTCAAGTACCACATGGATTTTTTATAACACAAACGCATCGGTGTTGGTCCACTGTGTTTTATCAAGGGCAGGGTCAATGCAGCTAGCTATCAGGAGATTTTGGACCACTTCATGCTTCCATCTGCTGAAAAGCTTTATGGAATTTTTTTTCAGCACGACCTGGCACCTGCTCACAGTGCCAAAACCACTGGTAAATGGTTTACTGACCATGGTATTACTGTGCTCAATTGGCCTGCCAACTCTCCTGACCTGACCTGAACCCCATAGAGAATCTGTGGGATATTGTGAAGAGAAAGTTGAGAGACGCAAGACCCAACACTCTGGATGAGCTTAAGGCCGCTATCAAGCATCCTGGGCCTCCATAACACCTCAGCAGTGCCACAGGCTGATTGCCCGTACATCACTCTGATGTGTCATTTCTGCAAAAGGATTCCCACCAAGTATTGAGTGCATAAATGACTAAAAATACCTTTCAAACTGAAAAACAAAAAGCATTATTCCATTCCTGTAAAAAATTTTTTTAAATAATAAAAAATATTTGCATAAAGAACTGAAATATTTCAGTTGGTGTGCAGTGAATCTAAAATATATGAAAATAAAATTATCATTACATTATGGAAAATAATGAACTTTTATCACAATATGCTAATTTTTTTAGAAGGACCTGTATTTATTTATTTATTTTTGCTTTTTTACATTTCTTTGTATATTTATTTATATATTTATTTATTTTTAATATTGGAAGTCCTGACATTCCATATTGAACAATGGTAAAATAACATATGAAATGTAACTTAAAGGGATAGTTCACACAAAAATGAAAATTGTCATCATTTGATCACAGCATGCAGCTTGTTTGAATTTTCTAATTTCTTTTTATTTACCTGGAATATTCCTTTAAATTTACACACAGACTCCATTTTGGGCCGCAGGCAGGTTAACATCAGCCACCATCTCAGTACAGGATGTTCGACTTGAAGACGAGGGTTGAGCTCAGGAAGTAAAAGCTGCTGTCCTGACTGTAGAGATACTCTACTGTACCTGCACTCGCTAAGTGGATACTTGGCCATAGTTCACCCAAAAAAAAATGAAAATCCCATATAATTCACTCACCCTCAAGTCATCATAGGTGTATATGACATTCTTCTTTCAGACGAATAAAATCTGAGTTAAATTCCAGGCTAATCCAAGCATTAGAATTGCATTATTTGTCGTTTCACGAAGTCCATAAAAGCGCATTCGTCCACTACGCAGTTTCCACGCGGCTCCAGGGTAAAGCCAGCGAGTAAGGTTCGAAGCGAATCGCACGCCATTGGAGTAAGAAAAATATCCATATTTAAAACTTTATCAGGTAAACTTTCAGCCAACCGCCTTCCGCGGAAAAGTGTTGAATGTTCAAATTTAAACTTCAGTGGCAGTTATAAAACGAACAAAACCTTTGGCTCATAATTCTTATTACATGGCTCTGTAAATATGGATATTTTTCATGGGCGAACAAAAATACAACCGCCAAAATGAATATCACAACGACCGCCCATCCGGTTACTACGAGTTATCTTGACTGGGATGCACTTTTATGGACTTCAAAAACTACTATTACTCCAATTCTAATGCTTGGATTAGCCTGGAATTTTGTAATATAACTTAACTTTTATTCGTCTGAAAGAAGAATGTCATATACACCTGGGATGACTTGAGGGTGAGTAAATTATGGGATAATTTTCATTTTTGGGTGAACTAACCCTTGAAGTATCAGTCAGGCTCACACACCTCATCTGGGTTCTCGCTGGTAATTCGAGCTGCAATGACGTGTCCTCGCATAAAATGCACAAAGTCAAGGGTCCATTATTTCCATTCATCCTTCACCTTCTCCCTTTTCTGATGTCTCTTTCCAAAGTCACGCCCAAAACATCGAATTACAGAACAAATGTGTCACAATGACTAAAAATACCTTTCAAACTGAAAAACAAAAAAGCATTATTCCATTCCCTGTAAAAAAATTTTTTTTTAAATAATAAAAAAATATTTGCATAAACTATCTATGATATTTTGGCTTCTTGATAGGAGTAAAACATGTAGAATAAGATACACAAGTTCCTATGTCTTCAAATATGCACTTTCCCCCCTAATTTCTACACACCCTTGTTTATGCAATCAATGAGTGCCTCCCCAATGCGTTTCTCTCCCCATTGTCCTTTTCAGTCTTTTTTTCTGTCCATCAGTTCCCCTCATTCTGCAGCATTCTTTGTGTGTTACATAAGCATATTGTACTCCCCCCCACCCTCCTCCCATTCCCACTGAACCTAAAGCACACTGGCCTCAGCCAAGTGACCTAAATAGCAACGACAGTTGTCACGTGACCACTGTCTGCTGCAGAGACTGTAGTTAAACCAATCACTTGTTTAGCAGTACAATGAGGCAATCGTGCGGTTTTCGGTATTGCAGGTTTCAGGATACATGCATGTTTTTTACTCTTTTAATTTTCTATGGAACTTTTATTTACCTGGAATATTCCTTTAAAATTCACATACAGACCTGCAGTTGGGCCGCAGGCAGGTTAACATCAGCCACCATCTCAGTACAAGGATGTTCGACTTGAAGACGAGGGTTGAGCTCCAGGAAGTAAAAGCTGCTGTCCTGACTGTAGAGATACTCTACTGTACCTGCACTCACATAGCCCACCATCTTGGCCAACTTCACTGCACACTGAAACAAACAGATACACATTTCTTCATTTTCTAGTGACTCGACTGTAGATTATGCCTTATTGTCTGTCTTGTCCGACTGAAAAATACAGCATTAGCATTCAACTTCTGCTGAATCTGAAGCCTCATGACAGTGTCATACCTTCTCCATATCCTCAAACACATCAGAGGTGGCAATAGTAGCTGGAGCCTCTTCTATTATCTTCTGGTGTCTGCGCTGGACAGAGCAGCCATGTAATAAGCGGATAGATAACCCCGAAAACGCATAGCGTCGATGAAGATCCCATCATATGTTGACGGGGTTTATTATCTTTGATAACAACTAGCTGGATGTATATCCCCTTAGCATTTAAACTAATTTAATTAACCATAATAGTTCTGAAATGATACTCTAACAGACTATGGAAAGTTAACAGCTTTACCAAAAGGTGGGTAAAATTCTAGTGGCAGTTATAAAACGAACAAAACCTTACTGGCTTCATAATTCTCATTATTACATGGCTCTGTGGAATACTTGATTCTGATTGGTCAATCGCGCATTCCAGCAGTATGTTATTCCCAAGGATGCATTAAAATGTGACAGTAAAATACATTTATAATGTTACAAAGCTTTCCATTTCAGATAAATGCTGTTTTTTTACTTTCTATTCATCAAAAGAATCCTGAAAACGTTGATAATAATAAATGTTTCTTGAGCAGCCATCTTGTAGACTGATTTTCTGAAGGATCATGTGACTAGCTGGAGTAATACTTTAGAAAATTCAGAGTTTGCCAACAGTAGTATAAAATGCTTTTAAAAATATATTCAAATAAAAAAATGTTGAAACTTTCTTTATATATCAATACATAATTAAAATTTAAGTACTCTGAAAAAGAAAGTATAAAAATTGAGTGTCTGTAGACCTCTCACGACTGTTTTAAAGAGGTCCATTATTTCCATTCACTTCACCTTCTCCCTTTTCTGGGCTCTTTCCAAAGTCACGCCCCCAAAACACATGAACGCGCTCCGCCGACCGCTCAGCTGGAAGACGCATTATTTACCTGAGACGAGCGGAGAAAAAGGAGCGGAGTGCATGTAGTGACATCATGTCAGAATCACATGTAATAAAAAAATCTAACTTTATCAGTATGAATATAAACAAATAAGATGTCTTTTAGTACTCACTATCAAGCTAGAATTCAGATACTGGTAAAGTTTAAAATATATTTTTGTTTGATTCGGTAATGAGCTAGTTATATTTATAAGGCAAAGCTAAAAACGGTAGCATTGATACATGTTTTCCAATAACATCAGTTATACTGTGATGAACCCTAACCCTAACATATACAGTGTTTTGCATGTAAGACTTTCCATGATGAAAGCATTGTTGACTCTGATGAGGACTACACTCCGGAGACAAGTACCGCATCGTCGGCTTGAGTGCACGCATGTGGGCAGATCCTGTAGCAAAAGGGGTGGTAGCCATGGTAGCGAGAGAGAGTGACATTCGCCCAAGCCAATCACTTGTTTCGCCCCGAACTAAAATAATGAGCGGTGTTTATTGCAGATTAAAAAGTCTAGAGTCACTTGATTTTTATACTCTCTTTTTCAGACTACTTACATTTTAATTATGTATTGACATATAAATAAAGTTTAAACAAATTTGGACAAAGGTGTTTTAGATAATTCTTACCTACCCTACCTTTAATTTCAACCCATATGGTAAAAACAAATCTTTTTTTAGCAATGGATAGAATCAGATGACTCCACTGACTCCCAGTTTTTTATAACTTTGTGTCATGGCTTAAGCCGCCTTGAAGATCCCTTTTTCTTTCCTTATTAGTTAGAATTTGTCAACTTACAAATGAGCTAATGAAATATTTTAAGCCATATTTCATGTTCATGTAGTTTAATTAGTGATACGACTGTAGATTATGCCTTAATTGTCTGTCTTGTCCGACTAATAAAAAAAGGCTCAAAGCAGTTTGGAACTGTTTTTCTTTGCGGAAGCTTTGCGTACAAGCTAATAAAATATTTAAACTCAAGACAATATTTTGTGTCTGATTTTCTTGAGACAAGTAGCCATGTAATAAGCGGGATATTGTAGATAAGCAGAAACCGCATAGCGTCACGTCAGGGTCCCGATCACTATGTTGGGGTTTATTCTGCGATAACAACCAGCTGGATGTATGTTATCCCTTACATAGCATTTAATAATTTACAAAATAATTAATAACAAATTATACAACTACTTGACGATTATACAACGATTCTTTGATAAATAGGAGACAGAAGAACAGCATTTATCTGAAAGGGATAGCTTTTGTAACATTATACACTACTGTTTAAAAGTTTTGGGTCAGTAATTTTTTTTTTTTTTTAAGAAATGAAAGAAATCAATTCTTTTATTCAGCAAGGATGCATTAAATGTGACAGTAAATACATTTATAATGTTACAAAAGCTTTCCATTTCAGATAAATGCTGTTTTTTTTTACTTTCTATTCATCAAAGAATCCTGAAAACGTTGATAATAATAAATGTTTCTTGAGCAGCAAATCATCAAATTAGACTGATTTCTGAAGGATCATGTGACTGAAAACTGGAGTAATGCTGAAAATTCAGGTTTGCCAACATCGGTATAAAATGCTTTTAAAAATATATTCAAATAAAAAAAATGTAATTGTACAAATTTCACTATATTTCTGTTTTTGCATATATGTCCAATAAAAATGTGTACTGTGAAAAGCACTATACAAATACATTTGAATTGACTTGATTTTACTTGAATCCTGATGGGGTTTTGGTTTCCTTGCCACTGTCGCCTCTGGCTTGGCTTGCTCAGTTGGGGAAAAACTTTTTTTCAAATATATTTCAAAATAAATCTAATTATTAAACTAAATTAACCATATAGACCAAATTACTTATCTAATTACTGATCTAAAGCCCACATTGTTACTGTATGATAATCAAAATATATTCTGTTGCATTATTTTTCTGTTTTACACTGTGAAGCTGCTTTGAAACAATCTGCATTGTTAAAAGCGCTATATAAATAAAGTTGACTTGACTTGAATAACAGCTCTGACCTGTCTAAAGAGGTTGGGGAAGTCTTCCGCACCGTTGACCTTCCGGATACCTTTTCCTCCTCCGCCCTCAGACGCCTTCACCATCAAAGGATACCCCACTAGTTCAGCCGCCTATGAATACAAAAATTGCTGGGTCACTGACAAAACTAAACTATAAACATGTCACATTGAAGATGATGTAAGTGTAGAGTATACCTTCAGTCCAGCCTCCACATCATGTACACAGCCCTGCTCGTACAGATCGGAAGGGACATTAACAATTCCTTTCTTCTGGTCATCCTCTGTCCACTCTACAGTCAGCCCTGTACAAACACAGCATCATGGTGGTCAAAAAATCCTCAATTACAAGTACTCCTTGTTCTGACCTTCTGGTGCTCCTCAATAATTTTTGACAGAGAAAAAGCTAGGTTTTTTACTTGGTAATGGTTCTGCCACTTGCTATGTGAACACACACACACACAAAAATGAAAAACATGAAACATGAAAAAAACATACACACTTGTACTCCTCACGGTCAAAAATGACCGCATTGGAAATGAATGCGAAACGAATTTCATCTAGTGGAAGCATTTAGTACTGCGCCCAAGGCTGCAGCGAGGGGTGTCTCCATTTTTTTTGGAGATATCAACCTCAAAGTTGGAGCACAACTTGTTTTGATTTATGTTTTGAGATTCTTGTAGTTTTAGAGTAAAACATGTCGTAAAAAATAAAAAATTCTGTTATTTTTGACCACCACACGAGGAGCACCAGAGGGTTAAACACCAACCTAGGGTAGGGCAAAATACTGTATATGTTACATGTATTGTTGGTAATTCTCTCAGTGTGATCGTTTCTCATTCTTTGTTTAATAGAGGCAGTTCAAGAGAAGGATATTTCACCCTGTTTTTAAGTCCATAAAAGTGCATCTATCCATCATAAAAGTGCTCCACACAGCTCTGAGGGGTTAATAAAGGCCTTCTGAAGCGAAGAGGTGCATTTGCGTAAGAAAAATATCCATATTTAAAACTTTATAGACTAAAATAACTAGCTTCCGGTGGTCGGTGGTACGCGAGTTGCACTAAAAGATTGAGTAAATCATGGGCTAATTTTCATTATTGGGTGAACTAACCCTTTAAGTAAAGTTTCACAAGCCTTCGTTCCATAAAAACAGACATTGTTGATAGGAACGATAACAGTTCAGCAAGTACCTCAAACAAACCTCTGAGTCTGAATATCATCCAAAGATTTGAAAAAGAGAGCTAGGTATGAACAGATTTCCCAATTTGATTAGATTCAGATTAATCCATACACATTTCATTTTTAATGAAATTTTGCTTCCATACAGAAAAGACGTTCCCTCTCAGCTAATGGTGTAAAGTACACAGAGACCTTCTGAATTGTTAACATTACAAAAGCATTCATTAAAATGAACAACAGGGCCCAAACTAAGCTGTACACTCCCACCAACAGAACAACTGCCAGTTGGTGTTGGTGATTTCATTCAGATCTTACCGGTTCTGTGTGCATTTACACATCAGGCAGTTAATAAACAGTTCATATGTGTGCCGTCTGAGGCTGAAACTAACCTGATCCACTCCAGGGTAATGTGGGGATTCCAGCTGTCTGGGCCACAATAGAAGAGGCAATCTTATCCCCGAGAGCCCACATAGCCTGACTTGGTGGACCTAATGAAAGATACAAACCGCTATAGAAAGAGCAGCACTATGACTGTACATTAATACTTGAATCAATGTGTAGTAGCTGTACAATAATAACTCAGTCTCACCCATGAAGGCGATGCCATTCTTGTGCAGCAATTCAGGGAGTTTGGGGTTCTCCGATGCATGACCCCAACCGGCCCACACAGCCTAAAGACAGTAGGTGAAAAAGTGTGAATAAATGCCAAATCCCAATAAATAATCTAGCTAATCATGAGCAATAGCAGTGATGCTTGTTCTAGGACAGGGATTCCCCACATTTTTTTGTGACAAAATCCATTGACAAAATCTCGGGAGATATACGGCAACAAATTATTTTAATTAAAGGGTTAGTTCACCCAAAAATGATAATTCTGTCATTAATTACTCACCCTCATGTCATTCCAAACCCGTTAGACCTTCATTCATCTTCGGGGGAAAATCATGGCCCCTATTATGGATTTTTGAAAATTACCTTTCATGTAGTGTGTGACATAGCTCTACGTGAATGAAAACATCCCACTTGAACCACCTCAAACACTGCAGCTGATTCCTGTGGATACTGGACAACATCATGTCGAGAAGATCCTGCGCTCTACAATGTGTTTATTGTGTATGTATCTGGCTTACTCACGTTATTACTGTCTTACTGAAATACTACTGTAAATCAGCTGTGGGCTGCAGTAAAAAAACCTAACCTAAAGCTGTGTCTATTAATGCAAGTTGCCTGTCATTCTTACTACTTTGAGTAAAGATAATGTAGGGGGCAAGATTTGTTTTGCAAACTTTAATGTTACGTCATTCATTCACGTTAGTGCTCGGCTAACGTATGTGCTGTTATTGATACAGTTTCCGCATGTGCACCGCAATAAATTAGAAACACACACGCGCACACACACACACGGGTTTGTTGATGGATGCACATTTGTTAATGCTGATGTTGAGGAATTACAGTCGAAACATCTCATAATGTACCTCAAACTGAGTAGCATAACTGAGAAACGTCCCGCTCAAGGTTCGGGTTGAATAAGTTCTTCAATGTTTCATCATCGATTCGGACTCGCGCTGGGACTGGTGTAAAACCTACGTCATCGTTACTGTCTTAACAGTGTGTACAATCGCTGAGCTTTAGGAAGCCTCCGGACGAAGCTGAAGATCAGTTATGGTAATGGGCGCTTGTTTCTGAAATAAGCGCTGTACGTGGTAGACCAATCACAACAGACTGGGCCATCTGACCAATCAGAGCAGAGTAGGCTCGTGGAAAGGTGGGATTTAGAGAGATTCATCCATCGAGCCGTTTAAGAATCATTGAACATTGTGGTGATGTGCAATGTATATTATAAGAAAATCAAACCTTTGATGAATTTAAACCTGTTGTTGGAGACCTTCAAAACTAAATTAGGAAACTTTAAAATAGCACAATAGGGGCACTTTAATTTCGTGTTGGGAAGATGAATGGATGTCTTACAGGTTTGGAACAGCATGAGGCTGTCAAGTCTCACATGAATTTACCTGAACAGGAATTCGTTTGGCTATGTCCAAAATGAGTTCCACATTAGCATAGTTGTTGTTGTTTGTTCCCCCTGGGACAGGTACATAGTGATCTGCCATCTTGATGTACTCTGTAGACATAGTTATACATAGTTATATCTGTATTTAATTGGGTACATTTGAAATTATAGGCCTTTTCACAAATAACTTCCTCCTCACTGAACTCTTTCTATGCAAATTAGGCCAGGCCTGCACCGACATAGTTAAGCCAACTGACATAGTTTAAACAATGAAGAGAAGGACCCATGTAATCCTGTCTAAATACATTTGACAGTTCATAATGGAGCCAGGAGTGGAGGTAAGTGTCCTCTAGCTATTTTTCAACTCGTGTGGCATAACAGTTAAGCCGAGCTCTTTAAAACGTACCTGCATTGGCCTTGAGGTCCTCTGGGGTGACCATGACGACAAAGCGTATTGCCCGTTCATTCCGAAACATTTCATAAGCCCAGCGACGGATGGAGCGCATGCACTTCACAGCAGCGATGCCATTGTTGGCAATGAGGACCTGGCGCAATAAAACATGAAATTCAGTGGCTTTCACCTGGTCAGGGTTATCACAGTGAACTAAAACTAATAAACCATAAAAAAACATTCTGTTATTGAAATAATAACGGTTATTAATTGTTAACTGAATGTTAACACTTTACAAGGTTCAATTTAAAACATGACCTAACAATAAAAAATACTTCTAAATCATTTATTATTCTTAAATTCATTAATTTAATACATTATTAAAAGCAAAATTTGCATCTGTTAATGTAATTTAATGCTAAAATGAACTAACAATGAATTGTCATTTTTATTAACTAATGTTAACAAATTAATTTGTTAAAATGACTGTTCCCAATTACAAATTACTGTTACAAATGTAATGCTCATAGTTAATGTATGAACTAACATTAACTAATGGGACCTTGTAAATTGGGTAACACTTTCTTTTTAAGTGTCCTTGTTACATATATTACATGTACTTACCATAGTAATAACAGTAAATGATGCATAATTACATGCAACTAACCCTAAACCAAACCAAACCACAATCCTACCCTAACCCTACCCTAGTAACTGCAAATAGTTAATTGCAATATTACTGTAATTAAATTTTGGATAACATGACACCTTAAAATAAAGTATAACCTTCGATTACCAAAAAAGTGGTGATGAATTCATCTTTGATATTTAAAAGGTCATGGTTGGCCAATATCAGATCCAAGTGTGAACAGATTACAGTCCTGAACTGATCCACATGTGCAAAAGTACAATAACAAAGACGGCGAGCAGCACAGTGAAATAAAGTCCGTGTTTACGCATTCATTTATAAGGTGATGTGCCATGGAAATTTGTGCGCAACCGAGGATGAGGAGAAAGACAGCAAAGTTCTTCTCTTACAGTTTTTCCAAGTTTTGCTAGTATAGAGCTGTCACTGTAATTGTTATCCCTGCACTGACTAACTTTACTGCCGTCTTTCATATTCATCGAGTGACCTAAGAACTACCGGTATGTAACAGCTTTCAAGTGACTACCATCAGCACATAATTATGATGATTGTTGATCTATAGTGACATAAAAGTTGAATAAATTCCGATATGACTTTTCAGACTGAGGTCTAATTGCAAACATCAGACCTGTATCTGATTTAGGATCGCATATGGAAGATCAGATTGCATGTGGTTTGTGCTGTTCACACTAACCACGTTTCCATTACCCTTCAAATTGCGCAAATTGAAATTATGGCCAATGGAAACATGTACATTTCTCAAAAACTCCCATATTATAAAATCAAAAAAAGTTTGATTTTGAAAAGTTTGAAAGTTTTGAGAAATATTTTGCAAAACTGCAATGGTAATGTTTTTTTTTCTCGCATTAACGGCGTACGTAAAAGTCACATGATCGTTCTTTAAAGACAAAATAATTATGGGAACACTGGATTCTAAAACAACAAAGAAATGACCTCGAAGCAGATATGAGGGAACACCTCATACTTGGCACTCCCAAGAATAAAGGGCTTTCCTTGCCATTAAGGTTTGGATAACATGCATACAACTCCTTCGATTAAAAAAGTGGTGATGAATTCATCTTTTGATATTTAAAGGGTCATGGTAATATAAGAATATCCTGTAAGTTTCAGAGCTGAAAGCTTCCTTGTTAGTCAAAGAAAAGCTTTTATAGACACCAGGCCCAGCAAACAACAGGTTTTTCAAAGTGGGGATCTATGATGTCAAAGGGAGGCAAGCACCGCCTCTGCAGAGGAATATCAACGCCTACTTCATCACCCACCGATTTGCGCATGTAACATAGGCCTAGTGTTAAACCATTGAGCTACAAAGCAATACACATGCCCTTGAGGATTACATAATATTGTGCAGTTACTGGGTTCAACAGTAATGCAACATGTAAGTAACTTCATTCTAATGCCTGATCTAAAATGTAATGATTCTGTAGTCAGATGTTCTTTGTCTGTGTGTCAGTAAATCAGACCAGTGACTAAACATTAACTTGTTTCTCTTAGTAAGATGAAAATAATCTGTTATTTAACAGTGATTAAATTCTATAAAGGAAGCGATCAAAGAAAGCTCCCTTTGCAATCGTTGGAGCAGCGTTGCTGCAGCTGTCAATCAAACTGCGTTTATCACTCCCGATTTATTCAACGAATCTCAACTATATCACGTTTGCACTGAGTGAAGATGAAAGCATTCATTAGTGTGCAGAAACTGAGTTGCAATGACGAGATCACTGTTTTCATGAGCTCAGCTTGTGTGATCGGCTACAGTGATCCTCATTGCAACCTTTCATGCCACAATCTTAATATAATGCCATAGATCTCAATGTAATGCAACACTTTTCACGATAAGTTCACCATGAGAGCTGTAATTGTAAAAACGAGCTAAAAGAGGGAGTAATACTATTTCTAATGCAAAGACATTAGCCAATCACAGCAGTGGGTGTTTACACTAAAGTCTCCCAGCAGACACACCCCTTAAAACAGAGCGTTCAAGGCTAAAATCAGGGTAGGAAAATGTATTTTTTTATAAATTATGACAATTTTTTGAAATGTAAAAAGCATTCTAACATTATAAGTGCACCCCAGGAAACATCATAAAACAATTTTAAAAACCGCAGTTCAGGACCCCTTTAAAAATAATGGCTAGTGCGTTATACGTAAACATACCAACATCCGTCACCATGATTTTAGGAATGTTTTATGTTTTAGACGCATAGGAATGGAATTAATGGAAACGCCACCATTTTGCAATAGTTCTTATCGACAATTAGAAAATATTGCAAAAGTTTTACGCAAATATGTACTGGAATTTTAGTTTTGAAATAACTCATGTGACTCATGTGAGCAAAAAAACAAAAAGAATTAGTTCACCCAAAAATGAATTACTCACCCTCATGTTGTTCCAAACCCATAAGACTTTCATCTTCGGTACAGAAATTAAGATATTTTTTTGAAATCCGAGAATTTTCGGCCCAGAAAGCTAGGAAAGACATTGTTAACATAGTCCATGTGACTACAGTGGTTTCATCTTAATTTTATGAACTGTCGAGAATACTTTTTTTGCGCAAAAAACTAGTTACTTTATTTCTTCACGTCTGTTTCAGTCTCCTACGCTGTTGATGTAATACAGTGCACCGCTTCAGAGTTACGTCAGAATGCCGGCTTACCATTGGCCGAAGCTGTTCACGTGAGCACCAACACTATAGCTATATGCGTGTGATGCCGGCACAGAAGCTAGCCAACGTAAACTGCGAAGAGGTCGAACCACTGGAGTCACATGGACTATTTTAACAATGTTTGTGCTACCTTTCTGAGCCTTGAAAGTGCTAATTAAATCATCATTTCATCAAAAATATCTTGATTCGTGTTCAGAAGATGAACAAAGGGGTTTGGAACGACATGAGGGTGAATTTTTTGAGTGAACTAATCCTTTAAATAATAATAATAATGATATAATAATAATAATACAATTACTAAAACTTTAAAATTAAAATGGAACACAGAAAATATAAATATAACAATTTGAAACATTAATAAAAAATATAATGGTATCTTAATGACATCAAAATAACACTGGACCATACTCATACAGCAGCACAACAGACAGCAGGCATGGATCTTACCTTCTCTATGACTTTGTTGCCACCGAAACGGGTGACAAACTCAGCGGGGGAAGCAACGGTAAAGTCTCTCTGCAGGTCCATGCGTCTGCGGTCCCTGCCCTGCTTCACAAGGTGAAGTCCTGACATGCTAGGCCTTGAGAAACACACACACACACACACACACAACACCATCATAATTCACAATGCGGCCAGAGAAACACTATAGCTATAAACACACAATGAAATGATAGCATTCACTATAATTCCGAGCACCACATATGCGAGAGAAAAGAAAATATATTGTGGCCTTGACTAAAGCGAGTACATCATGAAACCAATTCCCAAACCGTGTTTGTCTTATCCCGAATCACTATGGTACACATATAATAAGTGTTTATAACCAGACTATATAAGACTGGTTTGGGTCGGCACCGCTGCAGAATAGCCCAGTACCTGCGTGACTCGTCATGGACATAAGCAGAGAGAAGTAGCTCCGGCTATAAGATGCATGCATTTTATGCACGCTGTTTATTAACCGGTAGAGCGCCAAAAGTTACAGACTGTAGCTTTAATGTCAGTAAAAAAGTCAGCAAAACAGTTAAAAAAGACAAGCAAACAGTCAGCAATACAATAATAACAAATAAACTATTTGCAAACAAAACCGACAAAAAAAAAAATACAACAGAACAAAAATGCAAATGAAATAAACAGTGCTTTAGGTTTTTCAGGAAGATGTATGAACAGTGATATTCAGATAATATAAGTAATAACCTACCACAGAAATTGAACAAAGTAATCAAATGTAAAATAACCCTGCTCTAAACATAAATACAGACAAATCCTTTTTAAAATTACAAATGTTATTAATTCAAGAGCCGTTAGTGATTTTAGCTGTCTTTTGTTCTGATTAACAATAATGACTGCAGCAAACTTATTAGGCTGCTGTCACTTTAAGAGCTGAATGGATCCAATAAACTGTTACATGTGTGTTTTCTTTCTCAACTGTTTACATTCACTTAGGATGTGTTGTGTTTACGAGGATACTTACCAAAACGGCATTTCGACATATTTGTGTTTGTTTAGGTGTATCTGAAGCCCACAGTATAGTTTGCTAATTTATTCACCCTCAAGTTATATTACAAAAATGTCCTGGCTAATCCAATCATTATAATGGCAGTAGAAGGTAGCACAATTTCATTTTCGGGTAAACTATCCCTTTAAGTTTGGATGTGAAGGTAAGGAATGTGCGCAGGACGAAATGCGGTAGCGGCATAATCATTTTACATCGATTATCTTGTTTTCATAATTGTTGGAAGCCAAATTTGAAATTGAAAAATAAATTACAATTACTTGCACAACCCTATTATATAAACAAATTAATATTAAAATATGAGAGAAATAAACAAATTCACAAAAATCTCATTATCACAGAATACAAGCAACTATCATAAACAAATCAAATACATTCTGAGAAATTACTCTTAGATATATAATCAAATCTGCATTATAATTTTGAGCCATTGTCTATCTGAAATATGAAGACGGCCTATATTTTCATTATGTTTACTTTACAAACAGTACAATCTCTGAACAAATGAAACATATCAGTTTAAAAGAGAGAATAAAGGCATAGTTACTTTTTTGTCCATTCTTC
Source organism: Gobiocypris rarus (assembly GCA_023029165.1). NCBI lineage: Eukaryota > Metazoa > Chordata > Actinopteri > Cypriniformes > Gobionidae > Gobiocypris > Gobiocypris rarus. The sequence continues at coordinate 13,153,269 of CM040916.1, read as the reverse complement.
TTTGACTTTTCGGTCTACACCATTGTCTCTGTGTATCAGAATGATTCATTGTGTCATTGCACATATATATTTCATTTGTGGAAGACATGATGAAATATGTGCGCATACACGGTGCTGGGTCATGTTTGCAGCAGGAGAGTAAGTGAAATATGTACATAAAAACCTGAAACGCGCTTAATCAGGTGCAGATATGAACTGTGATCAGCGTGTTGTTAAACATTTCGGCGTTCCGTGCAGAAATACATTTTATAGCATTTTGATGGGGTGAAAAAAAAGCACCATTTTTGTGTGTCCCTTTAAATGCAAATGATCTGGTGCTCCAAGCTTCAAGAGCTCAGGGTCAGGTCAGGACAATCTCATGCACTGAAAATGTCAGAATCGGACATTTTATAATAATGCCTACAGAGACAGAGAATATATACTGCATAGAGATAGAACACAAATAGTTTAGTTTAATTACAGTTAATTGTCATCTAGCTTTTATTCACTATACAAGACTGTTATAGCGGACCCCATCCAAATGATGGATTAAACTGAGTTTTATGAAGTTTATTGTACATCACACAAAAGATGAAGCGTCTGTTTTCAAATGAATAAAACACAGTACAAGAAGTGTGCATTAAGTTTAATCCATAAACTCTCTCTCCCTTGCATTATTATCAGCATACATAGCGAATTACACAGAAACACTTGTTACAACTAACAGTAAACAAATATATACAGACCTTATGTCTTTTCAGGGGGTGCCTAATAAACTGGTGAAATTTATATACGTAAAACAACTCTGAGGAACTGTAATAAAGTGTGCGCCAGTATCGCTCCATGACCAGGCGACTATAAGCGAAGTGGCATTGTTACAGTCAGTGTAATTATAAATTCAAGTACTGAGTAGTATTAATTAACTACATGTACTATATGTTAGGATTGGGGTTTGGTTGAGAGTTAGTTGTAGGGGTGGGAATCACAGGTCAGCACAAGATACGATATCACAATATTTTGCCCACGATAACGATATATCACGATACCAGCGATTCTGTGACAGACGATATATTGCAAGAAAATCACTCACAATATATCACAATATCATTTTGTAAATGGAAAAAAGTGTCAAAAAGGTCATGATCATGTATTTCATTATTAAATCTAAATAATTTAATATTTTTTGAAATAGCATTAAAGTACAGAAAGTGCATATAAAGCCATCAAACAGCCATGAGAGAACAGTTTTCTGTGAATAAATGATTTTTAATAAAGAAAGGTCACTATCTCTAACTTATTCATAGCAGCAACATTTCATATTTGGAAATTGCAAAATTACATTACTAAAAAATTGGAAAAAAAACACCCAGTATAAAACCTTATATAATAAAATATAGGTCACATCTGAGTACCAAGCGCGTTATCCAATCAGGAGCCTGCTTGCTGCTGTCACATGGTCAAGTGACATGATGAGAAACCCTGCATAATTAAAAATACTGATATTTTGTCACTAAATGTAGTTTTTAATGCTTTTCAGTTAATAATGTAGTTGTTTAAAGCGAACATGTGTGGTTTATTTATAAAGACAGCGCCTATTTAAATAAAATAATCTTGCATTTTTGGAGTTGTGAGATCCAGGCGATCACCGGGTGCTCAGCGCTCGTTAACCCGGGCGAGAGCAGCCTTTCCTCAACCAGTCCTTCTAGCATTTGCCTCTGGCACGGATGTCTCTGTAGTGGTTAAACATGACATATAATTCGTCTTGTGCACATCTAATGGGCGATCTTTGGGCTAATAAATCTATTGTTGCCTAACAAATCATTTTGACTGAGGGCAAAGCTAAGTTTCATAACTTTAAACAAATTTTTTGCAGTGACGATAATCTAGGTAGGGCGTTGGCTGAACCACATTTGTGTGGCTGTTAATGCTTAATATTTTTTTATGAAAATGAAAAGAGGCAGAGTGGTGTTTTATGACATTTTTCTCCTGGAGCGCCTTGAACGCGCATCTATTTTGCTTTAAATGCTCGATTTCTACGCGCATCCAATTCGCTGCGGATGCGCGAATGGATTCAAAATGTTCACGCGTCAAAACTAGACGCGATTTTGATGCTGTATTCGCGCTCGGTGAAGCGCCACCACATGAAGTATGGGGGTACTGCCACTCCGGGAAGCCAAAGCGTTAAACAGCCACAATGTAGATTTAAATATTTGGATAAAATATCGATACTTGGGCACAGTGCATCGATAACGTCTCGCGGCCGGAAATATCGCGATAAATCGGCATATCGATTTTTTTTGTCCCACCCCCTAGTTAGTTGTATGTAATTATGCATAATTTGCAGTCATTACTATTGTAAGTAACCAAGAAATCTAATCAAATTACCAAATTGTTTTAAACATTTTTACATTTATTCCAAAATAATAACTAAAGGCAGTAACAATATTTAAACAATATATTTTATTTGCGAACTTACATTCAGCAGATCTATTTAATAGTCAACTTGTTGCTTGGTTAACACTGGTCACAGAGAAGATGTCCCTTTAATTTCTCCAAGCTGATCGCTCACTAAAAACCCCCACCGTCATCATATTTTCAAGCCATTTCAAGTTTGATTTAAATATTATATCAAAGCAGTGATATCTAAATGGCTGTGTTGTTTACTTACTTTTTAATTAGTCTTCCCATTAATGCCATCATTTTGCTCATTCAGAATGATTCACAAATGTGCACAAAAACGAGAGGTGGGATTTATTGCACAAACCAATCGTATCCAATCATAACCAATCATATCCAATCATAGCTCTCTCACGTGACTTTCCTCCATTCATTCTCAATTACCCCCCACCAAACCCACCACACGTTTTAGGGGGTTTGTTAAAAGTCAATGGGCTCAGGGGAGGCAAGCCTCCCACTGTTACTTTACCAGTGGGTGTCACTGTTGGACAGGTACGTGATCATTTTGTACTAGTACTAGGCAGTGGCGTAACTTTGCTTTGAAAAGTGGTGGGGACACTGCACAACTCGTTTTGCTGTGTGTTTATTTAATAACAGAATTTACTTGTGGACTGAGTTCAGAGTTGGAAATGCACTTCATTTTCACTTTGATGTAGGCAACACATGCATTACATTAACAAATTATTCTATAAACATCCAATAAGCAAAACGTAATATTCAAAACACATCTAACTGTATAATATCAATCAAAATATGCAAGAAAATATGACGAAGTTTCATTTGCCGCGTTTCCATTACATATTTGCACAAATTTATAAATATTTAACTTATACATATAGCGATATTTTCTAAATGTCGATAAAAAAACTATTACGAAATGATTGCATTTCCATTACGCAATGTTATGCGACTAAAACGTTTTTTTTTATGTCATTCAAAAAATGATGCCACATAAGTTAGTAGGTTTATGTGAATCCCAGCCACCACAATAGCCATTATTTAATGGAAGGAGACATAGGCCTGTTATTCAAGCATTTATTAAAATTAAAAGAGGGAAATGTTTGAATTTGTATGGTGGTAACTTTTCAGTTTTTTGTTTTTGTTTTTTTAAACCATTTCGTTATTTTGGCTTGAAATTTTGTTTGTTGAAAATATAAACTGATTTTAGAAATGCTTTTTAAATGAAAAACTTTGTGTTTAATAAACAAAATACATTTTTGAAATTAAGACAGCGTTTGGACGGAGAGCAGCGCATGCAAAATAACCTGTTTCCTTAATCCACGGCCCTTGATATTGTGAGTCTAGGCCTACACAAATAAAAGTAGACAGTTTATAGTTTTAAATTATGTCTTGCTCTTATCTGTATGGATAAAAATGACGGAGCGTTCTGAGTCGTTTCCACTTTCATAAAGGAAAAAATCCATCAGAACGCGTCGCACCTGCGCTTTCATCAGACAGAGGGTGTTAGAAAACGTAGCCTATACTGTTTCGTAGGCGATGTTTAACTATGAGCCTACACTATTATTATTTTTTAATTTCATATGTTTCATAATTATCATAATTTCATATTGATTATGAAACGTGAGCACAACCTTCTACACAAACCTTGGCAATAGAATCGCCATTGGCTAGTAATTTTTTGTTGTGTTTCGTTTAGTCACCAGACTGATATAGGCTATATACCTACTTTTCACAAATATATCTAGTATAGAAACATGGAAGTGTGACAGGCACATAGTATGCTAAATAAATTCTCTAATGTGGTTAAAGGTCATTTTGTACACAGCACAATACAACATATGTCCTTATTATGATAAAATATATGTCGTTTTATGGCGTATGTGGCTGGGATGTAAATAAACCTAACAACCTTCGTAGCATATTTTTTGGAATGACTTATCAAGAGAGGGAAAAATGTTTTTAGTGACATAACATCAGTTAATGGAAACGCCGTCATTTCGCTATATTTTTTCTATCGACTATTAAGAAATATCACAAAAGTTTTGCGTAAATCTGTAATGGAAAAAAGCTTCAGACCGGCGGAAAAAAATGTGTTAAATGAATGAATTCGATTATGAAGAATGACGATTTGTAGATCGTGCTTTTGCTTTTATACACACCTTCCGCAATCTATTTTTCAGTTACTTTTAAAAAGTGGTGGGGACCATATCGAGCCTGGCAAAAAGTGGTGGGGACATGTCCCACCCGTAAGTTACGCCTACGCCTTTTGTAATATTTGCGACATTGTATCTAAATGCAAAGCTGAAGGCAGGTGAACGGACAGCATAATCTCATGCATAATAAAGTGCAGAGATTGGATTAAAAGCTCATTCTCATGAACAAATGGAGAGAAAGACAAGCACAGAAACTGATTACGTAGACTCATTTACTTTGCTTATTCGAGTGAATATATTTTTGCAGGAATTTTCTGCGGGAATGAGTAAAAATATGCGCAATAACCGCACAGAAATTCAGAAATTTCAGAAATAACTGGCATTGTGTGTTAGTTAGGAAAGATTTGCTTATAGATATGACGTTCATTCTATTCACCGAGATCAGTGTCCTTATGTTTTATTAACAGTTCACGTTAGTATTGTGTATTTACCACGGTAACTGTAGTTTCCTTAATCTTAACCCGAAAAACCACCTCATTTTCACTTTGTGTATTTTTCTATATTTTCTATATTTTTGATGACTGTCGTTGCAAATACAAACTTACAAATACAAACTTACTAACTTTATTGTACTTTTAAAAACTAGTTAAGTAATGTGGGATGGTTTTTGTGACATAAATTAGCCTGGATCAGATTCCTAAATATTTGGGTTGTGGCTTAATTAATGAGAAATTTCCTTAATGGGAAAATGTAGGTACCAAGGCCAAATCATTTGAGAATCACTGCTGTACAGGATGTGTAAAAGTATGCATTATGCATATCAATCAGCAGTATGCTACATGCTGCATATCAAACAGTAGCATGCTATGCTCAAGTTACATTTAGCCAAGAGAATCCAGTTATCACCTGGATATAATAACAGTTTGTTTGCATATCCAGTTGTCTGATTCTGGAGTCAAGAATGGAAGATCAAGTGCAAGTGCATTGTGGGATACAGAATCTCACACAATATGCTTAAGTTAGCAAACGTAGGACGTTGTTTGATTATTCAAGACAGAGAAAATGCATACTACACATAACATACATAATACATATTGCAGTATGTAGAATGATAGTATGAGTAGTATAATAGTATGCTGTCCTTAACATAGCCTTCATGTGTAACCTGAAGTTACAGTATTGCATCATGTCGCAAGCGCTTGCACACAAAGTGCTCCTTTAAGGGGGAAGGACGGGAATGTCTCTCCTCCTCTCAGTCTCCTCGGTTTTCCTTCTCTTCGCTTGTACTTCCTTTGCACTTGCCGTACACAGCTCCTCCCCTTGACCAATAGAGCAAAATGGGGAGGAGGGGCATATTACCCTGCTCAGGCAGTTTCAGCACCGCCACCCTTGTCCTGTCCTATAACACTTCTCTGAACACTGAGGCATGACACATTATATGTATATATATATATATATGTCGTGCGGTCGACATGTGGTCCGGTGACAAAGGGTGGCCACATGTTTCCCAGCCTAAAGCGGGCGGTTTTACTCTTCTTAAACAACTTAAATTATTTTTCATATTAGAAATAAAACACAAATACTAACTAATAGAAAGTGACACGACTTTAGTTCTGTGGCAATTTAAAAGACATGTGTCTTAATGGGCAGATTCAAATCAATCAAATGTCTATTTTTTTTATCTGTTACCCATATGCTCCAAAAAACAACCAAAAAAAGAAAACCAAAAAAAAATGTTATAAAATTTTTTTGTTGTTGTTATATATCTTACTATGTATTGCTCACCTTAGTTTACTTAATAAACAAGAGAATAAAGTTTGTCAAATATGATTTATTATATTTCAGTTGATTGTATACTCTGAAATATATTTTTGTTTCAAATTGTGGTTATCATCATTATCAACTAAAACCATAAAAAAATGTCATTACTTTAAATAACATTAACTGAAATAAAATAAAATATAAAAATGACCTTATTTTATTTCAACCTATTGCCAATGCAACATTTCTCATTGTGGTTTAGTTTTAAGTATTAAAAAAACTTTTTTTTTAATCTTAAAACTATATAGCCATATAAAAAAAAAGTTAAATGGTGTATGTCTATTATTATGTAAAATATATATACACACACATACCTTTTTTTTTTTTTTTTACAAAATCATACACCCAAATTACTAAAACTAACTAAAACGTAATTCAAAATATTAACAATAAACTATAACAGTACACCAATTATACTAAAATAATACTTTCAAATATGATTTATTACAGTAAAAATATATTTCTATGAATTAAATTACCGTAAAACATTAGTATTATTAAAATGCCCTCATACAAGGTAAAAAATTGCCTCTAAAAAACTATTTCAAATTTTATAAATGACAAACGCAAAAAAAAAAAAAAGTTTTGCATGCAGTGCAGTAACAACAGGAAAAGTTCTGGAGAGAAATCTGCAGTTAACTGTAAAATAATGTTTTGGAACTGAAAATAAGGGACTAAACTTAAAACCTTTTGCCTATATCCAGATCCTTGACCATTACACTGCCACTACTCCAGGGTCCGTCAAACAGCCTCCAAACTATTCCTGAAGCATCACCACTTAGCCACACACACAACACCGCCCATTATGACATGTCTGTGTGAGAACCCAGTGGGCATAGAGAAAACGCAGCAAAAGCTGGCAGTGTAACCGACATTAACCAAACACACAGAGAGGCGCTTGTGCACATTTTCATACAGGAAAGAGATGAACCCAGATGAACCTGAAGAGCCTAGTATACTCGAGCCACCGCTTTGCACAACGCCACTGCATATTTTCCTCAGTCACACATGGGCTAACAAATATAATCACTTATTTAGACAACCAGTACTAGTCTTATCAGATCTCAATGACCCTGATCTCAAGTACCAGACACAGAAAGCGTGATACAGACTTGGTGAAAGTGGACATCCATGTCACAATATCTGCAAACAAAGAGCACAAAGCATCTCTGACCTTATATTGTGCAAGGTTCCGTCCAGGCTGTCAAACCCCATCTCATAAGTGCTGTCTGAACTGACAGAGGAGGGTGAAAGGGAGCGTGCATTCTCCTCCAGCTGCAGGTCCAGCTTCCCTGCGGTCTCATCCTCAGAATTGTCCTCGGACACAGAGCCCACAATGAAGTGAGAGTGCAGTGCAGCCACAGCTGGAAGCTTCTTCTCGGTGGAGTCCTGCTCTGCCATGGGTAGGCCACGCTGACAGGCTGCAAGGACTAGGGGAGGAAAGAGAAGATCCATTTGTTTGCATTTAAAACCACACACAAGTTACTAGAGCAAATAAATGATTTCTTAATTAAATATTTTACTTAACTATATATATATATTTCCAATGAACAGATGACAAAAACAAGGATAATGTGATGCAAATGTGTATCTTGCATTTTACTGTCACAACATTTTAGAATCAGTGTTGAAACTAACTCTTTACAAAGTAATTAATTACTGTAATTGAATTACTTTCCCCTTGAAAAAGTAAGGGATTACTCTTAATTTTTCTATAATTTAATTACAGTTACTTGCATTACTATATAGACTATATAACGTCTCGGTTACATATGGTAACCCTCGTTCCCTGAAGGAGGGAATGGAGACTTACGTCAGCCGTGACCGACTGAATTCTATATAAAACAACAGTGGATTCATCAAAGCAATTTATAAGAAATCTAATGTTAAAATGGAAGTTATGTAACTTTCATTTAAATATTTTGATCAGTTCATTTCATGTATATCCTTGTTGTTCAACTTATCAAGATTGATATGGGATTTAGAAGGGAAATAATTATTAAGTAATGCAATATTTTTTAGAGAGACTATTTAGTACAGTAATTCATTACTGTTTAGAGTAACTTGTCCAACTTGGTGGTAACAGATCTGTTCTTCCGTATTGTGACATACATCTGACTGAAACAGATTATCGAGAGAATAATAAAAAGGAGGGTCAGTTATCCATTGGTTGTTGATTGGATGGAGACAGATCTAAATTCGAACTTGCAGTTGATTGTAAGAAAGGCCGATGTTTAAAAAAAAAACTAAATGATTGGAGAAGTCCTGCATACGTCATCAGAAGGCCGTCTGCATTTTTACCAGATTAAGACATTTTGATTAAAAATTACGAGCTTAAATGTATGCATGGAAAAGTCGTTCATAATAAGATGCATTTAGAAAATATATTTTCGGACTCAGATTTCCATTTCAAGTTTAATAGAAAGCAAACTCACAGTATCGCTCGGTAATGATATTTTGATATATATTGGAACTGAATGATTACCATATTCATATATACCATGGTATTTATTTTGTTGTCAGTAAGGTGCCATTATAATAACACTGTTGGTGTTAAACAAGATATGACTGACAAATATGTCACCATGTATGTTCGTAATTCAACAGGGTACATTCTAGAACTGCATGTTGGAACTTGCTTTATATTCATGAAATATGTGTAAAGCAAAAGTCGCTCTCAAAGTCATGCCTTACTAGAAAAGAGTAATTTTAATATAATAGTTTTAGTTAACAACACCAACACTGACACATGACTATACTACAAGTAGCATTATATTTACATGGGGTTTTTTTTGGTACTTATTTGTAAGTACCAAAGCTCTATGGGCATAGTGCCATAGTATTGTTATGTTTTTGACATGTAAGTTATTATGTCTTTGATTTACCATGCCTATCGAAGCGCAATACATATCATCCATGTATCACGTCAATGTTACAGCACAAGTTCTGTAGCAGTAGCGTTACTGTATGTTACCCGTTTTGCGAACCTGCCTGATTACTGTACCTGGATTTAGCAACTTTCCTACAGGACTGACACATGTAATATATATATATATATATATATATATATATATATATATATATATATATATATATATATATATCTATATATATATATATATATATATATATATATATATATATATATATATATATATATATATATATATATAACCGCACCTCATCCAGCCTGATGAACCTGATGAACGAGTCTCTCGCGGACCCTCAACTATGTGCAACACTCCTTTTTAATCATCTAACACTTACATTTAGCTCATTTTTACTCAGTCCATAACCAGTTGCCTTAAATCCGTTTGACAGAAATATTGTCATCATCTTTTAAACATGTGAACTGCCGGTCTCAACTTATACTGAGAAACAAACTAGCACACATGCTAACTCATCATACCATCACAAACCCTCCTGCCATATGATCTGCGTAGGTTCGCCAGCAAAATTCGCTGTTGATATTTTATAAATCCATCCAGTAACGTTATATGCAGTGTCGTGTGCAGCGCTAGTTACCAGGCACTCGCTCCCAGTAATAAGCTTATGTAAAGTTACTCACCGTGCGAAAAGAGTCTGCAAGCAATTCTGATGTATGTAAACGGACGTTATAATATCGATTGAATGAATTCCCTCCTAATTGAAAGCCATCTCCTCTCCGGTGATGGCTAATAGGCTATATAGCAGCATAATGGTACAGGCTGTGTAGTTCCAGCCTCTTTGACAGCAGCATCACGGTGGTGTGATGCGAGGGGGGGTTACTTCTGGACGTCGTCCTTTGACCTCAACGATGCAACCACTCACGCTTCCTCAGTGGACCAATCGTATTGCGCGCTTTGGTCGGGGCGGGTTTACGCATGCAAATAAATGGGAAGGTGTGCCCAATGATTTGACGCTTCGTTAGACACGTGTTTTGTCATAGAATGTCCTGAGTGCAAAACTTCACATTTTTGCTTTAGGAAGCAATGTCTGAAAGTTGAAAAATATTTAAGCCTATAGCATTTTTTCATTATTAACAGAGCTTTGTGTTTGCTCGCATGTGGCTAGAAGGGTTTCTATGGTTTCTGTGCAGTTGTTAGATGGGGCAAAGGCAGATCGGTTCCCTAGTTTAGCATTCAGTGCACTGACTAGTGTCCCATTGTCAGAATCATTCTAGTGTGCTAAAACTCTTGCTCCCTAAAGATTAGAAGGCTGCAGTGATGATGTATTTTTGTAGGCCAACCCGAAAGTTAGCATTACTGTGGAAATTTATGATTCTTACTAGTTTTTTCATTGTGATAATCTTCACCAAGTCAACATAACTTATTAATTTTGATGCGTAAAAACAATAACCAAAAGTAAAAAAGCTAAATGTGAACTACACCACAGTTGCATGACTTCTGTGTCACCCACCACTAGCCTACTTGTGAAAACACTTTCCCTGAAAGTCAGTGTTAGAATAGTTTTTAGAGTGTGGAAACACAAAGAAGCTGTAAAAGTGAACCATTAAGAAGACAAGTTTACTTGATCGATGTGATGACCAGTGATCGAAGTGCACTTCTATATTTGAATCTGTAACGAACCCTAATTTTTCTTGCATACCGGCACTTCTCACATGTTGTCGGTACTCTGACATATATATATATATATATATATATATATATATATATATATATATATATATATATATATATATATATATATATATATATATATATATATATATATATATATATATATATATATATATATATATATATATATATATATATATATATATATATATATATATATATATATATATATATATATATATATAAATATAAATATATATATATATAATAAATATATATATATATATATATATATATATATATATATATATATATATATATATATACACTTAAAGGATTATTAGGAACACCATACTAATAGGCTACAGGTCATTCTCAAAAAATTTGCATATTGTGATAAAAGTTCATTATTTTCCATAATGTAATGATACAATTAAAATGTCATATATTTTAGATTCATTGCACACCAACTTAAATATTTCAGGTCTTTTATTGTTTTAATACTGATGATTTTGGGATACAGCTCATGAAAACCCAAAATTCCTATCTCAAAAAATTAGCATATCATGAAAAGGTTCTCTAAACGAGCTATTAACCTAATCATCTGAATCAACTAATTAACTCTAAACACTTGCAAAAGATTTCTGAGGCTTTTAAAAACTCCCAGCCTGGTTCATTACTCAAAACCGCAATCATGGGTAAGACTGCTGACCTGACTGCTGTCCAGAAGGCCATCATTGACACCCTCAAGCGAGAGGGTAAGACACGGAAAGAAATTTCTGAACGAATAGGCTGTTCCCAGAGTGCTGTATCAAGGCACTTCCCACAGGAAGTCTGTGGGAAGGAAAAAGTGTGGGAAGGAAAAAGTGTGGCAAAAACGCTGCACAACGAGAAGAGGTGACCGGACCCTGAGGAAGATTGTGGAGAAGGACCGATTCAAGACCTTGGGGGACCTGTGGAAGCAGTGGACTGAGTCTGGAGTAGAAACATCCAGAGCCACCGTGCACAGGCGTGTGCAGGAAATGGGCTACAGGTGCCTCATTCCCCAGGTCCAGAAACAGCGGCAGAAGCACCTGACCTGGGCTACAGAGAAGCAGCACTGGACTGTCGCTCAAATTTTGCATGTCATTCGGAAATCAAGGTGCCAGTCTGCCAGAGTCTGGAGGAAGACTGGGGAGAAGGAAATGCCAAAATGCCTGAAGTCCTGTGTCAAGTACCCACTGTCAGTGATGGTCTGGGGTGCCACGTCAGCTACTGGTGTTGGTCCACTGTGTTTTATCAAGGGCAGGGTCAATGCAGCTAGCTATCAGGAGATTTTGGAGCACTTCATGCTTCCATCTGCTAAAAAGCTTTATGGAGATGAAGATTTAGTTTTTCAGCATGACCTGGCACCTGCTCACAGTGCCAAAACCACTGGTAATGGTTTTGGCACTGTGGGTTTGGCACTGTTTACTGACCTGTTTACTGGCAATGGGTTTGGCACTGTTTACTGACCATGGTATTACTGCTCAATTGGCCTGCCAACTCTCCTGACCTGAACCCCATAGAGAATCTGTGGGATATTGTGAAGAGAAAGTTGAGACGCAAGACCCAACACTCTGGATGAGCTTAAGGCTGCTATCGAAGCATCCTGGGCCTCCATAACACCTCAGCAGTGCCACAGGCTGATTGCCTCCATGCCACGCCACATTGAAGCAGTCATTTTTGCAAAAGGATTCCTGACCAAGTATTGAGTGCATAACTGATCATCATTACTTGAAGGTTGACTTTTTTTGTATTAAAAACACTTTTCTTTTATTGGTCGGATGAAATATGCAAATTTTTTGAGATAGGAATTTGGGGTTTTCATGAGCTGTATGCCAAAATCATCAGTATTAAAACAATAAAATAACTGAAATATTTCAGTTGGTGTCCAATGAATCTAAAATATATGAAATTTTAATTTTATCATTACATTATGGAAAATAATGAACTTTTATCACAATATGCTAATTTTTTGAGAAGGACTTGTACTGTGTTTGACCCCCTTTCGCCTTCAGAACTGCCTTTATTCTACGTGGCATTGATTCAACAAGGTCCTGAAAGCATTCTTTAGAAAACTTGGCCCATATTGATAGGATAGCATCTTGCAGTTGATGGAGATTTGTGGGATGCACATCCAGGGCACGAAACTCCCGTTCCACCACATCCCAAAAATGCTCTATTGGGTTGAGATCTGGTGACTGTTTTAGTACAGTGAACTCATTGTCATGTTCAAGAAACCAATTTGAAATGATTCAAGCTTTGTGACATGGTGCTTTATCCAGCTGGAAGTAGCTATCAGAGGATGGGTACATGGTGGTCATAAAAGGATGGACATGGTCAGAAACCATGCTCAGGTAGGCTATGGCATTTAAACGATGCCCAATTGGCACTAAGGGGCCTAAAGTGTGCCAAGAAAATATCCCCCACACTATTACACCACCACCACCAGCCTGCACAGTGGTAACAAGGCATGATGGATCCATGTTCTCATTCTGTTTACGCCAAATTCTGACTCTACCATCTGAATGTCTCAACAGAAATCGAGACTCATCAGACCAGGCAACATTTTTCCAGTCTTCAACTGTCCAATTTTGGTGAGCTTGTGCAAATTGTAGCCTCTTTTTCCTATTTGTAGTAGAGATGAGTGGTACCGGTGGGGTCTTCTGCTGTTGTAGCCCATCCGCCTGCCATGTGATTGGTTGATTAGATAATTGCATTAATGAGTAATTGAACAGGTGTTCCTAATACAGTATATATATATAGTATATATATATATATATATATATATATATATATATATATATATATATATATATATATATATATATATATATATATTTATATATGCTACTCAGTGAATTAAATGTGCAACGGATGAGGTTGGATGATAAATGTAGTAAATACTATTGCTTAAAACTGTATTGTCAGAACTGCCCAGTCCTGCAGATTTGCCTTTTACAATGTTAGGAAGATCAGACCCTTCCTTTTGGAGCAAGCTACACATCTCCTTGTCCAAGCTCTTGTTCTATCCAATATTGTAATGCTCTCTTGGCAGGCCTTCCAGCATGCATTGTCAAACCTTTGCAACTGATCCAGAATTCAGCTGCAAGAGTGGTCTTTAACAAGCCGTCACACCTCTGTTCATCAATTTACACTGGTTACCAATAGCCACTTGCATCAAATTGAAGGCACTGATGTCTGCCTACAGAACAACCACTGGCTCTGCACCCTATACCTAAACTCACTAGTAGCAGCTCCTTGTGGTTCCATTCAAAAAAGAGGCACACAATCACTTTCACTGACCTTTACCTCGACTGTTCCTTGTTGGTGGAATGCCTGCCTAACTCAACCCGAGCTGCTGAGACTTTAGCCATTTTCAAGAAACGTTTAGCCATTTTCTTTTTCATCAACATGTGACCTTTTAATACTGACTTACTATTCTGTTCTATTTTGTGTCTATTTATTTATTTAATGCTACACTGTGTGATATTTTCCCCCATCTAGCGGTGAAAAGGTGTATGACCATCCAGTGAATATTAGTTTCTGTTCCTCTCAATTCCGATTTCGTTTTAACTCCAACGGTGGCTGATTTAGTCCAAGATTAATATGGCTTCCAGTTCGATCAAGTTATAAGGTTACTTTAGAAAACTATTATAATTTGCAGTTATTTAATTTGTCAGTTAACATATAGGTTATGACATTTATGTAAAATGAATAATAGTTTTACCTTTTCGTTATTTTTTACCATTTCATTGCTAACATCAGCGATCAGGTTCCCAGATGAATGCAAGCTAATCTTAGTAAAGTAACTTTTATCTGTGCTATCGTTATTCTGTATATTGTACGACATCACTAGCGTGAGGCAACGTTTACATTGTAGGCTATATCAGTCTCAAGCAATCCCCCTCTTCACATTCGACACGGTGCCATCGAGTGTTAAAACGCGAAAGGCGAAGCTTAAATTTACGGGTATGTCCCTCTTTGGCTAATGTACTTTCAAGATTGAGGGTCAACAGGGCGACGCGCATTCGAACCCCTCACCCGTTTGTATTTTCAATGGCATATTATACACTTACGAGAATACTTTATTACTTGAAAGAAGTAAATATACATTAATGAGCACATATATTTTTGAAAGAACTAAGTGTTTTTAGCTAAGAATAAACTAAAAAAGTTACACAGTGTAGCTTTAAAAAAAAACAACAACAACAAAAACATGCGCATTGTATGCAGGCCACAATGTACGCAAGCCACAGTGGTGTAAAATATTTGAATTTAAAATAGAATGTTTGTAATTAGTTAGGCTACTGTACTTAAGTATCATTTTAGCTACTTAGTACTTTGAATTTCAAAGATATTAGCAACTTTTACTTTTTGAATAAGTGTATATACCTTTTATTTCAATAAATTTTTGATGAGTGCAATTACTTGTTACAATCATAGACAGTAAAAGAAATGGACACAGCGATCCCATTGACTTCAACGGAGAGATTTTCATAGACAGTAAAAGATTGCATGTGAGCGTCTCCTCCTGCCTTAACGGTACTTTCTCTACTGTGCAACAGAGTCGCCTTGGTTATGACGCAATCGTTAGCCTATTTTTTTTTTTTTACAAAAACGGCTTCTACGAGACGATAGTGTAAGATACAAGGTAATGGAGCCTTTTATACATTGTCGTGTTTCTGTAGAAATAAACAATGGACAAATGTAGTCTTTAAACGCCTCGGATGTTAAGTTATTTACTGTCAAAGTGACACCAAAATGAATGTGAGTCAATGGGATGCTAACAGCAGGTGATGGCTTGGTTAGCAATGGCCGCCCCTATGGAAGGTACTTTCCGGGGGTAACCAAGGATTACCCCCTTGGTTACAATTTGCATGGCACCTAACTTTTTCTGCAGCAGTTTATTTCTGTTACAAAAGAAGCAATATTGCCATCTACATTGGAGATTGAAGATACTATATCTTACACATTTTGCCCTTCCTCACCCAAGCTTGTCAACAAGGATACGGTGCGTGAATGCGAGTGCATTGGCAGATATGAATTGTTGGTGTTTATGGTAGAGAAATGAACATTCAATTTACGGGCAACAGCTCCGGTGGACATACTGCAGTCAGCATGCCAATTGCACGCTCCCTCAAAACTTGCAACATATGTGGCATTATGCTTTGTGATAAAACTGCACATTTTTTGAGTGGCCTTTTATTGTGGCCAGCCTAAATCACACTTGTTCAATAAGCATGCTGTCTAATTAGCATCTTGATATGCCACACCTGTGAGGTGGATGGATTATCTCGGCAAAGGAGAAGTGCTCACTAGCACGGATGTAGACAGATTTGTGAACAATATTTGAGAGAAACATTTGTCTTTTTTTTTCTGTACATAGAACAAGACTTAGATCTTTGAGTTCAGCTCATGAAAAATAGGGGCAAAAACAAAAGTGTTGCGTATAATCTTGTTGAGTGTATGAGATGAGGACATGACTGCAGCCGGTGATGAGACCAAAACCAGCACATCCAGTTCAAGTAGGCTTTAACCATTTCATTTTATTTTTTGAGGTTCCATTTGTGCCAAATATGAGATGACTAATTTATCCATTATATTGAAGAGAAGTTTTTGAAGGATATCAGTTTGTTTATTTATGGCCTTTTTGAGAACTTGCGTTTAACTTTAAGGAACACTCCACCGTTTTTAGAAAAAGGGTTTATTCAACATCTTTCCTACATTTAGATATGTGGGCCAATGCATTTTTGTCTCAGTGCATGCATTGTTTTAGTTTGGCAGGGTCGCTAGCTTAGCTTAGCATAATGAATGGAATCCTATGTTGCCAGCTAGCATGTCCCGAATAAAAGTGATCCAAAAAAAACCCCACCTAATTACTTCTTGTGGCCTGCGTATTCACAACGAGTACAAATAGCCATGCCGATTAAGACTTGGCAGATATTAATTTTGGATTATATTTTGGGGAAGCACAGGTGAAGCACTGCCACGTGGGCACATAGATATCATGCAACACATGAAATCCCCTATTCACGCTGGTATGTTGACAGAAGTTGTGGGATTTCATGTGTTGAGTGTTTGTAGAGGTTTAGGAGACTGTTGTGTCAACCTTGATTTTTTTTAGCAATTTTGAGGTGTTCTGTTTTTGGTTTTTCACTGGCATGCCTCTTGAGTGTTGAGGATTAGTGCATCTTTGAGCCTACATTTAGTATAAGTAAAATACTTAAGTACTGTTAATAAGATGATTTTAGCCCTGATTCCTGTTTCCTAAATGTCCTGATTTAACTAAGGCCTAATCCTGGCTTAATCTAAGCCCTGTCTGTGAAACCAGGCCTATGACTTTTACTCAAGTGGTATTGGTGACTTGTAACGGAGTCATTACTTTTCATCTGTACTTTTACTCAAGTATGGTTCAGGTACTCTTTACACCTCTGTGACTAACTGGGATTTGTTACAGCACTAGCATATTGTTGCCCAATTGTTTGTTTGATTGCTTCTATTGTTCTCCTCATTTGTAAGTCGCTTTGTATAAAAGTGTCTGCTAAATGATTAGATAAATACAGACTCTGAACATTCCATGATAAACTTTATTTTTGGAAAATTCCTAATCCATTTTTGTACAATAACAGCCTTTGTCAACCCAACATATCAGATCCCTCACATTTTATTGGCACCCAGATAGTCATCATTGCACTTTAGAACATGTTTCTGATTTGCAAACAAATTTGCTGATTTGATCAGAGTATTTCAAAAGGTGCAACCTTGACCTGTTCGGCTCAAGTGCAGTTTAGACACAGAAGCTTGATATTGAGCCAATCATTTAATCGGAAACCATGAGGTATGAGTTTACATTGTGCAACATATTATAGAGTCAGAATCAAAATTCATGTTATTTAAATTCATCCCCCTTAAAGTCGGCATGAAACAGAAGTTTGGATTTTGATTTCATGGTGACCTTTAAATAAGGGCTATTAACACAAGCTCAAGATATTTTATCAAATTTTAATCAATGCCATTAAATAAATCAGTAATACCTTGTTACGGTATTTCATTTAAGCTTTTACTTGAAAAAGGTGGTTTCTAACAATCGGCTAAATGGGACTACAGAGTTGTTGTCGTCGTCATAAACTGATCTACTGCATGTACATCCTCATTGTGTTTATAATTGCAAACTATTCGACCTCAAAAGGGATTTTTTTTTATTTTTTATTATTATTATTATTATTTTTATAAATAGAAATGGTGATAACTTTAGAGTCATGTAACCTTGGTGTAGGCTAGTTTTTACAACCTAGGTTTAGGTTTTTTACTTTTGCCAAAATGTATTTAGGCTTCGAAATTCATAAACGGTGTGTTCATTTTTGAAGATTATCATGATAAGCAAAATGTGTAAGAATCATAAACCTTTGTTGGACATGGAGCTTATTTTCTGTAATAAGCCAAAAGCTAGTGGTGATGCTTTCATGTTGGCCTACAAACATCATCACTGTAGGACTATTAAATAGACAAAATGGAAAATTATAGTATAACACTTATGATAATTGGTGGTTTATCGTTCTGCTCTCTTTTTATTCTAAAAAAAGGTCTCTGATGCTGATCACACTGTATTCAAATATGTTTTGTGATTTTTATCATACATAATGTCGCGTACAATAAGACTGAATCTTTTCTCTCAGCCCAATGCTGTTCATAAAAAGAGAACTATCATAGGCTAGCATACAAGAATACATTTAATAATTGGTCAGTTAGATGTTTCCAATTCAGGTCATTTTACTTTCACACAGAATAATTCTTGAGTAATGTAAAACTGCGGCTGATATTTCATCAATGATCTTGATTTATTTGCTTTGAATTACTAAAGCATGAGATGTAGCAATGTGTACTTTGACAGATTGTACCTTTATCCTCACTTGAACATTTTTTTCCTACATGGCAACATAATGGAAGTATAAGGTCCAGTTTCAAATCCAGTTTATATATTTCATTTTCACAAACATGAGAATGCCACTGAACTAGACGCAATCTAATTTAGCACTGCCATCTGCTGGCTTTGTCTTCACACTACAGGTGACATTGAGGGTGCATCTCAATCAGCTCCCTAGTTCAGTAGTCATGGCACTGATCAGGGAGTCAGCTCATTGACTTATGTCCTGATCAGTGCCCAGACTACTGAACAAGGGAGCTGATTGAGACGCACACTGAGTGATTCACATGAAATAGTGTCTCTCTCATGGTAGCACTTGCCTACACACACACACAAAAGCTTGTTAAAAGCCAAAATAAAGTCAGTGATATTCTTTGCCTGTACAGAGTCTGACATTAAAAATAGATATAACTAAACTAATATCCAATATCATTATATTTTGAACATGAATAAAACCAAAATCTAAACCATACTAGCAACTAGTCAGACAACTATATAGACATAAAAAGAGGTATTATTAGACATATAAGAGGAACTATTGAACTATAACATATAGGCTAGTATACTAGCAGGAGAAATACGTGTTTGGCATTTTTTTTTTTTTGTAACCTGTTTTTTGGGACCCCAATGGTGTCTAGGTAAGATTTTTTGATGTTCCCGAGGTTGACTAATGTCCCAAGGGGTTCATTTGGCGGCCATCTTGAATTTATGTCATTGCGAGAGCCAAAAAAAAAAAAACCCCGCTGATTTTCAAAAATCTTGATCCACACAACATTCAAAGACAAATAAACCAACTTTTTCATAAAATTCTGACACCAGAAATTAAATGGAAGGTCACTGACATGGTACAACCAACCACTCTTTCTTTATTGGTGAAAAACAGGTAAATAACTAATTTTTGGCTCATAACAGTGTAACTTTTGCTATTTTGTTTAGCAAATTTAGTCTCATGAAACTAATTTATTCTGTTATAACAATTTCAAGGTTATTAAATTGATCACTATTAAATGGATCAATGACCATCATCAGACTCAGTCAGTCATGAGTTAAAGAAATCGCTTTTTAAGGACTACAACAAACGGCTGGAACACAAGCTTCCTCCAGGGTTAGTGAAATCACTAGCCCTGAAATGTACATAATTCCTGTCCCCTGGAACACACAACAAAGGGGGTGAGATTATCATGTTCTTGAAGTTCCGCCCCATGAGCAGCAGCTCGTTTGCATTTAAAGGGACACATAAAAACGTCATGTTTTTGCTCACCCTTAAAAAGTGACAATTTTAACATGCTATAAAAAATGATCTGTGAGGTATTTTGAGCTAAAACTTCACATACATACTCTGTTGCAACCAACCACCCCTTTAAACTTTATTTGCCACAACAAAGACATATAAAGCATACATAAATGTTTCACTTTGTGAAACGCAAGTGTTTCTATGTACACGCAAGTGTTTCAACTATGTAACAAGATATTTTTCTACAGTGTAAGTTTAAAAAAATTCCACATGTGTAGGCTAATAGCGGGGATGTTGAACATTAATGTTGAAATGTAAAGCTGTTTCCCAATCATAGCTGCGAGCAGTTAGCTACATCCAAGTCTTGAATGCGGCACGGTAATTAAAAGAGAGGGTTTAAAAGAGGGTCAAAAACAGGATAGAAAATAGCTTATTACTTCTAAATTAGGATGTTTTTGATGGGAAAAAAAAATCTTGAAAACATTATAAGTGGATCTCAGAGAACATTATATTAAAAAAATGCTGTTCATGACCCCTTTAACCCTTTCACGCATAGAAGTCACTAGTGGACAGCTTTTCAAAAATCATTTTCTTGCGTATGCATGCGCTTTGATGGCATAGTTGCACATCTCTACAGTAGACAAACACTAGTGCATCAACCTATACATTGCCACCAAGTGGTATGTATGTGGAATTTATTTTCCTCAAAACCAAGATGGTCAGAAATGCTAAGTATCAATCCATTCCTTCTATCCTATGAGACTTCCAGGTAAAAAAAGTAACATTGAGTAAAAAGGAGTCACATCATTAAAATATCAATACTTGATTTTAGATTGGGAGGAAATCTGATTAATCATCTGACCACTAAATTTGGACATCATATTGGACTGTTGCTATTACTGTTGGATGTTCTATTACTTTGACTGTTGTTCTGAAATACTTCATCTGCAGTAACCTTTTTTGGCTGCAAATAAATGTTTTTGTGTTATTAGAATGCAGTTTTGCAGTTACATCAAAAACGTAATGTGATTTCTTAAAGGTCACCTATTATGCTCCTTCTTACAAGATGTAATATAAGTCTCAGGTGTCCCCAGGTGTGCCTGTGAAGTTTCAGATTAAAATTCCAAACAGATCATTTAATTTAATATACCATTTTGAAAATGGCAATTTTGGGGTTGAAGAAAAGAGCTGTTCTGTGTGTGGCTCCTTTAATGCAAATGAGCTGCTGCTCCCCACCCGAGAGGGCGGAGCCTGTTCACAGCTCATTCACAGCAGTGAACACGGAATGAAAACTGAAACATGATATCTGTTTGTTTTAATGATCATCTCTTTTGCAGACACGTTCATGTGACATTGCAGTTCCCTTTCAGTCAGTACACTCCGAGTTACGTCAGTACTGACGAAATGGGGGTTTCGCTAGAAGCCAGCTGCCTTCGATCTTAATCAAAACGATCCAATGGCATGAAAATCCAAAGCCTGTAGGTTCTCGTCCACTCTCGTGGGCAAGGCCTATAGAGCTGTGGGCCAGACCGCGTCCGCTTTGCATGCTATGGCCATCCTTCAGGTCCACCAGGTCAAGGTTCTCAGAGACATGCACGAGCGCTGTGCTGACCCCACGTTGGTGCAGGAGCTGCGCGCGGCCACCGACCTCGGGGGCTATGGGTCAGGTGATGTCCACCTATGGCTCAACCTGGCCAAGATGCGTGAGGCTGACAGGACACGCTTCCTGAACGCCCCCATCTCCCAGGCTTGGCTATTCGGCGGGGCAGTCGAGGACTTTGCCCAACAGTTCTCGGCCGCACAAAAGCAGACTGAGGCCATCAGACATATTCTGCCCTGGCGGCCCGTCGCTGCTCCCATCCAGCCGCCGGCACAGACGCCTCAGCAGCAGCCTCCACCCGAGCCGCAGCGCGGAGGTGGCCGCAGGAAGGCCGCTCAGCCTGTCTAGTATGTCAAGTGTCGATCAACACTTGTGGGCGGGCCCTCTGCAGTGTGACGTCACACTGCAGGAATCTGGAAACAGCTTGTGCTGATACACCTCTTATGAATTATGGGTATAAAAAAAAAAAGAGTGGGTGAATTTTTACCATTATCGGTTGGTTGTGTACACACTGCCAACACACATTTATGTTCAAACACCTTATAAAAGTGAATTTTGCATAATAGGTACCCTTTAAAGTAACTGCATGTAGGATTTTGGCCAAAACTGGTACTGCAAACACTTTCAAATTACTGTAGAGGTGTATCCCCTAACCCCCTCCCCCTGACTCAAGGTTGGCAGATAGGCTGCAGGATCCAGCAGGAACGTAGGCTGCTACAAGGAGCTTCCAATGGCAAGTGAGTTTGGTTTTTTTTCTTTCTATTAATTATGTTTATGCTTCATGAGAGGTCTTTTAGGTTTCGTAAAGTTAGACATTTTTTATCCAAAAAGTGTGTAGCTGCAGCTGTGGTAGCTAGAGCAGAGCTGGCAACCCGGATGCCGAAACACTACCGACTTTGTGTTTGGTAGATAGGTGGAGGGTGGCGCTTCAGGCCAAAACACAACATGTCAACATCAACATCAGTTGAGGGCTGCAACTTCACTTTTAAAATGACAATATCCTGGCAGGAATACTGTTGTCAGTGATATAAGTATTTGAAATTAACATGATTTCTTAATGTCTAGTGACATATCAGGGCCATTTTATGATTAATTGTAATACATTCCTTACATACAGTTCCTTTAATATACGTTACTTTTAACGTATCACTTTACTCATTACATCAGAAAAGTAATCTGATTACGTAATGCACATTAAACTGTAATGCCTTACCTGTTACATCAAAAAGTAATCTGATTACGTTATGCATGTTATGTTGCATTTATTTATTTATTTTTAGAAGATATAAATAATTAATCAAAATCTGCATTTGATATTGTTTGTGCTTGAACTGAATGACATGAGTTTTCCTGTATTGTCTGAAACTGACAAGTGTATGAGCTCCACCTTACTGAGAACCGCAGACTTCTTTCCTGAAAAACATAATCACACTTAAAATCAATTTAAATTTGTGAAGTCATCAGCAAAATTCAAAGTCCACATCTCCATCAGATTTGCCACTGGAAGTTCAAAGCAGTTCTCAGTTTGAAGCACATGATCACAGCTTTTGCCCAGTTTTTTTCTGAATGTACTTCAGTCTTCACCACTTTTTTTTTTCCAGTAGAGGCCAGCAGAGACCACTGTTAACACAGGAAATGCTAACGTTTATTCAACACATGGTAATACTAAGTTTTAATCAATCAGTACTATTCTATCCCCATTAACAGACATTTTTGCTGTATTGATAGCTTATTTACCTAAATTAACAAGACCCATGAGAGTTGCACACTATCTTATAATAATATGAGATTTCAAGTTATTAGAGCTTGGTGGGTTTTATTAAATGACTAGATGCATGTATTTGCAATATTTTACACAACATGATCGACAGCTCAGTTTACTTGGAATAGTTCATACATAAATTAAGTGTAATTTATTTTTAAGATGTCTGAAGATGTCTGGCCATACAATGGGGTCGAATTTTGCACTCAACTATCTTTCATAATTGATACGTACACACTGTAAAGTTTAAAAAGCGACAACCGCATTTAACCCTTACGTTGTTTAAAACACTATAACACCTTTGATGTTTTGATTTTCCTGGCTTTCAAAAAATTGCTTGTAATTCGCTTGTTATGCTAATATCATCACCAAATATTGCATAACATTTCTTTGTCAACTTGTTCAATTAGGACAGGTTTTCTAATTCATTTTTTTAACTGATTGCTCTTAGGCCTCATTGATCTGAAGATAAATTTCATCCCTGTGAAAAAGAAAGCCTGTAATACTTAAAAGAGTTTGTTTGTGTACATGAACGTGTGCGCGTCTGGTAGCACGATATTGTTATTGAGGTATACTATATTGACTTTGACCAAGGTTTTGGGACGTCTGCCTTTACATGCAAATGAACTTTAATGACATCCCATTCTTAATCCATAAGGTTTAATATGGAGTCGGCCCACCCTTTTCAGCTATAACAGCTTCAACTCTCCTCGGAAGGCTTTCCACAAGGTTTAGGAGTGTGTTTATGGGAATTTTTGACCGTTCTTCTAGAAGCGCCTTTGTGAGGTCAGGACTTTGGTGTGGAGGAAATTGATTGGCCTGCACAAACTCGCTCATCCATGTCTTTGTGGAACTTGCTTTGTGCACTGGTGCGCAGTCTTGTTGGAACAGGAAGGGGCCATCCCCAAACTGTTCCCACAAAGTTGGGAGAATTAAATTGTCCAAAATGTCTTGGTATGCTAAAGAATTAAAAGTTATTTTCACTGAAACTAAGGAGCCAAGCCCAACCCCTCACACCATAATCCCCCCCTTCACCAATTTTTAAAATTTTCACAGTGTCCAGTCACGGCGTGCTTTACACCACTGCATCCGTTGCTTTGCATTGCACTTGGTAATGTAAGGCTTGGATGCAGCTGCTTGGCCATGAAAACTCATTCCATGAAGCTCTCTACGCACTGTTCTTGAGCTAATCTGAAGGCCACACAAAGTTTGGAGGTCTTTGACTGCAGAAAGTTGGCGACTTCTGTGCACTCTGTGCCTCAGCATGCGCTGACCCCACTCTGTGATTTTACGTTGCTGTTGTTCCCAATTGATTCCACTTTGTTATAATACCACTAAAAGTTGACCGTGGTCCGTGGAATATTTAGTATTGAGGAAATTTCACGAATGGACAGGTGACAACCTATCACGGTACCATGCTTGAATTCACTGAGCTCCTGAGAGCGACCCATTCTTTCACAAATGTTTGTAGAAGCAGTCTGCATGCCTAGGTGCTTGATTTGATACACATTTGGCCATGGGAGTGATTGAAACATCTGAATTCAATGATTTGGAGGGGTGTACCAATACTTTTGGCAATTGTATGTAAACATGAACATTATTAACATACTCCTCAGCTCTAAACGATTCTCTTATTTTGAATCTCCCCCATTCATTTTCAATGGGTGGTATTTTTTGACCAAGCTTAGATCAATGAGGCCTACAATCAGTATAAAAAAAAATTTAAATAAATACAAAACCTGTCCTAATTGAAAGAAAACAAGTTGACAAAAAGATCTGAATCCAAAATTTGGTGATAATATAGCATAACAAGAAATGTATATGCAATTTTTTAGTCTAAAACCACAAGTCTATGAGGGAGAGTTTTTTTTTTTTTTTGGTGAACTATCACTTTTAGTATAGAACATTAAATGAAACGTGGCAACATTGTGCATTACACGTCATTTTCCCTCAAAGCAGATGCCACAGACACCAATGAAAAGAATCTGTGTTGATGTCTTCACCCATCACACAGTGGAACATATTGCTTACTAGTGGTACAATGAGGCTGGGTGACTTTAGTTACACGTTCCTGTGGACTGGCAGACTGTAACAATGGCTACGGAGGCCCTGGTCCCTACATCTCTGTGATAAGGCCACGATCTGGTTTCACTCCATCCTGCTGGTGCTGATTGACATCCTTGAATGTGGCTTTTGATGCAAGGCTCCAGTTTAATTAAAGCATTTACCCAGAGATCTGCAGAGAGGTCTGCTGATAAATACTGAATGGAGTTCATCCACTGGTGTCCACGGCATGATGGGAACGGACTAGAACTTTGTGGAAGGATACAGTTAGGCAGAATTCTGAGTTTTGCTGTGTTTTAGGTCTTTTTATTAGGTCTGGGTGAGGAAAGTAATTCTGGATCAGAAAGACACTTTCTACCACGGCAAGCTCTGCCAACATGGTTGAGCCTCTGTGGCCTTGAGTAACGGGCAGTGTGAGATTTCACACGGTCGAAACATGGCACTGACTCTCTGGTGTCAGGGTGGCAGTGTTAGAGCGAGGCGGGATCAGCTCTCTATCCACTGGGGCTGATATCAGGGTGTCAGGCTACCTGTGTGGGCTTGCAGGAGTGTTATAAAGTCCCTGGCAATCCATCCGCCCGCTGGTGCGACCCCTGAACCCCATAGCCGCCTCTGAGCTTGAATGCTCACGGTTCCCTGTAGCTTTGAAGTGAGGCACTCTTGCAGTGAGCTTCTGTCCTGATGTGTCGGTGATGAAATCGATGGTGAAAGGGAAAGCTTAATGTTGACTTTGCTATCTGCATTCTGTGGCGACTGCTGCCCAACAACAATGTGTGCCGATAGTTTGTATGGCATCTGAGAGAGGGTGCTGAGGGGTGGATGGGCAGAAACAGGTAACAGATACCCTTCTGTCACCTGTTCCTTACACCACCACTGACAACAAGGACCCCCATTCACAACTCACCCTCCTATTCTTCCCTCCAACTATGAATAAGTAATCATTCCATCCAAGAGGCGGGCAGGGAACTTGGACCGGACCATTTCATGTGGCAGGCGCGGGTAAAGCGATCCCCCCATCATAGGCAACCAGAGCCGGAGAGGGCCTCTTTTTCAGCCGGTCTGTAACCCAACCTGTGGCTTTCGCTCTCTCTGTTTACCTGCTGCATCAGGCCGGCCCTTTATTTCAGTGAGTGGCAGCTCAGAGGGGCTCACTTTCACCTCTGTACTATGGCACATTGTAATATTTAATGGCAAACAAGCTTGAGGGGGAGCATGGGAAACTGGACCCTGCGTTTTCTACCAAGAAATAGAGGCTAAAAAGGCAGTTGTAGCATAACAAACATCGACGCGCAACATTTGTTTTGTACATGAAAATGTTACTCAGAGGTTTTAGGTTTATTTAATTTGAAGTGCTTGTACTAAATGTTACACTCTCCGATGTAAGAAAATAATCCCTGCTTTCTCTTGCTCTGGTTATCTTCGTTGATTTTCTAACAGAGTTTGCAGATTTTCTTTCAAACATATTGGTTTTTTGTGGATAGCGCATTGATTGTCAGCTACTTTAATATTCACATATATATCACCTTGGGATAAAACAAAATGTCAGCGGTCCCACTTATAGCTTTAACCATACACAAGACCAGGGGTTCTCAACTCAAATAAGGCTTTGGCGGGACAAAACATTTTTTTGGTGGTCGCCAAATAATATTGAATGCAGGAAAAACCCTGCACACGCTCCGAGGCCTCAGCACAGAACGTAACATCACTATTTTGTACAATACTGACAATTCCACAAGTTTATTTTAATCAAACTATACACTACCTCACCAGAACGCTACAGCAAAACTACTAACATTATATACTGTATAAACCAAATGGTTGAGCAAACCCCCACACTCAGAAATTGCATTCACAGGTAATGTTAGCTAAAGACAACAGCAGTGCTTTTTCGATCTGGTCGTTCAAGCTAACTAAAAATAATAATGTTATACTTACAACCATGCGTGATGATACACTTCGTCCTGTCTGGTCATATCCTTTAGATGCCGTACCGTGGTACGGGAACACTGTCCATGTTTTCCAAATAGTCATCTGGTCCAAAATGCTTTGAGCAAACACGCAATTTCTTGATTGAATCTAAGTTACCGGTGTTTTGATATCTAGGTTCAGAGCAGCCAACCATTGATTCTTTCGTTCCTTGTTTTTCATTGTTATCCTGTGAAACGTGATGGTAGAATACACCTTCGACTTACTATCACAGCCCTTTACAACACACAAAACCATGGCTAATTGCACAGGTAAATCCACTACCTAATTTGCCGGTTGCAACTCTGCATTATCTGCAACAACACAAACGTAGTGCCGGTCATATTGGGAGTTACCTATCTGAGGACTACATTCAGGCGCTGCATAATATCATTGCACCGCTGCACCCACAGTACGGCAGAAAAGTTCTGTGATTATTACGCAGGAATGAGAAAATAGTTTCTAGTCATATCGAGCAACTTTTCATTTTCCTTGAGTCTTAGTACACAATGTACTATAGAAGACTCAAGTTTTAAATAGGAAAAATATTGAAAGTCTTTGGTCATTTTTGAGCGCGATGCTAATGGTCTAATCCGATTCAATGATGTATGCTAAACAACCCTAAAAGTGCTACGGCCAGATACAGAGATTGGCTGAATGGATTCAAAAACGGTAAAACTCAGCTGTTTTACTCTAAGGGACTTGGAAAATAAGCCTGTTTTCAAAAAAAGTGGAGTGTTCCTTTAACCTTGAGGGCAAATAGGGGAAAAACTATATTTGTCTGAACTGTTGTCAGCGTTTTATCTGGTTTAGTTCACATATCTTGGTTTCATGTTTACCCTTTCAATTTAGTCCTAATTGTGCCCTAGTTAGTCTCCTTGGTTACTGATTACATTCACCTGTTTTCCCTTTAAGCTTGTGTATATTCTCCCTGTTCTGTTCAGCCCCTTGTCTGTTCACATCTAGGTGTAATGTGGTAACAAGTGAAGCGTGTACAGTAGATATCAAAATTAGAGAACAACATACAATTTCCTAAATTTCAAGGTCACTGCTTAGTCCTATTTGAAATTATCCTAACAGGAGCAGAAGGGCAATTTTTTAAGCATTTTTCACAAGTTAAATATAAAAACTTGAAGAACAGTATATAAAACTTAAATGAGACAATTGAAAGAACGCTGGTCCAAATTAGAGAACACTTTCAGATACCTTCAAGCTTTGGGTGTTAATCTGGCACCTGGTGCTAATTTCCTTAATTATCTGGCAAACCCTATTTAACTTGCAGCAAACTTGAGTTTTCGCTGACTTTGCAAGATGCCAAACCCTTGCAACATCCAGATGAAGGCCAAAGGGATTACCTTTTCAGCTCTTGCAAGAGGAGTTGGTCGTTCCAAATCTGTAATTTCTAGAATATTGAAGCTTTACAAAGACACTAATTCATTCAAGTACCCAAAAAGGTACGTAAGACCAATGCACTAGAGGACAGGAGAAGGCGGACACAGCGTCTCGCCGTTTGATAGAATTCAGACTGAAAGCTCACTCTGCAGTGACCTTGAAGCCTCTCATCAGCAGAAAGAATCAAAAGGCTAGACTAAACTTTGCTGAGTAGCATGTTGTGTGAATAGAGGAGAACGGGTCCAAAGTTCACTTTAGTGATGAAAGCTAGTTTAATTGATTTGGGTCCGATGGAAAACATTATGTTCGACGTCAAACTGGGGAAAGATTGAACCCAAAGTGCCCAAAGAAGTCCGTGAAAGTTGGAGGAGGAAGTGTCATGGTTTGGGGGATGGTTTCTGCAGCAGGAGTTGGGCCTATTATACAGCTACATTGCAGAACCTCAGAACCTGTTTATCAGAACCTCCTTCGCAAACATGTGGTTCCTTCACTGCGAGCATCTCCCAATCAATTTCCTGCAATTTTCATGCAAGACAATGCCCCCTGTCACACTGCAAAACGGGTAAAGCAGTTCCTTGAATGTGAGAACATTAAAATAATGAAATGGCCAGCTCAGAGTCCTGCTCTAAACCCGATTGAAAATCTATTTAAAATCCTTGGCGACAAAGTTATGGCTAAGAAACCCACTGCAGTTACAGAACTGTGGAAGAGACTAGAAGAAGAGTGGACCAAGATCACACCAGAGCAGTGCGAGTATCTAGTGATATCCTGTGGCCGCAGATGTGCTGAGCTCATTCAAAGCAAGGCCTTCTATACTTCTTACTAATTTTTGACTGATGTAAGCCTCAAATTTTAGTTGTAAAGTTGTATATTTGTTTGTGCTGCAATGGTTATTGTTCTCTAATTTTGATCACTGTGTTTTCCACAAAATAAAGGTTTTTGTTGAAGTATCCTTGGTATTTTGTAAAATATGAACAATACTATACCCACAGCTAATCTTCCTTCAAATTTCAAGTAATGAATATCAACAATATTTCTGAAAAAAATCTAATGTTTCTAAATTTTGATCTCCACTGTATATGGCCGCTAATCAAGAATGGAAAAACAAGTTTTATTCAAATTCTAAATATATTATAGGCCTGTTAATCTTTTTTTTTTTAATATATATAACAGCTAGACAGCACACAAAGAGTGCTCCCTTTATAATCCCTAAAAACTCATTTAAAATCAAAAAATGAATGCGATCTCACAAAGTTCTGTTATATTAATCAGTGATACTGACGACACAATGAATCTCTTATTTACATAACATCTACACTTAGAGAGGATTAGCACATGTGCAGAACTCAGCTGGAAACTCGAGCGGTGATTCTAATTTCAACACCTGCGATTGGCCATTGCGTTCTAGAAATCAATAAACATGTCTGTGATTGGCTACATTACTCACCGAAGCGAAAACACGTTGGAAATTGAATCATTTGATGTGTGCACATACAGATACGCACTGGGTCATTTGACAGCTCCTTTTCACTAATAATATGCTATTATTATTATTTTTTACTGAGGATTACAGATCCTAGACCAGCAGTGTTGGGAAGCTTTTCCCTCTAAAAGCAATCAGTAGCAGAAGCAGCAGGCGGCAGTGGTTTGAGTGAGAAAATTACACGCTGTTATCAAGTCGGTCCGGAGGGGGGCACAGGGATTGTCCATGGGGTCCGTGGCCAAGCCTCCCCTGACCCACCCTCTGGCGCCGGGCCTGGTTTTGTGTGTTTTTCACGGCATTAAGGCTGTAAACCAATGCTGCCTCTCAGTCTTTTTGCCACTCAGTACGAGTAACCACAGTTACTCCAGCTGATGGTGACGTCACGTGCATATACCCTCTATACCGGTAGTGTTGTTGATAGCAGTCTGCAATGAAACTTCCAAGCAATAAACATGCCGCATAAACTTCATTTGGATTCCAATATTAGCAATGGTTGAACTATTTTTAATGAAGATCCAGCTCACGTGGGTAAGACATTGCGTGTTTGTTCGCTTAATTTCACTCGTTTGTAAATGAGACAGAATTTGCAAACAGAATGAGATTAAAAACAACGATGCTGTGCCTTCTTTATTAGATCTGATGGGAATGATGCAACACAATTATGTGAGTGTAAAATGTTTTTTATATCTGATAGTATTGCATTGTTACAGGTCGCTTCATATCTACTGATAATTTGTATGTGTCTAACTAAACATAAGTAACCACACTGTCACAGGCTGGAGTATCCTTTGTATTTGAGGTATTGTTGGTTCATTGTCCTGCGATTCATGATTAGACTAAAACATGTATGGGCCAGGGCTCACAAAGCCCGACTTCCCAGGGCTGTTTTCCAGTCAGCTACCAAAATGTATCACTGGCCTAAATACATTTGTTTTTGTATTGGCCTAAATACATTTGTTTGTTTTTATCAGCAGTTTCTCAGCATGAGAATGCCCCAAATTTTAGAAATGTTCTAAAATGTTACGTTTTCTATCAAACGAGACCTACCTTTTGACTCCCCTTGCTATAGTTTTGGAGTTATGAGTATTTACTTTTGTCACTCAGAAAAAAGAAAAGAAAAAAAAACAACTCTACAAATGTTATCCTATCCTAACCATACATCAATGGACAGCTTTTCAGATGATAAATCTCAATTTTAAAAAAAATGACTCGTATGACTGGTTTTGTGATTCAGGGTCACATATATCTTGGCGATAGATCTTCTTGTTTTGAGGGGTGTTTTGACCAATCATTTCCTGTCTATTTTGTCATTGTGCAGATATATGCATATCTGCTGACGCAGCAGCTTGTCTTCTCACTCAACAGTACGTGTACATTTCTTGTATTGTCTATTTTTCCCTTTACCCTGTGCAACTGTGAAGGGTGAAAAGTTATAAATGTATAGCAATAGTCTTCTTTTCAGCTTTTGCACAACAGCTTTTTGACTTTGGTTGTAAATTATCTGATTTGATGTTTGTGTTGAAGAGCTGCTCTTTTCTCTTGTCTCTGTTTGTAAAAATAACGGTATGTGATAAGAGAAGTATATCCAAATTCACAGTGCTCATAAAAGAGTAGGCAAAAAGTTATGAGGGGCCGTATAGGCCATAATTACTGAAAAAACTCTTACAAACACTAGTGAAATGGGAAAACATTGATCAAACTTAGTGAAATTCATTCATACTCATAACTGAAAAAACTCTTACAAACACTAGTGAAACACATCGATCAATGTCAGTGAAATTCATTCATACACAACTGAAAAAACACTTACAAACACTAGTGAAACACATCGATAAATGTCAGTGAAATTCATTCATACACATAACTGAAAAACTCAGGATTTCAGTAGGTGATGAGAGGTAATTTCACTTGAAAAGGAAGCTGTGTCTGCACTTCCGTTTAATTTGGCGGGCGTCTCAAACAAAGGCAATGGCGGTTAGTCGCAATGAGCTGTCTTCAACGAGGCTGAATCCAGCTTCTAAGTCCACAAGACCGTAGGGTGTCCCATTCGTAATTTAAGCTTAAAGAAGGGTGATCATAATTCCATAATGCTACAGTAAAATTGCTCGTGTTGCATTGACAGTCAGGTGCACTGGGAATAAGGCTCCAGTTATGTAACGCACCCTCAAAGGCAGCGGAGATATAGCGCCCCCAATTGGGTCAGTAGTCCGATTTCTTATGTAGGCCTAACTACAAATTAGATCTACAAATTAGATCTGCGCGGGGCTGTTTTTTTGTCCCGCTCCCGCTGTAGGATCTATTCCGCACCGCGCACCCTCCCGCTCGCGCTTAAAATCCACTCCGTGCTCACCCGCTATACATTACTTTATTCCCGACCCGATGTATCTAGCTAAATTTACATATCCTTTCCAGAATCTTTTAAATTTCCCCTACAGAAAGAGAGACACTGGGGATAACAAAAGGATAAGCTATTGGCCATGCAATAATTTATTTTTCTTATCATAGGCTTCTGTCAACACCGTAGCTAAAAAAAATGTTACAGACAAAAATAGGCTAAATCAAATGCGACATCTGTCACTCAGAATTATAAGCCAAAATGCAAATAAACGAAAACTGCTGACTTTACTAGCTTCTACTGCAAAATGTATTTTATATATGAATGAATGAATGTCGCTCGCTCAATGACGGTCCGAAAGTCTCCTCCAAAGGCTGAATGTAAAGTCCTGGCCGGGATGCACAGAACAATTTCGCCATATTATAATTATAATTATTTTTTATTTATTTATGCATATTATTTTTAAATTAAGCAAAGTAATTGTTGTTCATTTTCGTTAACTTGAAATGTGTAGGCTATAGCGATAGTAAAAGAAAAGTGGTTGTAAATAGTTTATTTTTGTAATGCAAGTTATAATTTGTACATTAGACAAATTCATATATGTTGCTACATATATGTTTTCTTGTTGTGTAAATTAAAATGTGTAGGCCTACATGAAAATAAGTTAGTCTATACATTATTTAAAGTACTTTTACCACTATGCCTACAATATAACTTAAGTTTAACATCAGAAACAACAGAAATTTAAATGAACAGCTACAAGAAAACATTTCTACACTTTTATTGAGCTGAGCGGGAGAAGCTGCTGGAGCTGGACCGGGATAGGGAATAATGCACAATAGAGACCCTGCTAAGGCCTGTGCCAGTGGGACATCATCTTCTGGGATGAGTGTATTTCCACTGTCCGCAGGTTTGCGGGGCTGAATCGGTCGACGGCTGGCATCATGTCATAAAAAGTATGCATATCTGGGATGATGCGAGTTGAATAAAAATAAGTAGGCTACTTATAAAGACTTGGACGTAAATATATAAATGTTTAAAATATATTGTAACAGTTAGCCTACATTTAACATAAACTGTTAACTAGTTAAAACTTAACGATTCAATATTTAACCATAGGCTACAGATTTACGTGCTTATGGTCCGGTCTCCCATCGTCGCAGGCTTAAGCATGTCAAAATCCAATTTAAAAAAATTAAAAATGTTCTGCTCCATTTTTCTTTTATAATCTCCTCGCGAACGTTCGCTGTCAGTTGTCACACACCTGCTATAAAGCCCTAAAGCCCATTTAACGACGCTCGGTTCAGTGTTGCCAAGTCTGGAATTGGGATGCATGGGCTACTGTTGCTTTTGTTTGTAGCCTATAGTCCACAGGTTAGGTTGTCTTTACTTTAGCAATATTTCTACCCCCCATGCCCCGCGTTTTGGCATATTTGGGCCCATTTTGGCCGTGATTCTGCTACTTTTGATAACCAATTGGAGGGGTTTTGTTGCTCAGACCTGGCATCCCTGTCCCTCGGTTCGCTCTTCGTGCACTTCAAAGGCGTGGCCTAGCCTTCGAAGTGCGCACCCTTCACTTTGGGACACAGCTGAAGTGTGCCATTTGGAACAGGCCTATAATGCCGCGTTCAGGAACAGGCAACATAACCCGTGTTTTTCCAACCTTCTACCCGTGAATGTGCACTGGAACGGCTGTTAAACCCGTGACTTCCCACCCGTGAACTCATACTAGATCGATGTACTCCCAGTTACAAGTTCTGACGTCACATAGCCCGGGAAACAACAATGGCAGCCCCTACAGATGCAGTGTTTACGGAAGTCATGCATTGAAAACCAAATCGTTTATTAAAATAAGATATTGCTCTAACGTTATTTATCAGCAAATGTTATGCATTATCAGCAGCTTTTCTAGCGTGAGCTAGTTTTCAGTCCATTGAGTGTAAGAATACATTACCAAATACATTTCCAAATATACAAATAATGTAAAATAAAAGCTATAACAGCTTCTCTTGCTTAATGCGCCGTTTATTCTCATTTTTTTCAAATAAGCGTAGGCCTCAGCACCTGCCGATAGAAATGATCATAAATAAGCATAAGCCCCATAAGGTCTGCTATGTTTTGTTTTCATCTCTCTTCCGCAATTCCTGGCGCTCAGGCAGTTTGGCGTGACTTTGCCTGGAACGCTACAAAGTCGTAAGTCGTGGTTTGACGTCGTAATTTACGGGCTCAAAAACCTGCCTGGAAGAAGCTGGATTCAGCCTCGTTGAAGACAGCTCATTGCGTCTAACCGCCATTGCCTTTGTTTGTGAGACGCCCGCCAAATTAAATGGAAGTGCAGACACAGCTTCCTTTTCAAGTGAAATTACCTCTCATCACCTACTGAAATCCTGAGTTTTTTCAGTTATGAGTATGAATGAATTTCACTGACATTGATCGATGTGTTTCACTAGTGTTTGTAAGAGTTTTTTCAGTTATGAGTATGAATGCATTTCACTGACATTGATCGATGTGTTTCACTAGTGTTTGTAAGAGTTTTTCAGTTATGTGTATGAATGATTTTCACTAAGTTTGATCAATGTTTTTCATTTCACTAGTGTTTGTAAGAGGCTTCAGTTATATGTGTAAATTATTTTCACTAAGGTTGATCGATGTGTTTGTTTCACTAGTGTATGTAAGAGGCAGTAATTAAGGCCTATACGGCCCCTCATATCATAGTAATGCTTTCCTATTTTCATGTCATTTTCATTTTCGTGACAGTGTTTTCATTAAAGTTGGAGGGTGAACCAACTCCAGGGTAAGGCTAAGATATGTGCTTCCCCTTGATGCATTTAAATAGATTTCTGACCACCTATAACCATGAAGTAGTTTCAAACAACTACCTACACACCCCAGTATAAATGCTCCTGAATTAATTATTTATTATTAAAGCGGCTACGTTCACAAGCCAGTGTTAATTTTAGCTGAAAAGCAAGCCTACTGTATGCGTGATTTGGCATGGCAGCCATTATAAATAATAAATAACCATTGCCTTATAATGCAGCAAAATCCTGTGTTTAGACCTGGCATCATATGCGTTGATGATGTCCTCATCGTTTAGTTCTGTGGTTATGTCACTCTCAATATGCAGCAGACTCAAGGATGAGTCTCTCCTCGCCCATTGTTGAACGCATCCAGTTCCTTACTCGTCACATAGCTGAAAACTATCTCTCGCATGTTGCGACCGGTAATGTCAGTGCCAACTTGTTTTTCGAAGTCAGTCAAGAGGGCTTCTTTTCAGTTCAGTTCCACTGCATTTATCTCAGTTCAGGCCGATTTTAGGGTTGATTATAGAGGGTATAGTCTCATAATTATTTAAGGGTGTGTTCACACTTGTACCTCATTTTGCTAGGTTCATTTGGTCCGGACCAAAACATTTAGTCCTGGTCCGCTTCGTGTTCACATTGGCATTTTAACACTGAACCTAAAGGCATAGGGATATGTTCACAACCTGATTGGTCAGCTTTTATTTTGCAACAGAACTTACTGAACATCCAAAACAATGCTCTGTACTGGGCTAAGAACTTGTGAAGATCTTATAAAATGCTTAAAGGAGTCAAAACAGCGACAGGAATCCCTCCATCACACACACAAACGAAGATCTGTGAGGAGACGCCTGTATCTAACTTTGATAGGCAACCTCATGAGACTATGGTGAGAAAAAACAGGTATGCTTGAGCATTCTGTCCTTTTTAAGGTAATCTTTTGACATCATGTCCCGTTTACATGTCTTTGGTCAGTATTGCGTTTATATTTTATTCGAACCACTCCAGAGTATTTTTAGAAGCGGACTGAGATCCTCCCGCTTGTTTTGTGCGCACTGGGGTTCTAATGGCAGCGTTCACACCAACTCAAAAGAACCGCACTAACAGAGCAATCGCACCAGAGTTCATTTTAATTGAACCAAACATGCCATGTGTGAACACCCCCTAAAAGACACTGCGCACCTTCTGGGTCACATTTTAGCACTGTATCCACACTCTTTGCTATTTGCATGGTTTGGGTGGAAAACCGGGACTGACACTCACTGAACAGAGTATCCAAAAAAGGAAAGTAGAGCTGTTGGACCCATTTCTTTTTCATGCTTTGTGTGATATTTGTTTGTTTTAACAAACCTGCGATAAGGCGGCATGGAGAACTCGGAAAGAGTGGAGAGCAGGGCTCTTATTGAACTCTACAGCTGCGATGTTTTTCCATCTTGTGTCACTTAGTGCTGTCAGTTCAGCTTTATCTCCGAGCTCCTTTTGGCTCTGCTGTTATGCATGGTGTGTGCCTGTTTGTGAGAACCCTCTCGAGGATGTGGAAAAACATGCCGTATGATTTACCTTGCAGGTATCCACTAAAACCAAATTCAACTTGTGGGCCATACAGTCCATGTACACCACAGATGGATGGTCTTGACGCAGTTTCTGCTGAACTCCATTTACATGACCAGACATGACAGCCGCTGTGTCATAACTTTGTGCAACAATGGGTAAAGTCTTTCAGAACAGTCAACAAACGCTAGAAATCTCTAGCTTCCCAATGGACCTCACACACACATTGAATTGTTCCTCTTTAAACCTGCATGCCCTATCATACACCCGGCGCAATGCGATGCAAGTGATTTTTGCTAGTTTCAGCCCGATGCAGTTATCATTTTCACGCCCAGCGGAATGTTGCGGTAAATAATAAATGCACTCACGCCTATCTGTTCACCCATGTTCTGGAAACGTGGTTCGTTCAGGTGCATTGTTGGCACGCTGCTGTTTTGAGACAACTGAAATCGACTGCGCCATTGACCAACAAAAACCTGGTCTAATGTCAATTAATAGCGCAGTATTTTTTTTGTATTTAAAGGGCATGTTAGTAATGTGTGCCTATAGGCAGGTACACAACGCGCATACACACTGCTTGTTACACACACAAGTACACACAGCAGCACACAAACAATTTTAAATATTTAAAAAAAATAAAAGGATTCCTCTCTGGAGAAGCGCTCAATCTTTCCGCTTACAAATTCCGCCATGTTAATAGCAAATCCACCATGGTGCAAGCGCAACTGGCTTTTAAAGGGAATAGGAGATGACACTCTGATTGGTTTAATAGACATTACACCTCAAAACACACCCATAACTGATTGGTTTAATAGACATTACGCCAATAACACACCCATAGCGCCTGGAGCGCCTACTGTTTTTTCCGTTGTTAAACTAGCCAAAGTGGATTTGGACTTGTGTGGATTTAGTTAAAATAGGACCCCCTTGTCTTTGACTAAACAATCTGCTATTTCTAAAAATTAATCTTGTGTGTCAGGGCTCGCTAGATGGAACTGGCATACCAGCTCCAAATATTCCCATGATTTGTAGAGGTTTCTCTCAGTGCAAGCCCTTGTTTTCCTATATAGAGCAATATGTCAATAATGGATACTGCATATTCCCTATTGCCCTGCACTGTGGTCCTGGAAGATTCACTTAACTGTGCAGTGATGGAACCAGTAGCTTTGCTTTGCTCAAAGCAGTTCCACTGCTCAGTACACTTACAATATGATGCTTCGTATGTGTGTTTCTGTAACATTGCTAATATATTCTTCCAGAATTATTTCTCTTTGAGAGCTTTGGTTGCCCTTGTGCATTTCAGCCACACCAGCAGCTTCAAATACCTGTTTACTGCTCAACAATTGGGAAAAACAGAATTATAGCTACCCTTATAATACAATTAATTAGTTTGACAACTTCCCTTAATAAGCCTTTGTCTGAAAGGGTTCTTCTGTGCCCTAAATCACTCACATATTGACACTTTTGACAATCTCTATTCAGTTTTTCCAGAATAAAGTTTTTCTTTTGCATATATTGCACCATTTTCTACTTATTGTACAAAAATCCTATTGATATGTCACTTGCATAATAATTTATAACACCGTGTAGTGAAAGGAATAGTTCACCCAACATTTTTAATTCTGGCATCATTTACTCACCTTCAAGTTGTTCCAAATCTATAAGGAAGATATTTGGAAGAATGTTTGTAACCAAGCAGATCTCAGCAACCACTGACTACCATACTATTTTTTTCTCCCCACTATGGTAGTCAGTATCTGCCTGAGTCAGAAAAGACTGGCTACATCTGCAACAGATTTGAGAAATCTTTTTATTCATCCACACTCATGTGCCATAAACCTGCTTATGTATAAACCTTATAAGCGCACCAGTTGAATGATCAAATTTAAAGCGTATGAACAGTAAATTAATGTTTGTTGTGTTAAGCAATATATAATATTGCAACAATGCTGCTATGACAAAACAGATTGAATGATTAATTCCATCACTTGATTACTTGATTACTCAACACTCATGACTTAATTCTTCACACTCATCGGAGGGGTCTGCGAATTAATAAAATGACACTCACCCTATACACGTGCAGCATGTGATTTTATATTCTATGCAAAGTATTAAAAAAAGTTACATTTAGATTCTAACTAGATTTATTTGTGAACGTAAAAAGATACCTGTGCAAAGCAGTTATATTGGGTACATTATAGGCTTTTTTATTTTTTTTTATATTCCCACTTTAACAAGTCTCAAAACGTCTCTGTTGAGCTATTTGTAATTAATTCCGTATTCAGCTATTCAGGCAATGGTATATTTTATATTGTTCACAGATGTGATAAAATTGTGACGGTACAATATCTCAAACAATCAGAATACAA
The DNA here is from genome assembly GCA_023029165.1 of Gobiocypris rarus. Classification (NCBI taxonomy): domain Eukaryota; kingdom Metazoa; phylum Chordata; class Actinopteri; order Cypriniformes; family Gobionidae; genus Gobiocypris; species Gobiocypris rarus. The sequence continues at coordinate 13,113,832 of CM040916.1, read as the reverse complement.
TGGCTGCCACAGTTTCCCTGGGTCCTCTTACAACCTACACAGTACACTTTCAGCTTCACACTGATAAATACTGCAGCCAGCAATGTTCAGCATCAATAATTCACTGTCTTTCCAGCTGCTAGTCTTGCAGGTCAAAATTACCCATGCAGAGAGATACTCTTTTAGCCATATTTGTGATTTGTGCATGTATAGTGTATAACAGGCAGCTATGTTGTAAGAAAGCTTGCACTGATGTGTAAGTATATCACTGTGCTATGTGCAAGTAAATCACTGTGTTATTTCTATTGTTTGTATTTTTTCCAACCATAAAGCTCTTAAACAGACTAAGAAGTCGTGACTCTTGTGGAGGTCATGAAGTCATGTGGAGAACTCCTGCGTTTCCCTCTGCTATTTTTCTCAACTTCAACAGTATTGCCAAGTTGAGCATTCAAGCACTGCCAAGAGAAGTTTTCTGCTGACTGTAAGAGGAACTTGTACTTGACCTTTTCGCCACATTTCCAAGCCAGTGAAGATGCTTTTTGATTGCTCATGCACCGATCAGTGAAGAGGAAAATCCACATTGCGAAGATCAACAGAGTCCAGAGGCTTTTAGATCAATTCTTTCCCCTGGAGAAGTGCTGACTTTTCCCATGTTACAGTAAAAAAAACAGGTCACACGTTGATAATTTCATTTCATGGGGAAAGTGAGAATTCACTTTCAAAGCAAGTGTGCTAAGAAGGCAAACTGCCAAAATCTACCAAGTGATTTTCTACACTACTGATGGCTTGACATTAAGAAGTGTTACTGTTAATGTACTATTTGTTACCTTAAGGATGATCAGACAAAATAGTTAAAAGATGTTATTCACATTTGAAACATGATGACACAGTATTATTTTGGAATAAACCATTTATTTGTTTCTTCAGTGGTTGCAGCATTAATATATTCCTTTAACCTTGCTTACTAGACTAGGTGAAAAATACTGATCTGCTGAAGTACAGCTTGTTTGAAGTGACAAGGAGGACCTAAGGGAAAACACTCTCATCTTCTACTTCACTAGATCTAGGGCAGAACACTCAGGTTGCATCTCATTTACATTTGACAGCTCATCCCAATCTTAAAGATGCAAGTGTTAAATGAATAGCTACCTTTACTTCATACTAGTGCTGGGCAATCGATTAATCGCGATTAATAACATCCAAAATAAAAGTTTGTTTATATATGTGTGTGTACTGTGTATAATAGTGTGTACGCACTCCTTCATGTATATATTTAAGAAATAATAAATTCATACTTTCTTATATATAAATATAAATATTTTATATATAAATATAACATATTTTTCTTAAATATATACATGCATGTGTGTATTTATATATACATAATTATACACAGTACATGTAAACACAAACTTCTATTAAATACATACATGTAAACACAAACTTCTATTTTGTATGTGAATTAATCGATTGCCCAGCACAACTTCAAACTTTACTTAACAGCTGCCCTATAACTACAGTTAGCATGAACTAACAATGTTGACTGTTATGTCGTACAGTAAACAGCACGATTATAAAAGCAAGGTAGAGGGTTAAAAAAACCTTGTAAAGTCTGGCATTTCAGCTCAGTCTCTCCTAGCATGTGGTCTCACATGCTTTCAAGGATCATTGCCAGTGGTGAGGACTGCCTTTTGCCCATATGTAGGCTGTCAAATTGAATCGCGTGCTGCTTTCTGGTAGAATCTGGATGATATAATCCCTTGGGTGACTGGCCTTTTCTTTTGGTGAATGGATCTCTCAAACCAGACACTTCCAACCCCTGGTGCCCCAAAGATTGAAGTACTCCTGTCAGGAAACGGCTGGCCTTTAATAGCCCTCTGTTTGACTGCTTGAATGATGGGGATCATACTAGAACTGTCTTTGCAGGAGGTGGAACTGAGACCTGCTGATATCATATATGCCACTTTATAATTTTCATATATAGCAGTAATGACATTGATCTGATGGCATGCATATGTGATGCTGTGTATGACATACGCAACCTGTCACATCTACTTGCTGTTGATGGTGCTGCATGGATTTGATATTTCTGTGCAAAGGGTTTGTCAGTGATGTTTCAACTTATTGTGTAATGAACAGGAATGCATATCCTCATTACAGCTGGCTTTGCATAAAAAGTGCAATTTAATAAAAACAATTGATATAATAATCTATACGATGGCATTTTAGACTGGATAAAAGCAATATTTGTTCCAGTAAGCCATTTATAGGTTAATTTTACTGTAAACAGCCAATGAGTTGAAGGGCCGAAGTGGAAAAAGGGGCTCGGAAAAATAGCTGAATATCTAGATAATGGCCTGCACTGAGGTCTAGTGTCCTTCGACCACATTTGGATGGGCTGACCAGAAGACCATGGTTGTGCCGTGGAGGCCAAGGAGGAGAGCCAGTGACTCCAAATGAGTGGAACCAGAGAAGAGGCATTGGAGGAGAAAGGGCCTGGGAACAGGAAAGAATCTAATATTCCAATATTAATGGAATTAAATGAGTCCAATATTCCAGACGGGACCAGTGGGGACAAATATATCTCAGGAGTGGGGATATGGGTGGGACTTCATAAAAGGATGTCAAACTGAATACGTTCCCCCCCAGGATAGACATGGCGGCTGGCTCTTGGTCCTGGCAGGTGGTCTGCGGTGGGTGTTGGTTCTGGCCGAGTGGCAATCCTATGGGTGTTAAATTGGCAGGATAATGGCAAACTAAAAAATACAAATTTGTGAATGATTCATAACCATAGAAACAAACTAGCAACTGGAACAAAGGAAACAGGAACGGAAAATAGGCAAAAAAAGGACTACAAACTAAAAGTCCTATGAAACAGAAAGTAAGCTAAGTGTTACATTAACAGCTAGCATTTTACTATGCATAAACAATCACGGACGAAGAACAACTGAAACACAGGGAAATATATACACAGGATTAAAAAGGAACTAAACAAGAAACAGGTGAACACATTTAAGCACAAGAAGGAAACACAGGGAAAGAAAACCAAACGAATGGATCTGAAATATCCTTCAACATAGGAGTTCAGGAATAGAGACAAAACAGAATGAGATATGTTCAGTTGCAGAACTTCAGCGCCATATGTGACAGCTGCGCAAGGCCAGCAGTCTCAGACCAGAAGTTAGGGCAGAGCTGACGATCGCCTAACTCGCCCCCATCATCAACCCTAACTTCACTACAACTATAACCTCCACTCTAGCAAATGCCTAACCCTACACCACCCCGACACCACTCTGCAATTGGATACTATTGAATGTGACAGGAATTATTTTTGCAGTCGCATATGGTGGTGATAGTGCCACAGAAATTACACACTTTGCACAATTTAGAATAAAAAAAATAGGCACTGGATTATGCGGACAAATAAACCTTGAACTATTGCATTATGTACCTTTGGGCCCTGTAGTGGTTGAAGTATAAAAATAGTTACATGGGGAGAAACATTGTTTTGCTAATTACAGTTATGCTAATTGAGTTGTGCTTCAGTTCAGCTATTCTTCACGTGTGAATCTGATTGATTGAGGTGCACCACTGCACTTATGGTTACAGGTAAACACTTTATCAGTGTGAAGGTCTCTAACAACATCAAAACTGTCCCAATCAGGAAAGAAAGAGATATAGCAAAAATTTTGTGAGCAGGCAAGCAGCTTATATACACTGAATGATTGCAATGATTGCTATTCATATCAAATTAAGAAAAACTCTAGAGCAGTAGAGACGTGTTCTCTGGAGTGATGAATCACGCCTCTCTCTGTCTGGCAATCCGCAGGACAAGTCTGGGTTTGGTGGTTGCCAGGAGAAAGGTACTTGCCTGACTGCATTGTGCCAAATGTAAAGTTTGGTGGAGGGGGGGATTATGTTGTGGGGTTGTTTTTCAGGGGTTGGGCTTGGCCCCTTCCAGTGAAAGGATCTCTTAATGCTTCAGCATACCAAGACATTTTGGACAATTTCATGCTCCCAACTTTGTGGGAACACAAAGTTTGGGGATGGCCCCTTTCTGTTCCAACATGACTGCGCACCCACAAAGCAAGGCCCATAAAGACATGGGTGAGCAAGTTAGGTGTGGAGTCCTGACCTCATAAAACATCTTTGTAATGAATTAGAGGGGAGACTGCAAGCCAGGCCATCTTGTCCAACATCAGTGCCTGACCTCACAAATGTGCTTCTAGAAGAATGGTCAAAAATTCCCATAAACACACTCCTAAACATTGTGGAAAGGCTTCCCAGAAAAGATGAAGCTGTTATAGCTGCAAAGGGTGAGCCAATTCAATATTAAACACTACGGATTAAGAATGGGATGTCATTAAAGTTAATGTGCATGTAAAGGCAGGAATCCCAAAACATTTGGCATTAGTGTATGTCTATGTTGTTGTAAAACAAAAATGATTGCTATTCATATCAAATTAAGAAAAATACTAAGTTTGGCTAGTAGTTTATCAGGCAAACCAACCAAAGTAGTAAAAATATAAACACGTTCTGGAAGATGATTTTTAAGAAGAGTGGTTTTTATTAACACCTCAGCTTGCTTGCAGCGATGTAGAGTGTTTCATGCTACTCTGTTAATCCTTTTAAAAGTGGATTACTGGAAAAGCTACACTGTTTTGAAATAGTTTACAGCCATGTTACTAAATTGTAGTTAAATTAGCAATGTTATACTTTTAATTATCCTGGAGCTCATCCTGGAGTGTCTGCTGAGACCGTGTCCATTAGTGTCTCCTCTGAATTCGCCTCACCGGGACGTGATCCTCAATTAACCCGTCTCCGGCGCAATAACTCCGATCTTTCAAGTATTCATATTCTTGTGTAATCGTCGCGCCATCCTAAATGAGCCCGTCTCGTGCGTCATACCCAAAATTTCGAATATTCCTATCTAATATGATTTAAGACCTGCAAGGTTGCCAGAGTAATAATTATACACTGTTAATAATAGGCCAGAGGAGAACTGGCACCCCGACTGAGTCTGGTTTCTCCCAAGGTTTATTTTTCTCCATCATGCCCTGATGGAGTTTTGGTTCCTTGCCACTGTCGCCTTTGGCTTGGCTTGCTCAGTTGGGGACACTCAAATTATGATCCAAGTTACTCAACTAAATATACAAATAGAATTTATTAATTTGGTCATATATAATTCTATAAACTATCCAAATTAAACTAGCCAAATCAAATTTTGTTGCAATGTTGTCCTGTTTAACACTGTGAAGCTGCTTTGAAACAATCGTCATTGTAAAGCGCTATATAAATAAAGTTGATTGAAAGTTGATTGAATTAGTTACTCAGCAATGCTGGCCACAATCTTATATTTTATCCTTTTGTTGTTATGCTTATAGTTTGTGCTTATGTTGGAATCCAACATGTGAAGTAACAGTGGCTAGTGAGGGGGATAGAGATAGAGATCTGGAAACCTCAAAGAAACATTTCTTTAAAGGATTCATTCATTCATTCATTCATTCAAAAGCCCCGACATTTAGTATGCAAGATCACAACAAACACCTGACTTCTACCATCCACAACCATTTCCTAACACATAATCCCTCTGATTGTTCCATGGAACAATCCTAGGATCTTGAATTGCACTGCCAGTTCAAATTCTTAAAACCTCCAATCCACCAATCAATAGAATCCAGATTTAAAATATTGTTTTAATGCATTTAGCCCATGTCCAGGGGCCAACATATCTGACATTCTTATTGGTGGAAAATTGTCTATCTGTGTACTTTGCCTGACAGAAATTTGTCTTCTTAATTAATCTTATCTTGTTCAAGTCTGTTAATCTTCCTTCTCATAGATACAATGCAGGCAAACTAACGGATGAACTGATCAAATCAGGGATAAATCTTTAAAACCCTAAACCCAAGATTATTCCATATGGACATGCTGTCTGTTTCTGCTAACTGCTGTTGTTCTGCACAGCTAACATTATTCATACCCAAACTTCATTTCTGTCCATGATGAGCATAATGAGCCCTGTCAGATATTTAAGACATGTGTATTTAGATATCACACATTCACATCTAAATTTGACCAGTCCGTTCAATTTGCACCATTTGCAATTCATTTGCTTTTACTTGCTTGTTTTGTCATTTACCTGCTTGTTTTGTCATCTACCTTTTCTCAAAATGGTGGCATCCCAAAAAAGTAAATATTGAGGAACAAAATATTTTAATGATTTAGCATTTTACATACAAGTATCATATCAAATTAGCTTAAGCTGTAAAATCATCGAGAAAACAATTCTGAACATAAATATTGCATTCTTATGCGGACATCACTAAACCTACATAAGAAAATCATAGAGTCGCTAATCTGATTTAAGATATTAAATGTGATCAACTTTCAAAGGAAGTACACTTGGACATGATTCAGATTTTCTCTCTGTCTGAAACAGATTTTGAGGGTCTTGTTTTAATTCCTAAATAGAGCCTCCTGAGCTGATCCCTATTAAGAGTTTTAATCTAGCAGAGCAAGACTGTAAAAACCTTGATCAAGCCAAATCCTAAAAGAGATAATCAGAGACATTTACAGGCTAGGCTATAAATGAACCATACCTTTTGAGCATACCCCTCCTGCTGTGTGTAGCAAGATGCTATCTCTGAAACTCCAAAAATGTTTGACCTAAATCCAAAGATAGATGGGTCTCAACTCAAAAATGTATGGACTCACCCATTTGTTCAGTGTGTATTAAAAAGGGATGCTAGTTAAGGAAATACCATGTTCTTGTAAATACGTAAGTCCCAAATGGTCTAACCCGGGATGAGTTCATCTGAGGTATCCTCACACATAACAAAATGGTGAGCAAAACATAAAATTGGAGGAATTCTCCAAAAGTAGGTGGGAGTCAGAAAGTGGATAAAAAGAAATGGCTAAATTTCATCATTCTCAATCATTTCATTTTAGCTTATTCATAGCCAATTGACATATGCTTGTTTATGCTGGTTAGAGCTTGTATAGTGCTGGGCTAGCTGGTGGACCAGCAAACCAGCAACAAGCATCCCATACTGCAAATCCCATATGGAAAATCTTTATTAAATATAAACATTTCTGTCAAAGACCATAAAGTATATTCTATCTATTATTAATTATGTATAAAAAAATTAAAAATAAGCCATGTATGAAAATCTTGGCAACTTTTTTTTTTTTTTTTTACTGTGGATCAACATCCAGTAATCTGCTATCGTTGAGTGTCTGAAGTGGCTGAGGGTTTGTTTAATCTGTCTATGATGGCAGCTGATAGCTCTTGACTCGTTGCCAGATTCTAGAACCCTATTAGACAGTAAATCTGAAGCCTTTTAGCAGATTATAGATGTAATTAGACATATAAAAAAAAATCTTAGCCCGTGTGTCCACCAAAGCTTTTTTTTCCCAAGGCTAGCATACTTTTCCAATTTCTTTCGATAAGAGCACCACATTTTTAAACAGCATCAGCATGACGAGGCGCTGAGCATCTGTTTTTTAGCGGTTGCAGAGAGTTGAAGAATGTTGAGTAAAACACAGCGCTCATCATTATCACTTTTTACCCAGCCGTCCAATCACAGTTGAGGGGGGGCGAGACAAATACGACACCTACCAACAGCCTCAACCGCCAACGTCATCGGTCAACAACATCAATCATAATCAGTGTGGGGAAGGTTACTTTGAGAACGTAATAGGTTACAGATTACAAGTTACCCTATTTAAAATGACTTTATAAAAGTAATGTAACTGATTACATTCGATTACTTTTCTAAATTTCTAATGAATGTTTTCAACTGTTAATCATTTTAAACATTTTCAAACCAGGCAGGGTTAACCTTATGGTAATACTCAACACTGATTACTGTCAGACTTTCAGAGTCCTTCATCCCTTGAATTAAGATAAGTGAATTAATTATCTTAAAATTAACACAATTATCAGACCTTCTCATTACTTCTAAGGTTAAATACAGATTTCTGGATGAAACTACTTTTAAATTTCCAGAACTGAAACACATTTTTATCACTCGCCATGGTGGCAAGTCTCAGACTCTTAGGTTGTAGACCAAAGCCTTCAGTGGCAATGTGGATTGATGTAATTGGCAGACGTGGTGCCCTGCAAATTCAAACCAATCTGTCAGGCAACAGAAGGAACAGAGATGATGAGTCAAGCAATACGACTTTATTATATAAAGCAGAGATTAGTTGGGAAGCGAGAGAGACACAGGTGAGTATGTGATGAAGATCAGTTCTTGACGTCAGATGGAGAATGACTTGAGTGTTTGAATGGAGATGCTGAACCGGAGAGGAAGGCCTTCCAGGTGGATACCAGATGGTGACAATGGCAGCCAGATGACAGAAGATGGGTACAGTTCAGGTAAGTGGTACTGGAAAGTTTTGTCACTGGAGTTTGTTCCGTGTATTAACGACAAGACCAGACACTGATGTGAGGAACGGTGGTGAATATATATAGGGTGTGTTGATGAGGAAGTGCAGGTGCAGGGAATCAGTATTCTGGTGACTGTATAAGTGGGCGGAGTTTGGTGATCTGGTGCTGTTTGTGATGATAACATTGCTTTACTAAACGGCCTTTAAATGGCAGGAGGCATGGTGCACATCAAAAATTAATATTATTCAACATATCCTATCTTTTTACAGAAAATCCCCCTTTGCAGTCGTTAACATTTGCATAGTAACTGAAAATTACAACAACAAAAAAATTCAGTATCTGTAACGGATTACAGTTACATGTAACTACTCCCCAACACTGAGCATAATAACAGAACAATATTATTTAAAACAAGAGCCAGAGCAAATACTTTACATTGTAACTACACTTTTATATAGAAACAATACAGAAACAATCTGTGAAATGAGATACAAGAAGCACTTATATTCTGCGGATATTCTGTATCATAGCAAGCAAAGCATCTCAACTGAAAAAACGCGAACCCAACGGCTAAAGGCGTCCGCCTTGCGCATGTTTACATTGATAAACAATTGAAAAGTAGGGCAGTGGAATGGAAAACCCCTAAAAATGCTTTGGTGGACACACGGCCCTACTCTCTTTCATCTGCAGAAGTCAAAAGATTTTGCTTGTTAAATGATACATTAATATATACGCATTTCTTTCAGTCTCTTTCATCTTGGTTTATAAAAGCGCCAGTTTGAATGTGATCCTATGTTTTTGAGTGGGTGTATACTTTTATTTAGTCTGCCTAATGGTAAGAGTGTTGTAGTGGCTATATACTGATTATGGAGCTATGGGACGGGTGAGAGCTCACAATGCTAAACAGAACTGCACAGCTGGAATTGGAGTCAATTAGTGTTGTTGATAAACTGTGATGCAATACAGATGTCATCTTACATTATCGCAAAACACTCACAGCTCTAGTGACTACAATCAAATGAAAGTGAATACAATATTTTTTTGCACTATTTTCACTCTTAATGTATCTTATTTTCAGTACGAACAATTAAGCAAACTTAGGCATCTATAATAATGAAAAGTAGCTGAAAACAATTAGGCTAATTAGGCTAACAATTCTCCAATTCTAATAAAAGCTAAGCATGATGGGCCATGTAGCATTATAAGTAAATATAGTTATTTGAACAATTCTAAGGATTATTCATTGTGCACTAAAATTCACAGTCTGTGGATGTCAAAGGACTCAAACAATGCTTTCTGAATATAACGCACACAAATTTAGTACTGCTTATCTTACATTTGAATAACACGAACAAACAGTTTTCTTCTCACAGTCAGTGCAGAGTGGAGCTCATGTGTCTGGGTGGTCTCAGTAAACAGTAGGGGTGTTGAGGGTTTAATATGCCAAAACATGCTCAGCTGAAAGAGTGCTGAGATGAAGACAGACAGCTGTTCATCCAGAGTCTCTCTGGCATATATACCAAACACTTCGAAGGTGCTTCTTGTGCCATTAAAGTATGAATTTTATTTCTCTAAACTTAGTTCAGTAATGTCAAAACAATTAACACAGCAATCACAATTTTGAATTAATTACATTTAAATTTTGCCATACAGCACCAAAAGTGTATTGTGAAAATAATTAGGCTATTCGATCATTCTTGGAAATTAAGTGTCCTTTCATTCTGGTCCATAACATTTCAAACACTGATTATTATATCTTATATTTCTGGATATACCCCATATGTTCTGTGCATGATGACATGTTTATTACACTACATTTATTTTTATGCCCCATGGGTTGATTGTTATAAAATCATTAGCAGATTTTATATTATATTTATATATTATATATATTATATCATATTTGTATGAACAGATGAACAGAGTATTTATTTTTTTGCTACTTTTCTAGTGCTGTCGAGATTTTGTTTTACCCTTGTCCTAGACAAATCTTAAAGTCTTAAAAATATGGAAATCCATCATAAAAATGTGAATTATTACGTTTAAAATTATAATATACTATTATATCTACACTGAGAATTAATTAAAATGCTTGTTATTATTATGATTATTGTTGTTGTTCTTGTTCTCATTATTATTATTCAATATTTGTTGTTTGAAAATTATTTATCCTTTTTTCCCCCTTCAAAATTATGACCGAACAAAAAATGTATGGACCTCAGACTGATACATTAACACAGTTATTAACATCATTACTCCAGCCAATTTATTATGATTTTTATATATATATATATATAATCATTCAAAACAATAACAATTTTAAGCAACATTTTTAATACTTTTATAATACTTTGTCTTATATAGCCTTGTATTTAATGCTGCTGTGTAAAAGTTTCAACGGTTGAAGGAGTAATGGCAAAGGTGACATCTTTCTCTCTTCTGACCAGCGTAATCACTCTCTAATATTTGTCCTCTTTTGTAAAGTCATAAAAACACTATTGTTTCCACAATAGTTTGCCTCAAATATAATATGTATAGTTACTGTTTACCACTAGGCTAAATCCAGGGTGATGTGCATTCTCCTTAAAAACTAATTTAAAATTGTCAGTTGCCACCATAAATGTCCAACATGTATCCCATAAGTAATATTAATAGTAATATCAATATTAAAATAAATTTGGACGTTGAGTTTTCACAGCAAATGTGGTACATCACAACTAAACTGCGTTTAGCGTCACATATTCATGTGAGTTTTCATTTTCCCATGCTCACTAAAAGTGTTGCACTGTTCATTTAACAAAAGATACTCAACATAGGACGAGCCTTTTGCTAACAACTGACCAGCTTGTGTAGCAATGATCCAGCTGACAGCCAATCACAGCAATGTGCTAGAATGGATGCCTAACCTTCACTATCCTGGGTACAAAGACACCGCCTTGAAACCCAACATTGCCTTGCCTTTAAACAGACACATACCACTTCAATTAGCAGGAGGGTGGATAAAAGCTATTCTTGCCCTTGAATAAAGGCAAAGTTGTATGTTTTTGTGTGTCTTGTCATATGATGGGATTACTCTCTCTGTGAATGAGAGGAGGGACAGTCGGAGCAGGTGGAAAACAACAATACAGCCCTGCCACATCTGTAGCCCTCCAGGCTCGGAGACTTATCGTGCCAACAGATAATAGTGCTAGTTCACACACACAAAGACAGCACAGACATACGGGAAATGAGAGAAACGCCTGGAAGATAAACACAGCTTCTCTCTCGCTCTTCTCTCCGCTCCTCTCTAGCTCACAGAGCTCCCCTTGTTCGGGACAGTGAGAGACAATGGCCAGACAATTAGCAGTGGCCTCTCGTCACTGTCGGAGCATAAAAGGACACTCCCTGTAAACTCGCTGATTAAACAATCCTAATGCACTCTGTGTTCGAGACTGTATTTGCTTTTCAGCCACACTGAGACTGATGTGCCCTCCGCAGACTGTGAGACACTTGAGAGGTGGAGAGGCCTGCGCTTGGCTTTTGTTGGCTGCTATTTGTGAGTGAGAGTTGTGCTCAGGTTTGCCTTCCTCCCTTTTGGGATTCATGCCGGCTTCATAGAAGTGTTTGCTTTACTGTCTGGACTTAAGAATACTTACTAATCTTATCCTTCTTCAAATGAAGTGTTAATGAGTTAGAAAATTCTGGAGATTTAGACTCATCAATACACTTGCCAGAAGATGTCACTGCGTACTGCAGTGCCTGTATTCTCGCCGAGCACTTTACGCTGTTAGAATTGTTTTCTTTTTGAAACTTTTTTTGATAGTGTAACAAAGTCTGGACAGGAACTGATCAGGAAGTCATGCCAGGTTCAAACTCTGGCATCTTATAATTTAATGTAATATATGTAGTTGTCTGCATTCCCTGGCACATTTTACATAAAAAAATAATCAATAATACAAAGATTATTCGAGCAGGCTTTATGAGAAACAGAATAAAAAAAAACTATTTCTACTTCAGAATATCACATTTAATTAAATGTATTACTTGCTGTTTCTTTGTAATTGTAAATGGTACAGAACTTGGCAAAGGTTATGGCACTTGCTATTCGAACACACACACACACACACACACACACACACGCACACACGCACACACACACACACACGCACACCACAGCACAAACCAAACTAGACCAAAGTGTCAGGATCCGAACTACACACCACACAAATGCATGATGCACATATCTTTATTTTTTTTGTCTATACTGTATATTCTGCTATATATTTTGACAAAATCTCAACACTGAAACTGACAATCTTATTCAATCATAATAGAGTCATTGTAGAGTATATGCATAATATCGTGAGAGTTGAAGCATTATTTTATTTAAAAATAACCTCATAAATAATAAGGCACACACATAATCAGTGGAGAAATGAACTGTGTAATGTTAGGTAAATAAAGCAAATTCACTCATCTGCAATCTTGATGAAGTATCATAACATCATTTTTATATTGTCAGAACTTCATGGCGTTCCTTTAAAAAAAAGCACAATTTATTTGGATTAGAACAAGTGTGTGGTATCTACACAAGAACGGTGACATTTAGCTTTGGCAAATCTGGAAGGGATTACTGGGGATTCACTCAGGTACAGGAGGTAGTTTGGATAATCTGATGGGATAATCTGCACTGTCCGACGTGCTTCTCACAGGTGACTTTACAAGAGTCTACAGCTTTAAACACGCACTCAATCTGGTCTGCCAAAAATTCACATGGAAAATCATCAGGGAAGATTTGCATGTTACTGCACTGACCTCACATGCTGACATTGCATTCAATAAAATAACAAATGCTGCTGCACCTTTTTTTAAAACTAACTTCTCTTGTGTAGGTCATTTTCGTATTCGGTTTTATTCAACTGGTGCCAATGTCATTTTTAGTTCATGAAGTCAGTTTTCTTGAAAAACACTTGGTATATGCCACTTGGTTTGATATTTTGTTATACCAAATACCAACATGGGACTACTGTAACTGCAACAGATTTAGAAACACAAAACTATGTCAACTAATAGTTGCTTGATGCTTGATCAAAGGAATATTCTGGATTCAATAAAAAATCAACTTTCGTTGACAGCATAATGTTGCAAAGCAGCAAAAATCTGGGTAACACTTATAATGTATAATGGAAGTGAATGGAGCTAATATGTTAACTTCTAAATACAACAACTTTTAAATACCAGAAATATATTAATAAGCTATACTGCCGTTCAAAAGTTTTTGATCTGAAAGATTTTTTATGTTTTAGAAGAAGTCTATTATGCTCACCAAGACTGCATTTATTTTATTAAAAATACAAAAACAATAATATTTTGAAATATTATTAATAAAATAACTGTTTTCTATTTGATTATATTTTAAACTGTAATTTATTTCTGTGATGCAAAACATCACAGAAATCATCATAACTCCAGTCTTCAGTGTCACATGATCCTTCAGAAATCAGTCTAATATGATGATTTGCTGCTCAAGAAACATTTATGATTAAATTATTATTTATTATCAATGTTGAAAGCAGTTGTGTAAAACATTTTTTTCAGGATTCTTTGATGAATAGAAAGTTCAAAAGAACAGCATTTATTTTAAACGGAATCTTTTGTAACATTATAAATGTATTTACTGTCACTGTCAAAAATCAAAAAATAAATACAAATTCTTACCAACTCCAAACTTTTGAATGGTAATGTTGCAAAAGCTTTCTATTTCAGATAAATACTGCCCTTTTGAACTTTCTATTCATCAAAAAATATTTGACACAAATGTTTTCAACATTGATACTAATAATAAATGTTTCTTGAGCAGCAAATCATCATATTAGACTGATTTCTGAAGGATCATGTGACACTGGACACTGGAGTTTTGCATCATAGAAATAAATTACATTTTAAAATATATTCAAAAAGAAAAGTTATTTCACATTTTAATAATATTTCACAACATTACTGTATTTTGTATTTTAAAAAAAATAAATGCAGCCTTGGTGAGCATAAGAGACTTCTAAAAACATTAAAATCTTACCAATCAAAAACTTTTGAACGGCAGTGTGTGTATATTATATTATATTATATTATATTAATTATATTATATTATATTATATTATATTATATTATATTATATTATATTATATTATATTATATTAATTATATTATATTATATTAATTATATTATATTATATTATATTATATTATATTATATTAATTATATTATATTATATTATATTATATTAATTATATTATATTATATTAATTATATTATATTATATTAATTATATTATATTATATTAATTATATTATATTATATAGTTTATAAACTAATGTATAATGTTAGGGGTTTAACAGTTTAGACCCAGAGACCAGTAGTGAAGAATGAAGACAAAGAGTCAGGAGTGCAATTAATTAAAGAAAAATTTTACTGAAGAATAGTTTGTAGTTTCAGAAGCCAGCTTCAAGTCTGACAAGGAGTTCGTAGGCCGCGCTTCCTCTCTACCGGTCTCGTCGTACCATACATACAATTGTCCCAACAGTTATACTGTTTTCAAGGTCTAACCACGTCATTATTGCAAGGTGGATGATTCTGATTGGCTCAGAGAAAATGCAAAGTCATGGTAAATTTCCACACAAGGATAGATAGCAGAGCATATCACTATAGGTAGACTAGTTGTCGCCCCATGATTAGATTTAGATCATTGTTGACCTCGGAGGTTTCAGAAAGGCGTCTTCACGTCTGGTGTTTGTGTGCAGAAAATGTCCATCTTCAATATTGGACCTGCACAGATCATGCAACGAACACACACGCTCCCCAGAATCACAGCTCTCCCAAGGTTGGAGAGTCTTATCAACAAAGCACTTCACCAAAACATGCTGATAGCATGTGCTTTCTCTCAGTGAGAGGTACAGACAGTAGTACAGGCAATATTCATCTTGATTCTTTAGTGTTTCAGTAAAAGGAAATATAAAATGAATAAAATATAATAAAAATGAAAGACAAATTCATATTTAATCTATGGAAGCCGGGCAAAGTGAGCAAACACTGTTACTGCACTCCCAGCATGTTAGGGACTGTGTTACACATAGGCTCAAAGACCAAATACAAACTTTAGAAAACATAAAAGAAGAACAAACAATCAGTAGTTCTGTTGAGTAAAATCAACTGGAATTAATCATTAGAAATAGGAGGATAAGTATTAATTAAGGCTTTGATTATGAATCTGAATAAGATATTTACAGGTATACTGAAGCGGCAGGGGATTTCAGACTCCCCCCTTCAATAATATATATAAAAATACTACTATAATTTAAGTTACATTTTTAGTAATGCTTGTCTCAGTTTTAATTTTGTTAGTTTCATTTAGTATTAGTTTATTTATGTATTTGTTTTAATGTTGTACATTTTTTCAATACTTCAATTAGTTGCCAAGGCAGCATTTCTAATTTTCATTTAGTTAAATGGTTTCATCTAATATTTATATTTTAATTTATTTCAGCTGTATTTTAAAATTGTAATAATTCAGTTTTAAAAATATTATTATTATTATTTTATTTTATTCTTTTGTAATGAGCATTATGCCACATGCAATAGTGACTGAGCTTAACTTTTCTTGAACCCGAAATTAAAGACAAAATATCTGCTCAGTGATTCCTCACAATCCAGGTAAGTCGTTGCCCACTGGATAAGAATGAGAAAACTCCCTCCTCTCAATGTCTTAGAAATCAGTAAGATAAGAACAAAAAGGTTTAATCACAATCAAAAGCATGAATGCCCAACGCCCCTAAAAAACAGACATTTCACACTTTGATTGATGTTAAACTGTCCTTTCAGACTAATTCGTGTTTAACTAGGCTGTTAAGTTGTATTTGGTGGTGGAGGATGGGAGGTGTTGGTGTCGCAGAACCAAACATCCATCATTCCCGAAAGCACTTCAGCATGTTTGTGCGTGCTCATGCGCGTTACCTGGTTTTCTCTTTGCGCACTGGCGTCACAGAGCCGAAACAAGAGGCATGACACAAAGTAAGCAAACATGCTATCTCACCTTTCATCTCCTGCTGTGCACATCAGCAAGAATTGTCACAACACAGAGGCCCACAGGCTTAAGTAGTTCACCTTAACACCCCTGCACACGAACACACACAGGCACAGACACACGACTCTACGTGTTTAACTTGTGTTGAGAGAAGGACTATAACAGGCTGAGATGTCTGGGCTGTCAGTCATTCATGCCCTGCAGAGTTAGAGAGGTTATCTGATAGTCGCTCCTAGTGAAAGCATAACTCACTTCTTCAGCGTGATTTCATCTGCATTGCATAACTCACATTCAGCCAGTATCTGCTAGTGTCCAGTGCTGTTGTTCAGACTACAGCCTCCTGTCCTGCAAATGGAAGAGAGCCTGCAGCAAATGCTTACTGATATATATCACCCTCTCTCTCTTGCTCTCATTCCAGCGGTATGTTTGTGAGTCATGGTACATCTGGAGCCTGTATGCAGGGTCAGCAGGCCCTCTTTTATCTGTAGGGCTGATTGCGTCTTATCTTATCAAAGAGGCTAAGAGCAGGTCCTCTATCAGTCATGAATTACGAACGTGAAAGGAGGGCTGTGCATCGGGGAGGAGAAGTGAGCTTCAGGGGAATTTCAAATGCATTTATATATTACATTTACATATCACATCATTTGGTGAGTGGAAGGAGGTTGCGTGTTTGTGTGTGGTTGTGGTATTAAGTGATCAGTATATAGGCGTGAAGTGTTTCTTTGCAAAGTGACATTGCCTATGCCTGGCAGCATTATACAGTGTTTTTGGTCGTTTTCACGGATACGTGTGAAAAGGGATTGTTTTGACAACATTGTAGTATGTACGCAGAAAAACGCAAAGGAAATTATTTTCCTTATTGAGTAAATCGTTGTCTTGTAAACATACCCCAAAACTGCCCACGATAAATATTCATTTAAAAATAATAATAATAATAATAAGATTTTTTTTACCTTTCTTAGAAATGTACTCCTTGTTCTGATTCATTTTATATGGTTTTGAAAAATGGTTATACCATTGTCAAGAAATGTTTGTATCTCTTCGGGGCGGCTCTTCTGTCGGACAACATCTCCAGGGCGTTACACACCACCATATGACTAGTAAGTCAAAGTTCAAATCACAGTCTTTGCTGTCCTAACTTAATTGACATAAGTACCAATGTAGAACATTATATAGAAACTGTGTCTATTCCTCGTTTAGTGAGGTCAAACACTAAATCTACTGTAGGATCTAGGAAAAATCTAATTGTGATCAAACCAGAAAATCTCAATATTAGTGAACAAAAACAATTTCTAAAACTAGGTCTTCTAAACATTAGATCGCTCACACCTAAGGCTGCTATTGTAAATGAAATGGTCACAGATAATAGTTTCGATTGTACTTTGCCTTACTGAAACCTGGCTTAAGCCAAATGATTATTTCGGTCTTAATGAGTCTACTCCACCAGGATACTGTTATAAGCATGAGCCACGTCTGATTGGTCGTGGCGGCGGTGTTGCAATAATCTATAGAGATATTCTTAATGTTACTCAGAAAACAGGTCACAGGTTTAATTCGTTTGAAGTACTAGTGCTAAATGTTACGCTCTTAGATGTAAGAAAGAAAACCGTATTATCTCTAGCCTTGGCTACTGTATATAGACCTCCAGGGCCCTATGCTGATTTCCTAAAAGAGTTTGCAGACTTTCTCTCAGATCTATTGGTCAACATCGATAAAGCATTAATTGTTGGAGATTTTAACAAACACGTAGATAATACAAATTACGCGTTAGGGGCTGCGTTTACAGATCTATTAAACTCCTTTGGGGTCAAGCAAAACGTCACTGGTCCCACTCATCGTCTTAATCACACAATAGATTTAATTATATCCAACGCTATCTCACGACCAATTCGTACATATTTTACGAGGTGGCTATTTCGTACAAATTTGTACGACCTCACTCATCACGTATTAAATGCGTTTTGCCTATACCCCAGTGATGGGTAGGTTTAGGGCGGGGTTGAGGTAGGTCATTAAATGCGAATCCATACGAATTTGCCAACTCGTCAAATATGCGTTTTAGTAAAAATCGTATGAATTAAATGCAGTGAGGTCGTACAAATTCGTGCAATTAGCCACCTCGTAAAATATGTACGAATTGCCGTGAGATCGGGTTGTTATATCACATGGAACCAACCCAACCGATATAGATATTATACCACAAAGTGATAATGTCACTGACCATTACACACTGTAAAAAAAAAGTTCACTCAACTTACATTTTCTAGTTATCTTTTGCTTTGACTCAGTTAAGTTTTAATTACTTAATCTACTAAGTATTTTCAACTTAAAATGTTTAGTTGGTATAGCTAAACAGTTGACTCAACAACTAATTTCAAGTAACCTGGACTTGCAAAGTTTAGTTGAAATATGATAACTTATATTTTCAAGTTATCTGTACTTAGCCAAGTTTAGTTGAAATACGATAACTTACATTTTCATGTTATCTGTACTAAAATTTTTGTTCATTGAACTTATTTTGGCATATTTTCTCAACTTGCATTAGCACATTCAACCAAATAAATAAACACATTTTTCCATATAAACGATTTTATTGTCAATAAATCAATACATGTTAAAAAAACTTGACAGAAAAACAGAAACAACTTTTTAACTGTAAAATACAGCTAACACTTCTCTTTGTAGAAATGCAATTCACAATTCACAAATTATAAAGAATATAGATTACAGAAATAATATCAGAAAAATAATTTCTCAAATAAAACTGCAATAAACCTCTCAAATAAAATGGAATTGCAATTGCATAATGTTTAAAGGTGAACATTTATTTGAATGTATGGAAAATTTATTCATGTGGGAAAAAACTTAAAGTGTCAGTTCCCATAAAAATGAAAATACCATTATTAATTGGTCACCCTCATGCCATCCAATAATGGTTCAAGGATTAGTTCACTTTAAAAAGAAAATTTCCTGATAATTTTTTCCTATCTCATCCGAGATTCTCCATCTTCAATCAATAAATAAATCAATAAATTATTATTATTATTTTTTTGTTGTTGTTGAGAAATCATTCAGGATTTTCTCCACATAATGGACAGTTGAATGGAACAGTTGAAGGTCCAAATCAATGCAGTTTCAAAGGAAGGGGTTCAGAGGCTCTGCACGATCCCAGTCGAGGAATAAGGTCTGATCTGGACGATTTTTTTATTTTCTAAAAAAAAAAATATACTTATTAACCTAAAATGCTCATTACGTAATCATGTCGGAAGGTCACAGGTGAGGTAGGCAGAAGTACCGCCCCCCTGGTTTAATACAATCCATATTAAATACAAACTTCCTTTAGCAAAAAAGGTTACACAACGATGTCGGACGATTTTGAAGTTGGAGATGGAGTTTTTTGTGTAAAGAGGCGTTTGTATATGTCTTCTGCGTTAAGCAGGTGGTACTTCTGCCTACGTCTAGCGTGACCTTTCTGACATGATTGCACAATCCGTGGTCATTGCACAGCAGTACAAGATGAGGAATTTAGGTTAAAATATATATAAATGTTTATTTTGTTCTTAAAAATGGCTAATGGTTTGTCTAGATAAGACCCTGTTCCTCGTCTGGGATCATGCAGAGCCTCTAAAGCCCATCCTTTGAAACTGCATTGATTTGGACCTTCAACCATTGGTTGCTATTGAGGTCCATTGTGTGCAGAAAAATCCTGGAATGCTTTCCTCGAAAAATTATTTTCGACTGGAGAAAGTAAGACATGAACATCGAAAGACATCCTTAAAGGGATAGATCATCACCCAAAAAGGATAATTCTGTCATCATTTACTCACCCTCAAGTTGTTCCAAATCTGTATGAGTTTCTTTGTTCTGCTGAACACAAAAGATGATATTTTGAAGAATGTTTGTAACCAAGCAGATACAAGCAAACACTGACTACCACTTTTCCCTACTATGGTAGTCAATGGTTGATTGGATCACATTTCCATTTAGTCTTACAAATGAGAGCAATAGAAGAAACTAGAACAGTCAAGGGCAACAATATGCAAGTGCTGTAACACGTCTCAGCAGAACAAAGAAACTCATACAGGTTTGGATCATCTTGAGGGTGAGTAAATGATGACAGAATTTTCATTTTTTGGTGATGATCTATCCCTTTAAGGATGTCTTTTCTAGACCTTGAATGTGTAGTTGCGTAGGCTGTCAAAGAAGGGACAGAAAGCTTACAGATTTAATTACAAAATATCTTAATTTGTGTTTCAAAGATAAACAAAGCTTTTAGGTTTGGAGCAACATGAGGTTGAGTATCTAACAAAATAATTTTCATTTTGGGTAAACTAATACTTTTCATATTAATAATACCCCTTTAAAAGATTAGTTCACTTAAAAATGAAAATGTCCTGATATTTTACTCACCCCCATCTCATCCAAGATGTTCATGTCTTTTTTCTTCAGTCAAAAAGAAATTAAGTTTTTGAGGAAAACATTCCAGGATTTTTCTCCACATAATGGACCTCAGTGGGAACCAACAGTTGAAGGTTCAAATCAATGCAGTTTCAAAGGAAGGGCTTCGGAGGCTCTGCACGATCCCAGATGAGAAACAGGGTCTGATCTAGACAAACCATTGGCCATTTAAAGAAAATATTCAAAATATACTTTTTAACCTAAATTGCTCATCTTGAGCTGCTCTGCAATTGCGCAATCACGTTGGAAAAGTCACACTAGACGTAGGCGGAAGTACCTCCTGCCGCACGTGCAAGGACTTCTGACTACGCCTAGTGTGACTTTTTGACATGATTACACAATCACTAGCAAGCCGCAGAGCAGCGAGATGAGCAATTTAGGTTAAAAAGTATATACATTTTGAATATTTTCTTTAAATGGCCGATGGTTTGTCTAGATCAGACCTTATTCCTCATCTGGGATCGTGCTGAGCCACTGAAGCCCTTCCTTTGAAACTGCATTGATTTGGACCTTCAACTGTTGGTTCCCATTGAGGTCCATTATGTGGAGAAAAATCCTGGAATGTTTTCCTCAAAAACGTAATTTCTTTTTGACTGAAGAAAAAAGACATGAACATCTTGGATGAGATGGGGGTGAGTATAATAACAAGAAATTTGAATTTTTTAAGTGAAGTAATCCTTTAACTGTGACATAACTTTTAAAACACATGGAAACTTAATATATGTTTTTGCCAAATCTTTTTTAACAAAATTAAACAATGAAAGTCCCAAGTCACCAAGTCTCTGCAGAACAACTGCTTCCTCGATTACAAGGGCCACATCACTAGAGTTGCATGGAATGGGGTCGGTCACATCTTCCACCACTGTGATGATTCCAAGAGTCCCTGATCACATCTTCTTCGAAATCTGTGTGCTGTATTAAAAAATTAAATACTTAAAAATGTGCTTTCACACATACAACACTGAAGCTCAAAGACTTAAACTTAATACAAGTACACCAAGTCTTATAGCCAATTTGTACTTAGTAGAAATGCTAACAAACATAAACAGGTTTAGCCTACACAAGTGGAAGCAGTAAAGTATTCGCTACATTCAATTTTTTTTTATCTGAAGTCATATTATGGCTATAACAAATAAATAAAAGCCTACATAGATACACTTGCTATATTTATTTTCATGGGCTTAAAATTATATTACACATTGTATACGTTTAACGTACCACAGTTGATTGGTTGTCGTGAAATAGGAGGTCAAGGGCAAATGCCTCACACTGCTTGCAGCACTGCCTGAAGTAATTCTATGAAGAAAAGAAAAGTTAAGTCAACCAACATTTAATGAACATACTTTAATGAGTACATAATCAAAATCAGGAATAGAGTAATCGTTTTTGTCAGGATTTGTCAAATCAAAATTGTAAGATAACAGCTGTTTTTTTTGCTAAACAATCATACCAAGTTACATATGAGTGTGCAGAATGTTAGATTTTTAACATTACTCACTGTGTTAGCTTGGTGGCTGTCTGAGACACTTGCAGTAAGCTAGAAAACATTAGAAAGTATTAATAAAAGCTGGATATCTGGTGTTGCTGAAAAGCATGCAATAAACTTTCAAATATATTGCATAGCCGAGAAAATATTGCATTACTGTTACTTCAAATAAAGCTTTACTAAACTTTACTATAATCCTAAATAGCTTGAATATGTCAAAACCTTATTTAACGGTAAGATAAATGTTAATAAACACATATCAAGAGATTTGCTGACAAAGTACAGTTTGTATAATGTTAACTGTAATAAGATGATTGATAGGCCAGTTTAAGCGTGAAACGATAGAACTAAGCAACATATCCTTACATTAAAGATGCAGCTATAACGTATATCCCAAAGCTTGGCTAATTTTCTGCTACATACTCAGACGTTCATAAGAGTACATGATTTTAAGTGTTAAAAGTATCATTTGGCGAATTGTATGGACAGCTTGTATCTTAAGGATTTCACTATAGTTTTTGGAAAAATGCGGTGATGTTGAAGCAATTGTTACATAATCTCTCACAATAAACAGAACATAACTGACCACCGTATTTTAACTATTTTGTCAATTTAATAGTAAAACTAGACAGATGTACAACAACTTTTCAGTTAAGGAACATCCAGATTGAACACGGGAGGAATCTGATAACCCTGTCGCACAACTCACACAGTTTTACATTAAATAACATTATAGCCAATATTCTGCTCGTTGTTACTGTACTCACGCGTCGCTGCTTTGCCTGTGTGGTGATTAACGTTAGATTTACTGATTTTGGCGCAAAGAACTTGAACACGAGGTTGAACATGAACACGCGTTATGGCATTCATCCATATCGCAGTCTCTCTCACGTTAAAAAAACAACACTGAATTCGGTGCAGATATTTCCAAATCACTTTGAATATTGTGATAAAGTAGCCTATATAAATATGGGAGGATCAAATATCCTCCATATGAAATTTGTCTAGACACGCACTCCGCTTTTTGACAATTTGAAATAGCCTATACGCTTTAATAAATAAAAGTAAAATAAGTAATAGTTGACTAGTTTTATATATATTTTTTCCTTTAGTTTGCTGACTATCAACTATAGGCTAACTGGGCAAGCTAGATTAGCAACGGTCATAATATGTGATATAGAAACATTGTTACTGTAAACAATACATGGATAATTACTTCATATATATAATTTTACAAGTTATTACACATATATGAACAAATATTTACTTACCAGATTTGATGATGATGGAAGGATTAAATCATCTGCCGATAAACCCTCCTGCATGGCTCATGAACGAGATCTGCTTTGCTTCACGTGATCTCGCGATAAATAATGAGAACTTATATGCTAACCTTACTTAGCATACTTACTTATGTTTTTAAGTTGAGTCAACATATACCCTAGTTAAGTCAACTTGCAGACTAGTTGAGACAGTGAAAACTTAACATGTTAAGTTGAACGAACAAATTCAGAAACTGCAAGTTGTATCAACTTACAAAATGTTGTTGATAGAACAAAAATGCGGAATCATTTTTACAGTGCATGGTAACTTGCATACTGCGTACTGCTGAAATCTGTCATGTTGCACCACGTTATCGACCAGGCAGAACAATCCTTCCAACCACTATAGATAGATTCTCAAATAGCTTACCTGATCTGTCTCAGCTGCTCAGTGAACCCAAACAAACAGATGAACTAGAGGAAATGACTAGCAGTATGAGCACCATTTTCTCTAGTACATTAGAAATTGTTGCACCAATTAGTTATGGCCAGCTTTGTTATGGCCTAAATTAATACATGATTTATTAACTTTTTCTAACCTTTTTCTTTAAAATTCTCTTTGTAATATTTTTCAATGTACATTTATGAAATGCACTTTCTGTAAAGCTGCTTTGAAACAATGTGTATTGTGAAAAGCGCTATACAAATATATTTGAATTGAATTGAATATCTAATTACTCAAAAAAAAAAGTAATGTGTAACCATCAAGCAATAACATACTTTTCTTACACTTTGAATACATGTGACTTCCAAATGTTTTTATAGGTATACACTCTAAAAAATGCTAGGTTAAAAACAACCAAAGTTGGGTTGAAAATGGACAAACCCAGCGATTGGGTTATTTTAGCCCATTGGTTGGGTTAAATGTTTCCCAACCTGCTGGGTAGTTTTATTTAACTAAACTATTGTTTAAAAATTAAAGTATTGCTTGCTTATAATAAACCAAAAGTATGTTGGAAATTGACATTTATTAATATGTTTAATAAATGAACATTATTAATGATTATGTAGCAAAGTTAGTAGATTAAGGAGGAAGGAGGCAGGAACCGGTGAACGTTTAAACACACTTTAATAAATAAAAGAACAAAACGAAAGTAACGTGGGCAGCCCCTCACGGACGACTGCCACGCACACACAAAATAAAACATAAACAAAACATAACATAAAGTGGCCTGTTGCACAAAGCTGGCTTCAGTTGCTACCCAGGTAAGTTTGAGATTAGTTTGAGCAAACTCTGGTTTTTCGGGCTCAAGAAGGTGGATTGGTTTTTAGCAGTGTTAATCACCATGGTAACTTACACTACACAGCTAACCTGCTCTGGAGCAGCTTTTATTCTGGGTTAGAGATCACAAACTCAAACTGGACCAATCAGCTGCAAGTAAAACTCACACCACCTGTATCTCTCAAATTAAAGTAGTTTATAGTGAGACAAAATTGCTCATCTTTTGGTGCAAATTATTTATTATATTTATAATATATGAATTATAATTACTTTTAATTCACATAATATATTCATATAATTATATTATATTGACAAGTAGCCAAATATTAATATAAATAAAAAACATGCATTCATAATTCTTTCAAACAATGTGTATTTATTTGAGCTCTTTGTGAACCTATAATTATTAGGCATATTTCTTTGATTAACATCATGCATTGATATAGTCAAATATTCTTTCAGCTTCTTAAATTGACGCTGCAGCATAAGTGTTTATTCCTGCTTTAAACACATTTAATTTCATGATGATTTTCAGAACGATCTCTCAATCTTCAGAAGAGAAGTGAATCGGACAGACACTGTGATTGGCTGTTTGACGCATGTGTCACGCTTTCAGGTGCACGCGCTTCAGTGTTAATTGCAAACTCTAAATTAAACCTGAGTTGACAGAGAAAGTTTATACCAAGCTTTGAGAAACAATTGAACTTGATCTAAACCAGGTTGGATTTATCTGGATTTGTCAACTCTAAACCTACTCTGAAACTCAGAGTTTGTTCAGCTAGCTTTGTGCAACAGGCCTCAGGCCTGGTCCTCTCTCGTCCTTCACTTGTGTCGCTCGTCCTTATATGCCTCACTCCCTCATGAGAGGACTCGCTTGCTCCTTCCACCTCGCCACAGATTAATTAATAAAAATTAAACAATAGACATTTATTAATTTGCTTATTAATAAATGTTCACCTTTGATGATTATTGTTGCCTCTATAATTATGTCTGATTTTTAATGTTCAACCTATTTTGAGTTTATTTTAAGCCAGCCATTAAGTCATTTTTAAACAATAGTTTAGTTAAATAAAACTACCTAGCAGGTTGGGCAAACATTTAACCCAACTGCTGGGCTAAGATAACCCAGTCTCTGGGTTTGTCCATTTTCAACCCAACTTGGGTTGTTTTAAACCCAGCATTTTTTAGAGTGTATTTAACATTTTTGGTCACACTTTAGATTAGGGTCCAATTCTCATAATTTACTAACTATAACTATGACTTTTTCCTCAACAAACTCCTAATTGCTGCTTATTAGTTAGTAAGGTACAATAAACTTGGATGTTTAAGTCATGTCAACTTAAAACACATTCGGACTTTATAAAATGAGTTGAATCTTGCATAACCATGAGCGCATGACGTCGGACGCTCTGGTGAGAATATAGTTCTCGCAAGAACCAAGTTTTGTTTTGCTCTATCCTCTGTGCTTCCGCGTTCGTCACCAGAACTTACGCTATGCGTCCTATGTCATACGCCAGTCTGTCAACACTCGTACGAAAGTTAGTGGAAGTTAGAGATTACAGTTTGTCAAGTTTTAAATATGCATATTTTTCTTACACAAATGTAAGGCTTTGCTTCAGAAGGCCTTTATTAACCCCCGGAGCCATGTGGAGCACTTTTATGATGGATAGATGCACTTTTATGGACTTGCCATTATAAAGCTTGGATGAGCCAGGACATTTTTTAATATAACTTTGATTATCTGAAAGAAGAACGTCATATACACCTAGGATGGGTGAGTAAATCATGGGCTAATTTTCAACTATCAACTATTCACTGTCCCTTCAAAGGAATGTAAAAACTTGTTGTCAGAAATTGATCATATAATTATTCAAGTTCAGGTAAAATGTCATGTGGTGGAACTCATGAATAATAACTCATAAATGAATAATTATTATATCTTATTATTATAGCCTATTATATCTAATATCTTTATTAAGTTTAGGTATTGGGTAGCATTAAGGGATGTAGAATATGGTTGTGCAGAATAAGGCATTAAAATGTTCTTTATAAGTACTAATAAACAGCCAATATCCTAGTAATATGCATGCTAATAAGCAATTAGGTAATAGTGAGAATTGGACCCTAAACTAAAGTGTTACCAAGTTGTTGTTTTCTTTAAACAGATATTAATAATTATTCATGAGTTCCACCACATGACATTTTACCTGAACCTGAACTAACAATTTCTTGTCATAAAGAATAAATATAATAGATAACAAAAAAATGAGTGTCATGTCATTGGCCCTTAAACCATCTGAATTTATGGTACCATCCCAAAATTTCCTTGGCTGGCCCAAGTGTATGCCCTCAAGGATGTACGCTTACCTTGAGGGGATAACACACACACTGCATGGTTAAGATCTGTGTCAGATGGGAGCAGCTTGGACGAAGCTGTTAGGCCGTAAGCTGTGGCTCATCCCTCAGATAAGAGCCTTCTTAAGCCAGGGATGAGGCAATAAATCCCTTAGTTTGACTTCATGCACCAGCTTTAGGTGATCACCAAGTAACTATGGTCAGATAAGCTGAAGGTATCTAAGAAATGTCTGCCCCTGTGAAATGGGACAGGTCACATGCTTGCTTGTAACCTTGAAAGCAACTAGCTTCTTTAGTCCAACACACATCGTTTAGACCAATAACTTAACACAACATTTAGAGTATGGCTCTTCTGACCTTTATATGCAGAAGTGCATTTTGCTGTTCTCATTCTCTACTCAGAACTTTACACGAAGGAAGCCATAAACAAATCGCCTAGCGTGTCATAATGTTAGGAGGGTTTTGTATGTGGAGGAGAGCTTTGAGTTAGCATAATGAGCTTGACTAGCCTAACAACGGCTTATCTTCAAACAAAGTTGCCCTGACAAACCTCTGTGGCTTTCTTTAGACAAATAATCACCTTTTGCCTTATGCTTGATCCGTTTTGGTGTGGTCTTTCTTTAATCCCTGCTTCAGTCTGCCTACCTGTATCCCCATTTTGTCAAAAGAAACACTTAAGGAGCAAACACTCGGTCTGCTGCGATACAGAGTGCCTCCTGAGGGTTCTAAGAAGAGCAGAGAATCGAGTCGAGTTTCTGAGGTAATCCTGAGATTACCAACCCCACTTTTCTCTAACCACACAGTGCAAAATGAGTAGCAGTCAAAACACACTCACTGCCCACAGAGCACTGCCAAACATACTTGAATAACACAAGAGAAAGAATTATTCTATACTACTCTAATGGTAATATATTGGATATTTTGTGGATAAAGTCCAACGGTAATTCAAGTTACAGGCTGTATTTGTTTCTGCAGGTAATATCCAACGCTATCTCACGACCAATTCGTACATATTTTACGAGGTGGCTATGTCGTACAAATTTGTACGACCTCACTGCACGAATTAAATGACGTTTTGCCTAAACCCCAGTGATGGGTAGGTTTAGGGGCGCGGTTGAGGTAGGTCATTCGTACGAATTCATACGAATTTGCCAACTCATCAAATATGTACGATGTAGTAAAAATCGTATGAATTGCATTTAGGTGAGGTCGCATTACAAATTCATACGAATTAGCCACCTCGTAAAATATGTACGAATTGCCGTGAGATCGGGTTGTAATATCAATGTTAGCTAACACAATTTTTGATATTCAACACTGGCGTAGTCTTTAAACCTAAATAAATCAATACATTTTTTGATTTATCGTAAAATATTATAAAGAATGCAAGCAGTGTTGTAGAGAACAGTTTTGCTAAACTAGCAGGCCCTGCATCATTTATGTGTTTAATGTTTAAAGTCTGGTTTAATGTCTTTCTCATTACACACCATAAGAAAAATAACAAATTCCCGTGTGTATACAACAGCACAACTTGTAACAGAAATTTGTGACATGAAGCTGCAATGAACAATAACAACAAAGCTATGCGAACAATAAAAACCAGCACAGGCTATTTACCTTGCTTCCTTGCACGGTTTGTGGTGCTTTACTTTCAAAGTGAAATGTCCATTGAATGGCAGTTAAAGCACATTAGTTTTCCCCAAAACAGATAGCATGTTAGCATTGTATTATGTTGGTTTTTGTACATATCGCCAGAGTCGACCTCATATGACCAAAACTGCTACTTTTCAGGAAATAATTTAAACAGTATGTTGTGTAATATGGTGATATGGTGGCTGTGGCTCTATATATAGGCGTCTTCCATGTGTCATTATATTATTAAAATTTTACCAAAATCAAGCTCAAATGAAGTTATGACGGTTTTGACCAGCAAATGTCAGACATCAGATTTGTGTTTTTCCATCATTAGAACAGTCACATCTGAGGCAGTCAGTGCATTGCACTACGTTATCATCTTTCTGGTTATGAAGTTTATTGTAGCTGTACTAGTGGGTGCTCAGTTTTTTCTGCCATTAGGACAAAATCGTATGTTATTAAAGACAAAGTGATATGCACAGGCTTTTTAAGACAGTACTGGCTATGACTCAACGGAAAATGCTGAACTACCCGATCAGGCATAACATTATGATTATTCTTAATATTGTGTTGCCCTTTTGCTGCCAAAACAGCCCTGACCTGTCAAGGCATGGACTCCGCTAGACCCTGGAAGGTGTGCTTTGGTATATGCCACCAAGATGTTAGCAGCAGATCCTTTAAGTTGCGAGTTGGGGCCTCCATGGATCAGACTTGTTTGTTCAGCACATCCCACAGATGCCCCATTGGATTGAGATCTGGGGAATTTGGAGGCCATGTCAACACCTCTAACTCATGCTCCTCAAACCATTCCTGAACAATTTTTGCTTTGTGGCCGTAAAAGGGGTCAGCGTGGGCACCCTCACTGATCTGCAAATATGCAGCCCCATACGCAACAAACTGTGATGCACTGTGTATTCTGACTGCTTTCTATCAGAAGCAGCATTAACTTCTTGAGCAATTTGAGCTACAGTAGTTTGTCTGTTTGATCGGATCACACGGGCCAGCCTTCGCTCCCCACGTGCATCAATGAGCCTTGGCCGCCCATAACCCTGTCACTGGTTCACCACTGTTCCTTCCTTAGACCACTTTTGATAGATACTGACCACTACAAACTGGGAACACCCCAGAAGAGCAGCAGTTTGGGAAATGCTCTGACCCAGTCATCAAGCCAATGTTGCCTTTGTCAAACTCTCTCAAATCCTTCCACTTGCCCATATTTCCTGCTTCTAACACATCAACTTTAAGGACAAAATGTTCTCTTGCTGCCTAATATATCCCACCCACTAACAGGTGTCGTGATGAAGAGATAATCAGTGTTATCCTGATCGGTGTATATATATATATATATATATATATATATATATATATATATATATATATATATATATATATATATATATATATATATATATATATATATATATATATATATATATTACACATAATGTATAAGTCACAAGCTCTTTACAGATGTAAAGTGTGACCAATATTAATGATTTATGAAAGGTTTCTGCCCGACAGAGACAAGATTTTAAACTGTTTTAATATAAGGAGTTTTAGAATTAGAGTGAGATTATAATAATAATTAAAATATATATTACACCCCCTCAACCCTACCCCACGTGCCTTGAATGCCTATACAAAATTCCAACCTGTATAAAAAAATAAAAATAATTTCTCGTGTTTCACTGGACTATCCAAGCATTCCACAAATGCAATGCTGTTCCAGGTGAGTGAGCAACCTCTGAAAGGCCATACATATGGAACATGTTATGTGATGCAAACGTCAAAATGTATTAATTTACAAATGACGCACTATGGTAAAAGTGTTTGGAGATCATAATAACATATTTTGCTAGGAACCACTTTAAAATAAAATAAGACTATTAATGAATAATCCTCACCTCTAAGCATTTTTTTTTGAAGGAATAAAATTTGTATGTGTTGCCACTAGTGTTAAATTCCACTGCAAAGTGCATTCAATTGTATGTCTAGGTACAGTTTTGGAGTAGGCCCATTGCAAAAATGTAGGTAGAGCAATGTTTTCCATTGAGCTATGATGCAACAAACAATGCTACAATGACTCAATTAATAACAACTTATACATGTTAATAACTTATTTAGTGATGACATGAGGAATGAAAGATCCGGACTGTTTGATTTCCCAGAAAGCACTGGACTCTAACTGTCCTTTCCTGTTCTCCAGCCAACTTAGAATGAGTGCAGGGGCTCCATCTGGGTCTGTTTGCCTCCTCTATTCTCATTATTTACCCCATCATCCCTCAAGCATTCCACTGGATTTGACAATCCATCCAAGTGCAGGACTAACAGAGGCTCCAGCAGCCATAGAGCTAATGAGCACAGCCCTGATACAATGATTTCACACAACAATTACAGTCTAGCAGAGAATGAGATTATGTGGGAAATGAGCTAGGGATTTCCTTTTTAAAAACGGTGAACGCATCAATGCTGATTTTTAGGTTAAGGTAATGTTCAGTTAAGATTAAAACTTAAGATCAATTGATAGCATCTGTGGAATAATGTTGATTCCCACAAAAATAATTCCACACTTACTGCACTTCAAATAAAGTGCTGTACCACAATTGACAGTTATTTTATAGTTCTGTTCATGTGTGTCCTAATAGGTAATGCTAGGTATAAATCCTAAGCCTAAACCTAACCTTAGACCATTTTAAATCCAAATAATTACCTTACATTACTCAGTGCATTCTTGTGTAACTCTGTACTGTAACATAAAGTGCAAGGCTGCAAGCCCATTTTTATAGTGGATTTAAAAGCAGAAATGTGAATTTTATAAAACAACTTACATTAATTAATCTGTTAAAACTTAGAACTAAAGCTGTTCAAAACATACTGTCTGCAGTTGCTTTTTGGGTTTATGGTGTTGTATTGTCATGGCAACAAATAATTTTACGCAGAAAAGATTAGTAAGCATTTTTTTTACACTAAAATCATGATAACGTGTATATTGCTTACACTGTGTCTGTACTATTGAAATAGTGGGTTCACATTATTTTTATGCCCCCTTTAACACATTCTGTTGACTGTAAGTAAGCTGCACTTACATGTTTACTAACTCTCATTAGAGTATTAGTAGACTGGTACGGTTAGGGTTAGAATAAGTTGACATGTAGTTGCAAAGTCACTTATAGTCAGTAGAATGTCTGTTGGAGGACGTGACAATAAATAGTTAGCAGATATTAAGCAGACTACTAAAACTCTAATGAGAGTTAGTTATAGTTGCAACGTTTATTATTTACGTGTAAGTTTATTTACATTTATTTATTGGCCCCATTCACTTCCATTGTAAGTTCCTCACTGTTACCCAGAAATTAATTATTCAACGTTATGCTGAACCCAGAAAATACCATCACGCAAATGAAAGCTGTTCATTTAGTCTTTTTCTTGGTATATGTGAAGTGTGTGTAAATTAAAGTTTTTACAGAGTTCAAATTAGCTGAAACTCTCCCGGCTCAGAATCTTGAACCATACCTCCACTCTTCCTTTGCCCTCTCTCCCTTTTAGCTCCCTTGCTCTTTAAACTGTTACTTAAACATTAGCATCACAGCATTGCAATAATGGATCCACATGGAGACAGTCTCTCCTCTGTCACGCAACCAGCAGTAAGGTTCAGTGGCAGGCTATTGTGAGTCAGGTTTATTTTATATGGAACACATGTCCATTAATGACAGACACAGAGCACGCGTGGTTTGGCTGCCCACAATATTGTGGGAATGATTACAGGGGACTGGGGGAGGGTGCCTTGACATTAGCTTTGCTTTTGATCATGCTGTTCACCAAGGTGGCGCTGAGGAAACTCAGAACCGATGCTGGCAAAGGTTTAGATGCTAAAAGGTTCCCACACATGGCAAAGGGAAATGGAGGCTCTTGTGTGAACCCCCAGTACAATAATTGCAGTTGGTGGGTTCCTTGGCACAAAATGAATTGTGGCAATATAATGCCAAGCAAAACAGTTGTTTTTGAGCAGCACTACAGAAACGATGTTTTTCAATATACATTCCAGCTTTTCTTTAAAAGGTTAGATAAAGGTACGCTTGAGTTCCCAGGTAAGGTTTTCTTCGCAGTTACTGCCTCTATAGCGGACACATTTCCTCCAAAAGCAACTTTAATACACGCCAGTTGCCTCAGAGTGAACTGGTCAGGGCGCCTTCTTCAAGGGCACCGTGGTAATGGACTAGGTTTGTGATCACAGTAATTCTCCACTTCCTGGAGCACTTTTGCCTGGGATTGCCTGCAACAATTGAATAGCTAATCTAAAATAATATCCATCAAGTCACCACAGAAGGCTTTTTTTTTTAAGATTTGGAACTAAATCTACAACATTTGAGTAAGGGTCAATAACAAATAAGCATGTCAGAGAATTGGAGAAATCTTGGGTAAAAAAAAAAAAAAAAGAGTTCAAAACACAAATGCTAGAAATTAGACATGTATAATCATTGTATTCAGGGCATGACATTAACTTTTTTTTTTTTTTGCTCACCAGCTGCTGTGGCTAGTGGTTTTCCAATGTTACTAGCCACTCAGCATTTTCACTGGTTTAATTTTGACATTCACACCTGCCATATAGATGTTTTTAATACTATCTCATAATTTGGCTGAAGATATATTAGGTTGCTGCCACTTTAAGACATGATGCACAGAAATGCATTAATTGTTTACATTTCTCAATTGTATATGTTAATTTAAAACACAACTGTTTATGTGAATACTCGCCAAGATGGGCAGTTTGACATTATTTTGTTTGCATTTGACATTTTTGATCTCAATAAGCAGCAACAAAGAACTCATTTAGTACTGAGAGGTGGATTTATGTGTGCACACTTTTGATGTGAGCAAAATATACTGTATGTACAATCCCACGCTGCAATTCCAATAATACTCATCCAGAGAAAATTAAGCGAGTGATTGAGGGGAGACGGGATTGTGGGTCAACTTGCTGTCAAAGACTATAGCATTCAACCTACCAAAGTGACTAGGAGGAGTGACTGTGTTAAACGCCACTGCTGAAATCCACCCGCACTTGCCGTGTTGGCGGGAGTTAATGTCAAGCCCTGATTGTATTCATTTTGGTTTCATATAAAAAATAAAAAAAAATGTTTGGTTTAATTAATGACTGCTTATAATGGCACATACTCTGATGATTAAACATATAATGTTGTTTTTTATTAATATGGAATATGACATTATCTTATTAAATCATATTTTAAATAAGAAACTAAAACTGTCAGTAGGTGGCAGTAAATGTCTAAATGAGTATGGGGCCCTATTTAAACAATCTGAGCACATGGTCTGAAGCGCATAGGTGCACTTAGGGCATGTCCGAATCCACTTTTACTAGTGGTCGGTGCACCAGGGGCATGGTCTAAAAGGGTTGTCCCTATTCTCTTAATGAATCATGGGTGTGTTGTGGGCATAACATGCAATTAACCAATCAGAGTCTCATCTCCTATTCCCTTTAAAAGCCAGTTGGTGCATGCACCATGGCAGATTCGCTATTTACATGGTGAATTTGCGAGCGGAAAGACTAAATGCTTCTCCAGAGAGGAATCCTTTTATTTTTATTATTTAAAAATGTTTATGTGCTTCTGTGCGTACCTGTGTGTGTAATAAGCGGAGGGTACACACATAGTGCACCCGCCTATAGGTGCATATTACTAACACGCCCTTTAAATAACAAATTTTGACTTTAGATTAGGTATTTGTTGGTCGATGGCACAGTCGAATTCAGTTCCTAAAAATAGCAACGCGCCAACAATGTGCCTGAACACACATCGTTTTTCAGACCAGCACGCCCATGGGTGAACAGATGGGCATGAGTGCATTTGCTATTTGAACAACGTGGTTCTGGACGTGAAAATGATAACTGCATCGGGCTGAAGCTAGCAAAAAAAACACTTGCGTCGCATTGCGCCGGGTGCATGAAAGGGCCCATTGAGTAATTCATTCATTCAATTCATTCAAACATCTGATTCATTCAGGAATTAAGTAAATTGCTTTCACTGGCTGTACACCAATTCAGAGGCTGCATCCTTGGAAGGCCGCGAAGGTCAGTGTGAGCACTGTTAAATGGGACAGTCTGGCCTAGAGAATTGTTCTTGACAGTTGCCATTGATGAGTGCTGGTAACGTTTGCACTGGACTTTTTTAAAAGTTATATTAAACTGTCTGAAAAAAAAAAAAAAAAAAAAAAACAGGGTTCACAAACAAAGTCTAAATATCTTCATCATGGTCCATTTCTGTACATAATAAATATAATACATTATAGAGTATAAACTTTATATAATCTCATTTTAGTAAGATATACGTCAACATTTGAACAGCTTAAAGATGTTTTTTTATATATATTTACAGTTGTATCATTAGATAATTAAGATGAAACCTAATACTTGTGTTTAAGTGTAATTCAGCAATTGTGGAAAAAAATCCTGTCATCACTGGAGTGCAATGAATTCTGGGGTAGGCAATGCCACGAAGGATCCATAGCTGTGTTCCATCCGACAGGGTGGATTCACTGCACCCTTCTCCCTGAGCACGGTATATTAGTTGAAGTGGATTTCGCTGACAATAATCGCTCATTTGGAACGCCCTGCAACGTCATCAAAGAAAGGCAATGACAAGGTTGCACAGATTATGATATAGGCCTAACATAGATACATTTAAAGCCATTTAATAGGCCTATACATATACAAACACACAGTATTTATATAATAAATATAATCAAAACATTGCATTAGTCCATTAGTTTCATTCATTCTGCTGTGTTGTAATATTTAATAAATTTAATATTAAATATAAAATATTACATATAATTGATTAAATATTAAAATATTAAATATAATATATTTAATATTTTCGTTGACAAAAACATACTAAAATATAACACATAATATTAACATATTATACTGTTGTATAAATAGGCCTATCACATTTGCACTCGTGGAATTCATTGCTTATGTGATATTGCTTAGCTAAATCATATGACATAAATATGAGACAAAAACTCATACAGAGGCATTTTTGACTATCTTGAATTTTAGGAGCATATAACATGCTTTATATCGGCTCCGTACACTGCAAAAAAAAAGTTGCGGCCTTAAATACAATCAACTTGAATGCTTAAGTCATTTTAACTTAAATTATATTACACTGACTCAAATGAGTTAAATCTTAAATAACTTGTATATATATGACGCATTTAACAAATAAAATTTTACAAATTTCATATATATATATATGAAATTTGTAAAATTTAATTTGGGTTACTACTCTTGAACTGAACTGACCTAAAAAAGGAAACACTTCTGACCTTTAGAAAGGACACATCGAAACATTGTTTATAAAGGTGTCTTCTTTGTGATATGATTTCCTGTTTTATGGATATTCTAACAACAAAATGACTTTCTACATATTGGTTACATTACATTGATTCAAATGTTAGTAATATTTCAAAACAAAAATGCTTGGTTATATTCCTTAAGGAAACAATAACAGTAAAAGATCCCAAACTATTTTCCCCTGAGAACTTTAGCCTTTTAATGACATTTTTCTTTCTTTATTACAGTTTCCTGTCAGCAACACCACCTAGCCATTTAAGCCCTCTCATGAAAAAAAAAACTTAATAAAATGTATTTTAGAAACTGAACACATAGCTACATCAAAAACGTTTATTAAAGTGTGTTAGTCATTGTCTTTTATGAACTGCATTTTAATTGAATAAGCACTGCAGATCTTATCACTAGTAAATGGTTAAATCCAAATGTTGCCATCTGTGAATTCTTTTTTTTACTCTGCTATAATTTTTAAAGTTATGAATCTTTAAGTCCCCTGAAGATCCAGTTCCTCTAAAAAATTCAGTTAGTTTTTTTATTAGCTGTCAGAAGACGAGTGCACTCTCATTGTAAGCGCATTAAACATTTTAAAGTTTAAAACGTGATCTTAGGTGAGACTGACATGTTTCCTTGTTTCATCCAAGTTGTTTTGCATTGGTGCAGTCGCTCAATGTCTGATA
The DNA here is from genome assembly GCA_023029165.1 of Gobiocypris rarus. NCBI lineage: Eukaryota > Metazoa > Chordata > Actinopteri > Cypriniformes > Gobionidae > Gobiocypris > Gobiocypris rarus. Next base: position 13,076,874 of record CM040916.1, on the reverse strand, counting down.
TAATTTTAGTCTTAAACAAGACAACACAATGCATTGTCAGGCATAGTGAATACCTTGATTTACTAAAATATTTCATCAATCCTTATAGTAAAATTCTGGTGTAATAAACAGACAGGGAGGTACAACACAGGGTTAAGGTTACATTCCATGACTCAAATGAACAGAGCAATGCAACCTCAACCAAACACAATGTTCTGAAGCAGGCTGACATCCTGAATCAGAAGACTGAAATTGTTGAGTTGTCTTTAAGATAGCTGACAAGGCCCCAAAAACAATTTGGGTTCTGCAATATACTGACAGAAATCATTTTAAAAACTTGAACTCAGCGAATGTCATGTTGCAATTGATTAATTCCTTGTCTATTGTGTCAATCTTGCTATGAGCTAAACACTGTTTGCTTTCATAGCATGGCAGTAAATCGGTTTGACTTGAATCATTGAAACATCAGTGTATGAAGGGTCAAAAATGGCATTGTTCTTTTAATTATTCAGTGGTATACCCTCATTTCGAGGCAACAAATAAAATCATCTTCTGTTCAAAATCTGATTATAAATTCAATACACACCTCTCAAAGAAATGATGGGCTCATACATTGCATTATTTACCAGCAGAGGGCGATGTGAACTTGAAAAGGGCAATAACAAAAACTTCAGCAAAAAGAATGACAGGTCATGCATCCAATCTGAGTGATACAAGTGTATCAAGCACAGTGATTTGCAGTCATCAAAGATTCAGGCAAGAATCGATTGTTAGGCTTCTTCAAACTATAAATTATATTGCGACAGACTGACTTTCCCCTTGTTGGCTATAGCAATGCTGCTTTCATTTGTATCTCTTTGCTGAAAGCAGAAGAAGAAGCCCCCACCAAGAACACAACTGCATTCAGCATTTATGGTCACCCAATGTTTTAGGAATTCATAGGAATTAGTTTATGTTATTACTTTTTAGGGTGTTTACCCCGGTTGTCTTAGTGTAGCTAAGAAAAAGTTTTAAACAAAACATTTGTTAAGTATAGTTTTTGTGATATATTTACTATAGGCTATGAAGGCCTAAAGCTGTAGTTAATAATGGCAGTCAGATAAGCTCATGATTTGCCGGCCTATACCATATCGGATGTTAAACACACAACAAAAAACAACTTACTCTTGTCATAGGCTAGGCATACATATAGGCTAGGTCTTTAATAAAAAATAAAAACAATAATGCTATTTTTTTCTTGATCTGTAAATACATTTTTTTGCTATTCACTAGCATTTGCCCACGGTTAATATGCGGAAGCCTGTTCTGCACTAGAATCCGCCGTTTGAAGGGCTCAGAGGGATAGACATGCACTCATTCTTCAGTTGTTTGGGACTCTTTCTGAGGCGGCTATTGGAGCCAAGTGATCAGTCATTGACTAATTGTTTTAGACAAACATTTTTTTCTCCGTGCGAGTACAAGGTCGAGAATTTGGCTCTGTTAATTGGACGTCACAGAATTTAACAATAGCCTCTCAATAAAACGAGTTTTGTGATTATGGTTTTAGAAAGAGAAGAAAAGAGGCGAGGGGGCTCTCTAATTACCAGCCAGGACTCAGGAGATCCCGTCAGCTATTGTGCGCGGGTGTGCAGAGGCTGTGTGGCCGGCATGCAGGCGACAGGCGCCGGATTGTGAACAAAGGACTGTCTGCTGCTGAGGCTGTGAGGCGTCCCTGCCGCGGCGATTAACCCTTCCACCAGGACGGTGACACTTTTCTCGACTCCCTATATTCACCCCCACCCGGGCATAATGGTACAGAACAGTATAAAGATAGGCTATAACAGGTGAAGACAAGATAAGTGTATTAACTACCGAAACCTAAGAAAAGTCCCGCACAGAACAAACAACACATTGTAACAAGCACGGAGCACGTCGGTACAATAGCCAAACACAAATGTGCTTTTTCGAATTGGTGAACGAATTATGGTGAACACATAGATGGACATTTTTTAAGATATTGCTGTTTATATACTGCAACAGAGCAGAAGTCGTTAGCCTATTCATTAGGCTATTAGATGAGAGTAGCATATCACTGATTTTGATAGCACGTAGGCTACATCGCAGAGACGTCTATTTGATGTGCGTGTTTCATCTCTTTTTTAGAGTGTTTGCTCATCTGCAACTCGTGATACGTTCCATGTCAGATGTTAAATTGGCTACAGAAAATGTCTTTAAGATGTTCATGATCTAGAATGTAAAACCGACTTTTTAAAAACGTTTATCAGATGTTTGTACACAGCACTTTCCTGCCGAAGTGCTCTTTGTAAAACATCTTGGAGACGTAGTACGTGTGCTATCTGGGAGTATTTGTCACAACATTGTCAACAAATCCCGGCGATCAACAGATGGCGCAGCTACATCACATTTCACTTCAGAATGTCGCACAGGCAGTTTAATCAGTTTATCTATATTATGTAGCCTATTTTAAACAAGCACGACGACGTTGTTAGATTAAATTAAATTATGTTGATCTCAACTCACAAATAGAGTTACAAATGTTTGAATCCCAGGAGGATCACGCAAGGCAAAACACTGCAAGATAGAAGCATTTTATCTAAAATAATGGCAAAAACCATGTTCAGTATGCATGAGTGATCTGATCAAGAATGACTTATACAGAAAATAAAACGTAGGCCTAATGCTCGTAATTTACACAGAATCATATTTACATAAATATACAGTCCTATTTACATGAATAAAATAATACAAACGACTAAATGAACACTTTCGTTTTATTTAACTGAGAGAATGCAAGAAAAATCGCTGATTTACCCGAAAATCCAGCACCGAGATGTTTAAACAGAGCTCTCATATGATAAACTACACAATGACCTTCTCAATGTAAGATTAGAAAGAAACCTGAGTTGTCCCTGCCTATGGACCATCATTACATTTAAACATCGTTTGTCGAATTTAGCTACAAATTAATTTTGTATCACCAGAGGTTTAGATTTACAGTGGCTTTTCCTTTAGGCCTAGGCTACTTATCTGGCAGGATATCACAAACATAACATTCGGTTTCCCGCTATCAAGCGCTAATATAATTGTAAATGGGAAAATATATATAAATGTAACAAATCGAGACCTACTATTTACACACCAATGTACAGTTTTGAATAAATTAAAATCTGTCTCCTCCAGTCCATTAACCTTATTTACATATGTGTTACTTTTATTATTATAAATAATTAGACAAAACAGGTCCCAGACATAGGCAACTTAAACGTTGAGCATCCTCAGATGTTGTCAGAGATTGTTGCGTTTACAGTCTTTTCTCAAAATGCAATGAAATGTTTTTTTTTTTTTTGTTTTGTTTGTTTTTTACATAATTTCATCGCCAAATCAAGGATGACTGAAATCAGCATGCTTTGTAGATCCGAAAGGGTGGCGTAGCCTATCTGCTACAGCTCTCGTCGAAATCCAGGTATGGGGCATGTGATAGCCTATAGCCTAGTTGATAGGGGATGTTCCATTGTCTAAGCCGAAACTTCAACCGAAAAACTGACATTTTTTGTTCTTTTTCTTTTTTCATTGAAGCATATATGTAGCCTAATAAGAAAAGAGTCAGTGGTTTTGTTCATGGTTCACTTTGGTGAATCACTACGGGGTGACACGTCTCTGTGTTTCTCCAGTCCGCTGACTAATCTTTGTATATTCTGCAGTTCGTTAATGGAATCCTTCCCTGAAGATTTGGGAGATCCACTGTTCTGTCTGCTTCCGGTTTTATGGCTATGGTGCTCAGATATGGGACTGCTCTCCCTGCTGCCTGATTTCGATGACTCTGACTCCGCGCTTAGAGTGCTTGGTATTCCGGTGGTGAGCAGACCGGTGCTTTGAGGAATAGACACGGGGAACTGATAGGGGTTGAATCGCAACCTTGGCCGCGTGCTGCTTAGAAAGGGGTTCCGGCTGATGGTGGACGCGGCGCTGCCGGCGGGGAGAGCAGAGGCCGCTGCAGCTGCAGCCGCCATGTACGTGTACGGGTAGGGTAGCAGTCCCCCGAATGGTTGCATGGAGATACCCTAAATGTAAAACAACAACAACAACAACAATGTATTTTAATTAATGGTCAGATTAAAATAAAGAAATAAATTCAGCTAAACTCAGCTTCAGTTAAGAAATATGATTATAGGCCTAGTTATACACATTGTAGCCAATGGGGTTGCAATTGCGCGAAACACCATCGAATAAACATATGTTAGCTGAACACGGTAAGCAAAGATCTGCATTCGTTTACTGCGTGATATAATAATGAAAAAATGCTTTCTTTAAGCATAAACACCAATTTGCCTTGATTCCAAATGCAGTGATAGTCTACATTGTTTAACAGAACTGATGAAACAGTTTACACATTTTAAATTATGGCAGAAAATACAGATTTACAACAGATAAAAAAACAATAACTACTATGCTATGCTATTTATTATATCTTGAGGATATTGTGATAGTATCTGTTGGCAAATATTTAGTTTGGAATGCATTTTATTAGCTATAGGCTATAGTCATAAATAATCATAATCATAATACCTGAGATGCAAGCATATGTTGTGATAGGTGGAATGGGAAAGGGTTGGGTGAACTGGTACTCTGAGAAGAGAGGCCATTCTCTAGTCCACTTGCTCCAGACATTGAGGCTAACAAATGTCCCATGCCCATGGTTGAGAAAGCACTAGGAGTCATAGCAAACTGCCCGGGGTGAAATAAGAGTGGTTGTCCTGTACTCAGTGGGTTAAAGAAATGTTGATTGTGTAAACCAGAGAGGGCTAGACTTTGCAAGTGACCTGCGCTAAAATGCGATGGGCTCTCCGTTTGAACCATCAGAGGGGAAAAGCCATCTTTGACTGCGCTCAGGCCCACAGAGTCTGCATCCTTTTTGGAGGTATCTGATTCTTTCAAATTCCTGCTGTCCAGTTTGTCCTTCTCCAAGTTTCTGCTGCTGAAGACAGAATCATTCTCTTTCCTCGAATCCGAGTAGTCCCCTTTCTTTTCTAGGTTAGATCTGTCCTTGACTCTGTCCTCGCAACGTGGGCTGAATGGTGATCGTGGTCTCTGATCTGGACTATTGACTGTGATCAGTCCATCATCGTGTTGGTCAAGTTCGTTGTCGCTTTCATTGCAATTTTTATCATCTGGAAAATACAGCACATCAGATTTATTTTCATTTGACAAAACCAAAGAAATGGGTCCTTTAATACATTTCAACTCCTTAAAAAACAACTTGCATCTGTTTAATTCCTCCCTATGATTACACAAGGATGGGATGAAATGTTTTCCATGATAACTACTTCCTCTGTTCGTGACTTCAAACGTTTGAGATTTGGATAGTTAGAAGATTTTTTTTTTTTATGAGCTCCTATTAATCGTGATGAAATTCAGATGAAACATTGGTAGACCCAAAGCATGTGCACAAGACATCCTCTATCTTCTCTTAGTTTGTATATCATGGCGTGCCATGAGGACTAATAACTGATCCTATTCTCAGAATTTTCAGAACATGTAAATTGACAAATTGCACACATTTTTAATTTATTCCGAGGATCTACAAATACATTCTACTAAACAAAATGACAACTATCTCTCAGCAAACTTCATAATACAGTCATCATTCCATCTGTTAGTTAGACATAAAATAGCAAAAGCTAAATTAAAAGACAATAAATTCAGGAAGCATATCGTAAGTATTTTTTTAATTTGCTATTAAATGCCACAAAATGGTAAAATGTAATAGATAAAGGCTGAGAACATTCATAAAGATTAAATGTATTTAAATATTTTAGTCCCCTCTGATTTGCACTTTTAAAACGATTTAAGCCTGTAATTGTTTAAATATAATATTAAAATAACAGTTTGAATAATCACAAATTATAGAACAATGGCTGTGCATATTAATAGTGTTGCACATGCAATTACAGCACTCCTTTACTGTGTCAACCTGGTAGTAACTATTTCATAGTTACAAAGGAGCTGTTGCAGATAATTTATATTTTTATGGTTGTTTTATTATATCTGATTTTAAACATTTCAGTTATTTATTCATTTTTATATAATTTAATTATAACGTGCAACATATTTAATTGTTAATGTATGCCATGTGTATAGTGAAAATGTATATATTCTGCTAAAAGCAATGGATTTTGAGCGATAAACCAGATACAGAAGAACATTGCAACTGACAGTACCTAAACAACTAACAGGCAACTGACTGTAAACATATTGGCACTGTAAACATATTAATCAATTCATTCTCTATCAGTATCGCTTTATATAGTTGCTCGTTCAGCAGCAGCGAAAATTGTATCCACTCTCCACATATAAATAAATCTACATAGGCTACACATTAAAATATATAATGCATGTTTGTAAATTCCATTCGAAATACTCTAAATACAATGTAATGGAAAATCGTAGTGTTGATGTTAACAAATAAACACTGAAACTGCAGTTGCCTAAATTAAGAAAAGTCCAAATGACATCGGACATCTTTTCTTTACCTCTGGATCTGTTGAATTTAAGTGGACTTGTTGCTGATCCAATCGGTGAGTGAACTGAATCCCTGCCAGTAGTTTGCTCGCAGGATGAAGCGTCCGAATCTCCTCCATCTCGATCCACTTTGCACTGATCATCATACATGCGCATTGACGGAAGGGCTAACTGTTTTCTGAAAATTAAACTGAAATTAAATTTATGTCATGCCTAAATAGTGCTATTTTACATATCCGATGGTTAAAGAAGAGTTTAGACATGATACCTTTTTTCTCTTCTTCCATTCCCAGTGTCTCTGAATCCTTTTGCAAATGGATTATTATCGATTTTCAGTTGTGTGATCTAAAAAAAAGAGAAATGTATTGTGTTTTGTCATGTTTTCCCTATTTCAAATGAATAGTACTAATTTATTATTCTGGAACTATGCTATAATTTTGTTTTATTTTTTTAATTTTTTTAAAGAGAATGATATCGAAATAAATTATGAAACATGTAAAACGCGGCTATAAAACATATTAAGTCATGGTTATAATTGAATTGTTAAATGAACAACTCAGAGCTACTTTCGTTTGTTCAACCGAATTCATTGTGACTTCACATGATGTGGCCTGGTTTCACACCGCATAGGCTTTCATTTTTACGGGGTCACGTCTGATTTTTGAGCATCGTATTGCTCATGTTTTACATACAAGCGACTGTATTCGGTGCCCGTATTGATTGTAACTGGCCCGTAAACTTTACGATCATAGGGCCTTCAGACTCAGTGCTGTCATCTCAATTATAATCAACTCTATTCATGACCATGACAAAAAGGAACAACAGAAAACAGAATTCTCTTTCAGCACTAATAATAATAATAATAATAATAATAATAATATGACAACGGATAATTACAAACAAACAAACATTTAAAATAAAAAGGATGGCCGATTTAACACTGTGTTTAAGAGATTTAGTAACTTACCTTGTCGTTCTGATATGCAGTGACAGCTATAAAATCAGTCTCTGGAAAGACATATGTCCTGAAGGTGCTGTAAGGGAGCTTCAGAATGTCGTTGGCTCTAACGATATGAAACCTGGGCTGGTATTTGTGCATTGAATTTAGAATGGTCTGAAAAATAGAAAAGTTAACCGGTCAATAATAAACAGTGGCATCTAAGTGCTGTTTAAAGAGAAACATTCGCACAATGCTTAGATTTTCCATATTACATTTTTATTGTCAGTAGCCTATAGCGGGTTTTATGAGAGCATGAATGTTCTGTAGCTACTAGGCTATAATAATGGTAGGATTTTTGGTGTGAGCCTTGAGGCCTTTAGTAGGCTAGTTTGGATAATTGGCCGTTTTATTTATTTAATCGAAAGCTATAACAAAACAATATTCTAAATTGCCATTTTAATTATTTATATGTGGGTAGGAATAGTGTCATTTAGCCCGGAGTGAAAAAAAAAAAAATCTTTGGTTCCCAGCGTCGATCGTGGGACTTAGTTTGCCCCATGGCATTTGATGTTAAGGCAACTGCTCTTTCATGCTTCATTTAGGCGACAGACACTAAAAACGCGTTTGGAATCCAATGTCCAAACTCTGTGCTTAGCTTAATCTCGTAATCATCTTTACTTCTTGATCACTTAGATAACTTTACACACTATAGTATCCCCTTTTTCTGTTATACTATCAATGGAAATAAGGAAATAAACCATACCCAAGAAATCATATAAGTAAACAGATTCGTTTCAACAATAAAGCTGTATATTTACAAACAGACATGCAGTTCCAGAAGAAAAAATAAAATAAAAATGTAACTTACAAATCCATGTTTATCTGAAATATTGTTGGTCAATTTGAGTTTGTGGAAAGCAACAGGCTTTGCCATCCACTGTTCACCCGTGGCCGGGCTATCCGGGTGAATGTACATTCGTTTGGGCATCTCCGGGTCGGCCTTTCCTGCGACCATCCATCGAGAGTTGTGAAATTTGTACCGACAGTCGTCTGCCGCAACAATATCCATCAAAAGTATGTACTTGGCTTTTTTGTCCAGGCCGTTCACGCGCACTTTAAATGGAGGAAACATTCTCCTGTGGACGGAACAGACATAATCATACCTGGGCCGAATTTCATCATCAAAACATTTTAAAGGCATTTTATGAAATTGACTACACAGTGTAGTTCAGCTAGGATTTCCGTTTTAAACACAAATAAACACCCTTCATATCTAGGTCGCTTGGCAAAGGCTAACAGGCTATTAACACAATACCGGACAATATCCACGCAAACATTTTCTAATATTTTACAAGCGTTCTTTTTATAGTCAAAGTGATTGTTACCTCTTTATCCTTCCTATGTTATACTACATTTCAGGTAGGTCTATTGATACAAAAAAAAAAAAAGAAGGAAAACGAACAGCCAATTAGGCTATGGCTGATGTTTTTTTCCTTCTTTAAAAAGTCGTTCGCCTCTCACATTGTTCAGATACTTTAACTTCTGCTCTTATATAACAGATTGGTTTCTATTTGATAGCCTTAATAACAGAACGAATGTGAATGCTGAGATTAAATATATTGAGCATTTTGTGACTTTTTAGTGCCGTCTATTCCCCCAAAACATAGCCCAATTTATATCAACCTATATTTTATTTCGAACTAAATTATATTTTCTAAATATGCCAAACATTTTTCAAAGTGAAATATATAACATCGTTATTATCCAGTATACACGAAAAAAAAAGCCTTACCTTCCTGATTTAGTGATGACCATTTCGGTTCCAATTTTGTGGAATTGATCCCAAAGCTCCTTAGCTTCTAATGTAACTTTAGGATCGTCTTCAACGTCCTCCTCTGGTTCGAGACTCTTGAAGGAGCGGAGATGAGCCGCCTGGTGGTGATGTCCAAGCGCCGCGTGTAAGCCAGCCTCAGCCGCTCCGGAGAGCGCATGATCCGCCAGTGGTTTACTGAGACCCGGTGGTAAAGTGAGCGCTGGAAAGAACGAGGGTTGAGCCGCGGCAAGGAAAGCTGACATGGGAAAGTCGGCCGGCCTGTGCGCGTGAAAAGGGTGATAAGCCATAGCGTTCGCTGTGAAAACTGGATCTCTCATCGGTGCATCCAAAAAGCCAGATGAAAGTGTAATATTCTAAAATAACTGCGCCCGTAACTCGCGTAAGTCCGACTGACTGTCGCCCTCTTATAACTGAAAGACAGTGGCTGTTTCGCAGTAGTTGAAGCTGACTGGTAGGAAATGCCACTACCGTCGATGATGTCCAGTTGCAACACAGTGGTAATATCCTTCAAAAGAGCAACATTGACACTTCGGTGTATATTTACAGCTTTTCCTCTGTCCAAGCCACTAGAGAAACTAAAGCAGCCCCAATAAGGATGCGAAAGTCGTGAGCACTGATGTAGAATTGGAAGGTTCTTCCTTGACCACACTGTCTTACATGTCCCTTCTCACTGGATCCCCGCACTAATGAACCAAACCGTCTTGATTGCAGATTTTACGCATTCTGGACCAATTGTAGAGCTCCATAGGCGTGGTTTTGACAGCTCCAGCCAAGATCGTGAAGGGGGGGTTGGCTAGAAGGTGTCGGAAGCATTTGCAGTAAGAAAACATGTCAACAGAATAAAATATTAACCAATGACAGAGTAAGGATCTGGAAACCCCACCCCCGCATAACCTAACAGAGGAACGGTCATCTGGCTGTATAGGCAGCCGGGTAAGAGAGCGCTTTCCCCGGGTTGCGGTTCATCAGTTTTAGGACCGTGTGCATGCTTGATATATTTATACTCCATTGTCGCACTTTAAGAAATAGCCTTTATTGGACGTTACATTTGGAGGTTATGTGTAACTAACACACTAAAATTATTTTAATGTTTAATAAAATGTTGCTATTTTAACGACTATGTTTAAATAATACAACAACACACAGTTTAGGAGAATTCTAATTGTATTAAAAAACAAATGCTTAAAAAACGACTTTCCCAAAGTTTGCACAGTTAAATCGACCGGATGGAAGATATTACAGGATATTTTATTTCTCGATGTTCAGAACAACGTTGGTTGCACAGAGTGGGATGCTCCCTAAAAGCAGAGTGCATTTGAAGGCGAAAAGGAAGGAAGCTTTCAGCGAGTGAATTTTAACAGTTTACGGATTGCCTATTGGAAGGAATAACGAGGTACTACCATCACACACAGTGTGGCAAAACAACCCGCAGATCTTTTTTTTCGCAATAGGCTATAACCTACACGCGTGCAACAAAATCGAGGCATGATCAGGGGACTGTATTTATGTAGCCAAAAATGCAAGACTAATTTGACCTCTATCATTACTTTCACAGAACTGTTCAAGATCAGTTCACGTTAAATCGGCCGACAGGGTACAGCAGAGTAACAATCTGAGCTTTAAAGCTCCATAAGCAGTCGTGTACCTTTAAGAGGCTCGTCAACAGATCCTTGATTAAGTGGGACTCCGTTTGTTAAAGAGCGCTTGGCGCCAGCCGGCTGGAGTCCCACAATAAGAACCTACCCCTGTCAATTCATATTTACCCCCAAATTCTCAAACAGCGTGCACCAATCCACTCAATGTTCCACAAAGCTTAGCCTACATCTTGAGTAAAATCCAAAGAAATGTTTTCTTTGTGCCACTTCCCCCTTTTAACAATTAGGCTAATTAGATCTAGTGAAAGTCCACGGATGGAAGATTTATCTCCTGTGTTTGGAGCGATGTCTGATCAGTTCGGGCTAGGCTATACTTTGACAAATGTAGAATGAAAAAAACAAAACAAAAAACAAAAAACAAAGAATGAATGACATTAATACCACACATCATTTATTGAGAGATCTGGAAACCCCGTACAATGTCAACAGGAAATGCATTTTATTTCTTCCTTTCAATTAACTCCTTTCATTCTCCAAAATGCTCACTGTAAACATCAGAAATGACTTCCTACTGAAGATCTCAAAACAGCAGGACCGTCCCGAGAGGGAGACACAGGTTGCTTCCGACTTAATACTGGCAGAGATGAAGTAGCTCTGCGCGCTTGAAGTTCTGACCGATGCGAGGAGTTTGAGTTGCGCGTCCAGGATTTTCAGTCAAGAGTGTATGGAAAGATATCGCAGAACAACAGAAGAAGGACATCGACATATTGTTTTGGATCATCCTGTATCGACATGTTTCGTCTTTGGTAAGAGCTATAGCCTACTTTTATTATGTGGGCAAGCTTCATATGTTCCAAAGTTATGTAGAATTTAATGATGAACGCAGGTGGATTTTGAATTGTTCAAAAGTATACGTAGTTTGTATGTTGTCAAATTTGTATAGGCTATAATATTCTAAATATCGAAGTCATTGCTGTATTTTATTGTTCTGTTTTATTCTAAGTTGTTGAACAGAAATTGATTTATTATTGATAAATATGCTATAGTATTGTTTATAAACCTTTATGTTGTATGTTTCTTTATTACATATTTATTTAAATACAAATGTTGTTTGCATAGGCCTGTATGAATTTAAATAATAATAAAAAAATAACATGAATTACACACAAGGCATTTTCGTCTTTTCAAAGGTATGTCAAGAGGTTAAAATAAAAATGTTTTAGCTTGCACAATTGACAATGTTGAGCAATAGCATCGTTTACTTTAGTTTATATACCAATATGTTGAAGAGGTTGGCACAGATTAGCCCCACATGAAGCAAGTTAATGATTTTACCATGTATATACTCATCAAGTTCATTATATAAACAAGGATCTATGTAGTAGTCCAACTCATTTATTTGTTCTGGTAAATTTACGCCGAGGCCCCGTGAGCCTACCACAGTTGTCAATGCAGGTGTTATTTAAGGGCGCTCTTTCTAATCTTTTCCGAACATAGAACATACATTTTTAGTAAGTCTTATGAACGTAACTGGCTACTCTTTGGTCTTTTAGGTTAAATAACTGAGTATATATAAATATATATATTAAAATATAAATATATCATATCAGCCTATTATCATCTGTTTCCTTGCCTATAGCTGTTGTTTCCCAAATGTTTTGCAAGCCAAGCAATCACCATTGCACAGCATCACCCACAAAATGCTCCAACGCTGTATTTATCCTGTGGATCAAGTTCTTGGCGCCAGACCGTTTAAGACCTGTCAAAGTTCTTCATATTTCTCCGGTTCAAGAACAGCCCAGAACCCCTCCTTCACATCGTCTCCTCCGTAGTGCTTCCGAAGTTAAAGGTGCATATTCTGTCACCACATGAAAATGAAATGTAAAATTGTCGGCTAGATGTTTTGCAGCCTATAAAGGCCAAACTATATCTATTTATTAAAAACAACGTAGCCTATGGAGGAAGCAGCGGTGATCTCTAAAAACAGACATTTATTATCATGTTTATTTATGACACCGTTTATTTTTCCACAACTGTATTCAAACTTTTCTCAGAAACAATTATTTCTCAAAGCCATCTTCAGTTGTAGGCGCTAACATAGATCGATTTAAATAATAACTTTTAGACACTTTATTATATTTGGGTCGCCCGGGTGAGGGTGTATGAAGATTAAAGACCCGAAACACCCTATGACCCCGGGTTTTTCACTGATGACGTGTCCAAGTAGCACCAGAAGGTGTATACAATCTCTATAAAATCTATTTATTTATTTATTTTGTCATGGGTCATAATGCAACATAATCATATGTAAGAGTGAACACGACCAATCATTGATATTTCATATTTTCAGTTTACCCGAGTAACAGTTGACCTTTAATAAAACAATAACACATTGAGTGACATCAACTGTGGACAACTGAAATCACGTCATAGTTTAATAAGAAGCTGTTTTAAATAATGTTGTATTTTTATCTCTAGGCTATATAAAAATGTAAACTTTGTTTTCTTGGTTTACGACGAAGGAAAATTATTTATTAAGTTTGCAAACTGAGACGAGGCGATATAAGAACATACGACTTGAACGCTGCTTTTATTAGGCCATTGTGAAATATTAAAGTGACTGGAAATAAAATATGATAATTGGATCTAAATGAATAATGTACTTCTTGTCCTTTGTAAACACAAACACGCCTTTTATCCAGCATCCAAACCAAATACCCACAAGAACACAGAACAAGATTAAAACATCTAAAGATAAGAATATTATATAGCTAATATAGGAATGTTCTGTTTGCAATTCCAGGATTACTTGATAAAACAGATGTGAACTTTTCAACAGCATTTTCTTTTATTAAGGTTTTAAATGAGTTTCTTTGAGAATTATTACCAAAGAGCCCACTAACATTATTAACGACTGTGCTACAAAGTTCTGGCACAACATACAGCATCTAAAATTCAACAACCTCACATCCAATAATCCACATTTTAAAACCCACTCCGACAATATCATATCTACTGGAAGTATCTAGCCTATTTTTCAATATTCATCAGGTCAAGGATCAGGTAAGATTAGTTAATTTGGGGGATTTGTAGATGTGCAAGCATAAAGCCTACATATGCTAAATGAATTCTTTAAGATATGGCTGCTTAACCATTACGATTAAATCTCTTTCCAACGAATTATTTCCATCATGTATAGAAGATCAAGTGAAATAGAAGATCATATGTTTTTTTTTAAGACGCATGTTTAAAATATTTTACACACACAAAGAAAAGAAGACAGCAATATGAATCATATAGGCACAGAATCCCATTGTCGAATAAGGTTTTTGAACTTTTATAGAACTCTGTTTGACCCTTTATTCTAAAAGAAAAATGGAAAATATCGTTTTGGAACTTTAGCGTAAGAATAAAGTATTACTGACTCCTTTCCATATTCGAGAAAAAAAAAAGAAAAAGAAAGAAAGAAAGAAAAGATATCTCCTATATACAAAAGCCTGGAAAAATATCTAATCATAAAAACTACGTATTAATTTAAATTGTAGGCAATATCTGTATTCACATGCATTTGATTTAGAGATTAGCTACTATTGTATAAAATGCACGAATTTGAACGCTTGAAAAAAACAGTGACACCTATCCGATAACTCACATTTTGTAAAACTCTCTTCTCCCATTTAAATCTGATCTGAGCATTCATCTGACGGGTCAGGCATTCATAAACTACCTGTTGATCTGCAGATTGCGCGCTGGGCCATTTATGGACACACTTCTTGATGTGCATGTATCTGCGGGGTTTGAACGTACTTTGTTTGTGTCCACTGTTACAAGTTTGCGTTCTGCAAAATAAGATATAATACAATACAAGAAGGCCTGCTTAAAATTGGTATTCACAATTTGGCTACTAACAACACAATCGGTTTGAAAGCCTTCAAAAAATCAAAATCAAACAGCTGAGCCATGCTTGGAGTCATTTGTATATATAAATATATAAAATCAGAAGGAAGCAGTCCTGTTATAAGTGTTTTGCTGTGTTAATCTTTAAGTAGCAATTTGGAGCCTGTGGGGTTTTTTTTCTTTTTTTTTTCTCCTGAATGATGCATTGCGGAAACGAGAGAAATATATGTATATGTTTGTTGTTATAGCTAATAATAGCCTTTGAGGTCATGTAAAATATTGCTGTATAGCTGGTCATGGTAAAAACAAATCAATTTTCCTTTTTTTGGTCTTCCTCTGTTGGCAAGTGGCGAAAAATGTTTGGGATGCCTTAAAAAGGTCATTCTGTCAGCCAGCCTCTGGGATGAGATTCACCACTGATCAAAGGCTGGCGGGAGTGTGGGGGAGAGTCGGCACTCTTCTGGGTTGGATTGTAAGGTGAATGTATTAACTTCACAGGTCAATCTCACCCTACATCAGCACTATACACCTCTCTGAGGAATGCTCTATAGATGATTTTATATTGGCTGGTTAATACAAACACAGGTAACTTAGTTTGGGTTAGGCTGCAGAATAGAGAGGGTTCATATTGGGAAGTGTGATGGAGACATTGTTGTCAGAGTGGTTACGTGGTTTTGTATCGGCAACAAATGTTACTCTTTGGGAACTTTCTGGTTGTATTGGCTTTTTTGGTGGACACACACACACACACACACACACACACACACACACACACACACACACACACACACACACACACACACACACACACACACACACACACACACACACACACACACACACACGTTGTGTTTCCATGTTTTATGGGGACATTCCATAGGCGTAATGCATTTTATACTGTACAAACCGTATTTTCTATCCCCTACACTGCCCCTGCCCCTAAACCTACCCATCACAGGAGACATGCTGCATTTTTACTTTTTCAAAAACATCACTTAGTGTGATTTATAAGATGTTTTCTCACCTCTTTTTGTAATACCTATGTCATACCCATGTCATTATACACATTTGTGTCCTGATATTTCACACACACACACACACACACACACACACACACCGTAGGGATTACCAGTCCACACACACACACACACACACACACACACACACACACACACACACACACACACACACACACACACACACACACACACACACACGTTTGTTTTTGTGAAATGGGGACATTCCATAGGTGTAATGCATTTTATACTGTACAAACCATATTTTCTATCCCCTACACTGCCCCTGCCCCTAAACCTACCCATCACAGGAGACTGTGCAGTTTACGGTCTGTGAAAAACCTCATCCTGTGTGATTTATAAGCATTTTGAAAAGTGAGGACATGGGGAACGTCCATATTTCACCCTCTTTTTGTAATACCTATGTCATACCCATGTCATTATACACATTTGTTTCCTGATATTTCACACACACACACACACACACACACACACACACACACACACACACACACACACACACACACACACACACACACACACACACACACACACACACACACACACACACACACACACACTTTCGCTCCTTCTGTCTCTCTGTGCTGAGGCGTATGACAATACACTTCTAGTGTAGGAAGTGATCTCTGAGGTGCACACAAGAGGAATGGCTCCCTGGATACTGAGGGTAATAACTCGTAATTAAAGCCATACGATGAGTTGAGTCAAGAGGTGGGGAGGACAGGTTATGGGACATTACTCGCTCTTCTCTTCTCTTCTCTTCTCTTCTCTTCTCTTCTCTTCTCTTCTCTTCTCTTCTCTTCTCTTCTCTTCTCTTCTCTTCTCTTCTCTTCTCTTCTCTTCTCTTCTCTTCTCTTCTCTTCTCTTCTCTTCTCTTCTCTTCTCTTCTCTTCTCTTCTCTTCTCTTCTCTTCTCTTCTCTTCTCTTCTCTTCTCTTCTCTTCTCTTCTCTCTTCTCTTCTCTTCTCTTCTCTTCTCTCTCTCTCTTCTCTTCTCTTCTCTTCTCTTCTCTTCTCTTCTCTTCTCTTCTCTTCTCTTCTCTTCTCTTCTCTTCTCTTCTCTTCTCTTCTCTTCTCTTTCTCTTCTCTTCTCTTCTCTTCTCTTCTCTTCTCTTCTCTTCTCTTCTCTTCTCTTCTCTTCTCTTCTCTTCTCTTCTCTTCTCTTCTCTTCTCTTCTCTGTATGACAGATAAACTAAATAATCATATTAAAATATCTGACATTTGATTGCAAATTCTTCGGTTTATTGGGAAAAAATGTGAGCTCACTGGAGCCTTTTTATCAAGAGACACATCTGAAAAGAAGGAGACAGCTAATTTTCCATTTGGGTAACAGTTTATTTTAGTGTCCTTGTTACATACATGTACTTACCATAGCAATACAGGAAATTATGCATAATTACATGCAACTAACCCTCAATCAAACCCTAATCCTACCCTAAACTTATAGTAAGTACATGTAGTTAATTAATATTACTTAGTACTTGAATTTATAATTACACTGTAACAATGACACGTAAAATAAAGGATAACCACCATTTGCTATCAATTTAACCTCACTGCTGTCTAGAAGAAACAACTGATATTTTAAATAGTTCTTTCATAGTTTACTCACTGTCATTCCATTCCAAAGTCACACGGCTTTCTTTGTTCTGCAAAACACAAAAATTATTTTAAATAATGATTCAGCTGATTTTTGCTTTTTTACATAATGGCATACCCAACACACTCCAGCTGTGAAGATGACATTATGTTTGCTTGACATATGACCCAACTGCTATATTCTAAGTCTTCTGAAATGACATGATCGCTTTGTATGATTAGCTGATATTTGAGCCTATCAAAACATTGGTCAGACACAGAATACATCAAATATGGCCATAGAAGTCTCATATCAACTGAAAGCCAGACTGTATTGGTTCTTGCACATCACATGACCAAAGTCATGATGTTTGAGGTAAGAATATACCAGATTTGTTTTATGCTATGTCCTTTTTAGAGATTTAAAGTTTTGGGTTGACATTGACTTTAAAATGGTCAAAAAGAGCTGAAACAACACAAGGGTGAGTAAATGATATCACAATTTTCATTTTTTCATTCAGTTTTGTCTTCTGCCAAAACGAGTAAGGCTTCTTTTAAAGCTCAAGATCAGCCTATAACTCTTTTCTCCTTTCGGAGTCCTGACTGTTATCAATAAATTGTACACTGACTGTTTAAGGACACACTGGAAAAAAGAAAGAAAACGACAGACAATCAGAAAAAGAAGACACAAAAAGAGTGGAAAAGGTGTTCTGCATTTCCTCAGTCACTATTCAAGAGAAATTAACGATTGCCCCACTAGATCCAGCCATTCTCCAACCCCTGAATGATCAGCTCCATCCCTAGTAACATCAGAGAAGAGAGCAGACAGGAAGAGGTCCATCAATCTCGCCCGCTTTCACCTCTCCGGTCACAGTCCACACCTGGGACACATTTGACATCATGTTAGGTCAGCCTGGGCTCTGATGGAGTCACTGCAAGGTCGAAACTGTAAAGTTGAAATCCCATTCAAAAGCTCAGACATCACTGAGATTAACTTTATTTTGCTCATCGAGGCAGCTCAGATTGCACGACGAGCGGTACAGATGTGATGAGAAGTTAACTTGTTGCAAAGTGATAGTGGGCTAAATGTTACACGGGCTGAGGAGGACGCTGTGATTGCCCAGAGATGGGAACAAGAGGGATTATATACAGTTCACGACATTGAGTACTTCTGTCAAGGCATACCAATGTTTCAGCAAAATAAAACAGTCAAGACAGAACTGCAATTTAGAAGTTTATTTATATTTAAGATAGCCTGTATATCATTTACTCACTCTCGTAGTTCTTAACTTTTTTTGAGGCATGCTTCAACAGTCCCCCCCCCAATAGCTACAATGAAAGTCAATGTGGTCCAATGTTGTATTGGACCAATTTGACTTTCATTGTATGGGCAAAAACAATTTTTCAAAATATCTTTAATAATGTTCCATTAATAAAACCATGCAAAAATACAAATATGCATGTATTATTTACTCCATTATTATGTAACCCTTACGCACATGTTGCACGGTCACACGTGACTGAAACCCGCGCATACGTGTTGTGTATGGCTTTATTGGCCGTAATCTGCAATGATATCATTTTCTCGGCCAAAGATCAGACCCAGTTCCATTCTGAGCCCCAGCTCGCCCTGGAATGTGAGTGTGGCTCATTACTCTAAAGGACTTAAGCTGATGAACACCACTAAAGACCTAAAAGCCTTTCTTGTGTGGCCTAATGCACCCACATTGTGAGACTTGTCAGACACTGGACTGCAGCTATTTGCTTTTTTTTCCCTTCTCAAATTCCCATCGGTCTGCTGGTTTGGAGCTTAAAAAGTGAATGTAGCATTTTTGAAATTCAAGCAAAACTCACTTAGACAATCTGTTCATTTACAATCTAATTACTTACAAACATAATTGTTGAGAACCCAAACATCTTCAACAGTTCGGCACACAAATGTGCAACGTTCTTTGCCTCATTTCATCCTCGTGCAGTTCATTGATGAAACGTGCTTGAGTAAAAAAATAGTCAAATAGACGAACTTCAAGAACAAGCACTAGAATGTACAGAGAAGGTCCGGCTTTAGAGCTCTCCGGTGAACAGCTATAATCTTCTTACATTTTCTGGTCTCACTTTCCGCCTCATACTTGCAGACATAAATCTGTCTACTTTTACGCAATATCAAAATGGCTTTAATGAGACCTCACCAACATATACATATCGTCCGGGTGTCTGATCAAGGGAAAGCGCCAACCTCTTTGACTCTAAAGCTAATCGCTTTAAGACACCCGAGCAAATCTGGTCTCAGATCAGATCTCCACCATCCACAATTGTTTCTCTCTCTCTCTCTCTGATTCAGAACACATTGCCCCGAATGAAAGCGCCGCTGTGACAGAGATACATGGAGGGCGGCATTAGGCTCAAAAACTGAGCCTGAGATCAAAGGGAAACACAGGAGGCTCTTAATCAGTGAGTTGTGCCAGTGTCAAACCTGAGTGAGAGGGACTCAAGGCCAACTCGTGACTTACCCCAACCCGTCTTGGCCATCCTAAGCGGCAACCCACATCCACAGGCCCCTGTGCTTCCTCTCCTCCCTCCTCCTTTCTCTGATTTGTCATGTTGTTTAAAGTATAATCCCACCATGATGCCCCAGCTGTCTCTGGTTAGCGCTTGCACGTCAAAATGCCCCTCTGTGGATCAGGCCGCAGGAAGATGAATCGAGCGCAAGCGCTCCACGTCCATATTTCCCAATCAGGCTTCATTAGACAGAGTAAAGCTATAGGAGACATCCTCACCTCCAGTGCCCTACAGCCAGATCACTGACATTCAGGATGGGCTTGTGTTACATGCTCATTATATACAGTATAACATTTACATCTGTCAAATTAGGAATTGTCCATGTGGCCAGCACAATCAAGCTTGTTCATTCCCCTCATCTTCATATTTTACCAGGCTGTTGGTCTTTCTAAAACGTTTAACCCCCTGTGGTGAAAATTACGTTTTTAATGTTGTTTATGTGGTGTTTTTAATATGCTTTAAGACAAACCGTGTGCAAATGTATAAGTCAACACCATTGCTGAGTATTTTCTCCTTAAAACTGCAGTGAACCAAAGTCTCAAAAACAGGTTTGAAATCGCTGGTGTTTCTTATGTCACAAACTACCTTGTATCCAATCACGTCAACGTGCGGACGGGCTTTAGCATATCATCATTACTATCCTGCAAAGCAGGGGAGTCTCAAGAGAAGCTTCTGTTGATATGAAAAATCATGTACATTTAGCTATAGCGGGTGAATTATGTATATGACATATATTACGATGTTTTGATTAACTATATGCCTTTCTTTACTTGCGTTTCTACGGATGTTGATTTTTAGAAGGTAGACTGAGATGGCGAACGGGAACATGGTCATTAGCAACACATTATTAGCTGTTTGATAACGCAGTCAAGCAAAAAGATTATTATATTAATTACCTATATCTGTCCAGCGTTGTAAAGAGCGATACCATTGTACAGTGTTTACTACAGAAAAGTTGACCCGACCGAGTGGGTCTCTGAGCTGGTGTGAGTGAGTGGAGGCAGGGATAATTTGCATTTTCATGAATCCGCCAACACGATCTCATGACAATGCGTATAAATAGTACGAGTGTGCAATCTCGTAGAATGTATACGCCAAAATGAGTTTTGGCATGCATATACGCTGTTTTTGGCGTGCATATGATACGCACTTTATGGCGTGTATATGACACGCTTTTGGGTAGGGTGAGGGTGGGGGTGTGGGGGGTTCGTACATATAATACACCATATAGTGCGTATCATATGCACGCCAAAAACGGCGTACCATATGCACGCCAAAATGAGTTTTGGCGTATACATTCTACGAGATTGCACACTCGTACTATTGATACGCATTTTCGTGAGATCGGGCTCAAATCCGCATATACTAAATGAGGCAAGGGTGTAGTTACATTTAAGCTATATAAAAACAAACACAAACAAAACATTTAACTATGTAATTTTGGTAATCAAAAATTAGTTTTAAGGGATACAATTATTAACTACAGGAGGACTTTAAAGTGGGATTGCCTGATGGTAAAGCAAGGGGACAAGTGTGTAATTTTTTGTGCCACTTGTGTCGCCGCCTGGAATTGGAAATATAAGCACTGTTTCAGGTCTCCCTAAACACTCCCCCATATGCATTTATTCAGACAAACAGATTAGACTGAAATTCACACTATTTGTTGAGCGGGTGTTGATATGTCTGGCAGGTTGGGATGCTCAAACAAACTGTCAGCATTGGTTAAAATAAAGATGAGTGAATGGATCTAAACGCAGCAGTTTAAGACTTTAATCTAATAAAACGGGAGCATTTTATTTTACAGTCCTGTTTCGCATGTACAATAACTGGGTAATAAGTAGGTATTGAACATTCCCCTAAACCTAATCTTAACCCATGTAGTTACTTTATATTACTCAGTACACTTTCATGGTAATTACACTGTAAGTACATTCAAAGTGTACATATACTGTAAAATAAAGTCAAACTAACAAAACTCAGGACTAGAAACAAGAACAAAACACCCAAGTGAAACATGAGCTTATAGAACAAACAAACCAATTAACAAAAATAATCACAGGTTTAAACGATAATCAAACAACTAGCAACCAAGGAAACAAACTCAAACACAGGAAACAGAACTAAAAATGAACAAAGCCCACCAAAAGCACAATTATCCCTTACACAAACAGAGCAATGCTATGAAAGCACCACACAAGTAAAATATAATGTTTTCATTAAACCTTGAAAATACTGGTGTTGTTTTATTATCACTGATATAGCCTACTATTCAACTTTTTGTTAATATTCTGAACTATATTTTGTGCTTGTATTCTCTGTTTTCTCCTAAGTTTTAGTAAAAGTGTCAGTACAAGTTTTAGTAATGTCATTATCATTTTTTTTTTAAAATATCTATATCTATTATTTGAGTTTGTCATATGCCATCTATATGAGTTTTAGTTAATGATAATAACAGTGGTGTATACATCTTATTCATTATTTTATTTTAAATAAACAAATAAATGTATGATTTAAAATACAAATATCACAAATTAATAATTCATAAATATCAAGGGACACACTTTATATTAGGTTAATAATTACCTTAACTACTATGTACTAATATTTAAATTAATCATTTGATACAATGCAGTTATTGTGTACATACATGTTTTTATATTGTACTTACATTTTAAAAATGACCTGCATGTAATTACATCTGTAATTATTTTCTGTAGTTACATTTATAATTACACTGTTGACACTTCCCTTACACCTAACCCTACCCTTAAACTTACCTAACCCAGACCACCAAACCTGTCCCTAACTTTACCCGTGTCCCACCTCAATATCAGCAAATGTGTTTTGCAATACAATATGAACACAATAAGCATATTGTACTTATTTTTTGGTGTAAGTAGTAAAGGCCACCTAATATAAAGTGGGACCATATCAGTTTTTTTTAGAGAGTGCCACCACATTGTAAAACCTTTAATTTTGTGAACAATAGTTGTTATTGTTTTAAAATCAATAAGCAGTGCACCAGTTTTGTTAAAATATTATTGTACTTTGTAAGGTTTCCAAAAATGTCATGATTTTAATGAAGATTTTTTTTTCGTTATAGCGTTATGGCCCCTAAAAAAATATAAAAATTAATTTTTAATACAGAAATGAAAAATATGCTTGTCATAGAGGAGGTGTATTCAAGTTACTAGTATTA
Organism: Gobiocypris rarus; assembly: GCA_023029165.1. Lineage (NCBI taxonomy): Eukaryota > Metazoa > Chordata > Actinopteri > Cypriniformes > Gobionidae > Gobiocypris > Gobiocypris rarus. The sequence continues at coordinate 13,053,738 of CM040916.1, read as the reverse complement.
TTAATAGCATTTAAAATGTGTTTTTGTAAAAAATGTATACCCTTTAAATTACATATTTAGCATATATGTTTTACTGTGATTGATAAAACCTTAACAGAACCAATTCTAATAGTTGTACCAGTAGAGGGTGTCTTGCTGCTGAGCTGTTCTGAATAATGTTTGACATTTCTATACATCAAACCCTCCTTGTCTACAATGATTGGACACATTTGAGAACCATTTTCTTGATCATGTGGGCATGGCTTCACCATCAGGCACCAATCACAAACTGAAAACAGATACACCTCATCAAACTTGTTGGGAAGAGGGGAATCATTAATGAGCCTAGTAGCATGAAGCATTGTTATCATTAAATACACTTCCAGACATTGCAGGTGGAAGTGGAGGAAGTCTAGAGAGCAGGACTAGAGCCGCTTTCAATTACTCTCTAATGAAAACCCTGCTATGGCACTGCTGAAGCCCGGGGCAGGGGAACCCTGCACAGTTGAGCCATGAGTTAAGCCAGAGTCCCTGGATAAATATCTTGTTTCCAAATCAGTCCATGAGCTCAGAACCACTGAATTGAGATCAGATCAGATACCTTACATATCTGGCTGTCAAAGTTCACATGCTTGGAATGTAATGATATTCTGCTGAGGGAGCGGGGCATCAAACACTGTTAAACTGAATATGATTCATCCAAGTGCTGGTGCTGTGCCGGCCTCTCAAGATGGATCAGATGGATTCCAAAATCATGCACAATTTATTGCCTCATAAAAAAATAAACTTGAATTACACAAACTTGCACACACATTTTTTTGTATTAAAAAAGCCATAGATTATAATTATTTTCCTAGTTTTCCATTAAAAATATTGGTAACACTTTACAATAAGGTTCCATTTGTAAACATGAATCTGCAATAAACAATACTTTTACAGCATTCAATATTCATTGTTAATGTTAATTTCAACATTTTATTATTTTTTTAAATAAATAAATTCCGTTAACATTACTTAATGCACTGTGAACTAATTAGAACAAACAATGAATTTTCATTAACTAACATTAACCACTTTTGGGTCCAGATTTCATTGTCATAATTGTTCAAAATATGCTGCAGAGCTGAAGTGGTTAACAAAGATTAATAAATGCTCTAAAACAAATATTGCTCATTGTTAGTTCATGTTAGCTGATTCATTAATTTATGTAGAAAAAATTTAACTTCAAATCTAGAATTATGTATGATAATATTTTTTTTCCTCTCAAGTAAATGTACCTGGATGTTTAGATATTTTAAGTGGAAAAGAAATGTGAATATCCCAGTTTGGATTCAAGATGGAGACAGTCAATATGGCTACACACACACACACACACACACACACACACACACACACACACACACACACACACACACACACACACACACACACACACACACACACACACACACACACACACACACACACACACACACACACACACACACACACACACACACACACACACACACACACACACACACACACACTTGTTGTGTTTCCATGTTTTATGGGGACATTCCATAGGCGTAATGGTTTTTATACCGTATTAACTATATATTCTATCCCCCTACACTGCCCCTGCCCCTAAACCTACCCATCACAGGAAACATTCAGCATTTTTACATTTTCAAAAAACATCACTTAGTGTGATTTATAAGATGTTTTCCTCATGGGGACCAAAAAATGTCCCCACAAGGACAAGGATTTTGGATATTGCCATCTTTGTGGGGACATTTTGTCCCCATAACGTAGGGATTACCAGTCCACACACACACACACAAGGAATTTCCATAGACGTAATGATTTATATACTGTTCAAACTTATGTAACAATCTAAACCCTAAACCCAACCCTTAACAAAACTCTCACAGAAAATGTTCAGCATTTTTATATTTTCAAAAAACTTAATTTACTATGATTTATAAGATGTTTTCCTCATGGGGACCCAAAAATGTTCACAAGGACAAGGATTTCAAAAATTGCCATTTTTGTGGGGACAATACCAGCCATCCTACCCACCCCCACACACACACACACACACAAACACACGTACACGTAATGGTATATACAGTAGCCAGAAAATAGAGGCTTCATGAATGTGACTGTAAAAAAACAACAAACCCACCACACCCGTTCCAGATGGGTTAGGAATGGCAGTCAGAAAAAGGCCCAAGTCCAGATAACATTATGTTAGTGTGACATGGCGCTCAAGCGCATAGGCGAACCGAATCAGGATTTGATTAAGCGAGCGGGCGCAGAAAGCCCAGAGCACAGGGCCAGGCACTCAGCCATGGCACGGCCACAGCAAAGATGCATATCTATGTCGGGACACGCCAATGCAGCGCCGCATTCACTGCTATAATCAACCCAGCCTTGCGCCGGGGCAATGTGAACAGATATGTTTCCAATGCAAACAGCCTGTGCTGCAAAAAGCTTACTTCATCGTTATTAGACGTTGTGCAAAACAAAGGAGGGTTTCATTGCATGCCCTGCCAACCTCATCTTACATTTTGTAAGGCCCAATTATGTTTCAAAACCAATTCATAATTGCGCTCTGACCTTGTGCTTCACCAAATAAAACATCTGAATTGGTGCATTCAGGAGAAATAAAAGGCTGTTTATCCTCAATTGGTTGCTAGGGCAAATCCAGCAAGATTTGAAATGCACTTAACAAGTTTAACACTTTTCATTCAATTGCTTCAAAAGGTTTTATAAGTTTTAAAGTTATAGACCTCCCATTTAGGTTTAACTTTATGAGGATACATGCGAATGCATTTAACTATGAATCAATGTTAAAGTGTTCGGTTGAATGAAATTGTAGTGTTTTGATGAGCGATAAAGATCTGGCAATAAGGGGGTATATGAGAAATCTTCAGAAAAGGCCTCACAAATCAGTTTGTAAAGCTATGGTTGAATGGCAAACCATATTTGGAGTAATTTACTCAATCAGAAAGCCATTGCAAAATGAATTTTGATGAGCTCACTATTATTATTATTTTTTCAATGTATTTAGTCAATAGTTTCATTGAAACTGCTTTTGCTTTTAAATGGATGCTCACACGTTGCTCACACACGTGTGTGTGTGTGTGTGTGTGTGTGTGTGTGTGTGTGTGTGTGTGTGTGTGTGTGTGTATCTCTCCAGTGTTGTACTACATTGACTTTCATTCTATGGACAAAAAAGCTGAAGCAGTTGAAACATTCTTTAAAATATCTTCTTTTGTGTTCCACAGAGAAATATAAGTCATACAGGTTTGCATTGACATGCAGGGGTGTGTTTCCCGTACAACGACGTAACTCACTGCTGAACTACCATAGTACGTTTCATCGTTGAAGAAATTACATAGCTAGTCACGACTGTTTCCCAAAACCGTATTGTCGCAAATCTGTCGTTCAACCACGTTGGTTAATGATGTCATGCAGGTGGCGGAGTAATAACTGCTTTTAATGAATTATTTTTTTAATATAAAATTCATGCTAGATTTTTTTGCTATAAATTATGGACATGGCACCTGAGGACTAATTCTTATTTTTCTCAGTTATTTTGCTTTATTTCCATATTCAATGGCTCGTTCTTACGTAGGCTACTAGAGCACGTACGCACATGCACACTCTTCAAAAAAGGTGCTTTACATTTCTTGAGAGACATGAATGACATTGGTATGGATTCTAAATAAAAGATAAAGATTGTACTAAATGTCAGCTTGCTTATTTTGCTTATTTTTTGGATATATTAAGTCCACATGTCATGCAAACAAGAAACTATGCTTCTAACCACATGGTCGAGAGCTGTTGCAGTCAAACAAGTCTGCGATGCTGTTTGCGAATGTTCGTTGGAACGATGGTTTCGGGAAGCAGCGACTGGTTGAACTATGCTGATAACGACAGAACTTGCGACCATAGTTGGCTAACAATGCTTTTGGGAAACGCACCCCAGGTGAGTAAATAAAATAATTCTTATTTCTTTAAATGAGAGGAGGGCGTGAAAAACATGAGTGAAGGTAATATAATTATAAGAATTTCCTTAACTCACATAGTGTAACACCAAGGTCATGGGTTCGATTCCAAATTCCAAATTTAAACAGTGTAGAAGTTAGACAACTGACGGCACCCATTGACTTCCATAGGTAAAAAACTAAAAAACTATTGAAGTCAATGGGTGCCGTCAATTGTCTGGTTATCAACATTCTTCAAAACACAAAAACATTGTGTTCAAAAGAAGAAAGCAATTCATAAAGGTTTGGAACAACATGAGGGTAAGTAAATTATGACAAAACTGATCCCTTTAACCCAGAATTATCCATTACCATTTGAGAGAGTGTGGTTTCGTCAAGGTTTCAGAACATCATGTATACTAGTATACATGATGTTCTGAAACCTTGACGACAAACAAAATTTGTTAAATGTTATGAAATGCTAATATGATAAGCATGATAGTCTAACAGAATGTGTAACTTTGTCAGTTTGAGTGTGGGAATGTGATTAGTCTAGAAGCCGCTCTAAACATTTGTTCATTTTGGAAATGTGATTTGCTTCGGATTTGCGCGAATGAGTGAAACTTCTCAGCTTTGGAAATCTGATTACAGAAAGGGCAAGGGATTCTCTTAAGCTTCCAATTTCTCTTGCTGCTTCTCGGCCTATTTCTAAAAACACCTGTAATCATTCATAAAACCAAACTTATTACTGTAGACATCTCTGTATATTCTCCCAGGAGCTAAACATTAAAATCAAATGATTTTGGTCAGTTATTGCTTTGATGGTCACTGGGTTGAGATCTAAAAAATTCTACGATTTTACACGGCAAGCTATGTGCTAACTCTGCAGGCATTATCGAGGCATCTTCAAAGGATGTCAAGAAGTATCTCACACCCCTTTATAGGCCTCCTGTTCTTCCTAAACAGAAATGACCTCATATTGGCAGCTCTCTTCTGAATCCAGACCTCCAAGCCCCCACCTCCCTCCCGGCACAGACAGTAAGCATTTAACCATCTGCCACTATTTTCTCCGCCTCAGGAGAAAACAGAAACATTCACAATAGTTGTGAGTGTTGTGGAGGGGTTGAATTCATGATATTGTAGTTTACTGACACAGACACGTCTCCTGTAACAGCCTTTAGCCTATAGTTATGTAATATCGCAATGATACATTAACCTATCCACTCTTTTTTATTTAATATTCATCCACCTTTTAGTGAGACCTGCCTAAAAATGATGTATGAAGAGTTTAATGTAACATTCAATTTCAAGATTTTAGCCCTAAACTCATGCAGATTTTTGACAAGAAGTGTGCTTATTCGTAATGTTTGGAGCTAAAAGTTGGATTTTCACCTGGTCGTAAAAATGTCTTATTGACTTGCATTGAAGGAGGAACAAAAAGGAAAAATCTGGACCAAGTAATGTGGTGATTTTAAAATCATTTAAGGACCACTGTACTGATTTAAACCATGTAATTTAACCACAGCAAATGACTGCGGTTGAATCAACATTAATCGACTTTTTGGCTTTATTTTCGCCTGTGTTATGCAACAAAACCACTAGGGGCTGGTGGTCTTTGGCCTTTGTTGGAAACCATGCTTCTTTGCCTAGTCCTGTACAGGCTCTTAACTGGTGCCATTTTAATTTTTTTTTTTTTTTTTGAGTATGTCTTGGACACAACACAAAGCCTTTCAAACAAGACTCCATCGTTTGATATGAACAGTCATTTAGGCATTAAACTTTCTTGTGGTTTAAATACTAAGAAATTCTCTTTTGTTCATCTTCTGTCTTTCTTTATTAATTTTTATGTGTGTATAATGTGTATATAATGTCTGTTCAATGTAAATAAATTTGTGCCTTAGTTAGGGTAGCGCAATATTTAATTTTTGACAGGCTGTGGAGGATAGAAGTAGGCTATGTACAGTGTGTTCAGTGGATGTTATATAAAACATGGCAGTTGTTCTGCTTTCAGGAGACAGAAACTTCATAAAAAACTTAAAAATTGCGAGCTTTGAAAATTACATGTGTTCTAGGTCCTTTATTAAAATGTTAGTTCACCCCCAAATTAAAATTCTGTCATTAATTACTCACCCTCATGTCGTTCTAAACCCGTAAGACCTTTGTTCATCTTCGGAACACAAATAGACAGCTATTTAATTAACACTTTCAAAGCCCAGAAAGGTAGTAAAGACATTGTTAAAATCGTCCGTACTTTTTGTGTGCTCATGTGAACTGGACTGTATTTATTACGTCACAGATAAGAAGAAATTGTTGTTATTTTTCTTTGTTTCTTTACAATGGAAGTCAATTAGCCTGGTGTGGCCATTCTCAATTCTAGTCAGAATATGAGTCTGGTACCGCTCCATTGGGCTTTGATTATGGGCGTGTTTCAACTGAGCCAGGAAAGACCTCAATTGGATAGACCCACAACCAATCAGAGCAACGGAGCGACGGGTAACGTTAACGTTGCACTGTGTTGTCAAGTCCGTGTTTTTCTCCATGTCCGCGGGTTGAAGCGACCCCAATTATGTGATTGTATAAACCCAGTAATGCGAATTTTAGCAGGCAACCTTGCCAAAATAACATATTTTGCCCTGTCTGCACGCGCGCTGGATTAAGTAACAAAAAAAAGATGAGTGTAAACGATCTTTGCCAGTATTGTAATAAAATAATTTAAGGATACACAGAGTACTTACCAACACGATCATCGTTTCTGAGAGAAATAGTGAAGGTGAATGCATATACGAACAAGTTCTCCGTTTAGGATAAGAGGAAATTCAACCCAAAGCGCCTTTGATGACGTGGATGATTACGTTACTGTTGATCATTGGTCCATCGTCGTCTAAAGCCCGCCCTGACAATTTCATTGGTCCGAACAGGGCATAATAACTCCTCTATGGAGCGATTCCAGACCGAATTGCCCGAGCAAAAAATGTTGTCAATGGGCCATTTTTTTTTCTCCAGAAATGTTAAGTTTTAGAAATGTATTTACATTCATTCTTCAGTTAAAATGTTTCAATTGTATTACATTTCTCTGCTGATACAGACAGACGATTATTCCTAATGATATCTGCCAATAGCGATAGCTTGATTTTCTTAAAGAAAAAAATCTCTCCCAACGAATGCTGTAACCAGAGTAGATTACTTACAAATTGTAATCAGTTACTGATTACAAATTACAAAAATTGTAGTTAGTAACATAACCCATTACATTACATTTAATCAAACTACTTTTTTTTATTTTTAGATTACTTTTGCCCTAACTCATTTATGACATTGTTTTGAATAGGATGATCTTGTACCATGTTTATATAAAAATACAAAGAGAAAGACAATAAAACACCCTGATGAAGGCTTGGTAGCCTCAACGCTTTGGTGTGCGGGTTTTCTACTTGTTTCTAATGCTTAAACCACAATGAAATAAAGGCTTTTTATACTTAAACCCGAATGCCTTGGCTTGATATCTTTTGTGAGTTGGATTATCCCTACCCAAAGAGCCCCGGGATACGGATTTTACACCCCTTGCAGCACTTTTTGGATTTCTTGTTTTGAGAAAGAAAATATATTCCATTCATTGTTATCAACAATATAAAGTGCATTAAATATTACATGATGTCAGGGTTTCTAAGACTGGGGTTCATGATGAAACTGCAGGGGTTTGTGAGTTTAATGAAAAGCTATTAAGTAATTAAATCATAAAAATGTCAAATGAAAATGATTTTAAAATAAAAAAAATCTAAATAAAACAAAATAAGATTTTATTTGTTTACCTGCATTTCGTGTGACGATTAACAGACATTGGAGAAGTGTGAACTTCAATATTATTGGACTTAATTTTATTATTGACCTAATTTATTAATTTATAATCTCAGGGGATACTTTAAGTAAATATATTAAGTGAAAGAGGTTCAGCTGACAAAACTGGGGAATCCTTGCATTGCATATACAGTATATGAAATGACGTGAATAACATGTCATCAATAAAAAAGTAACTGTAGTCTGATTACGAGTATTTTAAAATGTAATATAATCTATTTCATTTTTTGGACTCTGATTGTGTAATCCAGATTACATGTAATCAGATACTACCCAGCACTGGCTGTAACTATACATGAAACACTATCAGATGGTACATTACTATAACCTTACAGTTTAAAATTAACAACAGAACCCAAACTATTATATTCAACTGCTATTTATTTTCTGATATAATATTAACACTTAAATAAAAACTGAGATGTTTGTATACAACTCAGTTGTATGTAAGGTAGTTTTTGTAAACACTTATCTTTATGACTAAGATAAGCTCCTCTTTTCCTATAGCTAACTAATTAACTGTGAGCATTGAATAACTTTCCTGTGATAAATGATGCAACTTTAGTTAAGTGACATATTGTCCATGAGCTGTTTTATTGATGTCTTTCCATGCTTGAAACACTGATTGAGACATGATACATTTCGGTAAGTTGCACTGCACGTTTGATGTTTTTTTTCATGCTATAACTTATATTAAAGAGGAAGAGATGACTTGTGCTCTGCGTTGCTCTGTTTCTGAAATTCTGATTCTGAAGTGTGTACTGTAGGCCTATATGATGGACACTTAACTATCCCATGAGGCCATGGGAGAGGATTTGGGAATGACGCAACTGACTGGTAAGTCACATGATAGTGACAACATGGCGAATATAGTACGTCATATATCTATTACATGCATACTACACACAATCATACTATTTAGCTAGAACATACTTTTTTAAAGTAATTACTTTTTCCAAATAAGTACCCAGTCAAAAGAGTATGCGATTTCGGACGCAGCCTATGAGTTGCAGTCTGACACGCTTTTCTGCTCTCTGATTGACACAATATAATTAGCCCTGATCATTGGCTGCTTTTAAACAACTGGGAATAATGAAAATAATTGTGACTATCAGTCGATATCGACTATTGGTGCAAAGTTGAAATCATTATCTCTTTTTTTGACATTACATTGTCCTTACGACAAAGTTGTAAAATTGTACATGACGTTATATATTTTTTTCACCCTAAAATCATACCAGCACACATATTTTTTACAGTATATCTTGTGGCTTTACTATTGAAATAGTCAGTATTTTAACGTTTATGGATTGCATTGTAAATACCTTTATTCACTTGCATTGAAAATACCTCACTGTAATCCGATATTTTGCTTTTTTTTAAAGAATGAGAAAATTTGTAATCACGCTTTCATTATGGATTTAAATGTCATATGCAGTATTCTCCTTCAATGAGGACCCCAAAGCAAAGAGCCTACATTCCAACTCTTCTATTCCATTCACTATTTTCCGCCATTTCCCTGCTCGCTCCATCAGGTTAGCCCCATGTTCGTCAGAACTCACCCCCACATCTGCAATTGCACTCTTAATGTGATCAGTAATGAATTTTGTGTTACATTAAGCCTGAATAAATGGAAGGACAAGCGCAGACTACAAGTGTCCAGGAGTCCGACTTAATCTAATGACAGCCAGGCAGAGACACAACCAATTAGAGGGGCAGAGAGTGGGCCACCGCAGGCTACTGCTGGGACTGCAAATGAATAGACCAAAATCAAATCAGGACTCTAATAGATGCGCTGCAGAGAAAAAGGGAGAGACAGTCAATGCTAAGCATATTAAAGCCTTGTGACCTCCCCACTCCCACTGCTGCTGCCCGCAAAATTTACAGTGGGCCAAATCAAAAGGCCTCATTGTTCACATATGGAGGGGGAAGACAGCACTGTGTCCCTTTGAAAGAAAAATAGCGCTATCTAGGTCCTAGGAACCTTCATTAAATGTCTCACTGTCCGTAATGCTTACGTAAAAGCATAAATCAAACGACTACGACATGCTGAATTTTGCTTATCGGCTGTGTTTGTAAATGCATACTACTGGAGTCAAAATAAAATCTCACAATGAGAATTGAGTTGTATTATAGAAACTAAAACTATTAGATTTCAGGTTTTGGAATTTTCATAACATGCCTTCAAAAATGTCAAATTACTTTCCCAGAGCTATATTTAATCTTTTTTTTTATCAGTTAAAAATAAATTATTATATGTTTATAACAACACTAAACAGAGTAGTTAAATTAAGAGACAAGTTTAACTAAACTAAGAGAGTGTGATAAATATACTGTAAACAATTAAATGTTTATTGAGTGAATACTATTCATTCAATACCGTTTTCCCCCCCAAAACTTAGTGCACTAGTTTACTAATAAGACAACAGTGTCAGTGAAGATCCTGAAATGAAATATGTGAAAAAATTAGGGTAAATATTATTTTTGAGCAGAATAAATGTATTCATTACCATTTCCAATCTAGATACTGGAATATTATTATTTTGTGATAATATTTATTTATCAGTATTTAGCTATGACAAACAAATCTGACACATAAATCCAAAAATGCAAAACATTCAATTTCTCTGACAGTCATTTACATCACAAAATGCTATTAAACACAAAACATGATTTGAGATGTTGTAGAAATGAAAACCGGTAAGTATTCTGTAATTCAATTCTGTGACTCTACCCAACCAAATCTGACTGTAAACTTCAATGTTTTCAAACAATAAAACTTTAAATTTTTAAAGCACTGACTCGGATATGAGGAAGTGTGCATGTCTGTGAAATTTGTTTATAAAAATATTTATAATAATAATATTTTTTTTATAATTATAATCCAGACAAACAACACAACACAAACATTTTATTTTTGGGGGTTCCTGTCTGGCTCAGGTCAGGTGTAGACCTCTATTTCTAACTCACCATAGAGAATGAAAGGGGGGAAAAGAAAAGAGTGAAAAAAATGTGGAGGAGGAGAGGAAGTAGTCTGGTCTGGTGGATCACAGACCCACAGACAGCCAGCAGAGATAGTATAGGATTGAGAAAAGCAGGAGTGTGGGGAGAGGGGGACGTTTTGCTCTGTGGAAAGATACCTCACACATGAAACACTGCTGGGTTATCTGGAGGAACTTTGATGTGGGGCCCAGTGGCTATCTACACCTGTGCCTGGGGCCTGGACTTCCTCAGCCACACACTAAAGCCTCAGACAGCTGGTATTACACAGGGGAAAGCCTTGAACCAGCAGCCTCTGCGCACATGAGAGAGGGGTGGGGGACAACATGATTTTGGTATGGAGGGGCTGCAGGATGAGAAGACACTGCTATCTCCTGGTAAACACTCAAGCAAGCTGACTGCGGGACAGCAGATAGCAGACAACTATAAAGCTGTCTGAGCATGTCTGCCGGTGATTCTGCAGAGGGGCTGCACTGTTTGCAGAGTTGTGATTCTGTCATCAAAGCACCTAAGGAAAGTAGGTGGATTCAGTTTGGACTGATGCATTGGAGAAATATACTGGAATTCTAATTGAATTTATAATTTGGAGAATCTTATTGGGATCATCAAACAAGTGTCTTATAAAATCGTAAAGTAAAAAAACAACAACTGAAAAATAGGAATTAATTTTGAAATCCAGGTTTAAAATTACAGAGTGTCTATTTATATTAAGAGCAAATAATCTGACTTGTTGGCTGTTTACACTGATTCCGCCCACTGACCACTGACCACTGACCTGAGGTGGTAGGGTACTCAAACCTTCCGCATCCCGTCCAGGACCCACAAGTGCAGGTTCCAAAGATCAGCCAGAGGGTTCCCCGTCAATATGGGTGCCCTTCCTCAGAGGGACAGGCCAGGGAGGGGCTGTCGCGAGGAGCACCAGTTCGGAGAACCAAGCTGGATCCAGCTGGGCCAATGAGACGCAACCAAAAGGACCTGCTCCTCGTCCTCCCTGATCTTGCACAGGACCTTTGCAAGAAGGCGCACTGGGGGAAACGCATACTTGCGGATGCCCCACGGCCAGCTGTGAGCTAGTGCTTAGGTCTTTAACCCTGTTCCTGGGGTCCCACTGTCCTGCAAAGTTTATTTCCAACCTGCTTCAGCACACCTGCCTGTGTATTATCAACAACTGATCCTGAAGAGTTTGATTAGCTTCACCTGACTTTAATTAGGGCTGGAGCTAAACTCTGCAGGACAGTGGGTCCCCAGGAGCAGGGTTGAAGACCTCTGTGCTAGTTCATCCGTGCCGAGGGTTGCCTCGGTCAGGGAAAAATACCAGCAGCAATGGGAATTGTCTGGGGAGGCAAACAGGTGTACTTGTGCTTCGCCGAACTGTTCCCAAATCAGTTGAACCGCCTGGGGATGGAGTCGTCGGGACATGGGCGTTGCCCTTAGAGCTCGTCGGATGCACGATTCAACTCGCCCGGGATGTAAATGGCATGCAGCGACATCAGATGCTTCTGACTCCATAAGATATGCAACATACGGCAAGAGTTGCAACATACGGCAGAAGCGCAGACCACCCTGATGGTTGATGTACGCTACTGTCGCCATGTTGTCTGAACAGACCAGTATGTGCTTGTCCTTCAGCAGCGTAACAGAGTTGTATGGCGAGCAACTCTGGTGGCAATTGACATGCCATAGGTGCTGGGGTCCTGTTCAGGAGCCCGCAGCAGCATGTCCATTGCACATGGCATCCCAGCCCATGGTGGAGGCATCTGTCAACACAACAACATGCTTGAACACTCGTTCTAAGGGCACTCTGGCCCGTAGAAAGTAGAGGTTCGACCACGGGGTGAAGGTCTGAGGGCAGGCCCGACTGACTGACATGTGCCCTGTTGCCATGCCCATCTCGGGATTCGATTGCATTGCCAGTGCTGAAGCAGTCTCATATAAAGCAGTCCAAGCGGTGTGACCACCGCTGCGGATGCCATATGCCTCAGGAGCCTCTTATATTAGTTCAGTGGAACCACCATCTGGCCCTCAAATTGACTCAGGCAAGTCAGCAGGGACTACACATTCTTGCTTGGACATGGAAACTGAGTCAGTTTCCTACAACTGACAGAGATTGCTCTTTCTCAGTTAACTGGTATACCTGGTATGCCTGGTATGCCCAATGTACTGGTATGCCTGCCCCTCGAAAGCAAACAGTAGAGATGGTCTGTGTCGAGGAAGAATTGAGACATGAAAGTATGGGGCAGTGAAGCGGAATGACCAGCCCAGACGTGGGAGGCAGAGCATCCAAAGATGCAGGCACGGTCATGGTCTGCATCCTGACAGAGGAGGCCAGGGAAGGACAAGCATTCCGTGGCGACCTCCTCTGACAGGGGTCTGGCAACAGAGGGGGATGAGAACAGCGAGCCATTGTGCCGCACACTGTCAACCACGCCCTCTTGGGGCTCGGATTTGAAAATGTCAGTTCTTTATTTAACCATGAATACATAGGGTGCTGACGGCCGTGATGTCGGCGGCAGAAAGGGAAAACCAAGGATTCTCTCCCGGCCCTCCATTGGGGGAAGGAGTGGTCCTTTTACCATCTCCTGGGAAGAACCGACGTTCACTTCCGAGCTGCCCATCTCAGGAACGCTGCATTCCTGCGACATCCATCTCGCCGCGCTCAGGTGGCTGCTGCTGGGGCTGGGCGGCTGGGGCAGTAGCAGCCCTCGACGGGGAGCAGACTGAGGTGGCTGAGTCGGCGGCTGGGTGGAGGCAGCAGCTGGCCGTTGGGGAAGAATATGCTTTATCGCCTCAGTCTGATTCTGCACGCCTGAGAACTGTTGGACGAAGTCCTCGACTGCCCCGCCAAAGAGCCCAGCCTGAGAGATGGGGAGCTGAGGAACTTAGTCCTCTCAGCCTCCCGCATATCTGGACATCACCTGACCCAGAGAGCGTGCAGTAGCCTTCGTAGCCCAGAGGGCGAGGTTGGTTGCTGTGCGCAGCTCTTGCATTAGTGCTGGGTAAGCACTACCCTAGTGCATGCTTCTGAGCACCTTGGCCTGATGGACCTGCAAGATGGCCATAGCATGCAAGGCGGACGTGGCCTGACCAGCAGCTCTGTAGGTCTTTGCCACCAGAGTGGATGAGAAGCTACAGGCCTTAGACATGTGCTTTGGGTCACCATGGGGACCCCAGTGTACACTTTGGCCACGGCACCATCGGGAGCAGTGAAGGCAGAAGAGGCCGTTGAGCAATTGCGAGAAGTTAACAGGAACTTTTTTGTGACCTCCTCATGCACTTTAGGGAAGAACGGAACTGGAGGCGGGTGCTGATGGGTATCAGCAGGGGCTTCCTCAAGAACCAATCATCCAGCCTTGAGCTCTCTGGACATGGGGGAGGGTTCCACTCAAGCCCGATGCTCTCAGCTGCCCAGGCAAGCATGGCCGTCAGCTCCAAATCAGACTTGCGAAATGCTGGCACTCCCGAAGGAGGCAGCACAGCTGAATCCTCATCTACTTGCAATGCAGCAATCGACATAGCATCATCTGCCGGAGCCCGGAATGACACACACAGATCAGACAGGAATGCAGAACTTGCTGGAATGCGCCGTCACACCGACACACTGGAGAGTCATTAGTCAGAGAGAAGAAGCTCAAAAGGCAGGTGAACACTTGGCTCCGAAGCAGAAACATAATGCAAGATTGAATGTGCTCCTTATATACCCATGCGGTTGCTCGTTTTGTAGGACTCGAATGTGATAGGCTTCTAAGTGAATCACCCATTTCATCAGTCACTGACGTACCACGGAGTGACTGACTGAAAGATAACTTTGTCTGTTCTGTCTGTTTCATCTTTTATGAGGGTTTACGCATGTACAGTGAGGTGAATTTTGTGTTTTTCAGCATTTCAGTGTTGTTGAGAAACTTTTGGAAAACATTTGACAACGCTAGTGTGGACGGAGAGCATTTTGAAATGAAAAAAACATTTTTAAATGTATCCAGATTAATGTAGACATAGCTTTACGTAAAGGAACAAGCAGTACTTGCTACAGTTATTTTAAGGCCTTAGACCCAAGACAGGGTGATAAAATGGATTATCTGGATGTCGAGGTTATGAGTTGTCCGATCCCAGATGTTTTTCTTTTAATTCTTCATGTCTCCCCTGCTCTTTTTTGATTTCCTCCTCTCGTCTCCTTTCTCCTTCCCCTCTCCCAAACTGTCTGAGAGTGAGATATTGAATGCATTCCGTAACTTTCACACACAGCTTTTAAAATGGCACAATGAAATAATGTGTTGAGAGAAAGAGATAAACGAGCAGCACTTGGAGCTGTGGCCCAGCAGGTTGGTGCACATGCTCTGCGGGTGTCATGAGTTTGAATCCAGCCAATGATCTTTCCTGATTTTTTTTTGCTCTTCTCCTCCTCCTCATTTCTTGTCCTATCTCTAATTGTAGCTAATAAAGCAGTAAAAAGCATTTTTATCAATGTAATTTTCTTCACTGTAAAAAAAGAAAGAAAAAGGAAACAACAAATCAGCTGTTAGAAACCAAGTAGTTTATTTTAACTCTTTCCCCACCATTGATGGAATTTTACGGCAATCAATGTTTCCACTGTTATAGACTTTATATAGCCCTGCCCCTTTTCGATGTTTTCTATCTTCCGGTTTGCATTTCCACAGCATAAAGGTAAAATCTTATGGATTCATGAATGAACCACTTTTTAAATCTTCTCGTCTACTGACATTTGTTGACATCCATTTCAACTTTTGTTAACCCTACAATAAGTCCACTTTCCAGCTAATAACTCAGCAACAGCGATGCTGTAAAAAACATACTGAGCTACTGCAAAAACAGAAGTTCAAAGATAAAAGACGGCTGCGCTTGTTTCTCTGGTGCAATGGTCTATATGGTGGTATGCATTTTCTGAAATAGTACAGATCCAAAAACAAGCCATACAAGGATTGCTTACGCACATGTAAGCTAACGTGATCATCAAACAGCAAATACATCAAAACTGTAATGTTACCGAATTAAATGTCAAACCCATGGAAAGACCATTGACAAAAACAACATTTTTTCAGCTTTTTGCTTAAACAAAAATCACACAAATTCAAGTGTTGATAAAAAAAAGAATGGCTGAAGCTAAGATTTTTATTTTAAAGCAGAAGCTATGTTCTTTCGATATATTGAATGTTCAGATATTCACACACAAAAATTCTGGGGAACATTAAAGTTTTGTGAATATGATCAAAAATCCTATTGCTGACTGGCAACTTTTTTCCAAAAACTGGTGGGAAAGAGTTAAGCAAGTTAAAATGTACACATCCATTTCTATAAAGGCAAGCAACATCTCTCTTTTTCCACACTGTTGCAATAATACATTTCCAAACAGTGACTGTATCTTTTGGACACCTAAATTAACAAACCATGATAAAACTGCTCTCCACATCAGCTACTTCAAAAGCACTTCTGCTCCATTTTATCACGTTTTTAAATTTTATTTTGATGAAGCTGTATAGTCACCTACATTTGGCTTCGAAAGGTCGGTCCTACAGAGTGAGACCCCCAGGAGTTAAAGAAGAGAAATAACATTAATTTGAAGCAGTGTAAAGTCAACACCTCCTTGTAGTCCCACCGTATAAATCACATAAGGAAAGGGAGTGTTCTGCCATTTTGAAATAACATTTATCAACTTAGAATAACAGGCGTAAATTGCAGTGCTGGATATCTGTTATTGGGTTCGGCAAAGCTCCATTAGAGACGCTGTGCTCTTATTCACATGTGGGGGGCGGGATTAGATGATATACATCTAGTCGAGCCTTCATCTAGACCAGGATGAGTCAGCAGTCTCAAGTTTTCTCATACATTTCTGGTCTTGGCATCAACATCTACCTTCAATCAAACTCTCTTTTCCGGTTTCTCCAAAAATCCGGGCAGCCGCCGCCCTCAATATCGCATCGTGTGATGTGGGGGTGTTAATGCGGATGTGAGCCCACTGGATTAGCAGAATGATGGGCGGTTCACAACACGATCTCTGATCTTCAGCGCTTTCAGAGAGCTAGCTGTTAAATCATTTACACACTCTCTCTCTCTCTCTCTCTCTCTCTCTCTTCCAAAATCTCTCTCTTTTTCTCTCACTTCTGTCCTTAGGCTGAGAGAGTGTGAGTAATCCCATCAACTGACATCTGTGAAAAGACTTTTTACTTACGCTCCCATTCACACAATGCATCTGCCTTTCAGCTTGCTCCCTTCACGAACACATGTACACATACATACACACACGCCAAAGTCTTCTTAAAAGCAGTATATTGAGGGGGATAGGAGGTGAGCTTGAACTCAAAGCATTAATGGAGGGGAGTGCACCCACAGCTGTTTGTTTATGTGTGCATATGCGTGTGTGTTTGCGAGGATGTCTTCTCTAAGTTTTAATAGCTCTCCTCTATGCCGAAGGCCATCACAGTGTGCTTTTAAAGTGTACAGAAGTTAGATATGCATGTCCGGCACCTCATAAAAGACTAGGAGAACAAAAAGCCATCCTTAGCGCATTGTAGATCTGTTCTTGGGTTACTGAGTTCTTCAACACAAAATGAATTTTGCATTCACCAGACCTGACCTTGCAGAGACACCGCAGATTCACCCAGTTAATACAAAACAAGCATTCACCAAGTTAAGCTGGTTCAATCATCACTTGGTCCTCAGTCATGGTCAGCACTTGAAGTTCTGCCATCCATTATGCAGAACTAACCAAAGTTTGTAGGGTTGCCAACAAGGACATTTCAATTACAAGTTAAGACATAACTCTAGAAACATTTCAATTTCAGCTTTCAAATTTCACCTCAATAATCTTGGAGAATTTTCTAGTTTTCCAAATGAGCATGTCCAATGACTATTCATCAACTCAAGCCACAGGACAGACTAATAGCGTTATTTTACCCAACTAAATATCTTTCCATCTCTGTTCTTAGGAACTGTCCTAGAGAAGGATAATGCAGAGTTTAGTTCCAACTCTAAAGGTGCAGTCTGCTTTTCTGTGAATTTTCAAGGCAAAAAGTCAATTTGATAGAAATCCACAAGATTGGAAATTTCACATGAGGGCGAAAGATTTTCCCACATAGATTTCACCGTTTAGGTTGGTCATGCAGATTCAAGTAACAGAAACCAAAAGAAAACAGCTTGATTTGAAAGTTCCTTCTGTGTAAGCTGTGCTTCATTTATCACTGCACTATTGACATAGATAATGGACCTTTTCCCATCCACTTATTTCACAGACATTTCACGAATGTGGCCACACCATAATGAAACAGAAGAAAATCTTCCTGATTACTAGAAATGTACAGGCTGGTGTGTTAAAGCAGGTTGAAGCTGAAGGTGGCCCTCCAGAGTACCTGTCCTAGATTGATGTTTTACCTGCACTGAAATGTAAAAAAAAAATGTTTTTAAAGAATATTGGGCAAACATCACTGACCAGACAGATCATCCAAAACAGTCAATCCATTCTCAAACCACTTGTCCTCCTAACTGAGTCTCCAATTCACCTATTGTTGGAGAAACAGCTTGTTTGAGTTGATTTAAAATGGTCCTTAGCTGGTCATGAGATGGTTTAAGCTGGTCAAGTGCTGGTCCTAAACTGGTCCTAAGAAACTAGCTCAGGACCAGCTTAAACTAGCTCATGACCAGCATAAACCAGCTCAAATTAGCTGCCATGTTTCAAAACATACCTAACCTGCATATGCTGTTTTTTTTTCCAACAGGGTTGTTGTAAGGCTACTCTGAGCCACCATTCTACCCACAAAAATTGACCAACCACAGCACACAATGACCTTTGTGGAAAAATCTCAGCTCTAGACCAGTTGTACAGAACTGTATTTGTATTGAAAGGGGCTGGGAGAGTACTGGACCCCTATAATACAAAAACATTAAACCTGGGGGGGTCCCAAAAACCTGGGAGCTGAAATCTGTCTAATTATTGCAATGGTACCGACATTATGCCTTTTAGGCTATATGTGAGTTCTTGAAAGTTTTTCACATTAAATATTAGTTGAGGATATTTCGTTAAACTTTTCATTTCATGTAGTTTACAGTATGTTTCTTTCACCCCTGTTTAACATCTGAAAGGGGTTGGGGGTAGATTGTAGGTTGCATGGGGGACTCGCCAAGAGCCCTACTCTACAAAAAACACAAAAGAAATTAACTGAAACATGTCTAGACTATGTAATAACAATTGATGCCTGTCCAAAAGTAATAAATACTGATTATTTCACAGACATGAGATTTGCTCAAGAGTATTCTGTTTACCTGCTACTAAGTGCCTCCAACAAAACTCAGAGAATCTTTCAAAGATGTGATGCCACAAACCTGGCAAATTTCAGAAATTCCAGTGATGAGTTCTTCCTCAAAAGCGGCCATTGTGTCACTCTGTCTACCGGGAGTTCCATAAACACTTCAGGTAGATAGTGAATGGACAGTGAGCACCTGGGCGGTCTGAGGGTAAGCTGTTTGAGCCTCTGTTACAACCAGCCCAGCTCAGCCATCACAATCACATAGCTCTAATGAATTTAAACTCTCTCTATGCCAACTAACCCAGCAAGTCCAATTCAGAATTAGACGACCACCAAACTTGTGTCCGACAATTTATTTCTCCCTCCTGTCTCCAATGTAATGAATGAATGGTGTGGTTGGGGGTGTACCAAAGTTACGCAGAACCATCAATAATAAATAGTTAGCAAAAGCCTAGCAAGCTCTTGTTAGTCTTCACCCTCCCAGGCAGTAATGGCTCTTGGTGAAAGTGGTGTACACAGAAAACTGATGGAGCAACTGCATGTTTATTTTGAACTGGTAATGTACTCTGCAGGCACATCGGCGGATGGCAATACTAGCACTTCTCTCATCTGGACCCACTAACGGAGATTTATTGAGAACAGCTCCATCACACTCAGTCCACCAACAAATATAAATGATTTATTAAACAGCATTATAAACAATAGCATTATTGTTCACAGTTCAGGAGGGGAAATGGGAAGAACGGCACCAAAAACATATGGCTTTTGTGTGTGTCTCTGTATGTGTAAGTGATGGAGAGAGCTTATGCCTGTGTACATTTTTCTACATCTAAACACATCAATTACAGAATGTGTAGAGAAATGTAAATGGTGCTAGAAGAAAAGTAAGTGACACTCATTTCATTCTAGCCATCACTATTTGTTACATTAATTACTCTGGCACCTCAGCTGCGCTCCTCTTTCACGATTAATGACCACTTTAGTTTATCTCAGCTTCACCAGCCCTGGCGTTGGATGTTTATATTCCGTCAACACAACAAAATGTAACAAACCATTTATTATAGTCCCAGAGCACCAAGCTCGCAGACTCCTGACACTGCTTGCTAGCATCAATATGGTCTTCACCTCAAGCACATTTTAGCCTTTTGTGCATGTTTATGAAAAATAATCTCTGGAGTGTGGAGTTTTGGTTTCACACTTCACACTCAGTGTCTTTGGGTACACGTTACAGATCACTTTCACTCAGACCAAGTGTACAACCACACAAATTCAAATGAGTGACAATGTGAGGGACATCTCAGGCCAATAAACTCTACCCACAATCTGTGAATAAAAGTGTATACAGTTGTAGTGAAAGAGAGGGAAGTGAGATGCACAGAAACTGAGTGCAGTGAGGTGTACATTGAAATGCTGGCTCTAATCCAACCCCCAGTGAGTTGCTTACGTTGGGTTGAGTTTATGTTTAGCACTGTATGTGTTCTATATATGTGAGCTGATCAATGTTTATGTGAATAAATGCCTAAATTCAAGCTGTTCATCATATAAAACTATTGTGTCTCTTCAGAAGACTTGGATTAAATGGCTCGATTCACATAGATTACTTTCATGTTGTCTTTATGAACTTTTTGGACCATTTTTCTGGGTCTGTGACATATGCGTCGACAATAAAGAAAAATACATATTTTGTGCCATAATGTGCCAAAACCATCAAGTACAAACACCCAAATAGTGGGTTTTTTTGTTTGTTTCTTTTTCAAATATTCATGAAATATCATACTTTACACCACAGCATCTGACGCTTTGCATTGCACATGAAGCTCTCTACTCACTGTTCTTGAGCTAGTCTGATGGTCACATTAAGTTTGGAGGTCTGTAGCTCTTGACTCTGCAGAAAGTTGATGACTTCTGCGCATTGTGTGCCTCAGCATGCGCCGACCCCGCTCTGTGATTTTACGTGACCTACCACTTTGTGGCTGAGTTGCTGTTGTTCCCAATTGCTTCCACTTTGTCATAATACCAATAACAGTTGACAGTGGAATATTTAGTAGTGAGGACATTTTAAGAAATGGACTTATTGCACAGGTGGCAACCTATCACGGTACCATGCTTGAATTCGCTGAGAACGAGCCATTCTGTCACAAATGTTTGTTGAAGCAGTCTGCATGCCTAGGTGCTTGATTTTATACACTTTTGGCCATGAAAGTGATTGGAACACCTGAATTCAATGATTTGGAGGGGTGTCTCAATATTTGTGTATATATAGTTTATTTTTATAAAGGCAATATAATGTATTCAGCTAATTAAAGTGTCATGTCAGTCACTTTTTGTTATGTTTTTATTTTGGTTTCGTTTCCATTCTGTTCCCTGAGTTTTGTTAGCTTGTTCGGTTCTATAGTTACCCATAAGTTATGCACCTGTTTCAGTTTCTGTTGATTACTCCCTCTGCATTTAAACCCTCAGTTCCTTGTTCAGTGTTGTCTTAGTTTAATATGTTGTTATATCCTATTATTCCTTGTGATTCCCCTATGTGTTACCTCGTGGATTTATGATTAATGACTTTGGTATATCATTGTGGGGAAATTCCAAAGGCGTAATGATTTTTATAATGTATAAACTGTATATTTTATCCTCTAACCTTACATCTACCCGTAAACCTTTACCCAAAAAATAAATCACTTAGTATGATTTATAAGCTGTTTTCATCATGGGGACCAAAAAACCTTTTGTCCCCAGAATGTAGGATTTACCTGAAACACACACACACACACACACACACACACACACACACACACACACACACACACACACACACACACACACACACACACACACACATGTTTGTTTTTGTGAAATGTGGGGACATTCCATAGGCGTAATGGTTTTTATACTGTACAAACCGTAATCTCTATCCCCTACACTGCCCCTGCCCCTAAACCTACCCATCACAGGAGACATGCTGCATTTTTACATTTTCAAAAAACATCACTTAGTGTGATTTATAAGATGTTTTCCTCATGGGGACCAAAAAAATGTCCCCACAAGGACAAAAATTTGATATTGTTATCTTTGTGGGGACATTTTGTCCCCATACCAGGGATTACCAGTCCACACACACACACACACACACACACACACACACACACACACACACACACACACACACACACACACACACACACACACACACACACACTCTGCCCCTGTCAGAGTGCATTAGCTATGCCCGTGTTGATGGCTGTCATAGCATGTGCTCTGAAGGAGAAAGTGATATGATTAATAGGGGCTGCAGGGTAGACCGACCTGATGGTTGCCTGATACTGGACATCAGTATGTTTCCTCACAGGTCCCCTGTCTGCCTACAGTAAAACCTGCTAGTTGACCATCAGAAGATGTGCTAATAGTTTAAATGCTGTGCCTGTTCAAAGTGAGTGGAATATATGCTTAGGATAAAGAGAAGAAAAAACTGTGTGTGTGCGTGTATGTAAACTGTTGGGACACATACTCGCAGTGACAGAAGAGGTGTTATATGCCTCCCAGGTGTTGGTGTGCACTCTATTTGGCTGGGTAGTCTTTGGGTAGTCTGCCATCTCACCTTAATCCAAACAGAAAACAAGACACACAGCAGAGATCCCAAATGACCCAGTGATGAGCGTCTTAACACTGAGAGGTGAGTCAGTTTGTTTGTGTTTGCATGTAAATGAAAAATTTATGAATAACTTCAATGATTTTTTTTTTAAAGAATGCCAAGGGGCTTCCCTTGAATCTTATGTCTAATAGGCTATCTGTAAAAAAATATATAGTCTAATAGTCTATAATCTGTATCCACAATATAGTATCTTATGAAGCAATAGCTCTGTTTTAAAACATAATAGCAGCAACATTATGCTGCTGTCAGCAAGGTTCAGACAGATGAAGATCAGGATCAAGTTCAAAATATTAAGTTTTAATAAAAATAATCCACAGGACACACAGGAACAGGAAGAATTTAAGTACTGACACAATGAAGGTAAATGATACACAGCTGAAAGGAACAAACTAATCATATTTGTAACCATGGAAACAAAGAAGTGGCAGGAAATTCAAACAAAGGAATACATGTGATTGATGGATACAAACAAACTAAAATCCATGAAAACTAAAACTATGTCACAGCTGCCTTCTAAAATACCTCCTTTTTACAATGGGTGCTTCTCAAACGGAAGGCTACATATCTTGGCTGCCACATCGTCAAACATTGTTGAAGGCCATCTCAATTTGAAGGATCCTTGGAAGACAGCCTACGTTTTGCGTCCTTCATTCAGCCTCATACTATATTACAAAACATACTATAGTATATTATTGTAAAATTACAGTAAAATTACTAAAATAAAGGTTTTGAACCATACTATAGTAAAGATACTACAGTAAGTATTTTGTAGTATGTAGTATATTGTAGTATATTATGGTATTTATTACACTTTGTTAACTTACCGTAGTATATTTACTATAGTATGGTTCAAAAACAAAAGTATTTACTAGAGTAATTTTACTATAATGTACTATAGTATTTTTTCTTTAACACTAAACTGCCAATAATGTAAGCCACTGGAAGACTTCAGACGGCTGTCTTTCACTGTATTGTATTAATAAAAAGCCATGCAGTTAATATAAAGATTTGTGATACAAAGTATTTTTCCAAAATTAAGTTTAAATAGTATTTTCATGTCATGACCATGGGGGCGGGAACGTGTGTGTCATGTCTCATGTCTCATTGTAGCGTTTAATTGGTGGGAAAGAGTCTACAAGGCACAAAATGACTGGACTAGGATGAACGCCACCTCGGTAGGATGCAGCCTTCCATTTGAGAAGCATCTAATCCTTCCCAGAGAAAGAAATCCCAGAATGCACTGCAACAAGCTCAGTGAAGTGATGGTCAAATTGAGAGAATTGCAGCTTATATTTTATTCAGAATGAGGTATTTCACATGTAGGTTCTAATTACTGTAATTAATTAATTAATAATGTAATTAAAAACAAAAAAGGCATTATCTGATGTGTCATCTTGTACTTGCAGTTAGCTTAGCGATATGCTAAAGTCAAATTCTGAGTTGAGTTTCTTTCATGCTTTGCATGAAGATTTGTCTATGAAAATTGTTCCAAATCAGTCACCTGAGGTTACCTTTCATTTAGGATGCTCAGCTTAAATCTGTCTAAATAATTATAATAATATTTAATGTTTAAATAATCTCCTTAACAATAAATCGGCTCGGGTTATGTATATAACCCTTGTTCCCTGAGAAAGGGAATGAGCACTGCGTCGGAACGACGAATTTGGGGATGCTCCCTAAGCATCAGCGAATCTGAAGTCTGAATAAACACTAGTGCAATCCGATTGGCGTGCGTGATGACGTCACTGTGATGGCATACCCGGAAGTATAAAAGGGGAGCCGCCGCAAAATGGCGGCAGCTATAGCTCTGAAGCATGCGCTCCAGGCATGCCGAGGTGTGGCGACGCGACGCAGTGCTCGTTCCCTTTCTCAGGGTACAAGGGTTATATACATAACCGAGCCGTTCCCTTCGAGGAACTCACTGCTGCATCGGAACAGCGAATTTGAGAGCAGTACCCACTAGGCCACACCGAGGGTATTGCCTGCCCTAGTGTGAAGCCGGAGACCGGGCACAACTAGGACTGGAGCACCCTAGCGCCAGGCGTCGTAGGGAGATGCAGGCTATAAAACCTGATAAAGGTGTGTGGGGTAGCCCACCCAGCCGCCTCGCAGATATCCTGCAAGGGGACCCCAGAAAGGAGGGCCACCGAAGAGGCCATGCCTCTGGTGGAATGAGCCCTCATGGCCATAGGTGAAGGCAAACTGCGCACCTGATAGGCCATGGTTATCACCTGGACAATCTAGTTACTGATTGTCTGGGTAGACGCAGGCAACCCCTTCTTGGGTGAGCCGAAACACACCAAAAGTTGTTGAGATCTCCTCCACTGTGCAGACTTCGCCAAATATACTCTAAGTGCCCTAACCGGGCAGAGTAGGTGAAGTCTCCCTTCTTCCGCCATCACGTGAGGCGGAGGATGAAATGCCTGCAGAACCAAAGACCTGACCACCCTTGATGGGACCTTAGGCACTTAGCCTAGCCTAGGGTGTAAGATGGCCTTTACTCCACCCGGGGCTAACTCCAGGCATGTTGGCGTTACCGCCAAGGCCTGGAGATCTCCCACTCTCCTCAGAGAGGTAATGGCGGAGAGAAAAGCCACCTTAAGGGTCAGGTTCTTCGGTTCAGCCGACTCCAATGGCTATAAGGGGGCTTCAGCCAGCCCTCCGAGAACCACTGCCAGATCCCAGGTTGGAACTCTGGACTGAGCCGCAGGCCTCATCCTCCGAACCCCACGAAGGAACCGTACAACCAGCTGGTGCCTACCCAAAGGCCCATCACCCATAGGAGTGTGGAAAGGCAGCCACGTACACCTTGAGTGTGGACGAGGTTAGACCCGCAGAGAAGCGATCTTGGAGGAACTCCAGCACTGAAGCCACCGGGCAGTTAACTGGGTCCACCTCACGCTCCCTGCACCAAGTGGAAAATACATTCCACTTGAGGCTGTACAGTCTCCTTGTAGACGGAGCCCTGGAACTGAGTAAGGTCTCTACCACCTCTGCCGACAGGCCAGCCTCTAGGTACCTGGCCCCCTCAAGGGCCAGACCCAAAGGTTCCAAATCTCCGGCCGGGGGTGAAATGTTGTGCCCGCCGCCTGAGACAGGAGATCCCTCCTCAGAGGAATCTGCCACGGATGACCTGCCAGCAAAGTTATGATATCCTAGAACCACACTCGAGTTGGCCAACGGGGTGCTACCAGAAGTAGGCTGACACCCTGTCGACGGACCCTCTCCAGGACTCCCGGGAACAGAGCAAGTGGGGCTGGATGCGTGAGGGAAAACCACAGTGGACAGTGGGACGTCTCTCGAGACGCAAACAGGTCCACTTCCACTGGGACGAGCCTCTCGCACATGGCCTCCACCACCTCGGGGTGGAGCCACCACTCCCCGGGCCTCAGCCCCTGCCTCGACAGGATGTCTGCTCCCTGATTTTGGACCCCTGGGACATGCATTGCCCTGATGGACAACAGTTTCCCTTGGGACCACAGGAGGATTAGATGCGCCAGTCTGCACAGAGGGCGCGACCTCAACCCTCCCTGATGATTGAGGTATGCTACGACAGCCATATTGTCTGTCCGTACCAGGACATGTTGGCCGCGGAGGTCTGGGAAAAAGCTCCTGGAGCTTTGTAGACCGCCATCATCTCCAGGCAATTTATGTGCCAGGAGGAATGATGGCCCTCCCACGGGCCCCTCGCAAAGCGGCCGTCCATGACCGCGCCCCAACCAGTGATAGAGGCGTCTGTTGAAACGGATTTTCTGGCAACAGGACGCTCCCAACACTGGCCCCTGGGACAGAAACCAAGGTTTCTTCCATATGACTAGGGAATGAAGGCATCTGCGCGTTACCCTGATCATATACGAAAAGGATTCCCTCTGGGGGAAAACCCCTTGGTTTTCAGCCACCACTGGAGGGTTCTCATGTGTAGCAGGCCAAAAGGTATCACGTTGGATGCTGCTGCCATGTGCCCCACCACTCTCTGAAAGTGCTTCACAGTGATGCTGTGGCCTAATCGCTCTCTTTCTGTA
Source organism: Gobiocypris rarus (assembly GCA_023029165.1). Classification (NCBI taxonomy): domain Eukaryota; kingdom Metazoa; phylum Chordata; class Actinopteri; order Cypriniformes; family Gobionidae; genus Gobiocypris; species Gobiocypris rarus. The sequence continues at coordinate 13,027,010 of CM040916.1, read as the reverse complement.
CCTGCCGGTGCGAGGAGCTGGTGGACGGCTGAGGCTGCCCACTAGGTACAGCCTTTCCAGACTTTGAGTGGCGAGGGAGATACTGGCGGAAGGCCGCTGACTGCTTCCTCGCCTCCTGAAATCTGTCGACGACGGTGTTAACTGCATCGCCGAACAGACCAGAAGGCGAGATAGGGGAGTCTAGGAGGAAGGTTTTATCCTTCTCCTTCTTCCCCGATAAGTTAAGCCAAAGATGCCTCTCCAAAGTCACGATTGACGCCATGGAGCGGCCGATGGCACGGGCCGTCTCCTTGGTGATGCGGAGAGACAAGTCAGCAGCCTTCCGAAGCTCCAGTATGTCCTCTGGAGAGGGACCCTCGCCCTCATCCAGCTCTTTAAGGAGGTCGGCCTGGTAGGCCTGCAATATTGACAATGTATGCAGGGTACTACCAGCCCACCCAGCCGCCATATAAGCTCTGCCCACCAAGGAAGATGTGTCCCTACAGGGCTTGGTGGGCAGTACCGGGGCTTTAAGGGATGACGCAGATTCGGGCGAAAGATAGCTCGCGAGAGCATCTTCCACCCGCGGCATCATCCCATACCAGGCCTTGCGTGCCCCCAGCACGTTGGCATAATCCAACACTGGGGGATTGGACACAAGCGCTGAATAAGGCTGCTTCCAAGATTTGCACAACTCATTGTGCAAATCAGGGAAGAATGGCAAGCCCGACGAGGTGTTTGAACCCGGCGTGTCAGAAAGCGGTCGTCCAGCCTACTGGGTGGATCAACACCATGACCAGCTCCTCTTGGGCGGGTGGATGAAGCGGCAACACTTCTGGTACTTCACCACCCGCCTCGATGTCCACCTTCTCTGATTCCTCAGAACCAGAGGGAATGACCATCGGATTCTCCGCCCCGGGGAAGAAGCCGCAGCGCGGGCTTCCACACAGGGCGGAAGAATCTCGGAACTGTCAGAAGAGGAGTGGGAAAGTGCCTCAGCAGTCCCAAACCCCTCTGACAGATCCCTTTGTCAGCCCCATGATCTGCGGCGCCGAGCCGCCTCAGCGGCTGCGGGTCCAGAGCCACGGGGCTCACGAGGCTGGCCAGCTTCTCACAATGCTCATAGGCGGCTCCCTCGAGAGCCGCCCTGGCATGCTGAACACCCAGGCATTCCACACAAAGCAAGTATGTGTCCGAGCCCGAGATGAACAGAGGGCACGGATGCACACACTGCTTAAACTCTCTTTGAGTCGCCATTCACACTTTCTTGGACAATACAACAATAAATCGACAGACAATGTACACAGAGCGCTATGCTGAAGAGCAATAACTGCCGCCATTTTGCGCCGGCTCCCCTTTTATACTTCCGGGTATGCCGTCACAGTGACATCATAACACACGCAAATCGGATTGGACTAGTGTTTATTCAGACTTCAGATTCGCTGATGCTTAGGGAGCATCCACAAATTCGTCGTTCCAACGCAGTGGGAGTTCCCTCGAAAGGGAACCATATTATACACCTGAGATCCATTATGGGGTCTTTGGTTTAAATCTATGGCTTTGTGGTTACCCTCTTCTGAAAGTCAGTGTGATATAAAACTTAAACACAATAAATACACAGAACTTTCAACTCTCAAATCTGCTTTTGATCTGTGCTTGTAAAGGTGAGGTTATAGGTTCAAGGGCCATATGGAAACCTTTGATAAAACTGCTTAACCTCAATTACCACAATAAATGCATCACACTGTGTCAGCAAAAAATACACCAAAAAAAACAACTATTAAACAATGTACATGAATAAAATGTGTTAAAGGCCTTCACTAATATGCTGGGAGATAAATACAGTGTGTAGAGTTATACACGGGCATAAATGAGACCCTGCGACCCGACCTGGGATCTGTTTCCCAAAAGCATTGTTAGCCAACTTTGATTGCAAGTTCCATTTAACTCTATTGGTAAAGAAGGCACGGCTGTGAAGTTGGCTTTGGGAAATGCACCCTAGACTGGTACTGTCAAGTTTTAAGACCAAACCCAAAATTGCTCTTGAAAAAACAGACAGTTTATTAATGTTGGTAGTGGACCTCTGTTTTGAAACCATACTATTCTTGTTTGGAAGGTAAAGAATAGAGAGAGAAAAACAGAGAAAAACAGACTGGTTGATAGGAATGTTTGTCCATGGCCAACAAGACTGTTGATCCAGGAATATGTCCTGCTTGGAAAATTCACAGTTCTACCTAATTCTATTACAGCATTGATAATTTCACTCTTTGTTTTGGCTCAGTTATTATTGGATACCACACATAATTTTAAATACTGAGATCAATAAAGGCCATGTCAAAACATGTCGCAATAGGGCGCATATCGGGATTGCTAGCACAAAGGCTAAGAGTCAATTGGTTTCAAATAAAAGGACAAGTGTGCGAGACAAACAGCATAAACATTTAATATGTGCTGACAGAGGCTATAAGCCTTTAGCCCTGGACAGTCTCACTTTAAACTGTCCAAAAACAAGCAGCATAAATCCACACAACTGTGTCCTGCCATAAAAGTGTCAGGAGGTTATTTTTATTTGGCCACACAGACACAGAGAGAGGGCCCCAACACAGCCCTCAACGTTGAGGCCAGAGTCCTGAAAGCCCTGAAGGTCTGGCAGAGTTGGAGTGGACAGCATAAGCGAAGACACATTACACCAATACACACACACACACACACACACACACACACACACACACACACACACACACACACACACACACACACACACACACACACACACACACACACACACACACACACACACACACACACACACACACACACAAAACTCAGTTTTCTCTTTGAACATCAGTCTTACTGTCTATTATCTTCAATTTAAAGTCAATGTTGGTCCAGTTTAGCATAAGCTAATATTTAATGCATTTTGAAGTGGATGGAAATTACAGCTCTACCAGTTCCAATGATGAGGATGCGGTCATGAATATCATGAAAGAGGAGATCCATCTGTGTGTCTTTACAAGATTAAAGCTGAGCTGCTTCCTCTACAGTGTTCGCACTGGGACAGGCAGGGGTGTAGCATCCATTATAACCGGGGGACATGCTATCCCCCACTTTGTCCTGCCACTTTTTGGGAATAATCATTATATTTGAACATTTTCAGCCACCGTGTAAAGGAAAATGTGCATAAGATTACAACTTTAAGATCAACTGGCTGCTTTGTGGTAAGATGTGGCAATATACTTTGTCTAGTGCCTCTCAACAAGAACTACAGGGCAAACATCAACTAATTAATATCAATGAGCACCTAATTAATATTTATGAGTTTATAATGTATCTCCGACTGGTGACATGGATGCTAAATTCGGCTCCTGGTTGAGGTTAATCCCAGCACCTATCATTTTTCAAAAGAGCCAAAGATCTTGATTAGCTGGATCAGATGTGTTTCATTAAAAAGGGAACTCTACTCCGCAGGATGGTAGATCTCTGGGAGAACGATGGAGAACCCCTGCTCTGTGACAAACGACAGGATAAGGGAATGGTGGACTGGGATGAGAGGAAGTATAACTATAGGGAACATTCAGACTCTGGAAGCATCATGTCCCACCATTAGGCAGAACTTCACAGACTCAAAAATATTCCAGAGACACCAGAAATATGGATGCTGTTGAGGCACGTGGTGTGTGTATAAATGTATATATATATATGAATCTGCGTATGTGTGTGTGTGTGTTCATACTGTAGACATCTGGGGCGGCAATCAGTGGGCTGCTCTCAAGGGCTGCCAAGGCAAACAAGGCAATAACAAATCCACTTTGCAGATCATCGATCTGCCACTGCCCTGGCCAAGGTAAACACTCCCGGCTTGAAGTTTGCTTTTCAAAGAAGGGCTAAGGGATCGAGGGGAGGCCACTTCCCCTGCTCGGGCTAGCTCTTTTAGCTTTCTTCTCTCCTCAACACGTGCAGATAGATACATTTACAAATGCCAGGGAAAGGGAGCACAGGAAGCAATATAAAAACCAACCAGTATGTCATGTTCTTGCAACTTGTTCAATACTGTCATTAAAGGTGCTACCTTTCCATCTTTATTGTTTTTAAATTATAGTGTGTTTGTGAAGATTCAGTTAACCAGGTAATTGTAGAATGTCTAGTTATTCTGAGCAAATGTATGTGCTGTTTGTAGCCAGTCAGACATACAGTGGTCCTAAAGCACTAACAGGGAATTATAAGCGTTGGAGCAGCAGATGGCATGAAGGGTGATGGGACAGCATGACAGACAGAGCAACATTGATTTTTGGGGACAGTGGATTAAGCCAGGAACAAAATTAGAGTGAGTTTAATGATGTGTCTAGGGAAGAATACAATATAGAAGGAGAAAAACTGTAATCTCTGATTGGAGGTGCAAAATCAATATCAGCTAAAGCTAAAGAAGAGATTTATAAGAGACATCACAAGTTCAGCCTTATAAAAATGTTTTTTGACAGTGATGGTATCAGACCAGTTTAGATCAGAAATTCCATGTTGGATCAGCCTGGTTTATGGTGGTTAGTGCTAATTTGGAGCTAGTCTAGCTGGTAACCAGAGTTGCAAAATGTGGTGAAAACTTGCTGAAGCTGGTCGACCAACAGGAACTTTCTGGTGAAAAAAGAAAGTCTTGCTGGTTTAGCCAATTACTTGGAACTAGGAACTTTGGGGTGGTACTCTGTGTTTTGACCACAGGTTCCATAAAAAAAATGTCCCCCTCAGAAAGTCCCTGCTCGCAAGGTAGTGCTTTTTCAAAATTCAGAAACTTTTGGGGTTGGTTTGGGTGTTGAACATGCTAATTGGTTGAGTTCGCGCAGCATTTTATTTAAAACCACTGTCGAGTTACTTACACATCAGTTCTGCCTCTAACTCAAAAAAGAGCACAGTCAACCACGGACACAAGGATCAACTCAAAAATGCCATTCAACTCCATTCCATTCAATTTCACATCTGAATAGAGCAGCTTTCCAACAGATGAGCTTAGTTTGAAGTTAGATAAGTGACTTGAAACAGTAGTTATATTAGTAGAAAAAGTTGGCATAAGTTCAAGCTCAAACGAGGTTGATAACCTTTAAAGGAAACAGAATATGATACCTGATTATATCCAAACATTTGACATTTTATGCATTAACAAATGTGTACACATTTTGAACACACTTTTAAGTACACATATGAACCGTATGCACTCTAATGCAACATTATCATACACAATATCACAATATAAATAACACAAACGGTTCAAATAACACAAATGGTTCAAATAACACACATTATCTGAATATAAATTGGCATTAAGCTTGTTCAAACAGCCATTCAACCAGCAGTGTCTCAGGTTGACCAATCATTGATGTGCTTCCGATTTCTTTCATCCTTACTCGTTACAATTCACGCAATTCTTTCCTCAGAAGAAGACATTGTGTAACTGGACAATCATTGTGGCGTTAATCTCTTCGGACAAGTGTTTTGTTAAATTTTTCTGCCCTTGTTTGGCGTTCAATGTGCACTAATTACGAGTACACATTTTTCCATTAGTTATGTATGGATGTTTCTGACACGTAGCTTTCCATAACGGCTTCTATGACGTAATCAGTTCAGCACACAGATTTTATATGTTCTTCTTCAGTTGTTCCCGATAACTTTTGAATGAATTTAAATAATGTTTGTAACTTCACAATTACATTTTTAAAAGTCTGCTGCGGTGCATGCAGTAAGAGTTGTTTGCTATTCGAATCAACAATGGAGTTTTTTTAAAAAGCGTCCGATGGACTGACGACAAGGTTCGGGCTTTATTAAGCTTATGTGCAGAGGACGAAATCCAGTGGGAACTGGAAAGTCGCGCGCAGTCCTGTCACGAACTAATTTGCCTAATGTTCACTAGACTGCAATGGAAACACAGACAGCAACAGGTCTGGGGGAAATAAGTTCAGTGGAAACGCGGCTTAAGAACCCTTTTGGGGACACAAGCACACTTGCAACCCATGCTGGGGAACCAGTGAGCAAAGCACAACATTTTCTGGTGACTAAAACGTTACTTTGAAATAATCCTGTGAATGCTAACCATATTCTTCTTCCAACATTGTATATGCATCTCACTCCATAAAAAAAAAACACTATGCTAAAATCATAACAGTACCACTTTTTTTTGGTTGTAAATGAAGCTAGACTGATGATGATGATGTATAGCTTGCAGTGTTCTCCTTTCTGCACCCTTCTTTTAAGTCTGTCTTTGTGTCTCTAAAGCTTTTCCCTTCCATCGATCATGCTCCCTCCGTCTCGGTTTCTCTTTCTTTCTTCTTCTCTGTTCGTCATATGCAAAGAAAAGAAACGTGTTGCAGTCCAACGAGAGTGCGGTGAGGCACAGGGCAGGAGACAGCCTCCATTGAGCTAGCAAATGAGCCTTGCTACCCTAGAGACCACAGCTTACAGTACGGAAACTCTGGCCAGTTCTCTTGCCACAAGCCCCAGTGCTCTGGCCAGCCGGCAGAACCAGGGTTAGGGGAAATGAGGCCTGATGGCCCAGCTGCTCGGTTTGGGGTGAGACCTAAATGAAAGGCCTGCAAATGTCTGGGTCACTGCTTAAGATCCAAGACATTCCTGTCATCAGAGACGGGATTGAGAATTGTATGATGTGGGATCTGTGTGCCTGTTTGCGTGCCACGGCCGGATGTCTGGTGTCTTTGTTTTAGCTGAATTTAAACTGACTACAAAGTGAAGATTAGACAGAAGGATGAAACTCCTTCGTAGCTAGCAGGAACATATGATTTCCTAAGTGAATACACAAAGAATTTTCATATCGCAACTCTCCGGCTCTGCCAATTTGAAGACCCTGTAACCTGTTGATGGCACAGTACACGCCTTTCTAGATAGTTTTAGTGTCTGCATTTCAGTGCTACACTTTGAGAATAAGACACCCTGGTGTTGACCTGCAAGCAACTGGTTCAAGGGAGGCTGGAGTTGTCATTTCCTCCCTTGCTCTTTTTTTTCTGATAATTAGAAAAGCAGCCCAGAAGAAAAAGAGGAACGACACGGTAGATCTAAAGTGTGTAGTTTTCGGCTAGGAGAGATTAGGTGTGTTCGACTTGAAACAGTGCTGCTCAGACAGATCGGTGTATCAGTACCACTTCAAGTCACTAATGCCTGGCTCACACTACAGGAGTTTTAAAATCCTATCCGATTGTAAAATCTGGTTGCAGCACACACTTCAGGAGAATCTTTGCAGATTTTCTTCCCCTCAAATCTTAAACATGCTCACACTACAAGATTTGAAATTCGTGAAGCATCACACACTACAAAATGTTATTAAGATTATCGTGCCCAGAGGAAGCGCATCACGTGATCTACGCAACAGATTGGAATCGGGGAAAATGGGTACTGTAAACCGAAAACTTGCTCTATCAATAATGACCGTTTGTTGTGAAAAAAAAAAAAAGTGGAAAAATAAATGAGTGTGGATGAGAAAATGTTTGGGGAGATGGGATCAACATGGACGGTCAGTTCTTCAGCGAGAAATGGAGGTAATATGTACCTTATATTAGTATCATAGTGTGCTAGAATGTTTACCGTTATAATATTGCCTGCCTAGTTCAAAAGCGATAGTGTCACCTTTTACAGTGTAGATTTGTGCTGTAATATGAAAATACAATTGATGCTAGTATAGTATGTATTATGAAATGTGTCTACTTATAAGAAACAAGGGTTTGCAGCTTTCTCTCTCTCTCACACACACACACACACAGCGCACACATACATACACACACGCACAAACAATCCCCTCTCTATCTATCTATCTAATTATTGTTATCCGTGTTGTCGGTTTCGCGGTCGCCATTTCGAAATGTCCGTCACTTCCGTCTAGTCGTAGACTTCTTGTTTCCTATTGGCTATCGTGACAGTACTGACGTTATTACAATCTTGCTCATCCCGATAAATATCAAACATGTTTGATATGATCGGGGAGAGCCCGATTTATGTGAGAGGAGATCGGGAGGGGCAAGATTTTATCTGTGAACGTCTCACATTACCAGATAATCAGCGCCGAACATCGGAACCGATCGAGGTCGTGGACAAGATTTTTTCTCCGAATCTCGGGAGGGGGAAATCGGGTATAAATCGGTCTAAAACTCCTGTAGTGTGAGCCAGGCATAACCAGCCCAACCATTTGCAGTAGGCAGACCTGGGACAATCAGCATTAAAACGTGTCCACTTCACACTTTATTCCGATCAGGAACCAGTCACTTAAACTGAAAGAGGCCGTTTGACTTTGTAAAGTTATAGTTCACTTATGGCTCGTTTTCACCGATCGGTATGGTACGATTCGGGACTGTAAACCCTGATCCAGTCCCTTATGATGGCATGGTGTAGTGATTGACGTCATTCTTGCATAAAGAAGAAAGCGACACAGTAAACAACAATGTACGACATACTGTACAGCAGATCTTGTTCTTGCTTCTCAGCATGTGGCTGTTTGTCACAAGAATAAGACAAGCTTTGTTTGAGCCAAGGCTGCATGCTGCAAAGGAAAAACACAGCCGAAAAAAACACACAAGTGCCGATTCTCTGTCAACCAATCAACGTTCTGCAGTGAGTCTAGCTCCACCCTGTAGTACCGGACTACTGTGGTAGGCACCAAAACAGAAGGCTGCCAAAAGAGTGGTACAGAACGGTTTGGAATTAGAGTACCATTTACAACTTCTGACAATGGAAATGGGAAATATTGCGTATCATACTGAACCATACCGCTCAGTGGAAATGAGCCATTAGTACATAGGGATGGGTAAATATTAAAATAAATATATCCAAGGGAGTAAAGAATTACTCACTTAATCTCGAACAAATCTCTTGAATATGTTGAATATGAATATGAGTGATTGCCATTAACCTCACAAACTTTTACAAAAGCAAATTATAAATGATAAAAAGCATGGCAACTCCCTAAAACTGAAAAAAGCTAGCCAATCAAATTGGATGATGCTATTTTGAACGCTCTTGCAATTGCCCATCAGTCAACTCCTTTCTTTACATTTTGTTTTTGTATGACTTGAATTCTGTACTCTATATTCACCCCTTTTCTGTCTATAGGCTACTAACTAAGGGAGTCTTTTACAATTATATGGTGTGCAGTCTAAAAAATTAGCACAAATGCGCTGGAAAATTGAACTGTGGTCTATCTCATTTGGACAACACAAATTTGAATCTGCCTTGCAACATTTCCTGAAGGCTCTTGTAGGTCCAGTCCTCCAGTCCTCCCCATTAGAGTCCTTCAACGGGTCTGGATGAAAAATATGTACAATATTTCTATGTCTTAATTACCATTACACATTCACAACAATGATATGCCATTTGACCCATCACATCACCACCACTGCGACAGTGCGACTTTTGTTGATGCCTCTCGCAGCCCAGTTAGAGCGAGCATTGCAGGAGTAGCTATGGATGAAATAAAAGTAAAGTTGGTGAGTGGAGTATATAAAATTGTTGACAACAAGACTTTAAAGGCACTTTAGCCTGCTTCATTGGCCCATTCATGACTCTGTTGTGATGTTGAGAGAGGTGCAAGATAAAAAATAAAGCATTTTAATTGGAATGATTTTAGTGTGTGTGATTTATCGCGGGCACGGATTGGGAATGGGCCAATTATTAACAGGTCTGGGTGGGTGCGGATTTAATTTTGATATTTTCACGGCTCTCGGGTCGGATCTGGTGCTGAACTTTGCGGGTACGGTTGGGGGCGGGTCTCCAAAAATGGACCTGTGCAGGACTCTGCTCCCCATCCAGTCCTCTCTCCCCACTATACAGTGGTTATAAACTAAAGTGGCACAAAAAAAATGTAAGAATTGAAAGAGGCCTTTTTGATTATTTCCAAACTTTTTCCTTGGAAAAATCAACAGTATTAGGAACGAACCTTCTAAGCAAAGCATGTACTTGATTACCAGAAGAAAGCATTGCCCCCCAACACACACACACACTTAACATGATCTCATTACAGCTCTCATCACTCATGGCCGGGAAGAGGAAATGAGGGTGGACCCAAAGGAAGTTCAGGGGTGGCCTGGCAATGGCAGTTTTTAGTTTTGTGTGTGTGTGTATGTAATCAGATAACCCTTTTCTCTGTTTGCCCTAAGCCTAATGAACTCACACACACACACGGGCCTCATGCCAATGCACTCACACACACAGACTTCTATTGTTTTTATATAGAGCTAGTTGTAAATACTGTAATCTACCCCTAACACTAGACAACATTCAGCATTTTGACCTTTATTTCCTTCAGCAAAAAAAACTACCTTTATATATAATATAATTTTGACACTCTTCAAACTGTATAAAAAACTTTTTAAACCAAACATTTAAACCTAAACCTTTATTTGCTTCATTTAAAAAAAAAAAAAAGGAGGACACCCCCACATTTTTGGAGTTTTTGAAGATTTTGTCGGGTTCACTTAAAGAAATGTCCAAAACACACACACACACACACACACACACACACACACACACACACACACACACACACACACATAGACATAATATATTATTATATATTAATATATAATATAATTTTACACTCTACAAACTGTATAAATATATCCCCTACACTGCCAACTGTCCCTAAACCTACCCATCACAGGAGACGTTGCTGCATTTTTACATTTTCAAAAAACATCACTTAGCGTGATTTATAAGTTGTTTTCCTCATGGGGACCAAAATAATTTCCCCACAAACAAGGATTTTGGATATTGCCTTTGTGGGACATTTTGTCCTGGTTTACCAGGACCCCACACACACACACACACACACACACACACTAGCCTCCACCTTCACACCACCAGAGCTTCTTATCAAGAGCAGGTGACTGGAACACTTTGGTTTTGTCACCTTGCTCTGATCCGAACAGCGATGACCCTCTCTGGCGACATAATCGCAGTTTCTATCTGTCTTAAGAGCTTTAGCAGTGTCATCGAAGGCCAGGTGCCAGGTTCAAACGTAAAGTAATGCTTTAAGGCCTCTCAAAATACATAGCCTTGCTTATTATAAGAGCCACGAGTCCTTGGTGGGTTTCAATGACAGTTTTGGGCTCTGATTGTTTCAGAGGCACAAGGCATCATAAGCAGAGAACAGAAAAGAACATTGAGTACAAAGGAACTATATTTAGCAAAGCTGGCCTGATCAGAACACCTTTAGTGTGAAAACCCATCTGGCGCAGGATTGTGCAACCAACTGTAATAGACCATTTTACAGCACTTGATTTATCAATATTCATTTTTCAATGAAATTATAAGTTGTGCCATATGACAACCTGAACAAACCTTTACCTGTCTTACTTTAAAAGGCACAAATATCTGATGTTTTAAACAACTTCATTAACTAAAACTAACTTGAAATAAAATAAATATGAACTGAAATCTCTCTCTCTCTCTCTCTCTCTCTCTCTCTCTCTCTCTCTCTATATATATATATATATATATATATATATATATATATATATATATATATATATATATATATATATATACACTGATCAGGCATAACATTATGACCAAATATTCAAAATATTGTGTTGGTCATGACCCGTCAAGGCATGGATGTGCTGTGAGATTTGGCACCAAGATGTTAGCAGCAGATCCTTTAAGTCCTGTCATTTGTGAGGTAGGGCCTCCATGGATCTGACTTGTTTGTTCAGCACATCCCACAGATGCTCTATTGGATTGAGATCTGGGGAATTTGGAGACCAAGTCAACACTTCAAACTCGTTGTTGTGCTCCTCAAACCATTCCTGAAACATTTTTGCTTTGTGGCAGGGGCATTATCCTGCTGAAAGAGGTCACAGCCACCAGGGAATAGTGTTTCCATGAAAGGGTGTATATCGTTTGCAAAAAAATGCTTAGGTAGGTGGTATGTGTTAAAGTAACATACACATGGATGGCAGCACCCAAGGTTTCCCAGCAGAACATTGCTCAAAGCATCACACTGCCTCCGCCAGTTTGCTTTCTTCCCATAGTGCATACTGGTGCCATGTGTTCCCCAGGTAAGCGACACACACACACACCCGGCCATCCACATGATGAAAACGTGATTCATCAGACCAGGCCATCTTCTTCCATTGTTCCATTGTCCAGTTCTGATGCCACCTGTTTGCACTTTTGGCAGCGGACAGGGGTCAGAATTTGACCCTGACTGGTTTGTGGCTATGAACCTAATGCGCAATAAACTGTGATGCACTGTGTATTCTCATTCTGACACCTTTCTATCAGAACCAGCCTTAACTTCTAGAGCAATTTGAGCTACAGTAGTTCATCTGTTTGATCGGACCCCACAGGCCAGCCTTCGCGCCCCAGGTGCATCAATGAGCCTTGGCCGCCCATGACCCTGTCACTCTTTCACCACTGTTCCTTCCTTGGACTACTTTTGATAGATACTGACCACTGCAGACCATCAACACAAGAGCTGCAGTTTTGGAGATGCTCTGACCCACTCGTCTAGCCATCACAATTTGGTCCTTGTCAAACTCTCTCAAATCCTTACTCTTGCCCATTTTTGCTGCTTCTAAACTTTGAGGACAAAAATTTTCACAAAATGTTCAGGCGGAACTTTACTGCTGCCTAATATATCCCACCCAGCAGTAATATATATATCAGCAGTAAAGTTCCGCCCGACTTTTTAAAATATAACTCTGCTTTTATTCGTCTGAAAGAAGAATAAAAGCAGAGTTATATTTAAAGAAGTTGGGCGTAACTTTACTTTTAAAAGTTTTAAATATGGATATTTTTCTCACACAAACGCATCGATTTGCTTCAGAAAGCATTTATTAACCACCCAGAGCCGTGTGGAGCAGTTATTTGATGGACAGATGCATTTTTATGAACTTTTTTATGGACAGCCAATGCCATTATAAAGCTTGGAAGAGCCAGGACATGTTTAATATAACTCTTATTGTGTTCATCTGAAAATGTCATATACAACTAGGATGGCTTGAGGGTGAGTAAATCATGGGCTAATTTTCATTTTTGGGTGAACTAACCCTTTAAAGTGAGAATTAAAAAAAAAAAATGTAGGAGATCACAGAAGAAGCTTTGCAAAATAACCACTTTCAACTCAGAGGACACCGAACAAAGCAGAAAGTGGTGTGTATTTCAAATCATTACCCAGAAACAAACTAGAGTCAGGAAAATGAGAACAAAGGAAACAGGAACTACAATTAAACCAAAACAGAACATACACGTGACACGTTTTAATTCAGAAATTGCTCACAGTATAAGAGAGATGCTCCAAATAATCAATTTCATGTCTGTCAATGTCACTGATCCTAAAATGACTGGAAATTTGCATGAGGATAAGGGTTAGTGGTTTACGGAAAGACCAACTGGATCGGGAGCAAATGTGGCAGAGACAATTTTAATCAGCTCTTCAGATAAAACAAACCTTCTCCACACACACACACACACACACACACACACACACACACACACACACACACACACACACACACACACACACACACACACACACACACACACACACACACACACACACACACACACACACACACACACACACACACACACACACGTTGTGTTTCCATGTTTTATGGGGACATTCCAAAGGCGTAATGCATTTTATACTGTACAAACCGTATTTTTCTATCCCCCTACACTGCCCCTGCCCCTAAACCTACCCATCACAGGAGACATGCTGCATTTTTACATTTTCAAAAAACATCACTTAGTGTGATTTATAAGATGTTTTCCTCATGGGGACCAAAAAATGTCCCCACAAGAACAAGGATTTTGGATATTGCCATCTTTGTGGGGACATTTTGTCCCCATACCGTAGGGATTACCAGTCCACACACACACCCACACCCACACCCACGCCCACACACACACCCACACACACACCCACAAACACACACCCAAACACACACCCACACACACACACACACACACACACACACACACACACACACACACACACACACACACACACACACACACACACACACACACACACACACACACACACACACACACACACACACACACACACACACACACACACACACAATAGTAGATCCTCCATCCAAAGCATGTAGCTATATCTCACTGGACAGTTCTGTGTTAATGGCCGCACTGCTCCATGCTGCTGTTTCTTACAGCAGTCCGGTGAAATATAGGCCATTTGGTGGCAGGGACATAAATTGATCTGTCAGGATTACACACACAGCACAGGAGTCCTCATCAGGCTTGCTGTTATTCCACTGAGGGCCCACAGACAAGAAACAAGCTTTTAATTTCCGGACGCGAGTCTTTATCTAACATTTTGCCTACGAACACCATCTATCAGCCTCTGTGTCTTTTAATCTCTTTCTAAGTCTGTGTCACTGTTCCCTTTGCTGTTGTTTATGAGTTTTCTCTGAAATTGTGACTATTTTGACACAGTCGGCTCTGCTATCGGGTGAGGTAAATCCGGCTAAACCTGGCAATAATGTCTCAGGGGGTGAAAAGGATTATAAAGGAATGGTTCCAAAGGCTTTGGGATGGATAAGAATCTTAACCCATTTAACCTGCTTTACACCATCATCAAATCAGGGCACAAAAGGGCCAAAATTACATACGGTAGACTGAATCATGATTTTGTATGGGGTACATGTGTCAAGTATGAGGTATATTTCAGGTCAAATGCATCTTAAACTGAAATGTGTTTGTGGCATGCCTTTGATTCACCAACAAACATTTTAAAACTCTTCTCTCAGTTTGTAAAAATGAACATAAAAATGTGTTGCCCATAAAAGGTACTAAAGATGTTGTTACAAAGTCCATCTCATAATACTATAATAATATTATGAAGCGACAAGAATAGTTTTTGTGTGCAAAAAAAAACAACTTAATAACGACTTATAAAGAGATGACCAATTTCAAAACACTGCTTCCTGAAGCGTCGGCGCTTTATGAATCAGTGTATCGAATCAGCGGTTCGGAGAGCCAAAGTCACGTGATTTCAGCAGTTTGGTGGTTTGACACACGATCCGAATCATGATCCGATACACTGATTCACAGCACAAAAACTATTCTCGTCGCTTCATAAAATTATAGAACCATTGTAGAGAGATGGACTTTGTAACAATGTCTTTAGTACCTTTTATGGGTCTTGAGAGAGGAAATTTCATTACTGCCAATGGAGGCCTTTGTGAGCCATTGGATTTCAACAAAAATCTCTTCATTTGTGTTCCGATGATGAACGGAGGTCTTACGGGTGTCGAACGACATGAGGGTAAGTAATTAATGACAGAATGTTCATTTTTGGGTGAACTAAACCTTTAAGCCTGCATTTATTTGATCAAAAATACAGAAAGAAAAACAGTATTTTGGGAAATATTACAATAAAAAAAAAATCTATTTTAATATACTTTAAAATATAATTGATTTCTGTGATGCACAGTTTAATTTTCATCAGCCATTCTTCCAGTGTCACATGATCCTTCAGATATAATTCCAATATGCTGATTTGATACTGTCAACAGTTGAAGAAAGTTGTGCTGCTTAATATTTTTGGGAGCCGGTGATACTTTTTTCAGGATTCATTGATTAATACAAAGTAAAAAAAGAATTTATATTGTTACAAAAGATTTTATTCTATTATAAATAAATTCTGTTTTTTATTTAAATTTTATTTTTTTTATCAAAGAATCCTGAAATAAGTATTGGTAAATGGACTGCATTTATATAGCGCTTTTTAACAGACCCAAGGCCATCCAAAGCGCTTTATATATATGTATATATATATATATATATATATATATATATATATATATATATATATATATATATATATATATATATATATATATATATATATATATATATATATATATATATATATATATATATGTATGTATATATATATAAATGTATGTATATATATATATATATGTATATATATATATATATATATGTATATATATATATATATATATATATATATATATATATATATATATATATATATATACACACATGATCTTAATTACTTATTACTTAACGATCTAAGTTATTATAATAATTATATGATAACATATTTTCCTTATACCTTGAATATATTTTATATATATATTTTTTTCAATGTAAACAGTATATCAAAATATAGTATGCATGTATGTATTTTAGGAAGTATTTTGCAGTCATAAATATCATTACGTTTTTGGGAAGCCGCACCAACTAAGCCTTGTCATATTGTAAAACCATCAAGTAAAATGTAACAATATACATTGTCATTACTTTCATAAAATATTTTGGTAACACTTTATTTTGATGGTCCCTTTTGAACATTCTGTTGACTATAAGTAACGATGCACCTACATCAACTAACTCTCATTAGAGTATTAGTAGCTTAATATCTACTAACACTTTATTCCAATGGTCTTTTCTACTGACTATTAGTAACTTTGCAACTACATGTCAACTTATTCTAACCCTAACCCTACCTGTCTACTGAAACTCTTCTAACACTCTAATGATATTTAGTGGACATGTAGGTGCAACGCTACTTATAATCAACAGAATATGTTAAAGGGACCATCAAAATAAAGTGAAACCAACATGGTAAATATATTTTAAATAAACTTTATATTTAAAAAATAAAATAAAATCTAAAAAATATTTTTAAATCATAAAAAAAAACAAGTTTGATGCATATTGTTGCATTTAATACATTTGTGAATAAATCTGAACAATATACAATAACAATATATAGGACACAAAAGAGAGAGTCACGTCATTGCCCCTTATGCCTTTTAAAGACATAGAGAGAGTCTTATGTTGGAACATTTTGTTTGATTCTTCGTGAAATTTTCCCCATATGTTCAGACTGCTGTTGTGTTATTTGCAAATGCAGCTGCGGAGAGCTTGCAGGACAATCACACAGAGACCTTGACATCAGGCAGCTTGTTTCATCCACAGATGGAAACTACCAAGTAAAGTGCAGCCTCACATGTGGCTGTGACAAACAGCTTAGACTAGCCTTTAGCACTCAACAGTGTAGCTTAAGAAGGGAAACGCTACATACAATATTCACTCATAAAACAAAGGAAATTAATATTAGAGAGATGAAGAGGAGAGGACAGAGGAGAAAGCCCCAGACAGTCAGACTACTCCGCCAACGTAATTGGTTGTGACTGCACTCCCCCATCTTTGACATGTAAATGGATCGAGCCGTTCCCTCCTTAACTACTGCGTCTAATGTTTCTTTAATGTAATGGAGTTTGATCTTAGGTGTCCTATGTCCAATATTTTTCTGTAACGACGGACTGAAGAGGTCTCTGGGGCCTATTGGGTTCATGCACACACACACACTCTTACACACACAGACACAGGGAACTCAGTTTGAGGTTGTCTGAAGCTACAGATCTATAGATGATCAGAGTTCATGTAGAAAACTGATACACTGCTGTACGTGATGGATTTGACGGCATATCTGGCATTGCACACATCTACACACACACATTGTCCTGTCGCCCCCTTATACCATGACAACAGACCTCAGACATCTAAATCAATGAGGCATCTAGAGTCGTCTTCGTCTTCATTTGTTAAGTGACTCTAACGGCATTGCAAAATTTCATTATAGTCATAGAGACTAATGACTCAACGCGACAGGCATAAATAAAGTAAATTGCAATGGGTTGACATGTGCCTCAGGACACCTAATGAACTTATGACCAATTGCTTTTTACTCAACTGGTCAGAGCAAATACCAGCTTTAAAGCGAGTTAGACAGGGTCTACAAATGATTCTCAGTTTTGAGAGCACATGAGACAAAAAAAGGAACCATCTGGATTGCAGAATCCAATGAACAAATCCAAAAATGTTCAGTATGGTGTGTACATATATTAATAGGCCTGCATGGTCAAATGTTCATGAAGGGAGTCCTGAAAGCTGGGATGCAATAAACATACGCTTAACATGATTAACACAGATACAACATGTTCCTAGAGAAACATCCAACAACATTTCAATCAACCAGATTTTACATGGCAAACATCTCTTTCTCAATCAGGTTTTGTCTTGTTTTCCAGTAAAATATGTAAACATCCTTAAAACAAGATTTTATTCGAGAAGTACACAATATTAAGAATTGATTTCAGAGAATATATGTTGAATTGAATTTATTTTTCTTATCCCACTGGCACATAGTTGTTGTTGTTTTCTTGCTTTAAACATACATTTAAAATCAGTGATGGTATATAAAAAATATTTGTAAAAGGATTAAGAAAATTTTATAAAAGAAAGAAAGAAATAGTAAGAACGTAATATAATAAAACAAAGTCTTAATATCTTCTGCAATTTGTGGCAAATTGGATGCTTAGATATCTTTTGGAAAACAACAATAATAATATAATATAATATAATATAATATAATATAATATAATATAATATAATATAATATAATATAATATAATATAATATAATATAATATAATATAATATAATATAATATAATATAATATAATGCCTTAAATAAAAATAAATGCCTTAATATCTTATACAATTTACGGCAAAGGATGCTTATTCATTCATTCATTCATTCATTCATTCATTCATTCATTCATTCATTCATTCATAATGTTTTTATTTATTTAAATCTTTACCCTCTGAATTTAGATTTAGTTTAACTATTTCAAAGTGTGATTGTTTGAGTCTTATAAGGGGCAATTGTGATTTGTGACAATGCACTTAACCTCAGGATGCTGTAGTGTACCAGGAATAAGTGTACAGGAAGTTAAATTGAATAAAAGCAATAAAAGACAAATGATTACTTACTTAACTACTGATAGAAACAGCAAAGGATAAGGATCCAGGAACACATTGTATACTTGCGTAAATCAGATTGAGCTTAAAAGTACTCATACCTTCATTGTGGAAACCTTAAGATAGACATCCTATATATTGTTCTCAACAGTGTACTTCTTGATAATGGTATTGCGGGGACACCACCCAAATTCCACTGGCAAATAGATAAGCATTCAATTCAATGCAATCTTGGACGGTGAATGTTTTGTAACATTATTAGGATCTGCCCTTTGGCATGCGTTATGGCCATCAAAACCTCCAGGCCAACTGAGCAGTCCTAAACTCACTGGGACAATGACTACAACAGCTGGATGGAGGGATTTGGTCCCCACATAAATATCCAGCGAAGCAAAAACCTGTCACTGTCCCAAGTGCCATTGATGAAACATCTTTCCATCACAAACATGCAATAGAGACACTTCCTCACATCAAGTCTCCTGCGTTCAGTCCTGGTACGAATTACACAAATGGAAATAATTAATAGCAGGTGATAACGGTGACCTCCCTTCTATCCCACATTGAGTTCTCTCTGCCGGTCCCTCCCCTCCCGTCTGTGTGAGTCTGAATACAGAGCGCGACAGGATTAGCACCCTGTTAATGGTGCTTATCAGTGCATGTGAGTGCAAACAGCATGGCCATTTTGCGGGCTAATCTGCGGAGAGAATGAACAAATCCATCCTGAACTCTCCGTAGTGCTGCCGCCAACACCCTGGCCTGCCTCTCAGCGCCCTCTCCTGCATTCTTCACACATCTTAACTGAGCTAAATGATCAACATGATCAAAACCGGTTGTACACAATTCCGTACAACATGCCTTTTGTTATGTCTTATTTTTGTTCACGTTTTTTACTTATTTGTAAAAGGCCTAGTAGTATGATTTTAAAAACTTCCCCTTCAGGTCATGGTGCACTTTTTGCTGTGAAATCTGCTGTGAAATTTTAACGTAAGATTGACTTTTATTTTAGTAGTCATATTTCAAGATGAACATGCACTTTTGAGTCAACTTAAGGTAATAAGCTAATATGGTGTATCAAATATGATATACCAGGCTTAAGAAGAGCATTTACTTGTACTCAGTCACCATTAAATTGCATTGCAATATATGTTTTGCCTCCCGCAATAAAATCACAGAACTTTGATCATAAAACTAAACATTTAAATATATATTTAGTTAAATATATAGGGGAGATCGGGGATGGTTGTAACACTTTATTATTTGAGCATCAGTAACTCAGTGGTTGTTTATGCTAGATGATTCAAATTTTTGGGGGGGGTTCGAGAGTGGGTCCCATAAACGCGCTTTGCTCGGCTTTAGGAAGGTCGGCTGCACTGCAGTCACAGGACTTCACGAAATCAATGTCACCAAAGAAGTGTGTCTTTGATGGAGCGGTCCTAACAATAAAGGTTCACGGTCGGGCGTTGAAAGCAGGCGTTGAGTAAAACTGCTTCAAATGTCTGTGTGTTGTTGGCTATCGTCGCGTAATTACACATAAGTAAACAACATGATCGTGTACAACAAATGTATTAATTTATCATTGGAGCATGCCATGTATGGTGTGTGTTTAAACACATTTGTTTAGCTGACCACTATAGGTGTTGAACTAAATTAATTATTTCATATTAAACCTGAGCTAGGCCTAGGCGCCGTTCACACAAAGTGCACTTCTTCATTCAAATGCGCTACTATTCCATTGTTTTTCTATGTAAACACGCAGTCTGACGTGCCGCTCCTCTTGCTACTGCTAATGTTTAGTCGCATACAATAGTCCATAAAGCAAACCATGTCCTCATAAACCATGCATAAACACACACAAATGTTGACAAGCCGCTAAGCAAATACAGTCAACGTTACAGTGCATACCACATAGAGACGTCCTGCTATAGTCACTGCAGCTGCTGTTCCTGTTCAATTTCAGCCTCCGGATCAGATTCTGGATCATATATGTATGGTTGTATAGTTGAATCTGATTGATAACCATGGTTTATTTAGGGTAACGTTTTCTTTTCCACGTTTAAGGTGCTCTCAACCCAATAGCTGCGCGCGCTCGTGATTCTTTAGCTCCGCTCACAGGATACGCCTCGAGCCGCTCGGTTTTATTCGGAAGGACTCGGTACAGCGAATATATCTTTTATAAATATAATAAAACTAAAGACTTTTCGGAGATATGAAGGATGCAATACTACTCTATAGGTACTCAAGATTGACATGAGATGTATTTCATCCAGCCTTTAATGTCAATTACAAAAAGTTCCATTGTTACAATCTTTCCCACTATTTGGAGTTGTAACAGCTGGGGATAGATGTAACACTCATTTGCTGGTCATTTGGAGAGGTCATTTGCTGAAATAACACCCACAACATCCCATTTCTGCTTAAAGATCATCGAAGAACAAAGAAATCAATGTTTTGAATGTAAACAATTTAAACTGACAAAAAAACAGTATATTGCTTTTTTTTATAACTTTAAATGTAGTGCAAACAATTGCTGCATGTTTGAGTGAGGTGTGTATTCCTGTTACATAAGGATTCAGACACTAGCTATGTTTCCGTGATTTTGATATATTGCATAAAAATCGCTGGATGGAGACATCAAGATGCACATAAATTCTAATAATGTGTACAAAAAACTTGTGAGTTCGATTGAGGCAGATCATTTTTATCTGGTAAGACGACATGCGCGTAAAACTATGATGTAAACACATTTACTGAATAAATCCCTCAATACGCTAGCCTGACGTCGTCATACTCAATTCTAGTCAGAATATGAGTCTGATACTGCTCCATTGAGCTGTGATTATGAAGTGGTTTTTCAACCGAACCAGGAAAGACCTCAATTGGTTAGACCTACAACCAATCAGAGCAACGCATAGTTGTCAGCAGAACTCAACTGCACGCACACTGGAAGAAGTAGAAGATGATGAGTGTAAACAATCTTTTTCTGTGTTTTATTTAAGAATTTATGGATACACGGAGTACTTACCAACACAATCCTCAATTTTGAGAGAAATAGTAAAGGTGACTGCATATACGAACAAGTTATCCATTTGGGATTAGAACTTTGGTGCCATGAATGCTTAAAGCCCGCCCTGACCATTTCAATTGGTCTGAACAGGTAAAGGAATATACTACTGGAACAACGAAGTCCAGACCAAATTTTCCGAACTCAAATGTTGTGGGCGGGGCTAAATTTGGCTGGCATCCAGGCTATCAATACGCAACAAAAAACTCACATGACTTTGCCACAAATGATGTGATTGATAACTCGACTCATTTGAATCATCATAGGGGTTGGTTGTAACATTTTTAATAAACTGTTACAACTATCCCCACCTCTAACATCCATAACTTAGCATGTGGGTTTGAAGTTAGCATAAATAAAAAGCATCATTTAAAAGAAATAGCATCTTCAGGTCATGCAAGTTAAATAATTCTACCTACAATTCAATGATTGCTAGGCAATAAATAATCTTGATGAAAATCACTTTTTTGTTTATTAAATCTAAAAATTTGCTCACAGATACATACAATTTCTCCTGTGAACTCAAAAAGAAGATGGGACTGTATGATATTAATGACTTTACCACAGCTCTTTTCTGACCTGTCAAACTTACAGTGTAACAACTGACCCCATGTTACAACCCTCCCCGGTCTCCCCTACATCGGAGTGCTATATAAATTAAGGTGATTTGACTTGACATATTATTGGGAGATAGAGTGACAATTGTGACAATGATATTTATATGCAGTTTATGTAACTTTATAAAGATCCCTTTGTAAGCTATCAGTATTTTATCTTACTTTTTGGCCATATACATATCAGCAACTGCACCAAATTGTATGCACAGTTTGGGCCTCTAACTAAAATTAAGGTGTTTCCATATTCTCCTATATTAATAAATTCAAGGCTCTGGTGCTCGCCTACAAAGCAACCGCAGGCTCTGCACCAGTATACCTAAACTCGCTTGCTCAGACTTACACACCCTCCAGAAGCTTGCGTTCTGCAAGTGAACGACGCCTAGTGGTGCCATCTCAAAGAGGCATGAAATCCCTCACTAGGACCTTTTCTTGGACCGTTCCCACCTGGTGGAATGACCTGCCTGTCTCAGTTCGAGCAGCCGAGTCTGTAGCCATTTTCAAAAACATCTCAAGACACTTCTTTTCCAGCAGCACTTGACCAATAAAGAATAGTACTTATCACCCTATTCGTTTGTGTTTGTTATTTAATTAAAAAAATAAAAAAAAAAAAAACTGTCCTATGTGTTTCGTGAGACTTTTTACTGCACTTGCATATTGTTGCCCTTGACTGGTCTTGGTTGCTTCTATTACTCTCATTTGTAAGTCGCTTTGGATAAAAGCGTCTGCTAAATGACTAAAAGTAAATGTAATGTAAATAAGCCACAAAGCCTGATCTATTAAATATGATACTCAACAGAAACACGTATGCAATTTTTTTTCCTAATCTGTCTAAAGGTTCCATTTCAAAAACTGACTTATGTGGGTTTTATTTTTGAAATAATTTGTTAACTAAAAATCACAAGGCGAGAAAACAATGAAAAACTCAAGCACAATATAATTTAAAAACCATATAAAGGAAATCTTAATAATTAAGCTTGTTAAGATTGAGACAGAAATCTTGAGCAACAGTTAAAATTGTAAACACTTGCTTTCACTCTAGCCTAAATATGTGATCACTTTGATTCCATGAGACAGATTCTAAAAGTGTTACTCAACAGCAGTTTGTTGAGTATAGAATTTGCTATGAGCGACCATAAATCTACAGTTAATGACGTTAACGCGAGTTTGTCTAAATAAGGACTTGCTGTTGAGATAAGATGAGTCAAAATGACCAATACTAAAAAAGAGGAACAGTCGAAACAAAATGATGTGAGAGGGACAGCTCATTCATTCTGGATAAGAAGGGAGGCAGGATAAACCCTTTGGAAAAACAAACTCCTGTAGCTGTAAGTCTTTACACTGACAAGAGCAGACGTGCAGGCGTGTAAGCAAACGTATGGAGCTGAAGACGCATCAGACGTACAAGTGTTTTCTTTGTTTAAGGAGGAAAGGAGTAACAGAAAGAGAGCGGAAACAAACAGAGTCAATCAAAAGATTCATGGGCTTCCTCAACACGGTTAATGAGACCACTGGTCACACACACTAAAAGGTACAGTATATAAATCAAGATATCATGAATGAGAATGTACTTTGAATGTAAGTGTATTTAGTTTTTTGATCAAAGACAATTCATTTCATCGGTTTCTGGTCACATGACAACAAAATGGCTTCCTGGAAAATTATAATCACTTCTTTTGGGTAAATGTTTTAATACGTTTTATTATTATTATTATTATTATTATTATTATTATTATTATTATTATTGCTGTGGTTGTTGTATTTTTTATTGTATTTTTACATACATTTTTTATTAATTTTCTATTATCTTAATTTTAATTTAAGGAGTGTGTGTGTGTGTGTGTGCCCATAAGGATAGTAAAAACTGAGATCACCTATATTGTGGGGACCAGCCAGCGGTCTCCACTTTTGAAAAGGCTTTTTGAAGAAAAAGGCTGAAGGATTCTACTTTTTTGAGAAAGTAAAAATGCAGAATGTTTCCTGTGATGGGTCGGTTTAGGGCCAGGGGCAGTGTAGGGGGATAGAATGTACAGTTTATACGGTATAAAAACCATTACATCTATGGAGAGTTCCCACAAAGATAGTGAACCAGACGTGTGTGTGTGTGTGTGTGTGTGTGTGTGTGTGTGTGTGTGTGTGTGTGTGTGTGTGTGTGTGTGTGTGTGTGTGTGGGGGCATGTTTTTGTGAAATATCAGGACACAAATGTGTATAATGACATGGGTATGACATAGGTATTACAAAAGAGGGTGAAATATGAGGACAATCCCCATGTCCTCACTTTTCAAAATGCTTATAAATCACACAGGATGAGGTTTTTTTCACAGAACGTAAACTGCGCAGTCTCCTGCGATGGGTAGGTTTAGGGGCAGGGGCAGTGTAGGGGGATAGAAAATACGGTTTGTACAGTATAAAACCATTACGCCTATGGGATGCCCCTCACAAAAACAAACATGTGTGTGTGTGTGTGTGTGTGTGTGTACGTGTGTGTGTGTGTGTATGTATATAGTGAATAACACTGATTATCTCTTCACCACAGCACCTGTTAGTGAGTGGGATATATTAGGCAGCAAGTGAACATTTTGTCCTCAATGTTGATGTGTTAGAAGCAGGAAAAATGGGCAAGCCTAAGGATTTGAACGAGTTTGACAACGGCCAAATTGTGATGGCTAGACGACTGGGTCAGAGCATCTCCAAAACTGCAGCTCTTGTGAAGTGTCGATGGTCTGCAGTGGTCAGTATCTGTCAAAAGTGGTCCAAGGAAGGAACGGTGGTGAACCGGCAACAGGGTCATGGGCGGCCAAGGCTCATTGATGCACATGAGGAGCGAAGGCTGGCCTGTGGGGTCCGATCAAAAAGACGAACCACTGTAGCTCAAAGACGAACTACTGTAGCTCAAATTGCTCAAGAAGTTAATGCTGGTTCAGATAGAACATTGGTTCTCAAACCTGTCCTGGGGACCCCTCACCACTGCACATTTTCTCATTAGACACACCCAAATCAAGTCTTGCAGTCTCTACTAATGAGCTGATAAGTTGAATCAGGTGTGTTAGATGAGGGAGACATGCAAAACGTGCACTGGTGGGGGGTCCCCAGGACCCCTGTCCACCGCCGAAAGTGGCAACAGTGGGCACACGAGCTTCAGAACTGGACCATGGAGCAATGGAAGAAGGTGGCCTGGTCTGATGAATCACATTTTCTTTTACATCACGGGCTTGGCTGGGTATGTGTGCGTTGCTTACCTGGGGAACATATGGCACCAGGATGCACTATGGGAAGAAGGCAAGCCGGAAGAGGCAGTGTGATGCTTTGGGCAATGTTTTGCTGGAAAACCCTGGGTCCTGCCATCCATGTGGATGCTACTTTGACATGTACCACCTACCTAACCATTGTCCCAGACCATGTACACCCTTTCATGGAAACAGTATTCCCTGGTGGCTGTGACCTCTTTCAGCAGGATAATGCGCCCTGCCACAAAGCAAAAATCGTTCAGGAATGGTTTGAGGAGCACAACAACAAGTATGAGGTGTTGACTTGGCCTCCAAATTCCCCAGATTTCAATCCAATTGAGCATCTGTGGGATGTGCTGAACAAACAAGACCGATCCATGGAGGCCCCACCTCACAACTTACAGGACTTAAAGGATTTTCTGCTAACATATTGGTATGAGATACCACAGCACACCTTTTGGGGTCTAGTGGAGTCCATGCCTCGACGGGTCAGGCCTGTTTTGGCAGCAAAAGAGGGACCAACACAATATTAGTAAGGTGGTGGCATATAATTATGACCACCTTACTAATACATATGTATATAGTTTTGTTTCAGTTCTGTTTTTTATTTATCAGTTCCTCTTTACATCATGATTTCCACAAAAATATTATGCAGAAAAACTGTATATATTATTATTCCAAGCTTTTACATGAGAAGTATTTGTTAAAATTTAGAAATTGCTACTGTGAACTTTGAACTGTGCAGCATTGTGTCTTACAGCATACTGTCACCAGCAAATGTACACAAACTAGTATGCTGTGCTATATCTACTAGTAGGAAGGATGATTGTATTTTCCCAAGCATGGAGCTCAACTTGTGGGTCTGCGTGTCTGCAGACTGAGAGATCTGGGTGTGAGTGGGAGCCGGTGCATTTTCTTTAGTCAGACATGACCATGAAACATTAGCCAGACCACCTAGAAACCAAGGAAAAGTGCAGTAAACTGTTTGACTATCCTGCCTCCGCTCCTTCCCAAAACTATATTTAACTGTTCCCATAAAGAACGGCCCCGAAATGAATTTGGGAATTGCCTGCCCTTGAAGCAAACTGATGAAGAGGAAGTGCCATTTCACCTCTGAGTGGCTCAGACAGTGTTTATTGGCCTTTCATGTGGGTCTCGGGTCAGTTCTTCTGATCTGTATCTAAACTTCATCTAAGAGAAACAACAAGTCTGATCTTAGATAAGCTTAAAGGCATTGCCAATGTGAAATGTAGATTGTGTTGCATTTTGTTTTTGTTTTCTGCTGTTAAGGCGAAATACATTGTAAAATCCAACAGTGATTCTAACTAACTCTTTTGAGTTAACTTTACTCAATGTCTTAACTCAATTGTAAAAATCTAGTAATCTTTACTATTCACATATTATGTGCCTTGTTTACTCACAAAATCCATGTTTGAGTGGCATTTTGTCAAGCAAATAAAAACTCACCATTATGGTGATCAGTGTTCCCTTTGGTTGGGCATTTGGAACATTCATATTATTGTAATTATTTTCCTATAAATGCAGCGATGCAACAAGAAATCACAGTTACTTGATTTCAAAGGAAGATACATAATAAATAGGTTGTTTTAAAAGTTAGTTTATTAACAAGTTAATGATTTTAATACACTTTTAAAAGCAACATATGTAATACTTCCCTTCATGTCATATAATGATTGTTTACAATTGTATTGCTAATGCTTATGTCATAAACACTTTTTAAACTTTTAATTGGCAGTTGATAAAATCCCTCTATATTTGAAACAATATCTTGCAGTTAATGCTTGAGTCACACACAGACTTGCAAAACACAACAATGGTAGCTATACTAAGTCAAGAGTAAATCTAAAGTAAAAGATTAAAAATAACTCTCTACAGTTCTTTTTTAGTTACTAGAACTCTTGTGTAAGTGAACTATAACTAAGCATTTATTAGCACAACATATTCCTATTCCTATTTCACTTTACTTGTGTTTTAAGGCAATCGGTTTTGCATGCTTTTTTAAGTCGAACTAATTCGATTTTACAGTGCAATAAACAGAATGTTAGAGAATGACAAAATCAAACACCATTTACTGCATCATAGGAAGAAAAAAAAAGAGGAAATTAAAGTGATTGGTGATTGAGGCATCACTCCCTAACATTTGATAAACATTGTTCCACATAACAAATTTATATGGGATTGGAAGGACATTATGGTGAGTAAATAATTCAAATGTCAGATATCTTTGTGCATATAAACAGTCTAAATCCAATAATGTTAAATATATAGTGAATGAGATTAAAGGTACACAAATGCTACAAATAAACAGTAAATGATTGATGATGAATGGGAAAAGTTATGTAAATGATTGATTTGTATGGAAATAATGACACTGTTTGGGTCAGTAAGTCAGTGGTTGGAATATGCAGCATGTGGTATTTCCCATTTGCTCTCTTTTGGTTGGTTAAACCCTCATGATGTCATTAGGATGTAAGAGGGCAGATGATGGTCATATATAAAGATTGGTCATAGCTCTACACTAAGAAATCTGTCTCTCAAATTCTTCAAAACAAACTTCTCTGTCTGCTCTGAATATGGATGTTGAGAAGTTACACACAAGTTCAAATGTCGGTTAAGGTTATGATTGAAAATGTGTGAAAATCTGTAAAAATTAGGATGTTGGCCATTAAAAATTCCAAGCCAGGCCGGTTCTGGACTGGGTTATAGTGGGTTTAGTGAAGTCGCTCTGAGCACAGAGACAGGTTGGCGTTTTCTCTTTAATCTGAGCTGATTTATGATCAGTTCCTCTACAGCGCGCCTGGAGACAGTCTGGCGTCCTCTACGCTTACAGCCCATCCACATGCACACATGCATAAACACAGACGCACAAACACATACACACTCACAAACAAAGCCACACAAACCTACAGTCATAAATGAACTTGCTCACATACAGACGCATGGATTCACACACAGTAAAATATATAGTCATCATTTATGATGAACCTCACAGCAAGGATAATCAGCAAACATTCATCTTCTGTGACTGTGTGCATGTGCATATCTGTGGGAATGACAGTGTATCCAGACTCATCACAGACATATCGATACCACCATAGTAATTCATTCTGTGACAGTGTGTGTATGTCTGTGTGTGTGAGTGTGTGTTTGAACAAGTAATGGGACACAGGAAGTTCCACGCCTCCTAATACACAAACAACCTCTGGAATCTGTTACCAGCTTTAACTCTTTCCTGTCTATGTAAATTATAGGTATTGAATTATGCACTATTTATATTCATAAACAAAAACAGTTGTGCCTGGAACCTTACAAAAAGTACTGTGGTAGTACCAAGAAACCGTTGACAGGGTCATGGGCGGCCAAGGCTCAGTGATGCACATGGGTTGGCGTCGCTTACCTGGGGAACACATGGCACCTTTGGTATTCCCTGGCGGCTGTGACCTCTTTCAGCAGGATAATGCGCCTGCCACAAAGCTAAAATGGTTCAGGAATGGTTTGAGGATGTATATATTCTGTGGCATATACCATTTAGTATTTAGAGGGCATAAAACAAGGTATAACAATACTGTTTTATTAAATAAAATGTCTTAAATCCAGTGTTGTTTAAACATTTTGTAAATACATTTCTGATTAATTCACACACACACACACACACACACACACACACACACACACACACACACACACACACACACACACACAAATGTGATGTATATATTCTGTGGCATATACCATTTAGTATTTAGAGGGCATAAAACAAGGTATAACAATACTGTTTTATTAAATAAAATGTCTTAAATCCAGTGTTGTTTAAACATTTTGTAAATACATTTCTGATTAACACACACACACACACACACACACACACACACACACACACACACACACACACACACACACACACACACACACACACACACACACACACACACACACACACACATGGCATTTGTTTGAATTATGCATTTACATATTTACATTTAGTCAATAAAAAAAAAACAATGGTGAAACTATGGTACTTAGGGGTGCAAAGAATTATGGGATCTAGGTTGTTTTAATGTATATCATAGCAGCTTATAAACACCCACAACTGCATAAACATACTGTAGTCAAGTGTGTTTATATGACTGTGAACTTGTGTTTCTGTCAGTGTGTAAGCATGTATGCATGCTCAAAATGGCCCAGCAGGTTCATCCGTCTCCTGCAGAGCTCACTGTCAAAGCCAGGGACCATTATCTCCTCAACTTTATGTAAACTCAAGATACCACAGTGCCCCAGACTCATCCTTTTATAAACACACCTCATATATAACACACACACTCATGACTCACACATTACAGCTGCCACATGCATCAATAAGTGCAGTATATTTGCATATTCTTTCTCCAGAGCAAGTTCACTTGCCCTCACATAAGAAGCTCATGCAAATTCAAATTAATGGGTCACATGCCCCATACATACAGTATGTAAGGCTTTTGTATAAATTATGCATTTACATGTTTACATTTAGTCAAGTCAAAATCGATTAAAAAAATCTTCCATCATAACAGACACACAAACACAGACAAATCCAAACAAGTTGTTCTTTATTCATTAACAGTAGTATGGAGCTCTTATGTATTTATTGTCATACAAATATCATAGAGTGCTGAACTTGTGCTTTGATAGACAGAATTCTCCTCTAAATCCTTGTTAAACATAGAAATATTATGGGAATGGGCGCAATGGGAATAACTGATGGGGTTCGACCTAGTACAGCCCCTCTGTGTTTGTCCTCTGTCATCTGTTTTCTGTTCTCAGGGCCACTGTCCCATCTGAGCACAGCCTGTGGGATTCAGTGTCGACCCCTGGCACCAAGAAACAGCAAAATGACTGGTCATATTTTTTAATCACTTTTTTCCGTTTTGTAGTTCAGATTATCTCTATAGTGCGGCAAAAATTAGACATTTTAATTAACGTTTTGGGACGAGATGAACTTTAATGACATCCCATTCTTAATCCGCATGGTTTAATATGGAGTTGTCCCACCCTTTGCAGCTATAACAGCTTCAACTCTTCTGGGAAGGCTTTCCACAAGGTCTAGGAGTGTGTTTATGGGAATTTTATTTACCATTCTTCATTGGGATTCGGGATCAGACTTGGACATGTATGGGCCAGGGCTACCAAAACGTAGCAGGCTGACAGCAGGCCGGTGAATCTTAAATAGTGAAATAACATTCCTTTCTTGATGTGCGTTGTTCACTCTCGACTTGATATTTGAAGGGCGCGCGCGCATATGTGTGTGTCTACAGTTTGTGGTTATATCCACCGATCGGGCGGCCCAAGTAATAAAAAAATAACATTCCAATCAATCGCGGGTGGATGAGAGATAAATCATTGTGTTTGTTTGATAAAGACGTTTTGGTGAGCCTGTGAGCGGTTGCCGCTTTCAAAACAATCAGTTCACGTGAACTGACAGGGGAGCAGACGCTCATTAAATATGCAAATCTTATCCAATCCTAGCCGTGGGCGTTTACTTACAAGTTTTCAGTGCGGCACGCCCATTTCTTGAGAGAGCCCAAGCCAGGGTCGGAAATAGCCTATTACTTATTTATTATGATGTTTTTGAATGTAAAAAAGCACACAAACATCATAAATTGACCTCAGACAACAGTATATAAAATACAAAAAGCCAGTTTATGATCCCTTTAATGTGGGCATTATAAGAATCTCATGAGAAATGTTTACGTTTAAAATCTCTCAATTAAGTAAGTAATTTCGTATTTTAGGAAATCTGAACATAATCAGATTATTTAAGATCTTTTTGGAGTCACAAGTTAGAACAAGAGTCTTTATTCAGGAATAATATCAGAGGAGCAGGAGATCTAAGCAAAAGTCTTTCTGGAGATTAATTGAGTTATAAAAGAGATATCATTTGTTATTTTTCTGTGCTATGGGGAGTCACGACATTTTACTCTGAGTCTCTGAGTCAGTCAGCATGTTTAAACAGTAAATGTCAGTGCACTTATACAGCGAGAGCACAGCAGTATGTTAAAACAAAAAAGGCTTTTGTGTTGCCACAGTCTCAGAGTGAGGTCAAAATGAGAAGTCACAACACTAAGAGGAAGTGTACAGTCATGACTCAGTGCTTCAAAGAATAAGCCTCATGTCACACTACAATTTCCTGTATGTGATTGTACTTGGAATCACTTTCATGTTTAAGGGAATATGGTTTAAAAAGATGACGGATTAAAACGGCTCCACTAAATGAGCTGTAAACAATGAAAACTATCAAGAATACAGTGGCCAAAAAAAGTATTTGAACACTTATGGATAGGGAACCAAATGTTTATTTTTATTTTATTTTTTTTATTATGGACCCCGTTTAGCTATTTAAATATGAAATAGTCACGCAATATTTTGCCTGAAAAGTGTGCTTGTGCTTTGTTATTTTATTTGTATTTATTTTTTTACGTATCCCAATAATATTAACACATCTTTAAGCATATATATGTGTCCAAAGTTCTTTGATGCCACTTTATTTTAAATTCCAGTGCAGTCTAGGACAGTGTGGTTTGGCTAGCACAGACAGCATGAAACCGATTCTGAAAATATAGTAGCTGAAGACAATAAAGTATTTCTTTCTCTTTCTTTTTTCATTCTAGTACACGTCTCCAGTGGGACACACACTACAGACAACAAGAATTCACTCTGGTCAAGAGTGTGACTGATGTTTTGCCCACCAGAGTATGATAGAGATGTTTGTGTCTTGAAATCTTACACCAGCATGCTCATAAAGCAGAATGACCTTGTAAAAAAGCATGGTCAATTTGAGGAACACACAATATTCATTCATATACAAGAGTCTCTCAAAGACAAAAGAGGCATTAAATCCTAAACTATGAGTCATGAAAGAGATGTGAATATAAATCTATATATATGAGATAGACTAAAATCTAACTGATCTGTAAATTAAACCCAGGGAAACCGAGATTGCTCTTTCATCGATCAAAAGTCCTATCATTGTTTTATTTTTATTTCTCAACTTCGTCTTGAAAGTTTTTCCTAAATTCCTTCGGTAAGATAAAACTAGAAATAATTTAAGCAATTTGTTTATTTATTGTATGTAAATCTGTGTGTTGTGATTTTAACACTTCATCTTATGACTTTCACTGTTCTTGAGTTTGAGGTCTGCGTACAACCATTAAAACTATATACCAGATATTCTTGCTTAGTAAGGTTAGCATAGTTAGCATATAAAAAGATAGCATAGTTAATTTAATAAATTAAGTTTCTTTTAAAATTAGCCTATATAAAAGCTAGCAAAATGATAGCCTACATTCACGCTGCATTTTGATGGTCCCTTTTGAACATTCGGTAACACTTTACAAAAAGGGTGCACTAATATGCATTAATTCATGCTAATGCACAGATAATAATGAGTTAATGTATTACTAATGGTGAACTAACCCATTTAGTAATCATCAGCAACTAATGAAGATTCGACATGATTAATAGATTAAGTAATAATTTTGTTGTTATTAGTTAAATGTGTCATAATGTATTAATTCCTTAATAACATATTATATGAACTAATAATGTAAATTAATGTGTTAATTACCACAATGGGTCAAAGCCATGCATTTCAACTTCCAGTTGTCTGCTTTAATTAATCATTAGCTAATGATTTACAAATGTGTCATTATGTTATGAGTTTACTTGTTGGGGCACATGACTATTAACTAATTGATTAAGTAATATGTAATTGTGGTTATGGGTTTTGAATTAATTTTTAATTAGTTAATAGTCATGTGTTGTTATAACACAAAATTTGAAATCACAAGATAAACATGTCCCTGAAGTTATTCAGGATGTATAACTTCTAAGTCAGTCCAGGTAAATTCAAGTAAGTCTTTTAAATATATTTTAAAGTCTCATCGATGTAAAATACACGTTTTGATAATTTTGTTGAATAATTGAGAAACCAATGAGGAACAAAGCAGAATCCCAGGAAATAAAAGCAATATTTATAAATCTAAAAACATTAATGTGTCCACAAATCCCTCATTAACAAATATGAGGTATAGACAAAAAAACAACAACGACAACAAAAAAAATATACTCAACATAATACAGTCACAGATCACTATTTTCCAGATGTACCCCATCTTTCCTCTTTTTTCCTTTTTTTGTACCTAACACAACAAGCAATTTCCCAGGAATTGCATATTTATCCAGAGCTATTTTAAAGCACAAAATACTGATTAAAGATAGTTCATCTCACATGCTCCATGAAGAGGGAAGGGCAGACACTCTGGTTTCCTGATCTGAGATTGGACTGTTAGGTGACCAAGGTCATGAGCAGTTCAGACAGAGACCTTGCCACAACTTTATGACTATGCTTATAGGAGATCAGACAAATGCTTCCTTTCACAGCAATATTGGATGATAGAGACTGGGAGATGCAGGGAGAGATGGAGAGAGGGAGCTAGCATAAGTGCCTGTCTGTAACCGGAGCCAGGTCCAAGCAATTATCTCCGATAATTAGATCACAAGCCCAAAACAGAGCCAGTTACACACACACACACACACACACACACACACACACACACACACACACACACACACACACACACACACACACACACACACACACACACACACACACACATGCACAGACCCCTGGCTGCTCTACAACAACACAAGGACCTCTAATTCACTCAACCAAGGGACACTCAAACATAAGGCCCAATTAGGAGGCCGAGCAGGGCACCAAAACAGCTGGCCTTGGGTTCCGGAATGTACCCACTTTAGCCCATCCAATACTTCCATAATAAAGCTGACCTCGACCGAATCTAATGTGTGTGTGCATTTTGGGAGAGCCACTCTATAGTCAGGCCAGGAGCACAGGAAACAGTATTAGACAGAGTCTGTATTGGAACTGGAATTAATTGTCCTCTCCAAAAGACCAAATAATAGAAGAGATCTCTGAATGCAAACATGTCTGTCTCCAGCTCTCACAGAAACAGATGAGTGGAGCATTCGTTTGATAGAGCTGATTCACTGCCTGATGAGTTGATGGATTCGGGCAAACAAGGTAAAATGGATGTCTGGAAGCAGAAAACAATGCTCACTTTTTAATATGTTTAAACTTTTTGCAGTTTCAGTGCTCAGTCCTCTGTAACCCTACAAAACATGCATGAGTTACAGTGGTTTTACTACAACTAAAAAAATTGCCCTTTTTTTGTAGTAGTCTTCCAGTCACAAAGAGTTTTAGCATTGGTGCCAAGCTTTGCCATTTGAGCACTGTGCTGATTTGCTGTAGTTATAAAATATAAAAGTGATAGAGCAAAGCGCGGAGCAGTAAGCAAGAACGTCCAAACAGTAGCTAAGCAGGAAGCTAAATATATATTTCCGTAGGTCATTCAGCAAGTGCTATGCTATGCTAATGCTATCAAAGCTACAAATTAGCAAGTTAGCATTTATTAAATTAGCTAGTTAATGCTAGCCAAGTTTCCAAGTTAAACTTTTTATGTAACTGACTACATCAATTTTTTTTTTAGTTTTGCCAATTTATTCGGGTTCACATGCAGTGTACTTGCAAAGCTACATGTAGTCAGTAGAATGTCTATTGAGGGACCATACTTTTTTTTTTTTTTTAAAGTGTTAGTAGATATTAAGCAGACAGTCTACTAATACTCTAATGACTTGTAGTTGACATGCAGTTGCAAAGTTACTTATATAGTAGACTATCAAAATAAAGTGTTACCATTTATTTTAACAGGATTCATTCAGTCAGAGTTTAAAGCTACAACTATGATGCATCCTAAATTAACAGTGTTTCCTTTTAATTTGATAAATTGAGACCTATTAAACTGGAGAGCCAAAAATACATGTAGCTTTATACATTCTGAAGGCTTCTGAATAGCCTCTCTTTATTCATCTGGTAGAGTTTAGATAATTCCTGTTTTCACAGATCAACTTGGAGAGACAGGAAAGAGTGAGGAGTGGAGAAATGCAGAGGAGAAGATGTGTTTAAATGCTCCCTGGGCCTTTCAACTCAATTCTTTCTACTTGTAATGCTTCAGACAGACATGAGATTTGGCTGTGTGTCCTTCCACATGCTCTCAAAATCCCTAAGGTGGCTAGACTTGCTGCAAAATTTTGAGGGGGGTTGGATGCACTTTTTAACAATTGAAAATGTGGGGTATGCAAGAACTCATTCAATCAAATGGCCCCGGCGGGAGTCTACAGATGGGTCACTGACACAAGCAACAGCTCATATTTGTGACCTCACAACAAGAGATTTATTGTGACGTTGTGTTGTGAGGCCTGCCATCGGCACCAAGTGAAATACTGAGCACTATATACAGGTCCTTCTCAAAAAATTCGAGAGGGTAAGACACAGAAAGAAATTTCTGAACGAATAGGCTGTTCCCAGAGTGCTGTATCAAGGCACCTCAGTGGGAAGTCTGTGGGAAGGAAAAAGTGTGGCAAAAAATGCTGCACAACGAGAAGAGGTGACCGGACTGAGGAAGATTGTGGAGAAGGACCGATTCCAGACTTTGGGGGACCTGCGGAAGCAGTGGACTGAGTCTGGAGTAGAAACATCCAGAGCCACTGTGCACAGGCGTGTGCAGGAAATGGGCTACAGGTGCCGCATTCCCCAGGTCAAGCCTGACCTGGGATACAGAGAAGCAGCACTGGACTGTTGCTCAGTGGTCCAAAGTACTTTTTTCGGATGAAAGCAAATTTTGCATGTCATTCGGAAATCTAGGTGCGAGAGTCTGGAGGAAGACTGGGGAGAAGGAAATGCCAAAATGCCTGAAGTCCAGTTTCAAGTACCCACAGTCAGTGATGGTCTGGGGTGCCATGTCAGCTGCTGGTGTTGGTCCACTGTGTTTTATCAAGGGCAGGGTCAATGCAGCTAGCTATCAGGAGATTTTGGAGCACTTCATGCTTCCATCTGCTGAAAAGCTTTATGGAGATGAAGATTTCGTTTTTCAGCATGACCTGGCACCTGCTCACAGTGCCCAAACCACTGGTAAATGGTTTACTGACCATGGTATTACTGTGCTCAATTGGCCTGCCAACTCTCCTGACCTGAACCCCATAGAGAATCTGTGGGATATTGTGAAGAGAAAGTTGAGAGACGCAAGACCCAACACTCTGGATGAGCTTAAGGCCGCTATCGAAGCATCCTGGGCCTCCATAACACCTCAGCAGTGCCACAGGCTGATTGCCTCCATGCCACGCCGCATTGAAGCAGTCATTTCAAAAGGATTCCCGACCAAGTATTGAGTGCATAACTGAACATAATTATTTGAAGGTTGACTTTTTTTGTATTAAAAACTCTTTTCTTTTATTGGTCGGATGAAATATGCTAATGTTTTGAGATTTTGGGTTTTCATGAGCTGTATGCCAAAATCATCAGTATTAAAACAATAAAAGACCTGAAATATTTCAGTTGGTGTGCAATGAATCTAAAATATATGAAAGTAACATTTTTATCAGTACATTATGGAAAATAATGAACTTTTAATTATATATATATATATATATATATATATATATATATATATATATATATATATATATATATATATATATATATATATATATATATATATATATATATATATATATATAAACACACACCGACACTGACAGACGTGTGTCTCTCCAGTTGTTCAGTGCTGAAATATCCAACATCACTGATCAGGTTTCCTCCATTGGGAACTTATGACTGCACTCTGACCTCACAATGACCTGGAAATGAATGTCTGTTTATGTAAGAGCTACAACGTGCCAAACATTCCCAGCTTAACACATTCACTGCAGGTCACAATAATACAGTCTGTTACATAGGGATATCTGTACCCCATTATCAACCAGCTTAAGGGATATATTGTGGATACATACTGTATGGATGGATTCTTCTTTATGTAAAACATTGCTAAATACTTATCTTATTTTTAGCAGCTTTATGAATCCATGACTGATTGTACATGTACAGTATTTGTGTATTGTATATGTACTGTGATTTTAGTAGGACAACATGAGGGAGAATGTGGACCATTATTAGAAACAGAAATGAGAAACATTTTATAAAGCTTAAGTAGGTTGTTTATGCTAGAATGTATTAACTCTACAAGCCTGGAAAGTAGTGTTTTTTAGCATGTAGCATAAGCTACATCCCAGCAAGCAATAGCCATAATTTCTCCATCTCGGTTACCTATAGATCCAGCATAGTCCGGCTATGAGTAACCCACTTCTAGCCAAAATAGCCTTGAATTTGGTTACATGTCGTTTTTGCCAAAATAAATTGCGAGATGGATGATAATCGATCATGTGAACATTGAAAGTGTTTGTTTTCATTTATTTGACATGTTCTTGCTATAATTGATGACTAGTCTAGTCTTGAGAAATGGTTAGACGTCTATTACATTTTCAGCCTTGTTTTAGCTTAGATGCCAGGCTGTGTTTGGACGGCTATTAGGCATCTTTTAAACGCAGAATTGCTTGTTGCGATGTTTAATACCAGATTCACACAGATTTTATAAATGAGGCTCTGGATGTTTGAGTCTAGGACAAAG
Source organism: Gobiocypris rarus (assembly GCA_023029165.1). Classification (NCBI taxonomy): domain Eukaryota; kingdom Metazoa; phylum Chordata; class Actinopteri; order Cypriniformes; family Gobionidae; genus Gobiocypris; species Gobiocypris rarus. The sequence continues at coordinate 12,988,717 of CM040916.1, read as the reverse complement.
GGAATTTTAGAGACTAGAAAAAATAAATGATGGAGATATAATAAAAGATTCTACAACAGTTTGGTCTTTCTTTATGTATAACATTCAAAATATATGAAAGCTTCAGCATAAGTTCTGCCAGGAAGACTTAATTATCAAGTCACTGCAACTTTGTTATCCATCCAATCACATTCTAATACTTGGGTATAAAAGATCGGTACTTACTCATGTCTGAGTTCGCAGATCCTGACCTCCAAGTCAAATCCTTCCCTACATCCACCCCACCACCACCAGGATGGTCCCTTCCATACCTCACTTGGGGGTCGGCTGGGCCTCTGCCTTCGTCTTCAGGCAGGATCTGCAGAGTCCGGACCCTCAGATTGCGAGCTACGGACTATGGAGCTATGCCAAAGTACTTTATTGCTTGCTGGGTTGTAAATAAATGGATACTTGTCACAGTACTATTCTCCCAAGTCTCTCTGGTGGAACTTAATTAACCATGCGTCTACACTGCTGTCGGCGAGAGCGTCAAAGTGGCCGGAAGTCGTTCATTTTCAATGTGAGCTGGTGGTGAGCTCCGTCAATCATCTTTCCATCAATCAATTTCTTACTTTCACATTTGAAAAATTTCATGACGTTAACTTGTACCCTACTTGTGGTCAGTCTGCACAAATACCGATCAACATGCTTTGTGACCCCTTTAAATAAAACTTAAAAAAGACCAAGCATTCAACCTACGTCAGAGCGTCAGAGCGTCTATGAATCTTTCAAAAGCGTTGTTGGCAGGGCAGCAAGAGCGAATTTTGATGCTCTCGCCGGCGGCGTTTTGAACGCACAGTAACCCCTGGGACATAGGAGTTAGGATAAATGTAAATGGGTTTCTAAAAATTACTAAACTGAAGAGTTGTCGCCACTTAGAATCAGATATTGTATTGGCACAACACTCTGGCTATTAATTTTTACTGGCTTGTGATGCAGGATTTAGGACCCTGCTTTTAAAAAGTCTATGAGAAACCCTTAGCCCATGATTCCCACGCACTTCTCCTATCACTTGCAGCAATGAGTGGGGTTGTTCTTGGTCAAATTTAATTCACACAGTAGGAGTATAGTTAAATGAGTCATTCTTCTGTCTTAATGCACCATGTGTTGCTGCTCGAGGGAGAACATTCCAGTCAGGGATTGGTATAAGATGCCATTGTTAAAGTACATTAAGCCTGGAGCAGGAAAGACGCTTTTCACTCTGTGAGCATGTCGTACAGGCATATTAGTCCAATTTATTGCAACCACAGACACTTGCTCAAGTAAACATATGATTATTCTGAACTTCTCTGTGTTGCTTTCTCTTGAAACGGGCAGTTCAAGTGGAGTTCAAAGGTCAGAGGGTCAAAGCATTTGAGTGTCTGGTAAGCTTGGGTTGGAGTGTCTGTGATTTAAACAGATGGGGGTGAGACAGAGAGAAAGAGAGATTTCAGGTAGGCAAAAATCTGATGAGCAGTAGATGAAAAGTAATAAAACCAAATGTTTATGTTTATAAAACCATCACATTTATTTCATTAAAAACCAGAAAATCTGTCTTCTTACGGAAAATAAGTTTTGTGCCTTATATCTGACATTCCAACAGTAGGTACTTAGGCATACAATAACAATCAAGTTCAAGAGTTTATTTTAGTTGTATAATGTACTATTGGCAAATGTTATGTCATAGCTATTATAGGAAGTTAAATCTATGTGATGAAATCTACCCAAACAAACTGAGTGCAAATTGTACTTCCGTTTTATTGAGTAGATTCTGTAGGTCTGTTTTTACAGTGGGGTTAAAAAAATATATACAAAAAGCAGTAACTGAAGGCACACTTCAAAATTAAAAAATATTTGTATTATATTTTATTGTATTATTATTATTATGAAAATTAATATTTTTAGGACTGTCCTGGAATGCAATACTAATGTACATGTGCTTACAGAATACTGTGCATATGCAATATTCATAAAATTACAAAATGTAATTTTGCATTCTACATCTAAAAATGTGAGGATGACAAATTGAAGGTCAAGCTAATTGCATTGTGGGATATATGGTATGCAATGTTCTAAAAGGACTAACTAATGTATATGACAGCTGTAACTTTTTAATTCTTAAAAAAGGAAGATGTGTTCAGAGATTTAAAGCCGGATATGGCAAACGTTTAATCTATCCACAGAGCTCGGCTTCACCTTCTTCGCTGCTCTAATTGGTTGTAGTGCTATCCTATTGCATACAAAAGGAAATTTGAAAGAAAACCGTTTATCCCGCCCCTCAGATTGAGCCCTGCCAACCTAATATCTTGATGTGGGTCTGGCTTGCCAGGCTATAAATATGCATCCATATAGAAATCTGATCAGGACATGGATTGGGCATTAAATTCAGTACAGGATTTGTAGATTTCCATAGATTCCACTTAATGTGCCATTTATGTGTCATGTTTTAAAATAATTTAGCAGAAATTGCAAATTCCTAGAACTGCGCAACCTTTAAAATTACATTAAGAGTGATGCATGTGACTATTGTGGTGTGACAACACCATTACAGCATGTAATAGCAAGCCCAGAAAGCATGTGAGAGGTTTTCATTGACTTGTGCAAGTGGAATTGTGTCAAAATGCTCACTTTGTTTCTTGTTTCACAAGAGTTAGAAATGGTTTTGCAAGCAATTGTTTTAAAACAGAGTGTGAGAAAAAATGTGAAAGGCTGAAGGCTATTGGGGCTTTTCCATTTTAACACAATGCAAGGCAAAGGTTAGTGCGATCCATCTGGGTATTTAAAAAATGATCAACATATGTGCACACGAATATCTTTGACAATAAATACAAGCACATTTTATATCCAAAGGTCAATGTGAATGCAGTTACGATTACTAGAGGCACATGCCTCTGATTAGGCCTATCATCAAAGACCTCGCACTGACCATCAACAGACAATTGCATTTCATAATTCCACAGCACATGGAGGATATGAGAGCAGTTACAATCATCATCAGCCTGATGAGCGCAAATTGGTGACACACAAACCATTTTACTGCTTGCCACACACGCACAACATATGCAAATACAACCAATTGGTTCATTATGTAAGGTCTTTATACACCACTGAAAACATACACTATATTGCCACAAGTTTTGGGACGCCTGCCTTTACATGCACATGAACTTAAATGACATCCCATTTTTAATCCAGAGGGTTTAATATGGAGTTGGCTCACCCTGTGCAGCTATATTAGCTTCAGCTCTCCTGGGAAGGCTTTCCACAAGGTTTAGGAGTGTATTTATGGGGATTTTTGACCATTCTTCTAGAAGCGCATTTGTGAGGTTAGGCACTGATGTTGGACGAGAAGGCCTGGTTAACAGTCTCCACTTCAATTCATCCCAAAGGTGTTCTGTCGGGTTGAGTTCAGGACTCTGTGCAGGCCAGTCAAGTTCCTCCACACCAAACTCGCTCATCCATGTCTTTATGGACCTTGCTTTGTGCACTGGAACACAGTCATGTTGGAACAGGAAGGGGCCATCCCCAAACTGTTCCCACAAAGTTGGGAGCATGAAATTGTCCAAAATGTCTTGGTATGCTGAAGCATTCATTACACTGGAACTAAGGAGCCAAGCCCAGCCACTGAAAAACAACCCCACACCAGCCCCCTTCACCAAATTTTACACAATGCAGTCAGTCAAGTACCGTTCTCCTGGCAACCACCAGATCAGACTCGTCCATCGGATTGCCAGAAAGAGAAGCATGATTCGTCACTCCAGAGAACACATCTCGACTTTTGCACACCGTTCGCCTGGCCCCGCTCTGTGATTTTACGTGGCCTACCACTTTGTGGCTGAGTTGCTGTTGTTCCCAATTGCTTCCACTTTGTTATAATACCAATAACAGTTGACCACAGAATATTTATTAGTAAGGAAATTTCATGAATGGACTCATTGCACAGATACCGCGTATCAAACGGTACCACTTTTGAATTCACTGAGCTCCTGAGAGCAACCAAGTCTTTCACATATGTTTGTAGAAGCAGTCTGCATGCCTAGGTGCTTGATTTTATACAAATGTTGCCATGGAAGTTGGAAGTGAACACCTGACTTCAATGATTTTGAGAGGTGTCTCAATACTTTTGGCAATATAGTGTAGTTATGTATAGTATGTTTCATTTCTGTCAATAGATCCTCATAAATACTACACACTGCACATTTAAATATATTGTATGGTATTGAATGTCTATATATTCAGCACAATGTCTTCATGTTGGGTCCAGCCTGAGGACTTTGTGCACATCACAGGCAATGTTATTTCTTGCCAGGTAAAGGAAAATAAAACTCTTGCTCTTCATCGTCATCTTCCTCCTCATCCACCACCTCTTACTCATAGTCTTCCTCCTCTCCCTCATAGATTGTTTTCACCTATTGTTCATATCACCTGTGCACTCTGAACTGGCTCATATTTTGTATAGTTGGTTTGATCACATCATTAGAAACAAGTGTGAACAATTTTGAGCCATTGTGTGTAAACGATGACAACTGTGTTGTAGTTGTAACTTTTGCCATTTATGTTTACAGTTTTGCAACACAAGCGCATCACAATGCAAAAGTGAGAGTGTGTTTAGAGTTTTGCAAAAAGTGTGTATAAAAATTATGGTGTCTAACTGCCTGAACTTGTTTAAGGTTTTGCAGAAAGATAATGAAAATGTAAGAATTTGGTTCAGGGAATGGGGTTTATAGCCTGACAAGCCAGACCCACATCAAGATATTGGGTCTGGGAACCCACCACCAGCAAAACTCCGAACACATCTTCCCTTCTTAAGAATGACTTCAGTGCCGCCGTTCGCCAGCTTCTTTGTTCACAAGTAGCACGCGGAACCTCCGCAAGTCTGCCGTCATTATGTAAAGCCCGCCCACTAACTTTTACACAATATGATTAGCCTGACCAGAGCTTGGTTTTTCCAGCTCGCAGGTCTACCGAGAGTTGCCAGACTACACTCGCGGCAAATTAAATTTGCTGCCACTAGGGTGCGTCTAGATTTCTAAGCTATAGGGTTTAGTGTTTAAGAAAAAATAGCATACTTTTATCCAAGTTTTACGAAGCCCTGCACATGACATGCATATAGATATTGTGGCCACAAATTAAGAATTTGTTGAGATGAAAAGAGATGAATTGAGAAAAGAAGAGGTGAGACAAGAAATAAAAAAGAGAAGAGAAGAGAAGTGCAATATTAAATGCTTGAGAACTAAATCTCTGAGAGATGACAGTCATTTCCTCTATGCGAGAGGAAGGGGGCAGACAGACAGGAAAAAAATGATCCTGCAAAGCAGTTCAGTTCATGAGAGTTTGAACTTTTAGCTTCTGGCCGCCCTCTGATTGTTTTCTCTCACCAATCACTGCTGATAGATATGCTTAGAGCCTCAGCTGCATAAATTGAAGCTGATGGGTCCCATCCGGCGACTCGTCATTTAATAAACATTGCTGTTTGAAATACCTGCATGTGACTGTGATTGAAGGATAAAGAGAGCTTTAATACAGCAGTCAGAATGTGTAATAAGGCTTGTTATGTCTTTAGTGCACTTAACTTTGTTTCTGTACTGTGGGACCAAGTGTGGCTTGAACAGAGTTGTGGTGCATGAGTAAACAGAAAGTGTGTCAGCTGCACAACTTGCAGTACACTTTTCATATTTGTAGTTTCGCACTACTGCAGATGCTTTTTGCTTTGTTTTTACTAAGGGATACGTTTCAGCAGAACTCATTTAATTATTAAGCTATCTTGGAAAATAACTTCTTCTTCTGAGACGAAATTAAGACTGTATTTTCTCCTAGAGCTTTGAAGCTCAATCACCAAACTTGGCCCAGACCTATCTATATATTTTCAAATTGATCCAACTTGATTTTCCTGCAAATGAAGACTAAAAATCATAAACAAATCCCATGCGTTTTCATTGAGGGGGTCAAAACTTTAAAGATAATAACTCTATATTTAAGCTTCATCCACTATGTATCTATCACTGGCAAAGCAACTAGCTTAGGACATGCTAGCAAACTTCTAAATAATGCTAGCGACATGCTCATTCATGTTAACAACATGCTAAATCATGTTAGCACATGGCAATACATGCTAGCAATGTCCCAATCTTCAATTTCAACAATTTACTTCAAATTTTTAGCTTGTCAAAAGTTATTTCAAACTTTCAGACAATGTTCAAGCCAACTTCAAAGTTTGTTTATGAACTTTGTGAAGTTCACAACGTAATTTTGGGAGGAGTGAACACATCTAATCTTTCAATAAACCGCCAAAGCATAATCACCCTCCACCTACCCAACTCCACCTACTTACATTTAGGCATCTCGTTTACCTTTCTCTTCTTCCTAGCACTAGTAGTCCCTGGGGGTAAATCTAAGCTCGAGTCCACCACGGACAGCAAGCCAAATACGCTTAAACCTTATTAGCTAAAGAGTATGGGTAAACGAACTTGTGAAACTCTTCTAGTTATTTATAGTAATTTACAGAAGTCCACATATGCTGTCAATAGAGCTTAAAGCAAACGTTGATGCTTCTAAATTGAAATTGTCCAACATGTCTTGGTATGCTGAAGCATTCATTACACTGGAACTAAGGAGCCAAGCCCAGCCACTGAAAAACAACCCCACACCAGCCCCCTTCACCAAACCCCATACAACTGCAAAAATGTACCTTTACATAAAATTCACTGCAGTTTCCAGCTGAAAAAACAAACAAACAGGCAAACACTAGTGGCAATAAAAAACTAACATTCCCTTTCAAGGGAACTCCCGTTGCATCGAATGACGCTATGATGATGTCATATAATTTTGTAAGATACGGTTTGGGTTTGGTTTAAGGTTAGTTACTTAATTATGCATAATTTACTGTTATTACTATAGTAAGTACATGTAGTAATGTGTAACTACGTCACCTTAAAATAAAGCATTACCAAAAACTGTTTTTTCTCTGTGATGCTATTGTTATGTATGGACAATTTAGATTTTTTTACTTTTGAATGTCATTAGCGCAACTTATCAAACCTTTAATTTTCAAACTGCCTTGATAAATATGTAAAACATTGACCTAATCTGTTTCTGATGAAACTGAGCATGCTTTTTTAGTACCACTTACTGAAATATAAAGCGTCATAGTTTATTGTGCTCAAATAACACTTAAAAACACTGTATACTTCAGGCTGGTCCAGCCACACAAGTAAAGTGTAGAGCAAAGGTTTGCTGCAAGTTTCATACACCAAACACTTTTTGGCTGTTGCAGTGAAGCTGTCATCAAACATCAAGAACTGACTTTGGCTCTTTATTTAGAAGGCTGGGCTTTATTTAGTAGAGACTCCATATTGGGTATTATAAAAATTCCCCACGTTTGCATACAAATGTGGCCTGTCTCAGCTATATACTGCCTCTGATTTAACTATTTCATGCACAGGCCTGTATCTGAAGGTATGATGTACGGCATCTTGTTTTAGTGTTACCCAATTCTCTCTGTAGGACATAACAAACTACTCTGTCTGGACTGTAATGTGATTGTTTTGTAAAATAATTTTAAATAAGAGGCTTTGTGGTGTGAAAGTAGTGCGGATGTGCTTCTGTAAATGTAATAGGTTGTGTGTGTGTTGTTGGGGGAAGCAAAGACTTGAGTTGTGGTGTCTGAATGAGAAGGACACACTCTCCCTCTTGAGATGGTGCATCATGGCCGATTACTCACACTCTTTGCACATCAGCTCCTGTGAGAGGAAGAAGTGTCTACTGCTGCAGGCGTTCTGTGAGTGTGTCTGAGAGTGAGTGTCGTGTGTTTTAGCATGTGCGAAGAGAGTTCAAGTTAAAGAGAGAGACAGAAAGAGTCTATGAGTCTGTGCACGACACTGAGAGGTGAGAGAAAGACACTTTTGTAGTGCAGAGCAGGCATTCAAAAGACTTTTGTCAGCTGAGCCCCTAAGAAGCGAAAAAACCTACCCATATCTTTTAATAAATATAACAAACTTCACCACAATCATTGCATATTCACTTTGTGACTAAACTACAACTTAAATGGAAAGATCACCCAAAAATGTAAATTCTGTCATAATTTACTCAATTTGTTCCAAACCTGTGTGAAATTCTTTCTTCTACTGAACACAAAAGAAGGTATTTTTAAGAATATGCCAAATAGTTATTGGGATTAATTGACTCCTATAGTATGGAAGAAAATAAAAATTACTATGGATGTCAATGGGGCACATGAACTGTTTGGTTACCGACATTTTGGTTACATTGGACATTTTAAGGACCAAATCAGACTCTTTAGGGTAACAACTGCATATTTGCATGCATTTAAAACTGTATAGAGTGGTGTGAAAAGAGGTCAAAGGGGAGTTATAATACCAGAATTCAATAGATATTCAGCATCTTTAACCTCTTTTTCTCTATCTCTTTCTCAGCCTTTTTTCCTTCCCGGGCACAACAGTGCCAGAGAGACAGCGCAGTAGAGCCAGGGTTTGCTCTGTGTGTCCTCAGGGTCTGTGTGGCAACAACATCCCCCATGAAGCCACAGTGATGTCTCATCCTGCTAATGAGCACACCCACAAGCAGCCAATGTGGTAGCCACAAGAGGACTCATTCACCCCATGGCATGCCACTCAGGTCAGTTCATCCTTACGCCAGCACCGAGTCTGAGCCATCACGAATATGAGTGTGACAGAATGTGTATGCAGTGGGTTGGTGTTAGCGTGAAAGTGAAAATGTGTGTGTGTTGAAAAAGGAGGGCATGTCATCTCCCATAAGAAAGAGGTGAAGTTCACAGGCCTCAGAGGAGCTCCACAACCCAGCCATTAAAACCCTGTTAAAACAGTTCTGATGTTGTCAGCTTAGAAGAAGAGAGATAGACAGAGAAACAGACAGAGATGGAAGGGGGTTGGGAGAGAGAGAGAGAGAGTGAGAGACCCGTACAGCATGAGAGCACGTTGTCTGTTTGACCGGCAGCACTTTGCTGGGTCTCCAGCTTTCATAGGTGTCAGATCAGCAAGCTCCTAATTTCAGTATCAAATTTTTATAAGCAGAGAGCAAGATTCGCCGAGGTGCATCGGAGGTCTCAGAGCTCAGAGCTTAAAATGCTAAAAGCCTCTCAAAGCCTCTCTATAAGTGTCTTCTCAGATGATCAAAGCTGGTGGTTCATCTCGTACTGGGGCACAGTCATGATGAGATGGAAAAGAAATGTTTGATGGTTGTGAACTTACGAGACCTTTGCTTGCTCATGTTTGCTTGAATAGCATTTATTACATTTTGTACTGTAATAAGCAGGCTCATTAGAAATATGTGACTCTGCCTACATTTCTACAAAATTGCAAAAACGTATACATACATTTGAAATGAACACTAGAGGCAGTAAAACGGTTCACATGTTCACATTTACAAATAATCAGATAAAGAGTAAAGTAGTATGCGTATTTGGCATGCTGTCCGAGGAGAGGGCCTCAAGCTCTGTATTTAGGCCCGAACCCAGAGTACTCCCCCCGTATTTGATTAGGAAAGTAACCAGGTGAGTGTGAGGAGATGGGGTGGTGGAGGGATGGTGAAAACTGTTGAGGAACATAGGCGAGTCGACTGTATATATATGCATGCATTCTGATTTATTTAAACTGTTGGATTTTCATGCTAAACATGTCCAAAATTAAAAAAAGTTTAAAAAACAATACTGAGTTGACAGTGACAGTATTTTTGTGGTAAACACACTCCTTCAGGATTCAAATACCTTTCAGAAAGGTTTTTCTGAGTATGGCCCTGTATGACATAAAGGGCAGAATTCCTTGTATGGGCAGTTCTCCCGGATTTTTATTGCTTAGCACCTCTTGTGGACTAGTGAAATGTAACTGGAACAACATATTTCAATTTTTTCAGAAATGTAGGAAAATATCACATATTTCCTATGAACCTGGGTTGGTATTGTTAATTTAAGGATTAATTTTTCCCACAGAAGTTCTGAGGTTATTTTTTATTCAGTGCATATTTGATGGTACTTAATATGTTTATATGCATCAGTCCAATTTTTCTTCATACACTCCCTCTGTTTATATGGGTGACTGTCAGTGGCTGATGCAACAAAAATAGACCCAAAGGTTGGTGCCTCTGAACTTGACCCTCTTGACATCTCCTCTGCTCTTGAGGGCTGGAAGGCGCCATGCCTTGCTCAACATACCATACCAGTAAGTGATCACAAGATATCTCAAGGCTCTCGCGTTATAAATGGAACACTTACAACAATGTGTGCTTCTTCCGGCTGTTAATTGCTAAAAGCAGTGCTTCTCACCTTTGATGTCATGAAGACACCCTGCCACAGGCTCCATACAATTTTTTTCCGCAAGGTTGACAGTCCACACATCATTTAACATACAGATATTGAGTTTCCTGCACACTCCACTTTGCATATGTTTTTCTTTTTGGTGTTGTGCATTGAAAGACTGTCAGAGTTAGTCTGATGCTACAGGACAGAGCACCAGGTATTAGCTACTCAGCTAGTCATTTTGATGAGTTGTGTCAAGGCATTGAAGCTGACAAGCAGACAGACAGGGAAAGGATGGCATTTCCAAGTCCACCCAAGTATTTCAAGAGAAAGCCAATGCTAAGAAAAACAAAATTACACTATTTCTTATCCGTCCAATGTTCCACTCAGCTTCCCTTATCTTTGTTTGATGGAATAAAAAAATGCTTCATAAAATTAAAACTGAATTGTCGTAATACATATGTAATTACACGTTATTACATTGTTATAACATGGTAATTATGGCTCATGTTGTCTTTGGGATAGTCAAAAGCAGTTTTTTTAATCTAAATGTTTTTTTAATTGACTTTAATATAAAAGATATCAGAAGATTTAAGTGTTGCCTTGCCCTTTGCTAAACATTAGGCAGACTTTCTAAATAGAGTTATTAAATTAATTAAATATTGAGCAATGCAGGGATGCATATTACATGGTTCCATTTGCAGATTCATTTACTTATTAATACGATCTTGTAGAGAGTAATGTTAGTAAAAGATCATATCCAGACACGCATTTCAGTGTGTGGGTTTTAAAGTTACTGAAGAAGGACCTAAAAGAACCGATCACAGTTAATTCATAGTGTCAGCAGGAGGAAAGAGAGAGAAGGTTATTTCCTATTTGGATCTGTCGCAACCTACTCCACTACCGCCATGGGTTGTAATCCTAATAGAAAACATGAACATTTTAAATGTTGTACTTTACTTTATAGCAGTAGTAAAATGTACTTGTCCTATGTAGTGTCGTGGGCATGCTGGAGCCTTTCCTTTCCTGACATCTGGGAATTGCCACCATCATTTTATTTCAAAATGGTTAATGAACAGGAAACATTTTTATATAAAAAAGGAATTGAAAACAAATACAGAAATACATTAATACATAAAAATGCAGATGAAACTATATTACATATACTTTCTTTGAAGAAGAAAAAAATTGCAGCTGTGGTTGCCAGTACTTTATCATAAAAAAATATGATAGTGTTATTTTGCATTTTACAGATTGAAATTAAATGTACAGTAAAAGAATGTTATTTTTCATTAAATTATTAGAAATAACTAAAATTTTTCTTTTTCAAAATTGTTCTTTTACTGTTCTAAAAACAGTATTTTACTGTAAAATGACATGAAATTGTACCAATTAACATGTGCTAGAAATGTTATGTTTCACTGATTCTTCCCTCTATGATCCTTATGTTGAGGGAAAGCAGAAAGGAGAGGATGAGAGAAAAAGAGAGGAGAAAGGGGCAGCTGCTTCTTCCAGCCAGCTGGCTGATGTGAGGTGACGGGGCTTTTCCAGCGAGAGCACAACGTCACATGTCAGGCAGGTCAGCACGGGCCATGCAGACAGCCACTGAAATATTCAAAGCAATGCTCACATATCATGCATCTAACGCCTCTGAAACAAGCCTGGGAGGAAGAAGAAGAATTAAGTAGAGAGGTACTTTAGAAGTGTACAAATCCACATTTATCGTTTTGTTTTTAATGCATGTCGAAGATGTCTGAAATATACAGTATGTCTAACTCATGTCATTATTGAAATAACCACATTGATTAGTAAATTATTATTTAAAATATAATAACAATAGTAACAACATGTGTTGTTAAATGTGTTGAGACAATATTTAGTGCCATCTACATAGAGGTTGGGATCATCTTAACACATCTTACATCCTTATAATGGATGAAGCAAAACTTTCTGCAGCTAAACAGCTCCAAGACTGAAGCGATCCTAGTCGGCACTCCACTTCAGGTCCGTAAATCCATCATCACCAGCATTGCTTTCTCTGATCAGGACATTCCACTTTCTACATCAGTCACCAACCTGGGGGTCAGAATGGAATCGCAACTCACTTTTGAAGCTCACATCAAAAATCTATGTAAGACCTCCTTCTTCCACCTTAGAAACATTGCCAAACTTCTTCCTATACTAACACTGGCAGATGCGGAGAAGCTTGTCCATGCCTTTGTCTCCTCCAGGCTGGACTACAGCAACGCACTCCTTATCGGCATCTCTGGCAAAAATCTCCAGAAACTGCAGTATATTCAAAACAGCACTGCTAGGATCCTGATGAGGGTTCGCAAATACGAGCATATCACCCCCATTCTCAAATCACTCCATTGGCTTCCTGTCTCGGATTGAGTATAAGATCTCCCTCCTTACTCACCAGTGCATCCATGGTGACGCACCCACCTATCTCAAGGAACTACTCACCACACAAACATCCACACGTAACCTCCGTTCTGTTTCGGCTTGTCTTCTCAGGACTCCCAGGACCAATCTCCGTACTATGGGAGATCGGGCCTTCTGCTCAGCAGCCCCCAGTCTGTGGAATACTCTCCCTGACCACTTGCGGACCCCACAGACTATAAATGTTTTTAAACGTGGTCTTAAAACCCACCTTTTTAGGTGAGCTTTTAATTGCTTTGATGTTACTTATTCTTCATTTTATTTATTTACTTATTTATTTTTGTTTTTGATTGTTTCAAATCTGTAGCACATTGAGATTTTGCCTAATGTAAAGTGCATTACAAATAAAATGTATTATTATTATTATTATTATTATTATTATTATTATTATTATTATTATTATAATAACCCTATTACACCTTTTATTCCAAATAAGTACTATGGTGGTACTACGTGCGCTGGTGGCATCCCATAGAAACACTTTAGTATGTTGGGACTTAATGATTACTATAAAATCAAGTCAAGTCAAGTCAACTTTATTTATATAGCGCTTTTAACAATGCAGATTGTTTCAAAGCAGCTTCACAGTGTTAAACAGGAAAATAATGCAACAGAATATATTTCGATTATCATACAGTAACAATGTGGGCTTTAGATCAGTAATTAGATAAGTAATTTGGTCTATATGATTAATTTAGTTTAATAATTAGATTTATTTTGAAATATATTTGAAAAATAGTTTTTTCCCAGCTGAGCAAGCCAGGAGCAAATTCAGGTTTTTTTGTGCACTTTCACTTTATGCACTTCTACCTTTTGATTTATCATGTGTATATCTTATAATTATTTAGTTAAAAATAATCTTATCTATAGATCTTGAATTCAAAGTGTCATGTTTCTTTGAATTTTCTATTAGATGTGTAAATTAGTAATCTAATTAAAAAGTAGCCTACTTTTTTAAAAGGGGAAAAATGCATATGCAAATTATTTGGCATTTTAAGTTTATGAATAACACAATCTCATGTATTGTGTTATCATGTAACCCTCAATTAAAGGGTTAATTAAAGGGAAAATGATCCCATGATTTACTCAACCTCAAGTCATCCTAGGTGTATATGACATTCTTCTTACAGACGAATACAATCAGAGTTATATTATTGCCCCTGTTATGGATGTTTAAAAATTACCTTTCATGTAGTGTGTAACATAGCTCTAAGTGAATGAAAACATCCTGCAAAGTTTTGAAATCTGAAAGTGCACCGTATACAAAGTTATTGTCTCGTCGACTCTGAGTCAATTTAACAAATCGTTTTGAACAAATCCCAAGCTGTTTCGTTGTGATGTCAAGGTGAAACATTAGCATTCCGTCCACTTATTGCGTGCGCAGACACCAGGGAAAACTTAAACCACCTCAAACACTGCAGCTGATTCCTGTGGATACTGGACAGCATCATGTCGAGAAGATCCTGCGCTCTACAATGTGTTTATTGTGTTTCATATTGTGTATGTATCTGGCTTACTCACGTTATTACTGTCTTACTGAAATACTACTGTAAATCAGCTGTGGGCTGCAGTAAAAAAACTAACCTAAAGCTGTGTCTATTAATGCAGGTTGCCTGTCATTCTTACTACTTTGAGTAAAGATAATGTAGGGGGCAAGATTTGTTTTGCAAACTTTAATGTTACGTCAGTCATTCACGTTAGTGCTCGGCTAACGTATGTGCTGTTATTGATACAGTTCCCTCATGTGCACCGCAATAAATTAGAAACACACACGCACAAACACAAACGGGTTTGTTGATGGATGCACATTTGTTAATGCTGATGGTGAGGAATTACAGTCGAAACATCTCATAATGTACCTCAAACTGAGTAGCATAACTGAGAAACGTCCCGCTCAAGGTTCGGGTTGGATAAGTTCTTCCAATGTTTCATCATCGATTCGGACTCGTGCTGGGACTGGTGTAAAACCTACATCATCAATGTAGTGTGTACAATCGCTGAGCTTTAGGAAGCCTCCAGACGGAGCTGAAGATCAGTTATGGTAATGGCTGTTTGTTTCTGAAATATGCGCTGTAGGCGGTACACCAATCACAACAGACTGGGGCATCTGACCAATCAGAGCAGAGTAGGCTCGTGGAAAGGAGGGATTTAGAGAGATTCATCCATTGAGCCCTTTGAGAATCATTGAACATATGTGGTGATGTACAATGTATATTATAAGAAAATCAAACCGCTTTTTGTTTTTTTACCTTTGATGCATGTAAAACAGTTGTTGGAGACCTAAAATAGCATTATAGGGGCAATTAAAAAAATATCTCTTAAGCTTTTATGTGGAAGCGAATGGCTGTTTCTGTTTTGAAGTCCATAAAAGTGCATCTATCCATCATAAAAGTAATCCATACGGTTCCACAGGGTTAATAAAGACCTTATGAAGCAATGCCATGAGTTTGTGTAAGAAAAATATCCATATTTAAAACTTCACAAACTGTAATCCCTAACTTTAACAGTCATTCGCACGTTCATGAGGGACTGGCGTTCCAGCGTATGATGTAGGATGCAGGCGTAGCATAAGTTCCGGTGTCGAACGCGGAAGCGCAGAGGATAGAGCAAAACAAAACTTGGTTCTGGCGAGGACTATTCTCACCGGAGTGTACTCAGTCATACGCTGCAATGCCAGACTCTCTTGAACGCATGTATGACAAAAACGAAAAGCCTGTAAAAAATAGTGCTGTATAAACATATGAAGGAATTTCTATAGGTGTTTTACATGTATTTTGAATTATGCAGTGCATTGGGTTGTGTTTTAATGGTTAACAGAAATGTCTGTTAGATTACTGTGTCTTAACAGAACATTTTTTAATTTTTTTTTTTATTTACAGTCCATACTCCCCTTCAGTGTGGCAGGGCAGGACAAGTGCATTAACATGGATGAAGTTACCATCTATTCAGCACAGACTGGATCATTCCCCCATCTCTCATGCCATTATTAACTGCAAAACTTACACAATATATACATTAGCTTTAGCCTATGAGGACTCCACTTTAAAGCCCCCCAGTTGTTTGTCAATGCTACAACAACTTCCACATGCAGAGAGACAGAAACTGGAGCATAGATGGTTGCTGAACACCTGCTGGGACTCTAGAGATCAACAGTTTCCACACGTCACAATCACGCAAATACAAGCAGCCATCTTAAATGAAACAGATCTATAATTCCTTGTATCTAAGTTAAAAACCATGACAAACAGAAACTGATGTTTTACTTCTATGCTATAAATCAGTTCTGATGCGTTACTTTAAAGAGTGCTAAAATCAGCACAAAAGGTGAATGTCTTCACAGCTTGTAAGCAATTATCACACATAGAAGACCACCTACAGTTTAGCATGGCTTTTAGTTCACAGTGTGAATCAAAATGGACCGTTAAGAGCAGCTGGCTGGATGAGTGAGTCACTTTCTGTTTGGGTATTTCTGGTGTGTGTTGTGTGTGTGTGTGTGTGTGTGTGTGTGTGTGTGTGTGTGTGTGTGTGTGTGTGTGTGTGTGTGTGTGTTGTGTGTGTGTGTGTGTTAATAATAGTCCTGAGGGGACATTTTTTTTAAAATGCCCCAAGAAGGTTTATATATATATATATATATATATATAAAGAATCAACTCTGAACCACCTATACGAGTCATTTGTAATTGTATTATGATTGCTCAAATCTCAGCGTTCAACACAGGATTCGCAAAATGCTTTCACTTGAAAGATGGGTGCCCAGTTTATTAGGACCAGCTTACGAATGCACTGTTATTGATTCAGTCCCCGCATGTATACTGCAATAAATTAGAAATATACACATCAGTTTGTTGATGGCCATACACGTATGCTGATGTAGAGGAATTATATCTCATAATGTACCTCAAAATGAGTAGTGTATCACTGAGAAACGTCCTGCTCAAGTTGTCCTTGCGATGGCGGTTCAGGTTGAATAACTAGTTCTTTCAATATTTCATCATCAGACATGTGCTTGGATTGATATGGTAAAATCGATGTCATCATTACTGTCTTTACAGTGTGTACAATCACTGAGCTTTAGAAAGCCTCCAGAGATGAAGTTCAGTTATGGTAATGGATGTTTAGCTTCTGAAACTCGCGGTAAGCGGTACACCATTCAAAACAGACTGGGCCATCTGGCCAATCGAAGCAGAGTAGGCTTGCAGAAAGGAGAGATTTAGAGAGAAGGAGTCACCAGACGAGTCGTTTGAGAATCATTGAAAAATGTGGTGATAAGAAATGTAAAGTGTTTAAAGTGTTAAAGTGTTTGTTTGTTTTTTTAGCTTTGTTGCATGTAAACCTGTTAGGAGACCTCCAAAATAAAATTAGGAGCCTTTAAAATGGCATAATAGGAGACTTTAAATATTACCACATATTTGACAATTTGCTGTTTTTATAGTACTCACCTTGTAGTAAATCCTCAATGCTTAGGAAAGCTGCAATAAAATTCTTAGTATAGAGAAAGACAGAAATGAAAGCATTTCCATAAAAGCATTTCCAATGATCTAGAAGGAAATATTAGCTGACCATAATTCTTTTTCAACCATCAGTTGATTTGTGAACCATAAACATGAAAGTCCAGTATTTTTTAAACTTTAATACTACCTGGCTGAGATACACCCTAGACTTTGGTTAAAACCCTCAGAAATTAAGCTTTCTGGAAAGAAAAAATAAATCATGCGCCAATCAAGGAACCAAATGAAGGCCAAATTTGTAATTGAATATCCCATGAAATCCATTGACCAAGATTGCTAGAAAACGACTCAAAATCCACAGGAAGTAAGAATGAGGGAACTATTTAGAAACAGAAGGATGGGGTTGGTCAGGCAAGAAGTGGAGAAGAAACCATCTAGCAAAGAGAGAGTTTAAAAAAAATGTTTTTTAAGCAGTAGGCTTATGATTTTTCTCTGGAACACAGATTAACAGAAAAAAAGTCCCAAAGACTTGCACTAAAAGCAGTCAAACCACATCTGGAGATCCGAATATCATAAAGGCTTTGAGGGTTTTGACTTGGGCCAGTAAGCAATCTCCTAGCAAAAACATAGCAACCACCAAGATCACCCAATAACTGCGATGCGCTAAAAGCACTATATAGCTACCATTCAGATCATCCTCCCATTTTTCTGAACAAGTAAAAAAATATATAAACATATTTTAAATTTAACAATCACACATTATTTTAAGACCATTTTAAGATATCAGCAAATGTATAAAACCAAACCTGCTGCAATTTTTAGTTTTTGTTTGATAAATATTGGAAAATTGTGTTAAATATGAACCTTTTTTTCATCTCTCAATAATCATTGTATTGCACTGCATTTTATATCCCTGCACACCATCACATCCATCATTTTGAGTCAGACATTTTAACCCTTTCAAATGTACAATCACACCGGTGTGATCAGTCTTGCCTGGTCCTGAAGCGTTTGATCACACCGGTGATTAAAACGGTCAGTGTATCACGTGATCAACTGCTTAGTTCAAATGTGCTTTCGCGTGAGAAAATAGCCAGAGACAGAACGCTTAGCACTTGGGTTTCACTTTATTTTGATAGTCCCTTGAACATATTCTGTTGACTATAAGTAGCGTTGCACCTACATGTCCACTAAATATCATTAGAGTGTTAGTAGACAGGTAGGGTTAGGGTTAGAATTAGTTGACATATAGTTGCAAAGTTACTAATAGTCAGTAGTTGTCTGTTGAAAAACCATTAGAATTAAATGTTAGGAGATATTAAGCAGACAGTCTACTAACACTCTAATGAGAGTTAGTTGACATGTAGGTGCAATGTTACTTATAACAGAATGTTCAAAAGGGACCATCAAAATAAAGTGTTACCAGCACTTGTCATATACAACAACAATTCAGTGTTTTCAACCACAAAATGTTTATTTTAGGTTTCATACATTTAAATACACATAATTACCAGCAAAACAATGCATTTAGACTTTCTAAAACACACACTGATGTCTATGGAAGCGGCAATAATACTCCTTTCCATTATAATTAGACAACAAGTTTCATTCATATCAGATACACATTGTTTACTCTATTCTTCTCCCAGTAAACCGGCCACTTACTTTCATGTATTTTGTGAGAAATGGATGAATTCACGTGTCGCAAATCCAATAGATCCGATTCTTTGAACTCCCATCGCGTATATAGCTCAACTAACACGATCGTTATAAAGGTGTTTAAACAACAAAACACATCCACTTGCCCATATTTGACAATCGGAATATCAGAAATTTCATGCTATGGTTAGCAAAATTGTGAATATTTTTAATAAAAAAGGAAAAATTAAATAAAGCAGATAATCAGTCATACAGCACTATTGTGACTGCGGTTTTATGTGACAAGCAATGACGCGTCACCATAGAAACAATAAAGCGCTCTAAATAACGGTCACCTTGAAAAACTCACGCTGGGAGGGTCAGCCAGAATATTTTTTAAACTTATATGTGAAAGGGTTAAGCGTCACTCTTTTGGAACTCGCTAAAGTATTTGCAACAGCAGAGCACTAATACTGTTACAGTTAGTTCTGTCAGTTCATTGTGTTTTAGTTTGGTTTTCCCTGTGCTCGTTTGCCTGAGTTCTAGTTCCTTGCTTGTTTCCGTGGTTGTTCATTAGTTCTACACCTGTTCTGTTTTCCATTGATTTCTCCCTTGTGTATTTAAGCCTTTAGTTCAGTCTGTTCCATGTTCGGAATTTTTAATGTGTATGTGTTGTTTCTACATCTTCTAGTGTTTTCTCTTTGTTTAATAAATAAGTATTTTTGATTCATCTTTGTTTGTGCATGTACGTTACAAATACAGCATTACAAACTTATTACAAGTATTTAGTAAAAATCTTGAGCAAATGCACATGCTGTGTGCTATCTATACTACATACTGTCTTCTATATCTATATCAGTCTCTCAGTCTTTTTCATGCCTGAGCAAGATGAGCAAGATGAGCAAAACAAGTGAGATCCTTTTAAAGTGGTTTTCTGGCAGACCTCAAAGCTCTCCACAATGCACTTAGGAGTCAAATATTTGGATTAAGAACGCCCATCACTCTCGATCAGTATAATATATCCAGTGTGGCGTTTATACTCTTAAGAGCTGTCTGCCTTTATTTGTGGAGATGCTAGAGCTGTGGCCGACTTCTGTAGCTCCAATGGTACTGCTCAGGTTGACTGTGCACAAATAAACAGCGATGTGTTGATTTAGGAAAGAGAGAGAGGAAATAAAAGACTGAAAGTGGGAGGCCGGTTCCGGAGAGGCAGTAAACATACAGAGGGTAGGCTCCAGGGCAGACTCATGCTCCTCAGCACAGCAATCCAAATCTAAGAGCAGTAACCTCTCAGCCCTGCTGTCTGGAGCCTGGAGCTCATTCGCATGGCATTTAGAAGAGTCCTTACAGTGCCATCAGTCCTGCCACTAATTACCCAAGTATAAGCATTTGAAAAGGGAGGTATGAGAATAATTATTAGTGGTGTTTGCTAAGATGAGCATCTTCATTACTAATGCTCATACTTAGGGTTGGGGAACTGAGCAACCTTCTGACCTTAAGTATTAAAGGTTGTTGCTCTTTCACACATACAGACTTTACCAGTAAGTGATCATGTGTGAACAGGACCTTTTCAAGAATACCGGTAAATTGGTTCTGTTAATTTACCAGTAAGGGAAGTTGTAATATTACCAGTTGTTTTACTGCTTTATCTGTTCTCTCTTAGGTTTCAGCTATCCTAATTCTAATTTCATGTTAAAATTCTGTTTTATTGGTCAGTGACACACCTAGTCAATTTACATACAGAAGGTTCATTTAAATCTTGAAATATTGTTAAAGAATTTACAACGTTATTGAAAATTGTTAATGTTTTGGATTTATTATTTGAATTTAATTTAATTTATTTTAACTTTTTTTTCCAAGTCTTAATTCATCCGTGAGATTTTGATATTGTTAATCTTTGAATAAAAGCTTAAAAAGTAGAAGTACACAGAAAAACTACTCAATTACAGTAACAAGATTAAATGTAATTTGTTACTTTCCACCTCTGGTAAACGGGGATAATGAAAGCAATATAGAACAGTTTAATGCACAACTTCCAAGCAACCAATGCCAAAAAACAAAAACAAAAATTCAAACAGACCATGGAATATTTTGAATATATCTATGGTCTGTTAGAATTTTTGGTTTTGGTTTACAGAGGGTAGGCTATATATATATATATATATATATATATATATATATATATATATATATATATATATATATATATATATATATATATATATATATATATATATATATATATATATATATATATATATATATATATATATATATATATATATATATATATATATATATATATATATATATATATATATATATATATATATATATATATATATATATATATATATATATATATATATATATATATATTCACCAACCAATTTATTAGGTACACCTTGAAAGTACCTTGTTGGATCCCTTTTTGCCTTCAGAAAAGCCTTAATTCTTTGTGGAATAGATTCGACAAGTTGCCAGAAACATTCCTCAGAGATTTTGGTCCATATTTATATGATAGCATCATGCAGTTGCTGCAGATTTGTCGACTGCACACCCATGATGTGGATCTTCCGTTCCACCATATCCCAATAGTGCTCTGCTGGACTGAGATCTGGTGAATGTGGAGGCTATTTGAGTATAGTGAACTCATGAGTGTTGCGACATGCCACTTTTGGAAGTAGCCATCAGACTATAGATACTCTGTGGTCATATATATATATATATATATATATATATATATATATATATATATATATATATATATATATATATATATATATATATATATATATATATATATATATATATATATATATATATATATATATATATATATATATATATATATATAAAAAGAAAGAAAGAAAGAATACCACAGGAGCAATTTTCGGTCTGAATATCAGCATGGCTGTGATTCAGATGTTGCTAATGAGCACACAATTAAACTGCTGTACAAACTTGAATTAAAAATGCAAGTTTGTTCAGCAAATGCCTGATGCCTACAGCCAAGCACTCTTGTTGAACTGATATTGTTGAATTGTGTTGCTTTACTTTTAATAACTGAATGTCATTCAGATTGCCAGTTCACTTTTTCACCTGACATTTTATCAGTGGTACTGTGGGGTCCGGCGGGGATTGCTGGCTCCTTCTCCTCCAGCATGAGGTCATGACCCTGGGCTACAAAGGTGAGAGTGAGGCCTAGGGGCTGCTCGTGGAGGTAGTGTTGGATTACCTCATTTGTTCCTTTCCTGCCATGATTAAGCCAATTACATTACATGGCAGTCAACAACAGACACAAAGAATGCTCTAAAATCAACATCAGGAGGCACTACCCATACAGCAGCTTGTTGCCGTGTACTTCAACTGTGTAGATGTGGATAGATTCCCAGGCTCACTGAGTTCCACAATGAGGCATTGTACAGGAAACCCTTCACTTTTATCAGATTTACCTCACTGCCACTGACTTAGCTTGTGTTTACATATATATTTCACATATTAA
Organism: Gobiocypris rarus; assembly: GCA_023029165.1. Taxonomy (NCBI): domain Eukaryota; kingdom Metazoa; phylum Chordata; class Actinopteri; order Cypriniformes; family Gobionidae; genus Gobiocypris; species Gobiocypris rarus. The sequence goes on along the minus strand of CM040916.1, from coordinate 12,966,417 downwards.
ACACAATCACACAATACACCAGTTTAACTGTGCCTGGCATGAACAAACATACAGTCATTTCAAACTGAGCACAATTTAATGGGGTGTCTTTCAAATTTGATTTGCCTACATTTCAGGGTGGAAACTCCAATTCCCCGTATAACTAAATTCAAGCCAATATGTGTCATGAAATGAAGCCAGATATTTTTGTTAAACTGACACTGAATACAAAAAAGTGAAGTTCAGAGGGTAGCTCTTTCTAACCACTGGGGTGAAGTATGAAAAACTTAGTAACATGAGCACGGAAAGGCAGTGTGTTTTAGAGAGCTCTAATATATCACTACTAGCACATAGACACAGGATTTGTAGGCGCCAAGCCATAAGGGGTATACTGGCATGCTTACAATAGTCTTGAATCAGCTTTTGCATTGCACTTCTGACTTCTCATGATACATCTATGCCAAAAATCTAGCTTTATGTAACAGGAACTCTGCTTTAATGTATTCCATCAAACATATGGTGGAACTATTCTACCTAAAGAGGGGATTCCTTTCTTCTTTGAAAGCTATTACCTTCAAAGCTATTACCTTTTATGCTTAATGAAATTATCTTTTGATTATATATACACACACACACACACACACACACACACCTAAAGGATTATTAGGAACACCTGTTCAATTGAATCAACCAATCCCATGGCAGTTGCTTCAATGCATTTAGGGGTGTGGTCCTGGTCAAGACAATCTCCTGAACTCCAAACTGAATGTCAGAATGGGAAAGAAAGGTGATTTAAGCAATTTTGAGCGTATCATGGTTGTTGGTGCCAGACGGGCCGGTCTGAGTATTTCACAATCTGCTCAGTTACAGGGATTTTCAGATAGTCAGAATTTGGCGTAAACAGAATGAGAACATGGATCCATCATGCCTTGTTACCACTGTGCAGGCTAGTGGTGGTGGTGTAATGGTGTGGGGGATGTTTTCTTGGCACACTTTAGGCCCCTTAGTGCCAATTGGGCATTGTTTAAATGCCACGGCCTACCTGAGCATTGTTTCTGACCATGTCCATCCCTTTATGACCACCATGTACCCATCCTGTGATGGCTACTTCCAGCAGGATAAAGCACCATGTCACAAAGCTCGAATAATTTCAAACTGGTTTCTTGAACATGACAATGAGTTCACTGTACTAAAATGGCCCCCACAGTCACCAGATCTCAACCCAATAGAGCATCTTTGGGATGTGGTGTAACGGGAACTTCAGGCCCTGGATGTGCATCCCACAAATCTCCATCAACTGCAAGATGCTATCCTATCAATATGGGCCAACATTTCTAAAGAATCCTTTCAGCACATTATTACACTTTATTTTAAGTCAAGTCAAGTCAAGTCAACTTTATTTATATAGCGCTTTGAACAATGCAGATTGTTTCAAAGCAGCTTCATAGTGTTAAACAGGAAAATAATGCAACATAATATATTTTGATTATCATACCGTGACAATGTGGGCTTAGATCTGTAATTAGATCAGTAATTTAATTTATATGGTTAATTTAGTTTAATAATTAGATTTATTTGGAAATGTATTTGAGCAAGCCAACTAAGCAAGCCAACCCACACTGCAAAAAGATCCGCTGCGGAGGTATCGCGGCTTCCGGAACATACCCGCAAAACGGACACGTATCGTCTTCCACTTGCGCACAGTGACGGATCCATAACCAAGGCGGATACGGGTCCGTTTCGTGGGTATGTTCCGGAAGCCGCGATACCTCCGCAGCGGATCTTTTTGCTGTGTGGGAAGCCAGAGACGACAGTGTCAAGGAAACCATAACCCCATCATTTAACCTAATGAAGAAAAATAAACCTTGGGAGAAACCAGGCTCAGTCGGGGTGCAAGTTCTCCTCTGGCCAATTAACAAACAGCGTATTATTATTATTCTGGCAAATTTACAGGTCAGAGGTGTCATTTTAAGGTGTCATTGTTACAGTGTAATAATACACCCATCAGGCATAACATTATGACGACATTCATGATATTGTGTTGGTCCCCCTTTTACTGCCAAAACAGCCCTGACCCGTCTAGGCATGGACTCCACTAGACCCCTGAAGGGTGTGCTGTGGTATCTGGCACCAAGATGTTAGCAGATCCCAAAGTCATATAAGTTGCAAGGTGGGGCCTTCATGGATCGGACTTGTTTGTTCAGAACATCTCACAAACTCTCGATTGGATTGAGATCTGGGGAAATTGGAGGCCACGTCAACACCTCAAAGTCGGTGTTGTGCTCCTCAAACCATTCCTGAAACATTTTTGCTTTTTGGCAGGGCGCATTATCCTGCCGAAAGAGCAACAAACGCAACAAACTGTGATTCACTCAGTATTATGACACCTTTCCATCAGAACCAGCACTAACTTCTTGAGCAATTTGAGCTACAGTAGCTTGTCTGTTTGATCAGACCACACGGGCCAGCCTTCGTTCCCCACGTGCATCAATGAGCCTTGGCCACCCATGACCCTGTCACCGGTTCACCACTGTTCCTTCATTGGACCACTTTTGATAGATACTGACCACTGCAGACCGGGAACACCCCACAAGAGCTGCAGTTTTGGAGATGCTCTGACCCAGTCGTCTAGCCATCACAATTTGGCCACATAAAATCACAGAGCGGGGTCAGATTAGCTCAAGAACAGTGCATAGAGAGCTTGATGGAATGGGTTTCCATGGCCAAGCTGCATCCAAGCCTTACATCACCAAGTGCAATGCAAAGTGTCGGATGCAGTGGTGTAAAGCACGTCACAACTGGACTCTAGAGAAGTGGAGGCGTGTTTTCTGGAGTGACAAATCATGCTTCTCTGTCTGGCATTCCGATTGGCGAGTCTGGTTTGGTGGTTGCCAGGAGAACGGTACTTGCCTGACTGCATTGTGTCAAGTGTAAAGTTTGGTGGAGGGGGATTAGGGGGTTGTTTTTCAGGGGTTGGTCTTGGCCCCTTAGTTCCAGTGAAAGGAATTCTTAATTCTTCACCATGCCAAGACATTTTGGACAATTGCATGCTCCCAACGTTGTGGGAACAGTTTGGGGATGGCCCCTTCCTGTTCCAACATGACTGCACACCAGAGCACAAAGCAAGGTCCATAAAGACATGGATGAGCAAGTTTGGTGTGGAGGAACTTGACTGGCCTGTACAGAGTCCTGACCTCAACCCGACAGAACACCTTTGGGATGAATTAGAGTGGAGACTGCGAGCCAGGCCTTCTCGTCCAACATCAGTGCCTGACCTCACAAATGCACTTCTAGAAGAATGGTCAAAAATGGTCAGAACCACAATCCTAAACCTTGTGCAAAGCCTTCCCAGAAGATATGAAGCTGTTACAGCTGCAAAGGGTGGGCCAACTCCATATTAAACCCTACATATTAACAATGGTATGTCATTAAATTGTATGTGCATGTAAAGGGATGCGTCCCAAACCTTTTGCCAATATAGTGTATGCAACAAGGGCACTGTAAAAAAAAGTGTTACGTTTTGATTTTTTTAATGTGTCTGTGCTCCATAAGTTCCGTGAACATATGTGCTCTTTAATGAATGCGGTGGTCTCTGTGTGGCTAGCAGGGTTTCTCCACACCTCCTTGTCAATCGCGCTAAATAAACTGGAGGAAAAGCGAAGAAGTTTGACAAACTTAGAGTCAATACTCTAACCTTGTTCTTCCCTGCCAGTGTTTATATCCCCTGTGGTTGATTGTTTCACTCAAATATATTTTTTATAACATTTTTCTATTAAAATCGTATTGTACCTTATCAATAACTTCTCTTTAATTCCCTTCCATTATTATTTAAAAATGTGAAAAATGATTTTAAATTCCAGATTATACATTAACTAAAGCAAAACCAATGTGATGCAATACTATATATATATATATATATATGTGTGTGTGTGTGTGTGTGTGTATGTATATTAATGAGAATTTTTTTTAAATATGTCAAAGCCTATATGAAATTTGTAAGAGTATATAATCTGAGAATTACCAATAATAAGTCTCACAAGACTGGTCTGTTGTCTCTTATATAATCGGAACAGTCAGAATCTCTCAGTTATCCTGACTGCCTAATAGGAAACGGAAGTTGGAGTAGTGTTGTTAGCATTAATGCTAAACATCTCCACCTGGTCAGCCGGAGGGCCAGTGCCTATCCCCACCCACCTGCAGCATCTATGGACTATGCTGAAATAGCTGTATTGTTTTTGGAAAGGGAGGCTGGAGTGTTTAGTAGCAGAGGAGGGGTGGGGTAAATGGTCCTCTAACAGCTGCTGACCCCAAAACACTTCCTTACCCACTAAACACACACGCACGTATACACAGGGGTCTGGTTTCCATTTCAGCTTTCTGGTGGAAAGGGTGGAAAGAAGTTGACCCTGCCCTGTGTTACGCCATTCTAACTGACAGCTCTACGTGTTAAAGCTGTGATATGGCACACGCACAGCCTCCCAATTTAGCCCAAATGGGTCTTGACTGCTACCAGACCTTCCCGGTATCTCTGAGCAAACCCTCCTGCACCCTGCCGCCACTCTGAATGTCATCAATCTCCATAAGGCCTTTCTTGGCAAAGCTTTGCTCATTATTATTGTTGTGTTATGTTTCAGAAAGCTAAGAAAGTAAGCAAGGCTGCCGATGAGTTAAATGTTACAGTCCGTATGCTCTATATAATGGACCTAGTATTATTTTGAAGTGTTTTTTTAAGTCTTATGAATAAATTATAGGATTACTACGTGGTCAAAAGGTATGTGGGCACCTAAACAATACACCCATGTGCTCGTCCTATAAATGTTGGAACATGGATGTAGTGGTTTGATATGTTGATGTTCACTCAAAAATTAAACTCATTTAATCACCCACATGCCATTCCAAATATTCTGTGGAAAGCAAAAGATATTTTAAAAAATGTCCATAAAATGAAAGTCAGTGGGGTTGCTTGGGAATATTTGTTTGGGAATATTTTTAGATTAAAAGTTTAATGCAAATGTTGTTGCATTCACAATCACCATATTTGATTGTGATTTTATTGACAGCACTAGTTTTTAACTCTTTCCCGTCATTGATGGAATTTCCTGTCTTTCCATGTTTTCACTGTTATACGGTGGGGAGCACTATTACAGATCTTCTGAAAGAGTACAGAATCTCCGGATCAAAACACAGGAGAAAAAGAAGCAGAAACAGATATGCATATGCATATGTAAAATTACGTGATCATCAACATTAAACAGCATAACTGTTACCGAATGAAATATTGACCCAAGACTTGACTATGCAAGCTTTGGGGGTGTTGATGGAATCCAATCCAGATGTGTCTTTGACAAAAGCTAAATTTTCTCAGATTAAAAAAAAAAAAAAGAAATTTAGCCACACACAAGTGATTATATAAAAAGGATGCATGAAGCTAAAATTAGTTTTGATGTATTTTTTTTTTTTTTTTTTAAGTAGACTGTATTTTTTTCTGTTCAATTATTCATACATCAAAATATACTGTGGGCCAATTACTAATATCCAATCATAGTTCATAGTTGCCTGGCTATTTTAAAGGTGCCCTAGATTGAAAAATGTAATTAACCTTGGCATAGTTGAATAACAAGAGTTCAGCACATGGAAATCACATACCGTGAGTCTTAAACACCAGTGCTTCCTCCTTCATATGTAAATCTTGTGCGTGAAAAACACCAAGAAAAACAGGCAAATCTCAACATAACACCGACTGTGACATAACAGTCGGGATCATTAATATGTATGCCCCCAGCATTTGCATATGCCAACCCATGTTCTAGGCCAGGCGGAACTGCGCAGCCGAATCATCGGAAGTTCTGCAGGTATTGTGAAGAAATAAGTGTCAAGCGAGGATAGCGAACATGACAGATCGTGGCAATAAATGTTGTGCAGGAGATGTGAGGACTTTTCATACCCTTCCCACAGAACAAAACTGTCAACAGGCATGGTTAATGTTTATCTATGCTGCAACAATTTGTTTGTTTTATTTCACCACGGACACTTTTTCTAACCTGGGACAATATCAAGTAGGCTTTGCTTAGCGCCTGATACTGAAGAAGGGGGCAATTCCAACTATATTCCCGCAAGCAAGTAGTGAGTGGTGATTTTATCAACCTCTTGACTGAAAGTTTCTTAGAGACAACTTTAACGATAATTTACTCCATGTTGTCTAGATCTAACGCAAGATGATAGTACAGTAACTCGGTAGAAATCGCATTTGGTTGGTTAAATCGCCTCCGGTAGAATCACGTTCGCGGGGGCACTGCGGTCCGATCGAAAAGGGCACTTTCACTTTCAAAGGGGTATGAGGCTCAATGTTGAGTGCTGACGTTATGAGTTATGTGTAAAGTTGATGCTATATGCTAGTTAAGGTTTAGGCTGAAGTTCTAGTATTGCCGTAACACTAACAGGTACAATTAGCACGTTCTTACTGAAAATAAAGACTAAATTTACCACTCAGAAGCGTCCATTTCCAATCTCAAAACAAAAAAAAAGCCTGCATCTTCCTCAGAAATAGGCTCAAACATATAAGGTTGGCTGCCTAATCTCAAGCATTGTAATGCCTGACAGTAGAGATGTGTTTGTCACTGTGAGCAATGAAATAGGCCACACAATGAAACAGACAATCAGAGCAGAACTCCACAAATCATATTCATGACCCTTCCAAATGAGGCAAAAACAGACCATTTCTTTTTAGGGACAATTTCTAGGGTGGTAAATGGACCTGTAAAACCTTATCTGGACAATTTCTGCCCTTAAATAAGCCACATACCCTGTAGATATCAGAGAATAATTTAAAATATTGTTTAAACTCACTCTTGGGCACCTTTAAATGAATAAATAAGGCAAGAGATTTTTGATATTGTGATATCTGTCAGGAGCTATTAAGCAATGAAGCACACGAGACCATCCATCTTGTTTACTCATTCACACACCACACCAGAACTCAACAGTTCAACAGAATTCCTGTTTTTAAATATTAGTCCACAACACAATTCTACTTATATATTCAACATATATGTATCTCAATTTCCAGTTTCAATAGAAAATTTCATCATTACAGAAAAGAAAAATGTGTTCATGAAGTCATTTTAGGAGGTCTTTAAAGGACTTACAATGTAGTCTTGGCTATGGATCAGTTTTCTACATGCTAAAACTGTATGTAATGCAATGATGGCATTAATGATTTCAATAGAAAATTGTGAGACAAGCACACAACACAATAGATGACATGCCCGACTGACAAATTATTTATGGACACAAAACTACTTTGACTAACACCAGCCGTGACCCCTGAGCCATTCGCCACAAAACACTGACTGTCAATACCCCAAACGGATGAAAAATAAATCTAGTGTTCACCACATTCTTGTGTGGGGGGTTGGAAATACAGTGAAATGCCTAGGTTTGAGTTCCTGAAATATTTATTATAAGCATATCTATTATTCAGAAGGTTAGGTGAGAGAGTTCAGTGGCCAGACAAACAGGCATGTACCAATGATAATTCCTGAAATCACTGTGGAGAGAGGGACCACAATGGCAAACTTTCTTCCCACTAACATCTGTCAAATAGGCCACAAGCAATCACAACACACAAGGCTTGTCCCACCTTGTCCCTCTCAGCCAGATAGCAATAGATAGACAGTGCATTTTCCCGACAACTCACATGCTATATAAATAATATACAAAGACACTTACAGCTACTGTAGTGTTTCATGCCCAAAAAATGCAGCTTAAAGGTAATTAATTCTATCATTAATTTTTCACCCTCATGTAGTTCCAGACCCTTAAGACTTTCATTTATCTTTGAAACACAAATGAAGATCGTGTTGATGAAATCTGAGAGCTTTCTGTCCCTCCATTGACACCTGTGCAACTACCACTTTCAAGCTGCAGAAAGGTAGTAAAGACATCATTAAGGTAATCCGTGGGACTCCAGTGGATTAACCTTAATTTAGTGTGCTTTGTTTGCATTACAAAAACATAATTGACCATTGTATTTACAAAATAAACAGACGATACGAGAACAGACAATAAGAGAATAAACGATGCAAGAGCAGACGTTGCGTGAATGTGTGTTGGAGATTAATTTTGTGTAAATAAAGTGGTCATTTATGGTGTTTTTTTGTCTGTTTTGTTTTTTTCTCAAACAAAGCACTCACGTCGCTGAGGTTAAACGGATAATTTAAGTTTTAAATATAAGAATGACATATACACCTAGGATGACTTGGGGGTGAGGGTGAGTAAATCATGGGCTAATTTTCATTTTTGGATGAACTATCCCTTTAAACCACTGGAGTCACATGGATTACTTTAATGATATCTTTACTCCCTTTTGGGGGCTTGAAAGTGGTAGTTGCAAAGTTGTCAATGGAGCGACAGTAAGCTCCTCATTTGTGTTCCAAAGATGAATGAATGTCTTACGGGTTTGGAATGACATGAGGGTGAGTAATTAATGACAGAATTGTATATTTTTGGGTGAACTAACCCTTTAATGCAGTAACATGCTCAAGCTAAACCCTAGAAATTAAAATTGCAAATAGAGCTGCATTTGCTATTGTTTTTAGTGTGCCAGGGAATTCAAAAATACACACGCATGGATTTGCTTATGACAGAATGCCTCAGGAGTTGATTACATATTTCAGTTCCTAAAATAGTTTTGTCTATTCCTAACACGCTCATTAAAGCTGCGGCTCTGTGATCGTATGTGTACGTGTGAGTGTTTTCAATTCCCAGAATGCCCGGAGCTTCTGAAGTCAGATCACCTCTAGATAAAACTTCACTGGTTTTCTGCAAAACATTGGCTCATTGGCTTGGCATGAATGCATGTGTTTGTGAACTGTAAATTGCACTCATTTTCTTTTATGTACAAATGTTCATATACAAAGTGCATGTGAGTGTGTGTAATTATAAATCAAATGTATTTTGTGCGGTACAGTATCTGTATGCTATGATGTGGAAGTTATGGATGCCCCTGTATGTTGATTAGCCTATTTTGAGGTAAAATACAATGAAAACAGTTATGACACTTATTAATTTAGCTTCTGTGTATAGCTCAGCTTTACACAATGAAAAAAAAAAAAACTATTCCAAGGTGCTACATAAGTTATCAGTCTTTGAGTTCAAAAGAATTTAGTTAACTCTTACATTGATTTCAAAGAAGTTATTATCAAATCATCTTATAAATGTAATTTAATAAAATATAAAAAATAAAATGCTTCATGAATATAAAAAAAAATCTTGTAATACAGTGGTTTTGCTATTGTTTATGTATTTTTTTAATTTCAAAGAATTGCATTTTTTTAGGGAATAAAAGTGTAAATGTAGTAATAACAAGGTAATAACATAGTAATAATCAAAACATCTTAAGGCTAAAAGTAAAGCTTGCCGATTTAGGAGAAACTCATAAAAAATATTGGGCGTGTCAGTCCGAATTTTAGGACTCCTATATTTTTGCTCTAAGAGTATTTCACAAAGCATTTTAGTGCTGTGACTAGCTCCTTAATCCATGAAATGCTAGAAGTAGTCAAGAGGACTCCTATGTCACTAAGACCAAATCACTAAACAATCCTAATGGATGATGCGGACCTTTCTCCCCTTTTTCTCTTCCACTACGCTTCCTGTATACTCACTGTCCTATCATAATAAAAAGGCAAAAATTACAAAATTAATAAATATTATTTATTTTAAAAAATTATAATAATGTCTGATTACCTGTGGCAGTTGTTTCTTGAGCTCAAACTTACAAATGATCAGATAGAGTAAAAGAGTAAAATAAGTCTATTTGCCATGTCGTCTGAGAGGAGCGAGGTCTGGGTTAGATGGGTTTATTTTAGAGTAAGACAATCAGCAAAACATAACAGAATATAATAAATGCATTTCTAATACTTATTGTCATTTGTCCCTTCCTGGGTTATGGTGTTAAAAAATATTGCACTAACTGCTCAAACCAAAGTAGTAAAATTGTTTAAATTGAACCCATGTTCACTTGTGACACTGTAGTGAATGTAAACTCTCTTGTGTCAATCTGACTTCTTGTTGTTCATAGGTGTATGTCAGCCAACTGTACCTGCATATATGCTATTTGTATGGGCTTTTATTGTTTCTGTCTCTGACGGTATCATCAGCACTTCATCAGCTGCATGTGTACGCATGTGTTACATTAGACTAGAATATGTTAATTTAACAGCTGCTTTACAGTCAATATAATTAAACGAGACTGAAGAGACTTAACCTCATAAAGCATGAAAATCTGTCCTGTAGTAAATTTAACTGATAATTCAAAGATTCTCCAACTAAATCATTTTAATACCCTTTTGTTACTTTTAAACAAAAAATAGCTTGAGAAGCAAAATTGAATTTGAATTTTTACCCAGGTTAGTGTGTAGGCTATACAATATTGCTTAGATTTAAACTCTAGTAACAAACATTAGAAAACAATTCCATGCAGGCCAATGTTAACTTTTTCTTTCTTTTTCTATAGCATTTGTTATGAAAAATAGCAACACAGTTAGAAACTATAGCTACAACATCCCACAGGTATATTATACATCTTTAGTGAAAAATCTATTCCTTAACTGATTATCTATTATAAATTCTACAGCTAGTCAACATTTACCACAATAAATATAATAGAATGTGATAAATTCTAGTAAATGTGGTCATCATGAGTTTAAAAAGCTTGCAGGATGATATTTTGCCCTCTTTTCATCAGTCATTTTAGTAGCTGTTTTAGATCATGTTCGACTTTCTCCGTAGTGTTTTACTACAATAGAATTCAAATGGGTTGCGCATTTTATCATACTATGCATAGTATGAGTGCCCACAGCCTAAACACAGGCACCACTCTTCTGCATAATGGTAAATTACAGAAACTCCTCTAAATGTCCAACATAACATAGCATTAAACACTAAACACTAACATAAACTAACACCTTTCCCTTTACTGAAAACACATTAAATAACACTTTAATCCCTAAATGTACTTACCTAATGCAGTCCCTTGCAAAGCATGCTGGGAACTAAAGATCCACTACCCAGTGTGTTCGTTTCACTCAGCAATGTTAAGTTGACCAAACAATCACTTATTAAGTAAAAGTGTCAATACTCATTATTAGTAGAAACAACTCAGTAAATTAAAGTTTTTTAAGTAATGTGAACAAGTATGATTTGAGTGCAACTAACAACAGTAAAAGTAAATTTTTTGAGAAACGGCTTGTGCAAATCTTGACACTTTTGGAGTGCGCTGGTGAACGTACCTACAGTGATTCACGGGCTTCAGTCACATTGCATCCCTGTATGTTGCTTTGCATAAAATATAATGATTTCTAGCAAAGTAATGATAAAATAAAAACACAAACCATTTTACCAAAGAAATGCACCAATTTGATTCACCAGTGCACTCTCTCCTGAAGGATGCAAAAAGCCTGCAATAAAAAACTGAACCACTAGGTTGTCTCGTCTGACCCAGGAGCTGGGTCAGACGAGACAACACAAAAAAACTATCCAAACAGTGAAAAAAAATAACCCCCCAAAAATGACCCAACAGGCTCAACCCAGTATAGCTGCAGTCGACTTCGGAATGTTTTCAGTTAGACCGTGTGTGAAATGAATAAGTGACATTAATGCTAACACACCAACAGCATAAACCACATGAGATGTGGTGCCCACCTGCCCAACGCTGACCACAGATCATTTCCTGTTAAAGAGTGGGCAACTGAAAGGACAGCTTGTTTGTGCTGCTGACTGATCAGAAATTATTTCAGAAGTTTGTTTATATATGGTTACAATTTAGAAATATGTAGGAGGAAGTTAAATTGGCAGTGAGCACAGACGACCATGTTTACCGCACATTCCTGTTTATTCCTTCAGTTCTGATAGACGATGCAGAAACAAATGTCTTCACTGGATCAAATATACTGTAATTTCTTTGTGGTTGGAGTTGTTGCCCGTTTTTTGTTTTGAAGTGCATATTTTATGTAAGTTCTGTGGAGTAGGGGTCACAAGGGCCTCTGAAAACGTGATTGGTTAAATGCAACCATTTGCGTTCTCCAAGAAAAATCATCCAAAAAACAGCTATAACTTTTCTTTAAGCCACACTGTTACCTTCTCTCTGACCAATACAATTAAAAAAGCCATTTTGATGCTGTGCATGTAAACGATAGTCTTCACATGTAAATTTAGAAACTTTTTTTTTTTTTTTAGGGGGTATCTATTGCTGTCCTATATACAGTAGAATACTAGTCATAAAAAAGAAAATTGTTGTAAGTTAAATACCAACTGCTATTATAGCATATTCTTTGTCTTGTGATTAGCAGTTTTAACTCACGGGTAGTTGTGTGTTACCCCTATATTATTAAAATAATATTCTATGTTCACACTGTCAATTTTTGGGATTGACAACCGCATTTACTTACAGGTGTGAGTCTCGAAATGTCCCGTTCACACAGCAATTTACAGTAGCATACTGTCTGTATACACGTGCAACGGGAGTCAAGCCTGTATTCTGTTACCAGTCACAATAGCGGCAGTGAACAAGTGCTTTAAAGCCTCTCGCGCATGACACGGCATTTGAGTCGCGCATTGTACACAAAACTGACGGGAGAATAGTGACTGGATCTAGAAATTACAGATGACAAATAGCTCATATCTCCGTTGCTGTAATTTACCGAAACCACACACACAATGGCCAACCATCTTTGATATCAATTTGGTCAATGTCGCTATAACAGAATATTTGAATTATTCCTTCAAAGAACAAAGAGAATTTGAGAAGGGAAGAAAAAAAAATTGTGACTATGACAAGGGTTAAAAGTAGAGATGGACAACAGCATCTTTTAGTGAAACAACAACCTGGCTTAAACGAGCCACGCTTGGGTAAGGGCAAAATCCCAGCTCAATGGGTCAGAGGCAGAATGTCCCTTTGCATCAGAGGATGAAGAATTCTTGGCAAATATTTTTAATATCCTCATGAAAGTAATCTATGGGCGGAGCGCTGTGAATCTGGCCACAGAATGGCTTAGAGGGCGAAATAAGCTCTCAAATGATGTGTCCTACGCACTGTTCGACTCATCCCTGCCCTATTGTCACCCTTCCTTCTCCTGAGTGATTTTCTTGAAGATATACCTGGCCACTAATGCACCTTTCAGTGAGGTGTACAATATTAACACAAAAAACACAAGCTAAAATAATCTCAGTGATGTCATGCAAAATAAATGAATAAGATTAGGTTGAGAAGGAGAACTAAACCTCACCCTCCTTTCAAAAGGCCCCAGTGTCACACTTTAAAGATATGCAAAATTAATCCACAATGCTGTGCTGAGGTTAAGCTATGGTATATAAGGCCATGCCGGGACAGCTTCCGTCTATTGTCCAAATACACTCTATCCGTCTATTTTCCAAATACACTCTAGTCTGGCAGACGCTTCAGTAAGAGGTGACAGCTGGGGATGGAGATGTGTTTATCACTAATTTACTCTGACAGCTTTCAAGAATTCTTGATGAGGATGCAGCCTCATTTGCATAATAACCACCAAAAATTATACCCCCAACATCAGAATGAGACAACATTGTCAACAGATACAATGGCGATAACTGACAACAGTCATGTAAGGTGTAATTGACTACAGGAAATTGAATTATTAGAAAATAATGCACACACAAAGTGGTGATTTTCTAATAATTCAATGATTGAGTCAATTATTTTGCTTATACTATGGCTATCACACCTCAAGACATTGTTCAAATGTTATATTTCAAGACATTCGTTATTTTAGTGTCCTTGTTACATTATGTTACATGTACTTACCTTAGTAATAACAGTAAATGATGCATAATTACATGCAATTAACCCTCAACCAAACCCTAATCTTACCATAACCCTATAAGTACATGGTGTTAATTAATATTACACTATACTTAAATATATAATCACACTATAACAATGACACTGTAAAATAAAGTGTAACCAGGTTTTTGTCCTTAAAATGCTCTTGTGTGTAGGACTGTAATTTCAGTAACACTTAATTTTACAGTGTCCTTTTTACATAAATAACATGTACTTACCATAGCCAGTAAATGATGCATAATAACATGCAACTAACCCTCAACCAAACTCTAATCCTACCCTAAACTTATAGTAAGTACATGTTATTAATTAATATTACACAGTATTTAAATATATAATTACACTATAACAATGACACCTTAAAATAATGTGTAACCTTCATTTCTTACGCATCTCATCCCAAAGCCTCCGTTGCTAATTCCAAAATGGATTTTAGAGCTATAGTACCTAAAGGCTTGAGCCATTGATAGCAGACTAATGCAGTTATTAATGCAGTTATTGGAGAGAAAGAGAAATTACCTGGGTTTATGTGTCTCTTAACAGTGTTCGACAGCAGCATCTCTACTAATAGCGAAACAGCTTCGGGAACAGCGCTCGGATTATCTTGCAAGTGAGAAATGTTATGTAGCTTAAAGTTGCTAAAGCATTTTACTGATAACTGACAACACGTTTCTGTGTGTGAGAGAGAGAGTGGGAGAAAGAGAGTATGTGCTTTCCTTACATAATAAAACATAATTTTGTGGCAAAACAAAACAGTGTCGTTGTGGGTTTCGGTTCTTTTGCTGTTGTTGGCTGTAAGGACCCTTGAAATATCTGAAATCTTTCGGCGAAATGATATGGACATGTAATGCGGTCAAGACCTGACCGGAACTACTTTAGCTGTGCATTTCCCTGAAATTAATTGCACACCTTAGATCATTCATCAACCAATCAGATTCAAGCATTCAACAGCAGACATCACAGTTATGTCACTTGCAGCTGCGCGCGCATGTGGTAGCTGGAAAATAGCGTAACAAGTAGAGGAAAATCCACAGAATAAGAGAAAACATTTTTGTGTTGTGCCTTTGTATGTCAGAATCTGAATTCTGTCGTTGAAGACACTCTTTGACGCTAAATGCAGACGTTTATGTTGCAAGTCACAGACTGGACTGATGAAACCTGCAATGAACAAAATATGTGTCTACTATTAAAGCATGAATTTGATGTAAACAGTAAATAATATTCACATATGCAGTTCATAGGGACATACTGTACATACATAGCAGTTACAACATGAAATAATATTTAAACCTAAAATATTTTACATAGATAACTTTTAAACATAGCCAATACAATTTTTATATTACAATTATTGACTCATTTTCTTGCTTTTGCTTGTTTATATATCTTTATATCATAGTTTAATCACAATTATTAGGGGAAAAGAATCAGAATTGCAGGATACAGACTCTCAATTCTAAAGAAAAAAGACGAGTATATCTCACAATTCTGTTTATCCTTCTAGAATTGGGAAATATAAATGTCAGAATTGTGAGATATTGACTGTTTTTGTTACTTATTCCATTGCTTCCACGGATTGCTACTGCAAACTGTCATTTTCTGCTACCAGATAAGCTCCGCCCACAAAAAAACATCATAGGACAAAATAGGTCTATAGCAGATGGAAGAAGTCTATATTCGTCATTCAACCGAATCTAGGACTGCGGATATACAAACCATAAACAAAGTAGTGCTTGCTTACCTTTTTGAATATGAATCATGAATCATATCTTTGATCATAAATCTTCACTTTCTTAATTTCATGTCAGTATGTAAATATTGTGTATTGAATACTAAGGTGAGATGATGTAAAATTTGCCACAGACGCAGAACAGCGGCCTGACATTGACTAAAGGCAGACTGTCGGCTTGGTGTGTCACAGCCTTAATTCACACTGCACTGAAAGTCGCCGACCAATCCGGTCTGAAGGTTTTTGTTTTAACCGACTGAGCGTTTTCAAAAGTAATGACGTACTGTAATCTGCTATTTGTCTGCATCTGATGGTGCAGTGTACATTAGCCTTAAAATGCCTTAAAATGCTAGCTAAGTAGGCATCTCACTAGATTTTGAAACAGAGCTAATCAGCATTTTCTATTTACCAGCAGTAACTCAATACAGACAGTTAAAAAAGTAAAGGCTTTGAAAGACCTTTAAGTGTAGCATGCACATTCAGCATTGATCTGGCCTTTTATGAACTCTTTCCCAGTCGCTCTCTCCCAGGACTCTTTGTTAAAGGATCGGCAGACATTCACAGGCTGGTATTATTGAAAACACATATACAAGATTTGAAGAAAGGCTGGGAACGCAAAGCCAGAGTTACGCTATACATGCAGTGCAGGCACACAATCGGGCAGCCCTGCCTTGATTATAGAGACATGCACCAGGCTCCTTCTGTAATGAGTTACAAGGCCCATGCGTCACAGTTAGCCACTGCCAAAACGGAAAAGTAGACAAAAGATGTTTGCCGCTGGCCCCTAAACTTGTATTTTACCCCCTGTTCGCTTGTCTGTATGCACTGAGCTTCAAATGAAAAACACAGCCTGCTACTATGCAGGCCGGTAGCCTAGGGCCGAAAGCGCACTGAGTGAAATGTCAAGAAGGAACAACTTAATGTGCATTAGAACTGGAAGCTGATCTACGCAGCAGGCGCCACAGTAGGGGGTGTTTAGTGGTCATGAAAAGCATACACACACATCCACAATCAGAGATAGCATGGCTGAGCATTGCTCCGGAGCAACCAGTTTCTAATCCCGAACACATGCACACATACCCATGGAAGCGCGCGACGCCTCTCTGAGGACCCGCACTCTCCCTCTCTCTTGTCCCAAATCCTGGGACCATAATGGCAGTGGTGGTCTAAATTAAAGATGATTCCCTGTTGGTGCGAATGCTGTTAAGTCACGTGTGAGAGGATCCCTGACCCAGTAATTATAATTGCAAACTTTCCCTGAATATTTAATGCTACACTACAGCTGTCAAACAAAAACAACAATGGAGATTAGGGACTCTCAAGCATCGGTGACAGTCAAGATAAACAACTTTACAATTCTCATACACTTCTCATACACATCTCACTTCTATGTTTTAGAAAAGAATTTACTCTTCATTATCATTATGAAGGTGAAAGAAAGCTTTTGATATTGTGAATATGTTAAATGAATGTGTGTAGAATAGAATTAACATAATTAAAGGTGAATTACACTGTTGGCAATAAGGTTGCCAAAACATCTGTTACATTAAAATGATACTGATGACAAAAATATAATAGAAATTTGCTGGTGCAAATTTACATAAACTAGTCATAGTTGTCTCTTTCTTTCTATTTTACTTGTTCTTTGTTGAAAAATAATAATTGTCCACTGGACTATGAAAATATTTAAGAAAAATGCAACACGATCTCATGACAATGCGTATAAATAGTACGAGTGTGCAATCTCGTAGAATGTATACGCCAAAATTAGTTTTGCCGTGCATATGCTACGCAGTTTTTCTCGTGCATATGATACGCACTTCATGGCGTGTATATGACAAGCTTTTGGGTAGGGTGAGGGTGGGGGTGTCGGGGGTTCGTACGTATAATACGCCATAAAGTGCGTATCATATACACGCCAAAAACGGCGTACCATATGCACCCCGAAACTCATTTTGGCGTATACATTCTACGAGATTGCACACTCGTACTATTGATACGCATTTTTGTGAGATCGGGCTTGAAAAATGATGATCAATTACTGACCCAAAATCTGCATGCTATGAAAGTCAGGTTCAAAATAGCTTTGGACACCACTGACACTTTATTTACCAACTTTCAAGTCAGTACCACTTTATTTCAATAGTCCACTGTAGGATCAGACATTCTATAACTATAATTAACTTTGTAACTGCATGTCAACTACCAGTCATTAGAGTATTAGTAAGCTGTCTACTTAATATCTGCTAACACATACTGCTAAATTGATGCTCCCCCAACAGACATTCAACTGACTATAAGTAACTTTGCAACTATGTCGATTCTACTAACCCTAACCCTAACAGTCTACTAATAATCGAATTCGAGTTACTTGACATGTAGTTGCAAATTAATTAGAGTTAGTTGACATGCAGTTGCAAATTTACTTATAGTTAGTAATGTCTTAAAGTGGACTATCAAAATAAAGTGTAACAAGAAAGTCATACAGGTTTGGAATGACATGAGTGTGAGTAAAAGGGTTTTGGGTGAATGTATTTGTGTGTGTGTGTGTGGACTGGTAATCCCTACGGTATGGGGACAAAATGTCCCACAAAGATGGCAATATCCAAAATCCTTCTCCTTGTGGGGACATTTTTTGGTCCCCTTGAGGAAAACATCTTATAAATCACACTAAGTGATGTTTTTGAAAATGTAAAAATGCAGCATGTCTCCTGTGATGGGTAGGTTTAGGGGCAGGGGCAGTGTAGGGGATAGGAAATACAGTTTGTGTATAAAATGCATTACGCCTATGGAATGTCCCCACAAAACATGGAAACACAACATATGTGTGTGTGTGTGTGTGTGTGTGTGTGTGTGTGTGTGTGTGTGTGTGTGTGTGTGTGTGTGTGTGTGTGTGTGTGTGGACTGGTAATCCCTACGGTATGGGGACAAAATGTCCCCACAAAGATGGCAATATCCAAATTTTTGTCCTTGTGGGGACATTTTTAGTCCCCATGAGGAAAACATCTTATAAATCACACTAAGTGATGTTTTTTGAAAAAGTAAAAATGCAGCATGTCTCCTGTGATGGGTAGGTTTAGGGGCAGGGGCAGTGTAGGGGGATAGAAAATACGGTTTGTACAGTATAAAATGCATTACGCCTATGGAATGTCCCCATAAAACATGGAAACACAACATGTGTGTGTGTGTGTGTGTGTGTGTGTGTGTGTGTGTGTGTGTGTGTGTGTCTAACTTGACAAAGTGAGGGCAGGCCCTCTCCAGCCAAAATTAATGAACTGAGAACGACCTTGATCAATGATTCAAAGCGAGGAGCAGCAAAGCTCTCCCTCCTCTGCCACTCTCGGTCCAGTCGTTCATCAAGTGTTCTCTTTTGATCTGTGGACTGGATCGCGTGTGCCTGACCAATCACAGCGTAGCCCCGCACAAACCCGCCATCCCTCTGCCCATAAAGATATTAACCACACTAATTGAATCCAATGTTGGTCACCTATAGGTCACTGTTTCGGTATGTATGTTGTAAATATGCTGAGCGTATACTTGCAATTACACTTGCAGCTATTTGTTTGTTAATTAATTTTCAAAATAAGAGTTTTTGTGAGCTGCAATAAATCTCTTTATCTCAGTATGTCTTAATAAGGGTAAATAGTGCTCTAAGATGCAGCCACAATGCTTTTGTGACTTTTTGGACTTTGAGTTTTGTCTTTTTGGACATATTACATATTAGAAGTCCTTGTATAAAGATATAAAATATATAAACATTTCTTTCTTTCTTTCTTTCTTTCTGCACTCTCTAATTTCCTTTTTTCTCTTCCTCATTCCTTAAATTTCCTTGTTTCCTTTTACCTAACGTTTCATATCCTGCAGAGTTACAATGCGAACCATAAATATATTCCCAATGCTCCACTGCTCTGTATTGTAGACAGTGCCGTCTAAAGCTGGCCATGGGAAAAGAGGTCATTAGTTGCACTTACATTTTAAAAGTGATTTTCCCTCTTTCTCTCCAGGCTACAGATTACTGGATTATATTCCAATACATCTGCTTCAATATTAAGGGCCACAGCATCAAGATTTTCTAAATCTCTCGGACTAGAGATGTGAGATCTGAGAGATATTTCACGTTTGGGCTTGAAAGCTGATTAGCTGGCACTTATTTTACTTTCTGCCCCTGCAAAGCTCACTAACAAAGACATGTTTGACCTAACTGTATATTATTTTAGCTTGTCACATGACACATAAGTCAGCCAATAATTGTAGCTAGTTTTCAAAAGCAATTATAAAATATATATATTTTGTTTAAACACTTTGAAGAGATTCATATGGCAGAAGAATGCATGAGTTTGTATATGTGTATATACATATATATAAAATGTTTAGGAAAATCAATTATGTTCTCTTGGCCTTTTCAGACTGTTCCTTTGTTGTGGGTGCGTGAGCGTTATTTTTCACAGTCCATAAAGTATTCTCAGTCCAACCCACATCCATTATGGGTTTCTCTAGCACAAGAACAGAGAGAGGAAAGTTGTTCATCAAAGTCTGTGGAAACGCAA
The DNA here is from genome assembly GCA_023029165.1 of Gobiocypris rarus. Taxonomy (NCBI): domain Eukaryota; kingdom Metazoa; phylum Chordata; class Actinopteri; order Cypriniformes; family Gobionidae; genus Gobiocypris; species Gobiocypris rarus. The sequence goes on along the minus strand of CM040916.1, from coordinate 12,946,286 downwards.
GGCATTAATTATGGCGACAGAGGCGGTGTGGCATTCTGGGGTCAAAATCACTTTCAAATGACCCTCGACACACAGAATGGCTGTTCGTCTAAGCACAGGCCATCTTAATGTCAGTATAAGGTCTTCATCAAAGAGTTTCATGCATACAGACATTAGAAAAAAAATTTGGTCAGGTCTATAACAAATGACTATACTTACTCCTCTGGACAAATCTCTGGACATCAATCGCAGGGCTAAATGTTCCTCCTACACTCATATAGGTTCATGTTGATGCCATCCTGATAACTCTGCATGCTTTTAAATGCCCACTATACTTATCTTTAAAAACACTGTTTACTATTCAGGTGTGATGTCACAATCACAAAAAAAAAAACATTTTGAACAATTTCAAAATAGTGGTGTAATTGAAATTAAAGTTGACAGTAATTAATAATAATCAATATTTTTCAATATTAATCAATAGTCTCAACCAATGGCGTGTGTTTTGGGTTGAACTATTGTTTGTCTAGCCAATGGCAGATGGGGGAAGTGTTCAGGAAACCTCTTTGATAACAGTCATTAACTGCATCCAAAATTGTATACTGTGCGTGTGATATTTGAAAAAAAAAAAAAAAAAGTAGAATATCCGGATTCACAGAATTCACAAAACATCAGGCGAAAAGTACCCAGATGCCAAGGAAGAGGATTTCTGACAACATGGCAAATCCAGATTTCCAAACATACATACTTTTTTAGTGGTTGCAAATTGTATATACCTGTATTTATTTAAAATAAGCCATTATTTTTGCACTTCCATTTGGTGCCACTAGAGTAGTGTTCTGCTGTAAAGCTGCTTGTTTTCAAACTTGGAAACACTTTCTATGAACCCTGTATTTATAATATAGTATATGTATTTATAACCCTGTATATATAATATAGGGTATTCTTAATGCATTATAATGCATGCATAAGGCCTTATAAACAACTTTATAATGTTTTGTATTATCTGAATAATCGTAACAACGGTAATAATACTTACCTACTTATTAGATTTGGTAAAGCCTTTTAATGTTACAGTTTTTATGAATAAAACATGATTTGCATTGTGAATGAATTTTTCCCACAACTTAGATTTTACCTTAAAATTTTTGGTTTCACTTCATTTTGATGGTCTGTTCTGTTGACTATAAGTAACGTTGCACCTACATGTCAACTAACTCTCATTAGAGTGTTAGGAGAGTATTAGCAAACTAGTTGAATTAGGCTTAGAATAAGTTGGCATGTTGCAGAGCTACTTATAGTCAGTAGAATGTCTGTTGAAGAGCATCACAAAAAAGTTTACAGTCTACTAATACAATAATGAGAGTTAGTTGACATGTAATTGCAAAGTTACTTATGGTCAACAGAAAGTTTAAAAGAGACCATCAAAAAAAGTGTTACCAAATTTTCTTGTAACCACTTCATGATATCTTATGACTGTTTAAAAGAAGACCCAACTTTTGTTACTTTACTAAAAGCAGACAAAGAGCCCTTATAAATATTATGACCACATAAAGCTTTTTAGATGTTTAAAAGAAGGCTTTGTTTTTGTCACTTTACTTTAAGCAGTAAAAGGCCACTCATAAGATGTAGTTTGATACTGTACAGATCTGAAGTAAACAATGTCAAGATATGAGACTTGAAAAGTAAAAGATAAACTATGGGATATACAATCCATTATAACTAAAAGTATGTTCATTGTGTGTTATAAATCATCTACTCGTAATAGTTATAACCACAAATAGGTAAGTGTTACTGTTGTTATGATAATTCATGAGATGATACAATACATTATAAGGTTGTTTATAAGGCATTGTGCGTGCATTATAATCCCTTAATAATACTTTTAGGGTGCATTATAAATGCAGGCTTTATCTGGTGTTATAATGCATTGTACACTGTAAAACCAACAGTTGTTCTTACTAAGACTTTTTTAGTAAACTTTACTTAATGTCCAATAATTTGTTGAACTTACTTAAATCTGAACTATTTGCATGCTATGTCTTTGTTACTTAGAAAACCCAAGTTAACACTACTTAACTGGTTTGAGTACCATTTTGCCAACCCATGTCAGATAATGATATTTTTAACATGTCTTGCTAATATTTATGGAATAACCTTTTTAATTGGGGTGATATAATCCCTCAATATTTGTGACATCAGCAATTGACCATGCGTGAGTCACACACAGACTTCAACATTCAGCATGCAAAACACAACAATGGTAATAAGGATTTTTTTTATTTAATTAATTTATTTATTTATTATTAATACAACCTTTACAAGTTTATTTGCTGTCATTATTTGGGTATACTGACAAAAGACAAATGGTAAAATAAAGCCAAACATAGTAAAAATGAATCATGCCGCAATGCACTCTGGGAGTACGCTTCCTCAGACCACAGATAGAATTAAGTTGACAAAACTTAAACAGTTTAAAACAATTAACTTAAAAGTTTTGAGGCAATAAGTTTCCTCAATTTTTTTGAGTTATTTTAACTTATCCGGGTTTACTTTTAAAAGTTATAACCACAAATAAGTAAGTATTATAATGCATTGTAACTGTTATTATGGTTAACATAATAATTCAATTCTCATTATTATCTAGTTGCTTATTAGCATGCATATTACTATGATTTTGACTGTTCATTAGTACTTTTAAAGCACATATTAATGCCTTATTCTGCATGATCTTATTCTAAATCTCTTAATCCTACTCAATACCTAAACTTAAAAGCTACAAGAACTTCCTTACTAACTATTAATAAACAGTTAATAAACAGTCTTAGTTAATGAATATGTGTTCCCCATACTAAAGTGTTGCCTTGTTATGATTAATTATCAGATAGTACAACATATTATAAGGTTGTTTATAAGGCATTATGCATGTATTATAATTCATTAAGAATACCCTTACAATGCAATTATAAATACATGCTTCATAGAAAGCGTTACTGAAATTTGTTTTATGTTTTTAGCAGTAAAAATATTTTTATTACACATTTATTTAAATAATTCAGCACAAAGTCAGCAAATAAGAGGCACATGATTCCAAGTCTAAGAGCAATGTTTAAACTTGAACACAATTATCAACCAGAAAAATTTTGTGAGTCAACAGTTCCTTTACATTTTTTCACTCTTTCAACATGTAAAACCATCTAAGCTACAAATTTGCTGAAAGAAGGTCTCCATAACTGCTTTAACCTTCCTTCTTTCATCCTTCTTATATGAGGCCACAGGGCAAAAAGAGACCAGAGATGGTGGAGATTGTCAACCTCCCTTCCCTAAAGGCTGGAGAACTGGGGCCTGAGTCATAGGTCTTGCTAATGGCCTTCAGTGTTTAAATATTACTCTGGCTTTGGGGTTGTGAAGACGGGCCCTCGCACTGCCAAAGGGGGGCATCTTAAACCATGGCAAGGCTCCTGTTAAGCCGTGACAAAATACAGGTCTGGCCAATCAGCCAGGCACAAAACAAATCAAGATTTATGGACAGAAACTCCCCCATAAGAGTGGGGTGAAAACAGTGCTGGGGGCAAAAAGAGATGGAGGAGGGGGAGAAGTTTGGGAAGTTGAAAGAGAAAATAAATGAAGACAAAATACTCTCTCCACACTCTCTGCTTCATAACTTTTAGGCAACTGCATGAATCAAAGGTCACTGAAAAGGCAACATCACAAATTCCATCTCTTTTTTTTTTTTGCAATGTTTTACAGTACTTTAAATACAGTCTTGCTCAAACGGTTACACACCCCTTGCAGAATCTGTGAAAATGTGAATAATTTCACCAAAATAAGAGGATCATACAAAATGCATGTTATTTTTTATTATTGTCCTGAATAAGATATTTCGGACCCGTTTTATATTAGGTGGCCTTAACTAATATGTATTAACATCTAAATTACTCTTTCGATGCAATGCAGTTATTGTGTACATATGTTTTTACATTGTACTTACATTAAAAAAATACCTGCATGTAATTAATTTCCGTAGTTACATTTATAATTACACTGTTGACACTTTCCTTACACCTAACCTTACCCTTAAACTTACCTAACCCAGACCACCAAACCTGTCCCTAACTTTACCCGTATCCCACCTCAATATCAGCAAATGTGTGTACATTATACTCACTTTTAGTAGTTAAAGTGAAGTAATATAAAGTGGGACCGATATTTCACATAAAAGATTTTTACATATAGTCCACAAAAAAAGTGCCCAGTTCAAAAGTGTATATACCCTTGATTTTTAATACTTAATACACAGATTCTGCAAGGGGTGCGGACATTTTTGGGCAAGACTGTATCTATCGGTCAATGACGTGACAGTTGTTTGCCCTATATATTACTTTTTACTTTATAGAAAGTATGTTTAAATGTACATGTACATTTATTAGAAATGCTGACAAATATCAATTTCCAAAGGACAACAAACAAGGTGCATTAGATGCACGGTTTTGTTTAACCTCCATTCAGTGATTCTTTTATTATCACCATTGTGATGGTACATCATGTACAGTTAAACTCCACTCAGCTGTCCACACAGATGGCAACAGTGATCTAATCATTCAAAGCCCTTAACTCTCACTGCTGCCAGTGCGGCATAACATGACATTAAAATCCAGAACCGTGTAGGGTGATGATCATCCTGTCAATGCAAAACAAGAGCATAAGCTCACTGATTTATGTCTATAAGAACAGAAAAAAAAAGGTAATACTACTTTTTATGACTCTATGACTCTTTATTGACATAGTAAAAACTCTGGACTCTCTCAAACCTAAAAATATGCTGTCATGTTTTCTGTTGTGAAAACATGTTGTTTTTCCATGATTCCATTTAAACATTGAATATTAATATCTTATCTTTTAAGTGCGTGTGATGTTATGGTGCCATGAACGTCTGTCTGAAACCTGTTTTCTCAGGAGGCACATTCATTTAAAAACGCTGGCTATCTTTTACGGACAGATATTCAAAATGGAACACTAATGCACTACCCACTGTGAAGTATGTACAGTATACTAAAAGCACTGTATGTGAAGCAGCAGGATGCACTATGTAATGATAAACAATTCAAACGGTATGCTGTTGTTGCCACATGACCTCACTGCATCGCACATGACAAATAGTGAACAACATACAGATTATAGCATGTTTCTACACCAGTTGCTCTCATCTAGGGGCCACAGCAAACTTCTCAGTGGACCTCAAGATAATATCTAAGATGATATCTTTTTTGTGAGTTTTTGAGTCTGTAACATTTTATTTTGATGGTCTCTTTTGAACATTCTGTTGTCTTTGAAACTGCATGTCAACTAACTCTCATTATAGACTGTCTGCTTAAAGGGATCGTTCACCCAAAAATGAAAATTAGCCCATGATTTACTCACCCTCAAGCCATCCAAGGTGTATATTGCATTCTTTTCGCAGATGAATACAATCAGAGTTATATTAAAATATGTCTTGGCTAATCCAAGCAATATAATGGCAGTGAATGGGAGCCCAAAATTTGAATCCCCAAAAAAGTGCATCCATTACTCCCCAGACCGTCTTCCATATTCAACATACGAAAAAAAACTTAACTGACACGCTGTCAGACGTAGCGCAAATGTTTTGAACTGTGAGAGGTGTTACTCTTTATTTGTAAGTTAAATACAGAAGGCGGTCTGGCGGAAGCTAGATATTTTACTTTATAAAGTTTTAAATATGGATTTTTTCACAAAACCACAAAAACGCATCGCCTCTCTTCAGAAGGCTTTTATTAACCCCCCAGAGCCGTGTGGATTACTTTTGTAATGGATGGATGCACTTATTTGGGCTTCAAATTTTGGGCTCCCATTCACTACCATTATAATGCTTGTCAAAAGAAGTATACTTTGTAAGGCTGTGCGCATACGCTTACGTACGTGTAAAAACTAAGTGTATTTTGGCCTTTATTTTGATATCCTCACACAGACATTCTACTGTCAACTTATTATAACCCTAACCCTAACCCTACCAGTCTACTAATACTCTACTAACACTCTAATGAGAGATGTAGGTGCAACGTTACTTATAGTCAAATAAATGTGTTAAAGGGACCATCAAAATAAAGTGAAAGCATATTTTTTTATCAAGAACAACTGGAAAAATCATGGGGCCTATGAATTCTGATGTGGACAATGGGGGTCCACAAAAATGTGGAGACATCCATCCATCCGTCCATATGTGAACAGGAGTGTTGCATTAGAATGATGGGGAAGAGGGGGGCATTGGAGCCGAGGGGGGTTACTAACAGAGAAGATGAATGAAAGAGAAGCACACTCGGAGAAGTGTCCAGGGAACTGTTTGAGGGGAAACAGTGTCCGTTTGTGGCCTATGATAATACTTTCCATTCAGCAGTGCTCACAGTGAGCTGATTCCTCTGATTGCAGACTGGCGCCCTGCTGGCGAGGCTCAGCACCGAAATTAAATCCACTCTGTACAGTTATAAATTATAATGCTCTATAAACAACACCCCCACAGGGAACAAAGAGAGAGGGAGAGAGAATGCTTAAAACTGTCCCCTTAAGGTGTGAATAGCTTTGCTTTGATATTCCTAAAATATATACATATATTAGAGGTCATTCAATCATAAATACAAGAGTATACATTGTTGATTGCTTCTGTAATTGTAGAGTTCTCTCAACATACAAACATTTGAGCATTACAGTATTTATGAGGTGAAACAGGCTGGTGACCATTTTATGTTGCAACATGGTGATATATCCTCCTCCACTTCAACTGGATTCCAAAGTTTAAGATTGTTTAACTGAGCCACTGAAGCAAAACACTGCAGCTGTGCGTGACCAAGCCGCCTCTTTTCAAATGTTTAAAAACAAGTAGGGGAAAAATGTACTTTATTTGTTGTAATTGCACTGTTCCATAAATACAATGTATTTTATTATATATATATATATATATATATATATATATATATATATATATACAGGTCCTTCTCAAAAAAAGTAACATATTGTGATAAAAGTTCATTATGTTCCATAATGTAATGATAAAATTAAATGTTCATATATTTTAGATTCATTGCACACCAACTGAAATATTTCAGGTCTTTTATTGTTTTAATACTGATGATTTTGGCATACAGCTCATGAAAACCCCAAATTCCTATCTCAAAAAATTAGCATATCACGAAAAGGTTCTCTAAACAAGCTATTAACCTAATCATCTGAATCAAATAATTAACTCTAAACACCTGCAAAAGATTCCTGAGGCTTTTAAAAACTCCCAGCCTGGTTCATTACTCAAACCGCAATCATGGGTAAGACTGCCGACCTGACTGCTGTCCAGAAGCATTGACACCCTCAAGCGAGAGGGTAAGACACAGAAAGAAATTTCTGAACGAATAGGCTGTTCCCAGAGTGCTGTATCAAGGCACCTCAGTGGGAAGTCTGTGGGAAGGAAAAAGTGTGGCAAAAAACGCTGCACAACGAGAAGAGGTGACCGGACACTGAGGAAGATTGTGGAGAAGGACCGATTCTAGACCTTTGGGGACCTGCGGAAGCAGTGGACTGAGTCTGGAGTAGAAACATCCAGAGCCACCGTGCACAGCGTGTGCAGGAAATGGGCTACAGGCCGCATTCCCAGGTCCACTTTGAACCAGAAACAGCGGCAGAAGCGCCTGACCTGGGCTACAGAGAAGCAGCACTGGACTGTCGCTCAAATTTTGCATGTCATTTGGAAATCAAGGTGCCAGAGTCTGGAGGAAGACTGGGGAGAAGGAAATACCAAAATGCCTGAAGTCCAGTGTCAAGGACCCACAGTCAGTGATGGTCTGGGGTGCCATGTCACTTCATGCTTCCATCTGCTGAAAAGCTTTATGGAGATGAAGATTTCGTCTTTCAGCACGACCTGGCACCTGCTCACAGTGCCAAAACCACTGGTAAATGGTTTACTGACCATGGTATTACTGTGCTCAATTGGCCTGCCAACTCTCCTGACCTGAACCCCATAGAGAATCTGTGGGATATTGTGAAGAGAAAGTTGAGAGACGCAAGACCCAACACTCTGGATGAGCTTAAGGCCGCTATCGAAGCATCCTGGGCCTCCATAACACCTCAGCAGTGCCACAGGCTGATTGCCTCCATGCCACGCCGCTTTGAAGCAGTCATTTCTGCAAAAGGATTCCCGACCAAGTATTGAGTGCATAACTGAACATAATTATTTGAAGGTTGACACTTTTCACTTTTCTTTTATTGGTTGGATGAAATATGCTAATTTTTTGAGATTTTTGGGAATTTTGGGTTTTCAAGAATTTTGGGTTTTCATGAGCTGTATGCCAAAATCATCAGTATTAAAACAATAAAAGACATGAAATATTTCAGTTGGTGTGCAATGAATCTAAAATATATGACATTTTTATTTTATCATTACATTATGGAAAATAATGAACTTTTATCACAATATGCTAATTTTTTTAGAAGGACCTGTATATGCTGTAAACTGTTGCCCCTGAGCATTTTTCTTTTGAAGTTCATCAAACCAAATCTCAAAAGCTCTGGTTCTTGACTGACAGTGCCTCTACTGGGGCATGTTCAAACTACACAAAAGTACTATAGAAGTACTGCTCATGTCAACTCTCTAGGCAGTGGAGCAGCTGGCATCCTGACAGCAAAAGAACAGAGTAAAACTCAACCTGTGCTTTTAGACAAAGCACCAGATGACAACATCACAACAGTTTAACCAGACGGACATGTAAGAAAACAAGAGCTGACAAGCTGCAGTCTTCCTGAGACATACGTCTTCCTGAGACGTAGGTGTTTGTCAAACATTTGCTGGATTGACTAATTAAATAAAGGAGGCGTTAAAAGAATTTTGAAATAACAAGGTGATCTAGGTTGTTCTGAGTGTTTAGCGGGTGTTTTAGAAAATTGCTGGTTGCATGGGTGTTCTGGACCGTTGTTGAGCGTTGCTATGTGGTTTCTAGGGTGTTAATGCGTGCTTTGTGGCATGTTGCTATGCACAGAAAAAAAAATCTTGTTTTTGGTTAGTAGAAAGGGTTTAGAAAATGTTTTAGCTCAATGCAATGTGGCCGGTAGGAATTTTGGAGTGGTTTTAGCCAATTACTAGTTGAATGAGTATTCTGGATGGTTAGAAAGTTGCTGTATGCCTTCTAGAGGGATGTTTATAGCATTTGATTCTGGGTGTTTTTGGAGTGCTATAAAGTGGTTGCTAAGATGTTCTCAGTGTTTTTCAAACACATTACTTTTCAGTTTCTTATAGGGTGTTCTAGGTTGTTAGCTGGTATTGCTTTGCAGATACTAAGGTTTTCTACACGTTGTTGGCATGTTGTATGTGATTGTTAGGGTTTTCTTGGTGGTTGTCAGGGCATTGCTATGCTGTTGCTATGATGCTTTAGCACGTAGTAGTGCAGTTGTCAGGTTGTTCTAATTGCTAGGGTGTTGCTATGCAGTTTCTTTTTTTTAAAGTATTTTTATCACATTCCTGTGCTAGGAGGTGGTTGTTGGGGTGTTGCTATGTGATTTCTGAAGTGCTCTGAGTAGTTTTTAGCAATAGTAATGTTTGCCATAACAAGCACCATTAAAAATTATGATAATTTATCAATACATACAATTCACAGTTAATATCAGCACTTTTGTATTATCTTTCATAGCCTTGGTTTCTTGGTGTATTTTCATATGTCAGTTTTTCCATAACTCAATTCTGGCTAACTCACAGATCAAGCAGGTCTGCTGGTTTGTCTAATCCAGCAAAGAGTGCACTGTTGAGCCTTCGGTTTATAAACCAAAGTGCTGAGTAGTTTGTGCCTGCAGCAATTAACAGGAAATAGAGCAAATGCTTTTTGGTTTAAGGTGTATGAATAAATGAGAGCAGGAGAGAGGGTAAAAGATCACGCTAGAGAGCGAGAGAGAGAAGGTTGAAAGCATATGTTCTAATGGTTTAGGAGGTCTGTTCCCTCACCCTGCCCGAGGATGAGAGCTGTCAGTTCGCATAGCCTGTGACGCACTGCAGAAGTGAGGGCAAACAGAAAGGAGTGGATGGGTGGGGTGGGGGGTGGTAGAATCAGAAGAAGAAAACAAATGCTTGGCCAGTACATAAGAAACAAATGTACATATTTTGTATTCATCGGAGATGAAAATTCTCAGATACATCACATGAATGGCATTAGTGTGCAATATATGGTATATACTAACAATGAGTATCAGACACAATACTTGAGAGAACAGTGATGCTTTTATCCACTGTTACTATTCAGTCACCTGTCCTTCCGCATCTTTCACCTGGCTGTGCAGGTGTTATGTGGAACCACAGGTCCACACAGAGAGCCTTTGTGAGAAACAATGGACCAGCAGGTCACAGTTTGACTCTGTAGTCTCATACTGCAGCTGCCCTAAGCTAAACTAGCCATGCTTCTAAAGGGGTCAGGAGGAAGGACATAAGGAAATAAAAGAACAGGTACTGTAGTTAGACCCTCATTTTCTCTTAATTAATAGGACTATAATGATATGTTAAAACTACAGAACAGTCCAAACAAAATGTATTCAGACACCTTCAACATTTTCTCACATTATCACAGTTTATTCGCCATAGTTTAGAAAAATGGTAATAAAATATGACCAGGTTTGTAATGGATTACAATCAACCAATCAGCTGTCAGCTGTTAAATTTAAGTACACAATTAGATAATACCAATAGGTAAGCCAAGCAATATTTAATTTTGTTCAGTCTGTGGTATAAAAGGTTGCATTATCAATTAAAGAAAAAACACTTAAACAAAACATGGTCTGGTCAAAGTGTCATTTGGTCTCAAATTTGTATCATTTTTACTGGTAGTCAACTGGATGAAGAATATTTGGTTATGTCACAGTTTACTTTATTTTGCTATCCTCACTTACATAAATTAACTTTAGTGTCCTGCACACTTCACTAGTAAAAAAATATATCTGGCGTTTGAATAATTTTTGGTTTGACTGTCCTATATCTGTGATATGTTTACTTTGCACAGTATGCAAATTTTCAGTATGCACAAAATATGCAGGTGAGCTACAACCATCTAGGTGGAATGTGATCGACATGACCTTACATCTGCATTGAGACAAATATTAAATGCTATTTTTTACATTTTGTAGACATATTAAGGAATTTGTTTCAAAACTTTTCCATGGCACTAAAACAATGAGGGTGTCACTGGTGGTTGTAATCGCACAACACATGAGAATCCAAACAAACGTTTCTTTATTAACCCACAAAGAAACATACAGGAGATTGCAGAAGACAACAAACAAACAACCACATGAATTGAAGATGATACCGTATACAGTTAACTGGCTCTGGATTACAGGTAATAATGTTGTAAATAATGTTCAGTTTCTTGCACCTTCATAAGACCTCAATGTATCATCAGGAGTCAAGGGTATTAATGTTGCCAGTATATATAGTTTTTTGACTCTCAAAGTGACGCGGCCATTGATATGCATTATATGAATTAAGGACCACAGGTACAGCTAAAAATCCTCTTCAGAATTCTACTGACGAAAGTAAAATACCTACATATTGGATAGCCCGAGGGTGAGTAAATTAACAACAAATGTTCTTCTTTTTTTTTTGGTGAACTATCGCTTTAAATTTGTAATGTTACCACTTTTATTTTGTTACTCAACACTGTACAATATACAGTAGAGGCTACTATACACTATGTAGTACAATATGCTAATACATTCATTCCAAACAAATGATTTTTGGAAGTAAATGCCTGTGTTTATAATGGCCTTTTCAGGGCATGATGTGGCAAATGTAACACATGTAATATTTGTATATGAAGAGAGTGGTCTTTACATTCTCAAATTGGAATTTAGCTAAGGAAAACCTTTCTTTAATCAATCCCACAGTGTACTATACCATCACATTCTGCTCTACTATCACTCAGGTCGTTACACAAACACTATTGAACATGCACTCAATTCAGCCTCACATCAGTGATTTCTTTATAAACTGATCTAATGCAGCCAAGAGTGATGGCTTCAAGTTAAAGAGCACTTTAAGAGCTTTCCACACCTCTTGGAACAAGGGTGAAAGAGAAGAGGCGACCTCAGCATACGGAGCTCTTGCTTTCAGACAAAGCAGTGTCTTTAAAACACTGAAGTCAAATATGCAACACATCCTGTGCTCCCCGTAGAATTACACAGTATTTCAGTAGTGGCTCCTCTGACTGTGTCTGGCTGGCGTGGTGATAAATAGCCAGTGTTCCTGCTTTCACGCTGCTCCTCGTGCGCTCACAACAAGCCTCTGTTACAAATGCTGACCCCCTGAACTCTGGGATGGGAAACAGTCCATGACCGTGAACATAGACCCATTGCCCACAATCCCCTGCATTCTCATCTCTAACTCTCTTTCTTTCATTCACTCGCTTTTATCACTGCAAAATCCATCTGTCTGCTTTCATCTTCCAGTCGTCGCTGTCTATGTGTAAATTAAACATTCCTTCAGTCTACACCACAGATTTCATTAAATTGCATGAAATTAAAAGACTAAGTTGCTTATGTCTGGCAACCATGTCAAGGTCATGGGTATTGTCAGAGTATCACAGGACGGGGAAGGTTTCCATGCAGAAAAAACAACAACTTTTATTCTTGTTAGTACTGGTCTACCATTACGAAAAAGAAGTACACTTCAAGTTCATTTTTTGAGTGTACTTAACTAAAATGTTCAAGTATATTTTTAAGTATACTGTACTTTATGTAGCATACTTATATGTATACTAATATCAATGTGTCTAGTGTATAATGTACTAGTAGTAAACTTGTAAGTGTACTATTTCAACACTGCTTGGGACTAAATTGGCCCACTTTTAGTATATAAAAGGATATGTTTAAGTGTACTATAAGTGTAACTTTAAGTTCACAACTACGGTTTTAATTTGTACTGCATCTACGAGTGAAGTATACTAGTAGTTTACTATTTTAACTGTATACTTTAACTAATTTTAAAAACATTTTATTATAGCTTCATGCATTCTTTTTTATCAACACTTGAATGTGGTAAAATGAAAGTTTAATAAAGAAAGGCAAATTTTAAACAAAAAGTTGAGTAAATTTGATCTTCAATCACTTGTTTCTGCTTCTTCTTCAGCTGTATTTTGATCAGGAGATTCTGTACTCTTTCAGAAGAAGCGTAACTGCTTCGCCCCCCATAATACAAAATTGAAAACTTAGATAGCTGAAAAATTCAGTCAATGGCAGGAAAGAGTAAAGTACATTTTAAGTACATTTCTATGTACACAAAATTTCCGATACTCAGAATTAGGGAAATATCTGTTTTCTTTATAAATCAATATTTTCAAACAATGTAAGTTTATATGACTGTATGTAAAACTATGTATAAAAAAGTATATTTAATAGGCAACTCAATCAAAAGAGTTAACAAAACTACAAGCCAAGTATACACAGAATACATAATTATACTTTTATCTTGATCAAAAGATCGAGTACAAGTATAGACCAAATATACTGTCTTAGTTTTAGGTTAAAATAAGTATACTAGTAGAACACTTGAATAAACGTATTTTTCATAAGGGTAGCTTGTGTACCGATACATGCAGCTCTTCGTCCAAAGTAAGAGTCACTGATATATGTTTCCATGCGAATAATGTGAAGAAAAGAAAAACTCTTTCAAGTCAAAGTTCTTATAAATGTACTCTTTCTACTCTTGTTGGTTTCATATTGTTTTGATATGTTGTCATACTATTCTCTTCCTAGCTTGATGACGCCAAGTTTGAGCACATATTCTTGGGACATGTGGTCTTCACCTCACATCGGGATAGGACTCTGGCAGGAATTATGTTCATGGATGCGTTACTTTTAACGTTACTGTAGTATGAAGCAGAGCAGGACAGTGTTGGAGCGATTGTTACGCAACACACGGCTGAGTGAGTGTAAAGTGTTTCTGCAAAATAAATCCAGAAACCGAGGGTAACGCAGATATGATGCCATTGACAGGCGACTCCCTCACATGTCCCGGTTCCTTGGTTAAAATAGCAATTTTCTTACGATTTACGAATAGTTAGAAACATTTGGGATATTGTAAGTACTCAACTGAGCAAAATATATAACACTGGCCTGATGGTTTTTGAATATTTTACTGTAAAAATCCTACATAGTGCACCTTTAATTATGTCATCGTCCTGCTCAGTTCAGTTCTCATTCAGCATAACATAGACATACACAGTTTTTGAAAAAGTTTTTGAAAAGAGAAAATTTTGAGCCATAAATATCATTGAAATGTCTTGATATATATCACAATATATAATATTCTTACTAAAAGTTTCAATGTAGTGACTCTGCTTTGTCATGTGGTGTAACCATCATTGTTTCCAAAAACACCATAAATATGATGTTTTTGGAGTTGCACCAAATGATATATATAACAACCTGAATTAACCTTGCCTTTTTATAGGTCATATTTCTCTGATATTAGAGACGTATTGACAAAATCATGAGAGCATGCATGGGTTCTCGCTATGACATATTTTCCTGTTGTATTTTCCTGTTGTATTTTATGTTTTATTTTTTGCATGTCGCACCACGACAGACAATCATTTTTCAAAAAAAAAATAAGAAGTGAAGTAATGTTCTTAAAAAGTTTTAATAGTAATTTTATCTGAAAAATAATAATAAAATGTTATTAATAAAAAACTACTTATCAATAATTGTGTTCTTTTAAAGAGGCTTTTTTTCTTCATTATGATATCAAGATAGTTGTATCACCCTGATACTTTTACTTTAAGCCACAAAAAAGGCAAGATAATTTTCATACTAAATTATTAAATATATTATCAAAATATAAAGTTATAGTATAATATATGATAGTTTATATATATATATATATATATATATATATATATATATATATATATATATATATATATATATATATATATATATATATATATATATATAAATAATTTTTATATTAAAACATGCTCATAGAAAAATGAAGTCAAGTTATTATATTTATGCATTTTATGTTTAAAAATAAAATAAAATAAAATAGAAAAGCTACACTCAGACACACACACACACACACACACACACACACACGTTTGTTTTTGTGAAATGTGGGGACATTCCATAGGCGTAATGCATTTTATACTGTACAAACCGTATTTTCTATCCCCCTACACTGCCCCTGCCCCTAAACCTACCCATCACAGGAGACTGCGCAGTTTACTTTCTGTGAAAAAAACCTCATCCTGTGTGATTTATAAGCATTTTGAAAAGTGAGGACATGGGAAACGTCCTCATATTTCACCCTCTTTTTGTAATACCTATGTCATACCCATGTCATTATACACATTTGTGTCCTGATATTTCACTAAAACATGCCCACACACACACACACACACGACTGGTTCACTATCTTTGTGGGGACTCTTCATAGATGTAATGGTTTTTATACCGTACAAACTGTACATTCTATCCCCCTCAACTGCCCCTAAACCTACCCATCACAGGAAACATTCTGCATTTTTACTTCTGTGTGATTTATAAGCCTTTTGAAAAGTGGGGACCACTGGCTGGTGATCTCAGGTTTTACTATCCTTATGGGGACATTTGGTCCCCACATTGTAATATAAACAAGGACACACAAATACACATTCATATTCTTACAGACACCTTCTCCAGACACATTAAGAGGAGGTGAGAAAACCTTGAGGTGACATGGTGTTAGCGCAGAGTTGTAATGACTGTTCGGCTGTCTACTCTGAAGATGACATCAGTTTGTACAAGTGGGAATGAGTGCATGTATTCACACACACTCAGTGAATGTACTAAAACGGCCTGGCAGGAGTTGATGTTATTGCTGTAATTATACAACAGTGTCACCCCCATGAGGTGTTAATGTTTGGAGTAGGATGTCATCTCCATGGCAGCCGTACTTAATGCTGTGCTGGGTTTCACCCAATCACAAATCAACAAAAGCAGTGCTGGGGAAGCTACATCTCTTGCCAAGATAAAAGATGCAAGTTAACTAGCCTTTAAATACCCATGTCATTCAACAGATCCTTCCACACTCAAAGGGCATATGAGAGCTGGGTGAAAGCTGTGGGCTGTCTGTATTGGTGCCTGAGAAAATGTAATACAGTTCTGTGCTGGATGTACTGCTTTTCTCAACATCCTTTCCACGTGCCAGCCAGTTTAGTGGTCATTTAGTCTCCTAGATAATCCATGCGTTTTGGAACATGGTACCTAGTTGGTTCACACTGATAGACCATCTTGGAGAAGCAACTAACCAGCCACCAGCTGGTCTAACCAGGTGGTCAAGATGTATGCCTATCTGGTCATCCAGCTTATAGACAATCTTAGACCATCTAGAAACCCCACATATATATAACAATCCAGCACATGCATGTCGCACAAGACATTTATTTGTTGTGTGTTTCAAACTGGAATATGCCATTTTTACAGGGTTTTCTTAGCTGCAAAACATCTCTAAACATTTCTTGTCTTATGTTGGAATGACATTCAGCAGATGTTTTTGCAACATTTATGATGTAGAATGTGTGTGAATCAGCTCTTTTCAAGATGATTATCAGATGTTTGTACACAGTGAATAAAACACAATGCTTTCCAGATATACTGTGATCTTATTGGTTTGATTATTGCCTCTATTGTAGCGAAATACAGTGTAATAAAGCAAAGAATGAAAAAAAAATATTTTGTTGTAAAAGCCAAACTATTTTAAAATCTACTCTTATACTGTTAAGCTACTGAAAAAAATATATAATGAAGTTAGCAGCATCCACTTAGTTAAATCACCAACTAAAAAGCTAATGCTAAACCTGGACAGAAGATATTTGACACTTGAATTATTATAGAGTGGTTTTTAAAGAATATATAACACATGGAAATTAACTGCAAAATCAAAGCATCACACTGCCTTCCCTGGCTTGCCTTCTTCCCATAGTGCATCCTGGTACCATGTGTTCCCCAAGTAAGCAACACACACATACCCAGTCATCCCTGTGATGTAAAAGAAAATTCATCAGACAATGCCACCTTCTTCCATTGATCAATGGTCCAGTTCTGATGCTCATGTGCCCACTGTTGGCACTTTCAGCAGTGGACAGGGGTCAGCATAGGCCCCCAGACTGGTCTGCAGATATGCAGCCCCATAAGTTACAAACAGTGATGCACTGTATATTCTGACACCTTTCTATCTGAACCAGCATTAACTTCTTGAGCAATTTGAGCTACAGTAGCTCGTCTGTTTGATCGGACCACACAGGCCAGACTTCGCTCCCCACGTGCATCAATGAGCCTTGGCCGCCCATGACCCTGTCACCGGTTCACCACTGTTCCTTCCTTGGACCACTTTTGACAGATACTGACCACTGCAGACCGGGAAAACCCCACAAGAGCTGCAGTTTTGGAGATGCTCTGACCCAGTCGTTTAGCCATCACAATTTGGCCCTTGTCAAACTCGCTCAAATCTTTACGCTTGCCTATTTTTCCTGCTTCTAAACTTTGAGGACAAAATGTTCTCTTGCTGCCTAATATATCCCACCCACTAACAGGTGCCGTGATGAAGAGATAATCAGTGTTATTCACTTCACCTGTCACCCTGTGCATTAAAAAGTAACAGGGAAGGGTCCTGACTAAGTGTCAATATGGGACGGGTTGAGAGTGAGAATGAGTTATTTTTAGTTTCAGAACATTTAGAGAACATTCAAAAGTAACAATTCCGTAATGTTTGCAACATAGACCCCCCTAACTTTCACATAACCAAGAAAAAGTTTAAAAAAATAATAATTTAAACAACGTTTTGAATGTTCAAAGATGAATCAGAAATAACGTTTTCATAACGTAATGGGAATGTTAGCAAAATATTCCTATAAGAACATATTTTTGGTTGTTTAGCTGGGTAAGTGTTCAGCTAGTGTTCATAGCTTATTCTCATATTTTCCTTCAGTCTTAAATGTAAGTATTACAAACATGCACTCAGACACAGGATATGTGAAGTTTTCCAGCATAAGCAACCTATAAACAGTAATAATATCTGCATTAGCTGTATTAACTATTCAATTATTAAAAAAAAGGGAGGAGTACGTTTACACCTGGTGTAGCTCCCCCCAAAATGACTTCACCTTTCTTTCTTGGTCACTGCACATCAGAAGATTCCATAAAACGCTACAAAGGCATGTAATTTCGGGAGCGTTTCAAAGGGAGGTCAGGCTGGTATGTAGGAAAGTGCTTTGCCTAGGCTAAAACAACAGTCTAGCGAGAGCCGCCATGGTAACATCTGCATCCAATTACACACTACATCCTACCAGAGATTCTTGGTAACGAGAACAACGCGGAAGAGGCTATGGGTCTAGGAGAGATGTCAAATTTAGGTTAACACATGGTGCAAGAGCTGAGATGCTTCATTAAATGAGATGAGAAGACAATCAGAGGCCAGACATGAGGATAGAAAGTTATTTTTGTCTGCTGTGAAGTGATATGACCTCCCATGAATGGCCTCTGCATCTGAGACCTGTGCCTGATTAAGGTGATTCGCTCAGCTTGATGTTTTCTTTTCATCTTTTACGTGCATTATTTGGTTAGGCTGGTATTCTGACAAGGATTATGTTCTCAGTTTAACAGTACTCACTGTACATGCAGACAGAGGTTTTATGAATGCTACAACCACACAACAAGGAGTGCAAAGACAAGCACACACATGGTCACGTAAGTTTATTGTGACAATAGAAAGAGCTATATTTATAATACAGTATAAGCATAAGTATAATTTAATACATTTAATAGTACGTCTTTTTGTACTATATGCTGTATGCTGTTAACGTTTGCATAACCAAGAACATTTTCAAAACATTTAAAAAACTGGACGTTTTGAACTTTCAGAGAACATTCAGAATAACGGTTTCATAACTTAATGGGAACATTAGCAAAACGTTACTGAACATATTTTTGCTACCTGGGATTCTTCATTTGTGGCCACGTTATTCATTATTATAAGCATAGCTATTTGGTAAATGGACTGCATTTTATTTCTTGTGCTTATGGAATTCATATTTAATTAAAGCATGAGACAGTATCACTTTCCATATCAATAGCCTGGACTATTTATATTGTGTTTTATGTCTTATTATGTTTATATGCTGCAGTCTGTGAGGGGCTGCAGCTTTACCTTTGTTTTGTTGTTTGTTTATTTTGAGTTAAAGCATGTCGAACATTCACTGGTTCCAGCCTCCTTCCCTGAACCTTTAATATTGCTATACATTGGTTCCGAAGCCCAGGAGGAATGAGGGACGTGCTGTCATAGAGCCCTCACCGCTGTGGGGAAGTCGTTGTGCCATTGAGTTAGCCTGACAAGCCAGACCCACATCAAGATGTTGGGTCTGAGAACTCACCATTGACAGGGCTCAATCCGAGGGGCAGGAAAAACTTCCCTCTGCACGCAATTGGACAGCGCTACAACCAACCAGAGCAACGTGAATCGGAGGTAGTTGATAGATTAAACTTTCGCCGTATCCGGTCAGCAAAGCTCCTAACACATCTTCCCTTATTAAGAATGACTTCAGTGCCGTTCTTTGTTCTTTTCTCAAAGAAAAGCTTAACTCCAAGTCTTCTAGAGTCGCGGCCAAAGCTGATTCGAAAAGACCGCCGTTCGCCAGCTTCTTTGTTTACAAGTACTGCGTGGAACCTAAGAAACTCTGTTATATTTTTAATATGTTAAGCCCACCCACTAACTCTATACACGATGCGATTGGCCTGACCAGAGTTAGTTTTTTCCAGCTCGCAAGTCTATGGAGAGTTGCTAGACAACACTGTCTGCAAATTCAATTTGCTACCGCTAGGGTGCGTCTAGATTTCTAGGCTACCCTTGAGTTGGATCAGAGCAGAATCTGCCATCAAGGACACTCGCCTCCGTTCACCATGGAGGAGTGGCTGCCTTTGGGTTGGAGAAGATGGCTGCCTCCTTCTTCCCTGGACCTTTTACATTATATACACCTATTATGTCCTTTTTTTCCCTTTTTTCCCCAAAGTGTGTATGTGTATGTTATTGCTCAAAATACCTCACAGATAATTTTTTATAGCATGTTAAAATAAAACGTGCTGTTTTTGTGTGTATCCCTTTAAATGCAAATGAGCTGGTGCCTCCGGCCCCCTTTCAAGAAGAGGGCAATAATGCCTACAGATCCAGAGAATAAATGCTGTATGGAGATAGAACAGGTATAGTTTTGTTTAATTATGTTTATACTCATCTAGACTCATCTAGACTGTTGTAGTGGATCCCATCCTAACGATGCCCAAAACTTTACTGATCAGTTTTATGAAGTTTATTGCACTTCACACAAAATATGAAGCGTCCATTTTCCTCCACAAAATCAATGTAAGAGCTGAATAAAACACAGTATAAGAAGTGCGCATTAAAGTCTTATTCATAAACTATCTCTCTCCCTTGCATTATCATCAGCATACACAGCAAATTACACAAAAACACTCATTACAACTAACGGTAAACAAATATACAGACCTTATGCCTTTTCAGGGGGTGCTTGATAAACTGGTAAACTTTATATCCGTAAAACAACTTTGATGAACTGCAATAAAGTGTGCGCTCTCCCTTTCATTACTGCCAGACCAGTAGGCCTATCGCTCCGGAGACTATAAGCTGGATCACGAACAGTTGGTACTGATCCATCCTTGAGTAACAACTTTTTAGCAAAGCCTGCCTTGTATTGTCCATCGTTCACAAAGCAGTCTGGAGTGAAATATTTGCGTGGAGATAAACAAACCGAAACCTGCTCCAGCATCGAAACAATGGCGGACTGTGCACAGCTCACTCAGGGTGGGTCTATGCTGAAACGACAGTGTCCGTCAACAGTCGTGGGAGGGGCCTGTGCATAGTGAAGTCACTTTGCACAGAATCTGTGAACGGCTTGTTCTGAGACAGTTCTTATGATTTATGGGGATTTTTTAAAAGAAAAAAAAAATTGTATCATTAAAGTGCGGTTGAGAACACACACTGCCAATTCATATTTATGTTCAAACGTGATTTTTGCATAATAGATGGCCTTTAACCATACCCCATACATAACATAATCACTGCAACAACTACCTTACTATCAATAAGCAGTATTAGAGTTTATTGAGGGAAAATTAATAGTGAATATGTGTTACCTAACATAAAATGTTACTGTAATGACTATTTTAATGTCATGTGGAGTAAAGATTATTAATTATTTTTGGCGCAGTCAGACTATATGACATTTCACGACCTGAATGAACTTTTCCTTGACATAAAAAAGGTCAAATTATCTGATATTTAGTCATCAGTCTACAGGGTCCTCCCTATGATACCATTTGGTATACCTTATTTATGTTTTCTTTTCAGGAAAATAAAATAATAGTTTATAATAGGTGTATTCAAGTTATTGTATGTATGGCTTGAATTTTAATGCATCATTGAATAAATTATAGATAGATAGGACAAATGCACCAAATGTTGTAGGTCAGTTAGCCTATGCATACAGCAAATGTCAGTGTGTGCTCTATATACTGCAGAAAAAAAAGAAGAAGAAAAAATCATGTATCGAACACGCAAAGAGAACGAGAGACCGTTATGGTGTTTGTTTCTGTGAAACGAGCCTGTTCTTAAAGGGTTACTTCAGCGATTAGCATTAAGCTTTGTATCAGTAGAAACCCAGGAGTATATTCAAATTATCGTACTTTCCCCCCTCATATGACCCTGAGACGAGAGAATTATGTATTTTATTTCTGGAAAAATTCCTCCAATGACGCAAATATCGTCATTTTGCATCATCAGAGGAGCTTTTGTCCAGAGGCTGAAGACTACAGCCAGCAGAGGGCGCTATTTCCACATGTTTTCAACATGGCACTCACAGCACTCGACTCGGGAGCTGCGGAGATTCATGTCAACGGAGCGGTAGAGAGCAAAGTGAGTGTTTTAACTTTTAAAATGAACTTCCTATGAAAGTTAAGCTTCCAAAGACATGAGCTGAACACGCGCCAGACTGTTCACGGTCTGTGAATGCGGTTGTGAATCCTGCGCTTACCTCAGCTCATGTGGAGAATGTAATCCGATCCTGCTGCGTTTGTGCCGTGACGCTCAATCAGCTCACTCGCATTATATCGAACAGACACGTTCAGTTTTTAATTGTAGTGTCTCTAACTGAACTGATTTTTTGAAAATGAACGCGGTGATCCAGTAATGCAGTAGCCGACTAGCCGCGCCTAGAGTAGGGCAGTGAAGCAGTGCATTCTGGGAATTGTTGTCTTTGATCCCCATGAGACAAAAATAAATTTTCTGTGTTTTCTCAGTCTAGAAGGCACCAAATTCAAAAATAATTTCACATTTCTACTACATTAATGACCCAGTTTAAATACAGATTCATCTTCCCAGCGCTGAAGTACCCCTTTAAGCATCAGCTGATACAGCACTAAACAGAAGAGACCTGACACATTCACCAGTTAGCCACTGGCAAACACTGTGGCATGTGACATGTTACAGTCACTATGTGAAGATCCTTTAATATAATATGCATTCACAGAACTCACATGACTAAAACATTCCGATTCATACTTCCTCAGATTAATCATCATCAACTGTACCATAAACTGTGTTCTGGTAGTTTAACAATAAATTAGTCTTTGCTGTCTTTGAAGTCGAGTAATTAGCCACAGGCTTTTTAAGTGTTTTAAGATTGATGCAGTAAGTCATCTCATGCAGAAATGCTGGAGCTGTACACTACGCAAAAGTACATAAGTGCCAAGCAAGAGTCACAACACACACAAGAGTGTAGGCTACATGTACATACACACTCAAGTGCACACTTTCTCCCTATGGCACGGTTGCACTGGTGAAGTGACATTTACCTAATGTGGCTTTGAAGCACAAGAGCTCTGCTCAGCACAACTGAGTGTGATGAAGTCTGACTGCTGCAGCCTCTGACACTATTTCTGCTCTATTCACACATGCACAAACACAACAAATACAAACACCCAGAGGAAAAAATTATTGCTGAGAGATTGCTCTTTTATAGCTCAGGAGACGCAATGGAGTTCTCAGTTAAAGAGTTAGTTGACCCAAAAATGAAAATTATCCCATGATTTACTCACCCTGAAGTCACCCTAGGTGTACATGACATTCTTCTTTCAGACGAATAAAATTGATATTATAAAATTATATCTGACGACCGTAATTGGTGCGAAACATTTTTAATGATGGACAGATGCACTTTTATGGACTTCGAAAATTACCCAACAGTCGCTGCCATTATAAAGCTTTGAAGAGCCAGGACATGTTTAATATGATTTTGATTGTGTTCGTCTGAAAAAAGAACGTCATATACACCTAGGATGGCTTGAGAGTGAGTAAATCATGAGCTAATTTAAATTTTTGGTTGAACTAAATCTTTAAAGCTTTTGTCTGTCATCATTTACTCACCTTCATGTCGTTCCAAATCCGTAAGACTATAGTTTATCTTTGGAACGAAAATAGATTTCTGATTTCTGTAGATCGCAAAACTAATCAATTTGAATTTAGCGTTTAGTCCAAATTTTCTGAAGACACAATCTCTCGCACATCAGTTGCAGTAAACGGAAGCTCAAGCATGTTCGCTTGACATGCAAGGACCAATGAGGTTCATTCTAGTGTGTTACGCAGCACGTTTGAGCTTTAGTAAAAGCCAATGAGGTTCATTCTCGTGTTACACAGCACGTTTGAGTTCACGAGTTTGTGTGCCCATATAATCTTAGTGAAAGTGGTAAAAGGATTTGGCTTGCTGTCTGCTATAGAGGGGCTCGGAGAGGATATTCTACCCGAGCTCCGATTGCCCCCCTATAACAGGCAAAATTGTACAAAAGGAGGAGCAGGGGAGGAGGAGGGATGCTGTAGGAACTAAAAATGGGAAGAGATAAGCTGCTGGTTTTATACCTTGGTATTAATTGGAAGATTAGATGAGCGTACTCCTCCCGAAATTACGTTTAATAACTTCACCTTTCGCAAGAACCAATTAGGTTTGATCTCATGCATCAAGCAGGTCTGGTTGAGCTTCAGTTTATGTTCCATATGTGAATATATTTCAATGCATTTTATTCACATATAATCAGTGTTTATATGTAAATAAAAGCCTAAATTCAATCTGTTCATCATATAAAGCGCTCGAGTCTCTTCATAAAATTTTGACTAAACTGCTCAATTCATATGGATTAGTTTTACGATCTCTTTACAAACTTTTTGAATTGTCAAAGTATGGAAGCTGTCTAAGGAGGAACAGAAATAACTCAGATTTCATTAAAAAATATCTTCACTTGTGTTACAACGATGAACGAAAGTCTTATGAGTTTGGAATGACATGAGGTTGATTAATGACAGAATTTTCATTTTTGGGTGATCTCTTTAAATTCATAAAGGAATCAACCTTGTTTCAGAAGTTTCTCCAAACATTTCGAAAAAGAAAAATTGTAGATATACAACATATATTAGTAGTGTACAGTATGATATACTTTTAATGTAATGTGCCATGGCAAGTTTGACATTAATGACACTAAATGTCATTAGTTCTTCAGGAATCGTGTTGCACCACAATTTCAGATTTCAGAGCTGTGCTGGATGGCGGGTTTTCTTAACTTAAATTTCATACTTTTCCATTTGTTTTATGTAAAAGAGCAGCTTGAATATTCTTTTTGTTTCCACAGAGGAAAGAAAGTAATTTAGGAAGGTAAGTATGATAACAGAATTATGGGGTGAATTATTATTTCAGTTGCATTTAACCTGCAATATTCCAAAAAATCAATTCTTAATAAAACTAACAGAGGACAGCAGTGACCACCGACATTTTCAGCCTCAAGTTTGGTTCCCTAATCATTTATCCATAAAGATTTCCCAAAAAATTTAAATAAATAAATAAATAAATATTGGTCACACTTTAGATTAGGGTTCAATTCTCACTATTAACTAACTATTAACCTTTGCCTAAATAAACTCCTAATTACTAGCCTGACAAGCCAGACCCACATCAAGATTTTGGGTCTGGGAACTCACCATTGACAGGGCTCAATCCGCTAGGGTGCATCTAGATTTCTAGGCTACCTAATTACTGCTTATTAATAGCTAGTAAGGTAGTTGTTAAATTAGGTAAATTTGGGTGGAATTAAGGGATGTAGAATAAGGTTGTGCAGAATAACACATTCATATGTGCTAAGTATTAATAAACAGCCAACATCCTAGCAATATGCATGCTAGTAAGCAACTAGTTAATAGTTAGAATTGGACCCTAAACTACAAAAATATACCAAAATATTGGATAAACCAAATCACCTAGGTCCAACATGAATCCCATTATAAAATGTGATTTAAAGAAAAAATGCTGAATAAAACTGTTTTAACATAGGTCTTTTAACATATTTTCTGAAGCAATGCACATCCACTGAAACATTCTGAATTACGATGAATACAAACAATGTACAGTATTGATCAATACTCATTAGTCACAGACTATAAGAATAGCATAATATACATTTGAGGTTTACTGTAAAATATTAAAATATATACAAATACACAAGTAGTTTAAGATTGTAGGGTGCTGCTTAAGTGGGATGTCTCTGGGAAGCTCTGTTGGGTTACCATAGTAATACAACTTCTCTGATACAACTTAAATCCTCTGTCTTGAAAAGTTTATATAATATTGTTAAAAGTCACTTTCCCTTTAAGAAAATGAATGGGATTTTTACTTTCCAATACCCAGTTGCCGTTCTCTATTTTTAGACTTGACTATAAGAGAAGCAGGATGTTCACTGTGAGAAAAGTCGTATGTGAAGTGTGTAAAGAATTAGTCACAGCAAAGTGTGTGAAATGATGTTAACTGCGATGCGCACACTGTATATTGTGTTAAATGACTCTCACTGAGCAATGACACAGGAAGAGGTCAATTATGAAATGAGTAAGGGTTAACATCATCAAAATGTCAAACAGACCAGGATGAGATAGTACAAGATGTTTGTGGTCCGATCGGATGTGTGGGTGTGGAAGTGGGTATTTACGATGTGTTTGTGTACAGTAACACTAACAAATATGTGCGACTGGGAAGATTAATTTGTGTTGGGGTCACCACAGAGACAGCGTGGGCCGCCTTGATGCATGTTCCTGTGTGAGACGCATTTGTGACTCAGAGATTGGAAGTCCCAGATGGGGGCCAGCCCATCCTTCCAATGGCATGAGAATTCCTTTGCTTGGGCAGGGAGTTTGTTTCCTTTGGCCACTGTTGGACCGTACCCAAAGGACCAGCACATACTCTCAGACTACGACTTCCTTTGCTCCCATAGCCCGAAAACAGCCCACCCTCTCACCCCTAGTTTAATCTAAACATCCATCCATACAAGATCTCAGTAGTGATTGGGCCTTTCATCTCAAATCATACAGCACCAAATGCAGTGTTTACTGTATGGTGTTTCCACCCCCGACCCAGATCCACTTTACCCCCACAGTGCCATTCAACTAAGGGTAGGAGGAACCATAAATCAGTTCCCCATGTGGTCACAACACCTTCTAATCAACTACACGGGACTTCATCTGATATGCTCATACCCAATATGTTTAGAGTTAATATATTAATTGTGATTAGTAAACTGTGAAAATGTATTTATCATAACACTAAATGGCAGTAGTATTGGTCTATAGAGTGGTGCAGGTATGACATCAGTTTGTAGGCCAAAACACGGAAGCATGTTAGTATTTTAGCATTTCTGGTTCCCTTGTCTCGAGGTCAGTGGGTTTTTTTGAATGGGGTTTTGGTTAAATGGTTGAAATAAGGTCTGTGGTGAACACAAGCTCAATACACTTTTACATTTCATTCTACGACATATACATCAGTATTACCCCACTCGAGATTTTTTGAAGCTGCTACGTTTCTTGAAAAGGCGGTTGCTAACAAGTGGCTAAATGGGACAACAGAGGCATTCAGGAGATGAAACGTCATCACGCCAAACAGGTAAAATCAGTCTGCTTTTACAACCTTATTATGCTCATAATTGTGCTTTTATAAACTAGTCTAACTAAAACAATCTGGGAATTTTTTTTTTTAGACAAAAACTGAAAGAGTTGCTGGAAGCTTAGTGATGGTGACATTGCAATCCTGGGACATGGGTGTAGTCCGTTTATAGCCTACCTTTAGACTTTTACTTCTGGTGACTGAATTTAGGCTTCAAAATTAAGTATCATAAACTTTTGTTGATCAGTGCTTGTGAAAGGAAATCTGAAATCCACTGCCACTTCAATACACCTGTAAATATCCTAATTAAATTCATAATCAAAGCCTTAATGTTTATCCTCCTATTATTATGATGATTTCTGATGATTTATTCCAGATGATTTTACTTAATCCATAGCACCACTGGTTCTTCCTTTATGTTTGTATTTGGTCTTTGAGTGGCAAATGAGGGTCTGGCCTAGAGATGTGTGATGTGTCACTAAACACTTGATAGCAACATGTTGTCGTGTGTTTGGATTTTGTAGGTATCACACACCTCTAACATGCTGGGAGTGCAGAAACAGTGTTTGCTCACTTAGCCCGGCTTCCAGAGATTAAATATGGATTTGTCTTTAATTTTTATTATATTTTATTCATTTTATATTTCCTTTTACTGAAACACTAAAGAATCAAGATAAATTTTGCCTGTACTATTGTCTGTACTTCTCACTGAGAGAAAGCACATGTTATCAGTATGTTTTGGGAAACATTCTGGATTGGAGCTTAATCAGCTCCAACCTTGAAGAGACTGTGTATCTGTGTATGTGCGCAATATTCTGGTTACAGATCAGTATTGGAGGTGGACAATGGACATCTTAAGAGATGGATTGTTGTTCTGCACAAACTGGCGCCTGCTTGGGTGAAAGCATCAACAGGTGACGTGTATGGACACGTGCATCTGATTATGTGTGGAAATTTACCATGACTTTGCATTTTCTCTGAGCCAATCAGAATCATCCACCTTGCAATAATGACGTGGTTAGACCTTGAAAACAGTATAACTGTTGGGAAATTTGTATGTACGGTACGACGAGACTGGTATAGAGAGAGAGCGCGGCCTACGAACTCCTTGTGAGACTTGAAGCTGGCTTCTGCTGATGAAACTGCAAACTATTCTTCAGTAAACTTTTTCTTTATTTAATCGTACTCCTGACTCTTTGTCTTCATTCTTCACTACTGGTCTCTGGGTCTAAACTGTTAACCCCTAACACTTTTTTTTGCAATAATCCAAAAGCCTATGGGAAAATCCTATTGGTTTTTTCTCGAGGGAACCAGTGTGATGCTACTGTCGGTTACCTGCACCACTCTATAGGGGCATTCATGCAAGACAAGTTCTTGTGTACCATATGTGCTATTTTTTTATATATTTTTTTAATTGTTGGTCTATGGAAACATATTAACTTTTAGCTGTTTTTTAGCAGTGCTGTGTCATAAACCGTATATATGATATTATTCAGGTGATAGCTAAAAACATATAAACTAGCTATCTTAGCAATGTTCTCTTCAGACTGTTTTTGGGAATGAAGATGGCCTGTAAGAGTAAACTGGTTGTAGTGACAAAAAAAAAAGTTTTATGCTATTTGTGATTATAGTGCCCCCTGTGGCAACACTGATAATGCACAGAAAAGTTGCAATTTCAGAACGCAACAGTGCACAAAAAGAACCATACATCAAAGTGTCTGTGTTCACTTACTTGCGTAGAGTGTGTTTCAGACTTTAGTCCATTACCCGATGTTCATTTACTGTACATTGTTATCTTGAGAGGAGTCCCTACTTGAAACGTTCAGCTTTAGTTTAAACTAGTCTGCTCATTTTGTTATTGCGATGCTCACATGTTAAGTGTTGATTCCACATCACCTCTGGAGCGAGATAAATATTTAGACAGGGCCTTCTGTCGTGTGTGCGTGCATGACTGTAATGTGGAGAGAAAACGACA
Source organism: Gobiocypris rarus (assembly GCA_023029165.1). Taxonomy (NCBI): domain Eukaryota; kingdom Metazoa; phylum Chordata; class Actinopteri; order Cypriniformes; family Gobionidae; genus Gobiocypris; species Gobiocypris rarus. The sequence continues at coordinate 12,917,288 of CM040916.1, read as the reverse complement.
CATCAGGCTCAGAGTGACATCTGAGAGAGACATGGGACATCTGGTGACCCATGCGCATCCCCAACCAGGGCTGTAAAATCAGGTGACAGCCCGCTCAGCCAAATGCTATGCACAATTCAGAATCAAGTCATCCGCATGGCCCGCATTTATTCCACATTTGTTGGTGATCTGTTAACACATTTCATGGCCTGACAGCTTTCAATAACAAAACATTTATGCTCGTATTTTATTGCACGGATACTATGGCTCTTCTCATTTCAGCTGAATTCATCTGTTTACTTCACGTTTAAGCAGTCTAAAAGTAACTTAGCCTTTTAAGACCCAGGAAATCAGTCTTTTGAATTTAGTGTTTAGTATTTTTTTGTTTATGTCATTACATTGTTTAGAGTATAAGAAACAAACAGATTTTTTTTTTTTTTTTAAATATATATATTTATATGTTATGTTATGTCCTCGTATGTGGACACCGGACTCAGTTGTTGTTTATTCATTCACCAGTTTTCAGGTTTCAGGGTTTTTTTAACCAAACTTTGTTGACTTTGTTAATGATGAAAGATATAACAGAATTAATTGATATACTATTTTACTTTATGCAATGTGTGGGTAAAATGGCCGTACATGGGTTATCCCATTCAATGCAATCTATCTATACACTGCATCATTTGAATATTAATGTGTTCTTGGAGCAACATGAAAAAAGAAGTGTAATAATGGGAGTAATAGTTGGCAACATTTTCCTAATAATATCTAATATTTTATAGGAACTGTAATTTCTTCTAAAATGCCTGAAGTCCATTTTAGAAGAATTGAACAATATTGAACAATAATCTTCAATAGTGTATGAATGTATGAAATCAATGCCCTGTTTTGTAACAGAAAGTCGGATTTAGATTAGAAACCCAATAACATTTTCCTGAGATGTTGATATATAACAAACAATTTGAAAATTAATACTGTGACATTTATGGTGTCAGAGAAATTCATTCAATAATATGAATTTCAATAATGTCCTCGTATGAGGATAGTGGCACAGGATAATTTCTTCAAAATGTTTGGGGCCAATCCTGTCCATTCGAAGTGTCATGCCCCCTCATATTGTTGAGACAAATAGATTTTAAATGCAAGTTCCAAAACAATGTTTTGTATTTTTTTATAATTAAGTGCTTTGATGTATCTCTGTAGCCCACAACAGCAGTTTTCACCTGCAGACTAGTCTAAACATTAATGTTATTATGAATTAACATTCACAGCGCTGTTCTTTAGCATCAGTGGAGAGTACGGTGCTACCGGCACATGTGACGATGGCCCGCACCTCTGCGCACTGCACGTGTGGCGGACAGAATGAGGTACATCAGGTGGGCTGCATCTGCGACACCATATGCCCTCCGCATAGTTCCCTAGGGGTGGCTGACGGCATCCACCCAGCTGCTTCCTCTGTCACCTCGGCTTGCGTACAGTTACGCCACATGATGAGTCTCTGGCCTGCTTGTGTTGGGGCATCTGCAGTCTGTGCTATAAGTGAAATTGCCTAGAGCTTTTCAGGGTGCTAAGTTAATACTATGAGACAGATCAGAGATTTTAAATATACTCTAATGTGCAGGGCAAGTGAGTATTCAAATGCGCTTGGATATAATTAAGGTTAATGGGTAGAAATGATAAAGGGACAGGGATGTAAAATATTAGAGGACTGGATATGGCTAAATGAGGAAGAGCATGTGAACACACTTCAGTCAGGATCATCCAATACAGAGATCTTTATCTCTGCTCTCGGAGAGCCAATGTCCTGCAGAGTTTGGCACCAAACCTAATCAAACTATACCTGAACCAGCTAATGAAGCTATTCAGGATCGCTTGAAAACATAGCAGATTTGAATTAAACCTTGCAGTACAGTGGGTCTCCATGAATATAGGGTTGAAGACCTAGAACAGGGGTGTGAAATCCTTCTTTTATGGCTCTTTTCTGTTTTCGATTGTCAAAAGAACCGTACCGTACCACTTTTTTGGGACCCTTCCGTTGGGGTACTTAGCACTGTAGTACCTAAAGGGTTGAGCTAGACTCAGAATTGTTCCTGTGTGTGCTTTTTGGCTGTGTTTTTCCTTGCAGCCTGTAGCCTTTGCTCAAACAAAGAAGTCTTCTTCTTGTGACAAACAGCCACATGCGGAAAAGAAAGAACAAAATCTGTATGTCCTCTATTGTTGTTTACTGTGTCACTTTCTTCTTCACGTGAGAATGACGTTGATTGTTACAACACCACTAGAACGTAAGGGTGATGTTGGAAATGCAAGCCGGATCAGGGTACACACCTGAACCAGCTAAACAAGGTCTTACTAGGCATACTAGAAACATCCAGGCAGTTGTTATGAGGCTAGTTGGAGCAAAACTGAAAGGGGCACTCCAGGGCCGAGTTTTGACGCCCCTGTCCTAGAGGGCCACTTTCAAGCTCCAACACAACTTCCTGAAAGTTTCTGGTAAAGACCTTGGCCATTTCTCGGTATGCAGTCTGTACTTGTATTTTTGTGGACTTGTGAAATGTCATCAGTTGCTGCCCAAGTACTGTTCCATTTCAAAGTTCATATCTAGCCAAGTACAAAAAAAATCCCCGGATGTGTTCTTCCTCAACCCTTTTTATCGAGGATGCATCGAGAGGTGACTTGTGCGAACTTGAGACAGCCATGTATCCCAGAATGCACCTTGTGCCAAACAGCAAACATTAATAACGTAATTTAAATATACTAATGTTATTGTCACAAAATTGAATTGAACGCTTTGCCTGAACCACATTTGTGTGGCTATTAATATGTTTAAGATCTTTTAAATGAAAATGAAAAGAGGCAGAGTGGTGTTTTATTTTTTATTTTAACCGAAATAACATATTTTGTTTTATTGTTGCGTAAAATACACATAGCCTACAAAGATAACCGGTATAGCCAGAGCGAGCTTAGTGACGTTATCAAGGACGCTGTTGTTCCATTCGCAGAATTACCAGACTTGTGTCCTCCCGTCCTCGGCAGTTCGTTTTCCTGAGTTGAACTCGGCAAGTCCGAACCTTGCGTACGTGGTATTGAGAAATGCCCCTTGATTAGCTGGTTCAGGTGTGTTTAATTAGGGATAGAGCTAAATTTAGTTGGAAGGTGGTCCTCCAGGAGCAGGACTGGACATCCCTGTACTTAAAGTATAGGACAGCTGGTCCAGGCAGTGCCAGTTGTAGTCCGCACAGCTGCTACTAAAAGTGGCATGTGTGTGGAAGCCATATGAAAAGAAAAACACAAATGAGATCGCTTTAATATCTAAAACACACATAGAAATGAAGAGCAGAATGGAGACTTGCTTAAAGGAATAGTTCATCCAAAAATAAGATAAAAGGTTCTGTCATCATTTACTTAACTTCATATGGCCCCTGCTTCTCAGTTCTTCCAGGGCTGGTTCCATTCATTCTGTAAATCATTGAAATAAACATTTAATAATAATATAAGCATATGTAAAGGTGACACATCTAACCACCTGGCTGACCTCAAAGCCACTTGACTTTAAAACTGAGAAACAAAGATGGCTGATTTTAAATTACATTTAGTCTGCAGGCCCCATCTGCAGGAAGAACAAAAACTCTGCACATAAACATTTAACCAATTTTTTTGGTTCTCCCTGTGGCAAAACAGCACAAAAGGAATTGGTCTTGTTCGGGAAGAACCCAGAAACCCTTTTATCCACCAACCAAGTGACAGTACTAGTACCTAATAGCGCTTTTCCACTGCATGTAATGCTTGAGTAATGCTCTAATGAGTAATGCTTGGTATGGCTCGGTACGGTACAGTACAGTACGGCTCGGCTCGGCTCGCCTCGGCTTAGCTTAGCTCAGCTCGCTTTGCTTTTCCACTGCGTGGTACATCTCAGTTCGACATGGCACAGCTCGGCTCGCTTTGGCTCGGTTTGGTTTTCCACTGCATTTAGTACTGCTTTAAAGTGGGTGGGATTATAGAATGATTGTTGTAATTGTGTCGCCTCTACTTCTCGGCATATCTCAAGACGAAGAAGTTTGTTTCAAAGGAGGCTGATGGCAGTTTCGTTTTTTGTGGACTTGTTAGAACTTTCACCAACACATTTAATTATGTAAAAAAAATCTCCAGAGAAGCATTGGCTCTGGCACCAGCACCAGCACCAGCACCAGCACCATTTTAAGGGGATGAAGAAAACTGAGAAATTGAGATGGCGGTTGATTGGCTTTATGTATATGTAATAAATGTAATATATTCACATTTATTGATGTCTGATGATTTATTTCACATAACTTTATGCCACATATCTTGACCATGAACACCAGCAGTTGACTCAACTTTCACAGCCCTTTAAGGATAAGGCCCTGGAGATTCCAGACTGCAACCTTTACTCCAAACATGAGCAAGTTGAAGATGGGCTGGCTCCAGTTTGTTTACTGAAAGCCCCTTTGAGATTCCTCTCGGATACACAATAATGCAATGCGAAACGGAGCTGGCGCAAGAGTCTGTGCAGCCTCAGGCGTTGATTTTATGATTTTCTTGCTGTTTGTTTGTCTTTGTTCAAGGCTTGGATGGGTGTCTGTGGCATGGCCCCTCTCTTGCCTCCTCTCCCAGCCTCGCCTTTCCCGCGTTAAATGATCCTTTCATTTCCTCTTAAACTCGTCTGCCCCGAGGGCTGAGCAATGGGCCCCGTGGTCTTTCGCGCTGCATGTGAAGTTCACAGCTCGTCCTCCATTGGGCAGAACCTCCATCAAAATGCACTTCCTGTCTGAGCCCCACTTACGTGAGATTGCCCAGGGCCGAGGCGGCAGCCTTGACTCAAATACCGCTATGTGAAGCTTAGCACCAAGCAATCATCTATGCTCACCGGTTCACAATATGCAGGGTTTAAACTGGGATTTTGGAGGACAGGGAACTCTAAAATCTTAAAATGCACTTGATATGACATGGGTTGGTTCAATTGTATGCTACTTTTTTGACATTTTAATGATTTTTTAAAACAACTTTTAATGCAAACTGTGCCAGGTTCAAACCCCTCATACACTGCAAAAATGTAAGTCATGATGACAATTTATGTCTTTACCTTTATACACTTCAACTCATCTGAAACAATTTATAAAAAGTATACCGTACTAAAGTACTTTCAAATCATTTGCAAACTAGATGATAGTAAATTCTGTTCATATAATTCAGTAGTTAATATATTTTAGACTCGACTTGTTAATATATTAATAGGCTATTCAAACAGTGAGTTATTCATTCATTGTCACTGTAATTAACACAATAATTATTGGTTAATTAGCTCGTAGTAAAGGAATTGTTAATTGGTTCTTAGAAGTAAATAGTTCTCACTTTAGATTAGGTCACAAAAAATGGGAAAATGTCATTAATTAAGTGTTTTAAGCCTAACTATATATATATTTTTTACCAAAGTTGTACACTTTGGTAAAAAATTAGATGAGTGAATGCTCTCCACATATAGTATAAGTTCATAAAATACTTTCACTTCAAACCCACTAAATCCCAGCCTCAGCCCGTTCAGAATAACTAGTTCTTAGGTAGAAACCCTTACATTGGAGCCAAAATGCTTATTTTAAAGAAAGACATCAGACGGACTTAGAGGTTTTTCATCTGAAGTCTTCATATAAATATATATATATATGGATACTTAATACTAATGCAATTAATGTCTAATAAAGGTTGGTTTGAAGCACTTATTTAATGACATTTTCCAATTTTCAAAGCTTAAAAAACATTATTTAACTCTTTACATATGATACGTATGATATAATACATAATTAAATGATAATAATTGTGTTAATTAAAGTGACAATTAATATATTTGTATATATTAACAATATAGAGACTACAATATATTACCTAATAAACTATCAAATAAAAGTTTGTTAATTATTTACAAGTACTTTATTACTGCATACTTAATATAAAGTATTACCAACTCAGCAAAATAATATACGAAATTTCAACTTTAGGTCGGTTTAAAAGTAAAACTTATGAGTCAGATCAATATAACTTAAGTTGAATTGATTTGTACAGCCAATTTGATTATAATTAAAATTTTAAGGCAGAAATTGAACTTAAGTTTCAAGGGTGAAATAGGTGGACATCTCAGATAAATCAAGAAAAATAAATATCAGAAACGTGTATTTGGTTACATTTTGGAAAGTGTATAATGTTTAATTTAATGAATTTGTGAGAACACTCACCAAATGAAGATGGATTTAATTTAATGGACTGACACACAATAATAACAGTTCTTTTTAATGTGTTTCATTTTGTTTAATTAAAGGTGCCGTTTTTCTGGATAGTTCCCCTAACTGACCCAACCACCTCTTGCCCCATTCCCCCATCAAAACCCCACCCTTGCCCCCCTCCTCTCATCCTCAGAGACCTGACTCCGGAACTGACTTAGGAAGTCCCTTAATGGTTACCAAACTGTGGGGGAACTGCGTACGCTCAGCGAGGACTAAACATATGTTTAGAGGAGACAACATCAGCAATCACCACTTGACCCCAGCGCTCATACTTCTGTTTTCCTCCCCCTCAGACAGGAGAACGAACTCAGAACGGGTAATATAATCAACCAAAAGCACAAAACCAGAGAGGAGGTGCTGTGAACATGCCCAGTTCCAGATGTACGGGCAGCCAAGTGTCGAGACAAGACCGAGAAAAAGGGAACTGTCAGGGCGTCGAGGAGGAATTAAATGGAATCAAAAGGAAATAAAGACGAAATGATGCAGGATGAAACTTCAGACTGATATTTGATCTTTTTAATATCTGAATTATTTCTCCCAAACAGCAAATGGGGTGTTTTTCTGAGTAACAGGACCCCACTTCTTCTCAACTTTTTCTCCTGAGAAACACATCAGCAATCTATGATTTCAGACAATGATCTCAACAATGCCTCAAACCGTGCTCAGATTTGCCAGTATACCAAAATCTACCAATGGTCAAGAAATATTTCTGTTTACATCTATGTATCTATTATACCTCTTTGAATGTACTGAACAACAACAACAATAGTCAAATCTGCAGGGCTACAGTCAAAGAATCACACTCACACACATTCAGTAAAGTGATTCCATACAGATGTTCAACCGTGAAGAAGAAAAGGCTGGGAGGGGAAACTGACCAAAGAGTGAGAACAAATTGCTTATGTCTGTGACTTCACATTCAGTGTGTAAATAAGATGTTCAAAGAAAACAATACAGAGTTATACCGAAACATCCCTGAAATCTCCTGCTCCCCCGGGAAGCCGTTTCTCATGGTTTTTCATTAACCTCATGCTGCGTGTCTCCAGAGGCTATTATTTACAACAGATGAAGAAGAGGTGTGTGGAAAAACTCTGGTTGCTGTCTCCCTTGTACACTGACATGGGGTACCTTGAGGACCTGTATTCAAGTCTCAGTTTTTAAGGCCTGTTCACATCAAGGACGATAACTATAATGATAGCTATAAAGTTTTAATAATCGTTCCAATTCTATGAGAATAGAAATGTCCACACCACAAACACAACGATAACGACACAAGGACCAACAATAATGTTGGAATCACTTTCAGAACATCTAAATCCAGCTGATGAACGATATAAAACATTTTTTTAGCCAATCACAATCCACCCGACTTAGAAGAGATTGAGCATTTAAAGTGACAGATGACATTTTTAATGGGGAACACAACAACTTTTGCCTAATTTACTGCTTATTAATAGTTAGTAAGGTAGTTTTTGTAGCATTTAAGTTTAGGTATTGGTCGGATTAAGGGATGTAGAATAAGGTGATGAAGAATAAGGCATTCATATGTGCTTTATAAGTACTAATAAACAGCCAATATGCTAGTAATATGCATTCTAATAAGAAACTAGTTAATAGCGAGAAATGAACCCTAAATAAAGTGTTACCACATACACATTTATAATAAACAGTGTGTTTGTGTGGATGCTATACATTATTGTCATAGTTATCTTTATAGTTATCATTCTTGGTGATTTGTGTAGGAGCCAAAAGTGAGAAAATATTGACGAGGACTGTCAAGACAGCGCCAAATTTTAAAGACGCTGTCATAACTGGACTATTCTACCCACCAAATAAAAAATAAAAAAATTGTTGTTGTTGTTGTTTTTCCATTATTAAATACTCAAGATATAAACAGTTTTAACAACAGTCTGCAATCAGTGTACAACAGGACATGTGCAAAATGGAGCTTTCCTTCATTTCATGGACTCAGGGAACATCTCAAAGGAAGAAACGAGGTGACAATGCAAGTGATAAATTCATTTCAGTGTGGAAAAGGTGTAATCATTTGAGAATAGTTACTCATTGCCAGGTATTACTCAGACCCAGCTGTGCAGCACACACACACACACACACACACACACACACATCTATCTATCATCCTCCCTTCTGTCCACCCTCACAAATGTTTAGTCACTCACATCTAGTTACCAATGAATTAACCCCCACCCCCCTGAAAAACCCTGACGGAAACAAATGATGTGAGTTTTCGGTTCACTGTCTAAGGTCAAGTATCAGCACCAATATTTGGCTGAAAAAATGTCACGTTAACAATTTAATTATAAAACATTACCAAGCTCCCAATTAAGCATGTCAATATCTCATGCCTGCTTTGTCACTGAACATGTTCAACAAAATTAACATTCTAAACTGAACATTCCTCTGAATTCGGAAGTAGTGATACATGTGGTATTTTTTTATTTTTGTGTGTGTCAAAAATATAATTTCTGATTAATACATGTTGTATTTAAAATAAAAACTATAATAAGTATACAGTAACAGGTAATTTATAAATTATTTGAAAACTATTCGTTTATTAATTAATAGTTTATAGACTAGATACAAATAGTGAGTTCTTCATTCATTGTCACTGTAATTAACAAAGTGTAATTGTTTTATTAGCTCATATGTAAAGAGTTGGATAGTTATTTAGGGCTTTAGATTAGAACACGGAAATCAGAAATGGTCATTAAGTGCTTTAAACCAACCTTTATTAGACATTAACTGCAGTCATATTCAGTGTTCCCTTAAAATGTTTACAAATACATTAAGAGTGCGCGCACACACACACACACACACACACAGAGAGAGAGAGAGAGAGAGAGAGAGAGAGAGAGAGAGAGATTGGGTTTCCATGTTTTATGAGGACTTTCCATAGAAAAAAAATATTTGTATACTGTACAAACTTTAAATTCTGTGCCCTAACACTGTCTAATGTTTTTCAACAACTTGATTAATATTTGTGTGTATTTCATATTGACAGCAATATGTTATTTATGTACGTGGGTATGTATAGGCTTAATGTATAGGCTTAATGTATTTGTATTGTAAACATTGTCCAATAAATGTCCAATAAAAGTCGGTTTAAAGCACTTAATGAAAATTTCCGATATTCCGTTACCTAATCTAAAATGAGAACTATTTTTATTAAGTTGTTAACAAAGCATTATCTAACTCTTTACATATGGGATGATTAAACAATAATAATTTGTTAATTACAGTGACAATGAATACAGAACTCACTGTTTGTATATCTATTATTGTATTGACTACAGTAAGGGTTCGGGTAAACTAATAGTTTGCAAATGATTTGTAAATACTTTATTTCTTTATACTTATCATAAAGTGTTTCCAATATCAACACAAACATTTAGGATACACCAACAAACAATTTTTTTATGAAAATTATGTCATGATTTATTTTACCCTCCCAAGGACAAAATTTGGAGTGCAATAGTCCTGCATAGTACTGCAGAGTTTTTCTGTTTTGTTTTTGTGGTTTCAAAATTAGTTTTCTTCAACAGAATCACATTATGGAACCAAATCCTTGCTAAAGTATAATCATTCATAACTACAAAAAAACAAAAAAACCTTGGATAAACATTTTTTTTTTTTTTTTTTTTCGGGAGCAATTTTGTGAGCCGGGTTAGATTTCCCAGTAGAAATCATCAGCTTGGAGGAAATCATTTAGTCTCAGTAAGTGGCAGACAGCATCCTGATCTCACTGCTCTGGCTCCAGTCTCAGAACAGCTCCTGAGCGCTCTGCAGTCTCTCAGTCCACGACTATATAAACACTGCTTTAAGAGGGCAGACATAATCCTTGTGTGGCCTCTCCATTCTTTTTACTTCATGAACAATGTTTCAGAAATCTTTAGAGGATGAAAGAAACTTGAGATGCTGATAGAGGAAGAGAGAGAAGATAGAAATAATGTGACATCTAAATACAATAACACTAGATAAGATGGCAACACTTTAGTATGGGGAACACATATTTACTATTAACTATGACTTTTGCCACAATAAACTCCTAATGTACTGCTTATTAATAGTTAGTAAGGTAGTTTTTGTAGCATTTAAGTTTAGGTATTGGGTAGGATTAAGGGATGTAGAATAAGGTCATGAAGAATAAAGCATTCATATGTGCTTTATAAGTACCAATAAACAGCCAATATCCTAGTAATATGCATTCTAATAAGCTACTAGTTAATAGTTAATAACTGAACCCTAAAATAAAGTGTTAACGATAAGCTGAAGCAGGGGAGAGTAAAAATCATTTTCTACAGAACACCCCTTAATCTGGTAACACTTATCTGTTTCATAATGCCATGATCTAGGCATAATGTTCAGAAATATATATATATATATATATATATATATATATATATATATATATATATATATATATATATATATATATATATATATATATATATATATATATATATATATATATATATATATATATATATATATATATATATATATATATCATTTGGACTTATACTGACACCTAAAGGTATGGAAGAGGCTCCATGCAAAAGCAAAAGTTTTAAGTTACTGATGCATTTATAAAACTTATCAATTTACAGTCAACATTATTATTTTTTTTCATAGTCAAGCCTACTAATTTATGTGTAAAACTTTTGTAATAAGAGGGGAAAAAATTCCTCTAAAGATATGTGTTTTTGAACATACTAAAGCTGCATGTACAACCACATTTTTCTCCATTTTGTTTTTAAAGCAGAGCGTCCCATGTATAATCACAGATGATTTTGGGCTGTTCATTGACAGTGAGAAGTGTTTGTGCTCTGGCACGTACACGTCTATCGCTTATTTAGTAGATTTTGTCCGGCTGATTTGACAATCTGAGCAGATTCATGCAGAGTGTTTGGCTGTTAGAATGTCCTACGGGAGATGGTCCAGTTTAAGCGTTGTTTTGTGTGTGTGTCCAATTAAGATATGGGTGGAGTTGACATGGGCTACAAGACATGTAAGACGTGCCATATCTGCATTCAATGCCAAAGTGTAAACACATTAAGACAGTTTGACCTCACAAATCTCCAAGCAGCCGAATCAAGAGTAACAGAGGCCCACAAATCTCCCTTTGTGTCTTCACTCTGAGGAGTATGTTTTTTGGACTTTGATGGACTGAATCTAATGTGGACATATGGAGGACGTGACTGTCCAATAGTTGCGGAAAACGAAACCATATTTTTGCTTTCAGAACAGCCCAACAGAACTGACAGAGTCATTTTCGACACCATCCCTCTCCCCTTCATTTCCCTCCCTGTCCACAGAGCTAAAAAACAGAAACATGACTACATGTTACATGGCTGAGGGATGTAACATAGCTGGCCTCTACCTTTACGTGTACTGTACTTGCTTTATCAGAAACACATGCTCGCCTGACTTTTTATTTTGTCTTGGCAATTTGACACAAGCACAGCTCATTCAAAATGCCACTGCCTTTCGTAAACAGTGGAGATCACAGAGCGAGGGCGGACACATCATTAAATCTTCCCCCTTGTACATTAAAGGTAGGTTTTTTTTATAAATAATTCTTGCTATATTGGTTGAAACTCTCTTCGCATCCTGATAGCAATCAATAATAGAAAATATTATATAAAAAACATGTACATGTCAAAACATGTAAATATCAAAACATATCAGTAACACTTTATTTTATAGTGTCCTTGTTACACATTACATGTATTCTACAGCCTAGTAATTACTATAAATTATGCATAATTACATGCAACTAACCCTAAATCAAACCTAATCCTAACCTAGTACATTTAAAGGAGTGGTTGATTATGATTTACTTTTGAAACTTTAGTGTGTAGGCAATATTTGCTAAATTATGACGCTCAAAGTTCAAAGCAAAGGGAGAAATTTACTTTTATAGAAATCGCTTTTAAAGGACTACAACAAATGTCTGGTAAGGACTACAGAAGCTTCCTCCTGGGTTTGTGACATCACTAACCCAGAAATGTACATAAACCCTGCCCCCGGGAACACACAACAAAGGGGGTGAGATTATCATGACAGAATATGCTAATCAATGACTTGAAGATAGTTAACTCCACATCAGCTACATAAATTCATAAATTAACCATTCAGGAACATATTGTTGCATTCTGCATGTTGTCACATCTTCTTGAGTCTCTCCATCATTGTCCAACTCCGGTTTGAACATAAAAGGCTGGAACAAAACATTTTCATTCAATTATTGCATTCAGTTCGTAAGGCTATAGAGTTAGACAGACGTCAGTCACCAAGCACTGCAAACAAACAGCAGCCCGCCTTTTAAAATTCCTCCTGAACCAAAACAACCAGCTCATGCTGCATTCATGCCATGTTATAACCGTAATTCTGAGATGGCAACCAGTGTCGTTCTACCCGGAGCTTTTCACTTACCTCATTTCTATGTCAACACTATCAACGCCAAAATGAATCTGCAGCAGTCAGGTGGTAAAACTAGAGCACTGTAAGTTGTTTTCATTCATTATTATAATATTATGTGCTTTGAGACATGATGAGATAACAGTGTCTCTCGTCTCGTGATGCTTTGCAGACTCTGCTGTATGCGTTTATGTCTTTTAAAGGAGGCATGGCTTTGGAGACGCTCTGAAAGGAGGGTGGGATCTCAGGCTTTTAAATCTAGCTTGATATTGCTAGCTTTGCTGAAATTGGTTTAGTCTAAACTTTCTGAAGAGACATGATCACTTTATATGATGAACAGATTAAATTTAGTATTTTATTCATATATAAACATTGATTAGCAAACATAAACAGAAGTATAAAAGTACTTGCTTGACGTGCAAGAATAAACCTCATTGGTTCTTGCAGAAGCTCAAACGACTAGCTAACTAACTCTATAACTATTCTGCACAGTCTCACAATTAATAGAGTTTTTTTTTTAAAAAAAACAACAGTTAGGCAGAACAAAACCAGAATGCAGTTTTAAAGTATTTTTAGAATATAACATCGCTCTGCAGGACAGTGGTATGACATGTCATGTGAACTGCACTAGTGTCTTCTGTGTCTTAAACAATAGCAGACCCTTCTCTTCCTCATTGTCACCTACCCATGGTTTCCTATATGGCCAGGCTACTCAGAATGAATACACAAAGACCTGCTCTGTGCCTCACAGGAACAGGTGATTAGATATCATCTTCCCTTACTGCCGACCCATCTGCACAAATAAACGCTCACAGGAAACGACCTGTCGCCCCAAAAACATGCAAGAATGATACTGGCCTGGAGGGAGAGGGAGCGTGGATGGGTTGTATCTGGTAAGAGTTAAGGTTGACTCAACACACTGTTGTACACTTGGATACACAATACTAATGGTATGTCATTAAACAATGTGATATTATTTTACTGTTAATAGCTCCATAACTGCTAAAGGCTATAACAGTATTTCACAAAGATTGGTCTCTTAGAAGAGGTTATTTCAGACCTTAGAGGTTAATCTAGCTGGCCGTAATTTCTGTCCTTTACATTTAAATGAACAGTTTACGATTCCATTTTAAGTTATCATATCTGGCTGTAAATAAAGGTTTTAAAAGGGTCCATTGTATGCTTGCTGAATGAGCTTTATGTCAAAAGTAAGTATTTTGTAAAGCGACACAACATGGCTTCACTAACCAATCTAATAAGATTCTCAATGCATGCTTTAATGTTTGGACTTGCGAGAAATAACCCCACAGAATTTGCATGTATGTATACATTTATTGCATTGTAAGACAAGAATCTTGATTGTGCAAACGTATCTTAATGAAATCTGTAATAAAAACACTGCAGTCATGTACCTTTTAAAACAGTGAACATGCCCATAAAAATCATGTTACATGGTCATCGTTGCTGACCCATAAAATGGCTCAATTATGGTAGAGAAGAATGCTCCATCAAACAGATTCCACATGGCAGTGTTATGACAAGCATGTCTCATCATACATTCTGTCACAAAACAACTGTTCCTTAAACACTTACACAGAACCCCACACAGAAATACCTATTCTTGCACCTGATTCCTACATTTAGAACTAGGGACTGTAAAGAATATCCAAACAAACACGTAACCTTATCCAAAAACAGAATTACTATGCTACCATCTGTTTTATCAGGTTTCAACATGTTGTTAGCCAAATTCTATGTTTTAGCACATTGCTAGCATATTTTTAACAGGTTGCTAGTATGTTTTTGTATTGTTTCGATATTTACATTTAAAAAATGGAGATTCTAGGCCACTGTAAGTTCTTGTCACCGTGTTGCTATGGTTGCTAGATTTAATGTGGAATTGCTAGGTGGTTCCCCTAAATCAGGAGAGGTTTTATGAACAGTACGCTATGTTGTGTCTAGATTATGCTATCATGTTTTATAAAATTGTATGTTAAATCACCCAGAAAAGTACCAGCACATCTCATTAGCTCACAATTGGAGCATAACGGTGTGGGACAAGTTATAGGGTACAGCGGGGCTAAATGCACACCTTAAGAAAATTGTGCTTTTGACTATTCCCAGGATATGGTTGCAGACCAGATTTTGTGTTTTGTAAAAGTCTCACAGTAAAAGGCAAAGAGTATTTATACAAATACTTTAATATGCTTTTATGCTTTTAATAATGTCTAAGTTGATACTTGTTCAAAACAATCACTTTCTCAAAGCTTGTACTATTTTCAGTTTATTTTGATGAAGAAAAAAAAATTCATTTTTGTTCAGTAAATATGCTGTCATTAAAATATGTTAATATAAAAATATAACACAAATATTTAAAAAAGTAAAGATTCTAAAATCATTGAAGGAGATCCCATAATAATTTAATATAGATCTACAGTAGCAACAATAACTGATATTTTATTATATGATATGATTAATAAAATTGTTTTGTTATAAATATGGAGATCATCTATAAGGTGGTCACCCAAATTGATAGATGATATTTACCATATGAATCTAACAATGTCATGTAAACAAAACCAGCTGTTAATTATTATGTTAATTACTGCCCCAAGAGCAGGGGTGCCTTTTACCCCAAATACCATACTTTTACAGTACAGTGCTATTCTTTCGTTATAAAAAACGATTGCTTTAATTACCTTGAATATCACTGAAAACCGTTAAATATTAGATCAAATTAGCCCAGAATCAGCCAAATCTTTACGTGCATCTTGAAAAGCGAAGGTTTTTGAACATGCTACAGCAAGTTTTTGTGACATCTAGTGGTTTGGAGGAAAATAAAATCTAAGGCACCTTTTTACCCCAGTGCGCCTTTAGCCCCTTTTGTACACTACACCAAAAGTAATTCTTACTGTTATGGGTTTGTTCAAAAAGGTTGCTTTTAAAGGTACCATGTCTTAAGTCCGTTCACATCCTGTTTCATCATCTACCGCCATTTTGAGACCATTTCATGCGTGCCGTGAATCTATGAATCATTCCATGTGTTGAAGCAATTTGCCGTTCTGCTCCCAGAAGCCCTTTGAAAGCAAAAAGAGCTGAGCAGGATTATAAATCTCACTGGCTGCCTGGAACAGGCCGAATGCCCTGACGGTCATCTAAAGAGCCAAAGCCCTCAGGAAACAGGCCCTGCTCTTCCTCTGTGAGGTTGTGAAGCTTCTCCTGAGACATGTGAGGAACAGAAGTTGACATTCAAAGCCTGGAAGCACCTGCATCACACCTCTGGATCCAAGGAGAAACTGTGGACCATGACCAGGCGGATGTGAAAATGCAGATTGCCCAGAAGAAAAGGAGAAGGAAACCAACAAACAAAGAGCTTGAGAACAAAATAACAGAGAAGGGAGCTTGTATAGGGAAAGTGGCGACAGGGTTTCTCTCAGGTGCAAAGGGCACAGGATTAGTCTCCTATCAGTGCTGATAAATAAAAGCGGCTCTTGTGAAAGAGCCTCGGTAGGACTGAATATGAGCACTGTATCAAACAATAAGCCATTTTAATGAAGCCAGACTTGCTAATAACAGGCCTCGGGTCACTCTCCTCCAACCATATCCATTACCAGAGCAGCCACCCTCAACCCCCCAAGGAAGGGGAAGCCTCCAGGCGCTGCTATCAGAAACAAGCACACAGAAAGGCAGCTGGAGGGACACCTTTTCACCTCTGAGAGACAGGGGTCTTTGTACCTGTAAAGAGCCACTTCCATGTTCTTTGCTTAGCACTCACCTCTTGATCAGTATCTGCTGGCTAATTACAAGCTAATAGTAAATGAGAAAGAAAAATAGGTTTCCATATGTTTTTCCGGTAATTAATTTTAGGGTTTAGTTATTAACTATTGATTAGTTGCTTATTAGCATCCATAATACTAGGATATTGGCTGTTTATTAGTACTTCTAAAGCACATATGAATGCTTTATTCTTCATGACCTTATTCTGCATCCCTTAATCCTACCCAATACCTAAACTTAAATGCTACAAAATCTACCTTACTAACTATTAATAAGCAGTAAATTAGGAGTTTATTGAGGCCAAAGTCGTAATTAATAGTGAATATGTGTTCCCCATACTAAAGTGTAACCGTTTTTCCCACATACCTTTGTCACTTGTAGTATCAAAACAATTTGGTTTCGTAACAATATTGCAAATGTTTTGGCTGTGACTGAATGATTGAACAACTTCAGGATTTGAGTGAAGCACATACAGAAATAGATACAAAAGCAATGTTTTTATACTGCATATTCAAAAGATATTATTCAAATAAAGCAAGTTATGCTAACATACTGTATGTGATACAAGAAATGGAAGTTGCATGCTGGATAAGTTACAACTGGATGGTTAGGCACAGCAATTTGACTTTAGTACTCATGAATACTCAATTTCTCATGAAAAATGCAACCAAATGTAACAGAGGGCAAAGATATCCTTTTTATATAGGATTTTCCCAAAGAAGCACATATGTTTTGTAGATTGCTTATTTGTAGATTTGCTTATTGCTCATCTTTGAAATAATAACAGGCTGATAACATTTCATAACTTTATATTTGCATTTAGAATGTGTTAATTTTCATTTCCCTCATTTCCCTGACTTCCCACAAAGTGCACGTGTTACTGCATCAAGGCAACCAGGACATTAATTAGACCATTATTGTGTGTCAGTATCTATAGCTTGTGTTCCTTTGCTTGTGTTTTGTGTGGCCTCAGTGGAAATGTCTGTCTGAGAGCTTCATTGATCGAGTGAAACTGAGATACTCCAACTTCATTTAGATTAAAACCAGACTATTTACTACAGAGACACAAACACACACACACACACACACACACACACACACACACACACACACACACATGTTGTGTTTCCATGTTTTATGGGGACATTCCATAGGCGTAATGCATTTTATACTGTACAAACCGTATTTTCTATCCCCCTACACTGCCCCTGCCCCTAAACCTACCCATCACAGGAGACATGCTGCATTTTTACTTTTTCAAAAAACATCACTTAGTGTGATTTATAAGATGTTTTCCTCATGGGGACCAAAAAAATGTCCCCACAAGGACAAAAATTTGGATATTGCCATCTTTGTGGGGACATTTTGTCCCCATACCGTAGGGATTACCAGTCCACACACACACACACACACACACACACACACACACACACACACACACACACAGCTACTCAATTACAATGAGTGGCACAAGCCACCATTGACAGCTCTATCTTCTCATAACCAGAAGAATCAGAAAGAGGTGAGGTGCTCAGAACATATGCACTGCCTGTTAGTTGTGCTCATTCTACAGGAGATAATGTCATGTGGCGCCTCTATAGATTTAAACCAAACCAAATCACACTCAGACAATGTGCCTTTGACTGGAGACAATGAAATCAGAGACACATCTGCCATCGCAAGATCATCTGGTGTGAAGGGCAGAGCTCTATCCCACACTTAGCCCCAAACAGGAAGTCTGAGAAAAAACTATTTGTGAATTTAGGATGGGAGAAGAGAAATAAACATCAGAAATAAGTGAGAGGAATAAAGGCATCCCACAAATTAAAAAAAATTAATTAAATAAATAGGCAGTTATGGGTGGGACAGGAAAGGAATGAAAGAAACAGAAGTCCTCAATCTTAGCCACCTCAGAGACAATGAGGTAAGACAGTGTGATGTGTTCAGATAAGAGGAGGCGCCATGCTGGTTGGGGCTCTGGCTGATGAGTAATCACAGTTAGACTGATAAGTGACAGAAGGCAGCAGAGAATATGCACACAGACATTCACATTTATGAGAAACTCCTAGAATGCATGCAATTGTTAATTAAGTATTTAAGTATGTATGCCTCATTCAATCATCTATGTATGTATGTATGTATGTATGTATCAACATGTCCTCCAACCAATACGCCTATATAGGTCGTTTGTCACTTCCTTGAAATACGGCCCATAGGAGCGTTCACTAAAGTTGCGCCCCTATCGACAATATTTTAATGCATGAAATACGACCCATAGGAGCATTTTCTAAAGTTGTGCTCCTATTGACAACAGGACACTTTCATTTTAAAGCATTTTTCCCTTTTATCTGCATAATATTTCAGGTTTTGCATAGCGTTCGATCCCAGGGAACAAATGTGCTCATAAAGTGTGTATGCACTATAAATCACTGGGTAAGTTTAGGGATGGGGTGGGTGTAGTTGTAAATAAAAAAATATATATATATATTTCCCTAAATGGAAATATGACAAATGGTGGTAAAAAGTCCACACATTGCATTAAAATGAACACGCATTTTAATTGGTAATGACAGTCATACGTCATGACGTCAGCAGTTTGGTATGTATGTATCTATCTACCTATCTATCGATCTATCTATTCAGTAAATTCATGTCATGAAACTTGTCAAGAACAGGAACAGGATCATATTTCATATGTTGCCTATCAGATATCAGTAAAACATTATCCTGCAGAAAGAGGCCACAGCCACCAGGAAATACAGTTTCCATTAAAGGGTGTACAGGCTCTTCAACAATGCTTAGGTAGGTGGTACGTGTCAAAGTAACATCCACACGGATGTCAGGACCCAAGGTTTCCCAGCAGAACATCCACGCTATCCACGTGATGTTAAAGAAAATGTGATTCATCAGACCAGGCCACCTTCTTCCATTGCTCCATGGTCCCGTTCTGATGCTCACATGCCAGGGGTGACAGGGGTCAGCATGGGCACCCTGACGGGTCTGCAACTATGCAGTCCCATATGCAAAACTATGATGCACTGTGTATTCTGACACCTTTCTATTAGAAGCATTAAACCAGCATTAAAGACGTCCTTTTGCGCGATGGGAAGATGAATCTGTATTTAAACTGGGTCATTAATGTAGTAGAAATGTGAAATTATTTTTGAATTTGGTGCCTTCTAGACTGAGAAAACACAGAAAATGTATTTTTGTCTCATGGGGATGAAAGACAACAATTCCCAGAACGCACTGCTTCACTGCCCTACTCTAGGCGCGGCTAGTCGGCTACTGGATTACTGGATCACCGCGTTCATTTTCAGAAAATCAGTTCAGTTAGAGACACTACAATTAAAAACTGAACGTGTCTGTTCGATATAATGTGAGCGAGCCGATTGATCGTCACGGCACAAACGCAGCAGGATCGGATTACATTAATCACATGAACTGAGGTAATCGCGGGATTCGCGGCTGCATTCACAGCGCGTGATCAGTCTGGCGCGTGTTCAGTTCATGTCTTTGGAAGCTTAACTGTCATAGGAAGTTCATTTTAAAAGTTAAAACACTCACTTTGCTCTCCACCGCTCCGTTTACATGAATCTCCGCAGCTCCGCGAGCCGAGTGCTGTGAGTGCTGTGAGTGTGATGTTGAAAACATGTGGAAACAGCGCCCTCTGCTGGCTGTAGTCTTCAGCCTCTGGCCGAAAACTCCTCCGATGATGCAAAATGACAATATTTGCGTCATCGGAGGAATTTTTCCAGAAATAAAATACATAATTCTCTCTTCTCAGGGTCATATGAGGGGGGAAAGTACGATAATTCGAATATACTCCTGGGTTTCTACTGATACAAAGCTTAATGCTAATCGCTGAAGTAACCCTTTAACTTCTTGAGCAAGTAGTTTGTCTGTTTGATCGGACTACACGGGCCAGCCTTCGTTCCCCATATCCATCAATGAGCCTTGGCCGCCCATGACCCTGTCACTGGTTCACCACTGTTCCTTCCCTGGACCACTTTTGATAGAAACTGACCACTGCACCCCGGGAACACCCTATAAGAGCTGCAGTTTTGGAGATGCTCTGACCTAATCGTCTAGCCATCACAATTTGGCCCTTGTCAAACTCTCTCAAATCCTTACAGTTGCCCATATTTCCTGCTTCTAACACATCAACTTTGAGGACAAAATGTTCACTTGCTGCCTAATATATCCCACCCACTAACAGGTGCCGTGATGAAGAGATAATAAGTGTTATTTACTTCACCTGTCAGTGGTTATAATGTCATGCCTGATCAGTATATATTTTAAAATGGAGTTGGCCTACCCTTTGCAGCTATAACAGTTTCAACTCTTCTGGGAAGGTTTTCCACAATGTTTAGGAGTGTGTTTATTGAAATTTTTGACCATTCTTCTAGAAGCGCATTTGTGAGGTTAGGCACTGATGTTGGATGAGAAGTCCTGGCTCCCAGACTCTGCTCTAATTTATCACAAAGGTGTTCTATCGGGTTGAGGTCAGGACTCTGTGCAGGCCAGTCAAGTTGCTCCACACTAAACTCACTCATCCATGTCTTTATGGACCTTGCTTTGTGCACTGGTGCGCAGTCATGTTGGAACAGGAAGGGGCCATCCCCAAACTGTTCCCACAAAGTTGGGAGCATGAAATTGTCCAAAATGTCTTGGTATGCTGAAGCATTAAGAGTTCTTTACAATGGAACTAAGGGGCCAAGCCCAACCCCTGAAAAACAACCCCACACCACAATCCCCCCTCCACCAAACAGTCAGGCAAGTACCGTTCTCCAGGCAACCATCAGATTGCCAGACAGAGAAGCGTGATTTGTCACTCCAGAGAACACCTCTTGACTGCTCTAGAGTCCAGTGGCTGCGTGCTTTACACCACGGCATCCAGCGCTTTGCATTTCACTTGGTGATGTAAGGCTTGGATGTACCTTCTCACCATGGAAACCCATTCCATGAAGCTCTCTACACACTGTTCTTGAGCTAATCTTAAGGCCAAACTAAGTTTGGAGGTCTTTAGCTCTTGACTCAGCAGAAAGTTGGCGACTTCTGCGCACTGTGCGCCTCAGCATGCGCTGACCCCACTCTGTGATATTACGTAGCCTACCACTTTGTGGCAGAGTTTCTGTTTTTTTCCAATTGCTTCCATTTTGTTATAATACCACTAACAGTTGACTGTGGAATATTTAGTATTGAGGAAATTTCACGAATGGACTTATTGCACAAGTGGCAACCTATCACGGTACCACGCTTGAACTCACTGAGCTCCTGAGGCCGACCCATTCTTTCACAAATGTTTGTAGAAGCAGTCTGCAAGCCTAGGTGCTTGATTTGATACACATTTGGCCATGGAAGTGATTGGAACACCTGAATTCAATAATTTGGAGGCTTGTCCCAATACTTTTGGCAATATACGTAGTGTATATACAGTGGGTATGGAAAGTATTGAGACCCCCTTACATTTTTCAATCTTTGTTATATTGCAGCCATTTGCTAAAATCATTTAAAACTTCTTTTTTATCATTAATGTACACACAGCACCCCAATTTGACAGAAAAACACAGAATTGTTGACATTTTTGCAGATTTATTAAAAAAGAAAAACTGAAATATTCAGACCCTTTGCTCAGTATTTAGTGGAAGCACCCTTTTGATCTAATACAGCCATGAGTCTTTTTGGGAAAGATGCAACAAGTTTTTCATACCTGGATTTGGGGATCCTCTGCCATTTCTCTTTGCAGATCCTCTCCAGTTATGTCAGGTTGAATTGTAAACGTTGGTGGACAGCTATTTTCAGGTCTCTCCAGAGATGCTCAATTGGGTTTAAGTCAGGGCTCTGGCTGGCCCATTCAAGAACAGTCACAGAGTTGTTGTGAACTCACTCCTTCGTTATTTTAGCTGTGTGCTTAGGGTCATTGTCTTGTTGGAAGGTGAACCTTTGGCCCAGTCTGAGGTCTTGAGCACTCTGGAGAAGGTTTTCGTCCAGAATATCCCTGAACTTGGCCGCATTCATCTTTCCCTCGATTGCAACCAGTCGTCCTGTCCCCGCAGCTGAAAAACACCCCCACAGCATTATGCTGCCACCCCCATGCTTCACTGTTGGGACTGTATTGGACAGGCGATGAGCAGTGCCTGTTTTTCTCCACACATACCGCTTAGAATTAAGGCCAAAAAGTTCTATCTTGGTCTCATCAGACCAGAGAATCTTATTTCTCACCCTCTTGGAGTCCTTCAAGGTGTTTTTAGCAAACTCCATGCAGGCTTTCATGTGTCTTGCACTGAGGAGAGGCTTCCGTCGGGCCACTCTGCCATAAAGCCCTGACTGGGCGAGGGCTGCAGTGATGGTTGACTTTCTACAACTTTCTCCCATCTCCCGACTGCATCTCTGGAGGTCAGCCACAGTGATCGTTGGGTTCTTCTTTACCTCTCTCACCAAGGCATATCTCACCCGAGAAACGTCTTACATTTAAGGATTATGGAGGCCACTGTGCTCTTAGGAACCTTAAGTGCAGCAGAATTTTATTTATTTATTTATTTATTTTTACCTTGGCCAGATCTGTGCCTTGCCACAATTCTGTGTCTGAACTCTTCAGGCAGTTCCTTTGACCTCATGATTCTCATTTGCTCTGACATGCACTGTGAGCTGTAAGGTATTATATAGACAGGTGTGTGGCTTTTCTAATCAAGTCCAATCAGTATAATCAAACACAGCTGGACTCAAATGAAGGTGTAGAACCATCTCAAGGATGATCAGAAGAAATGGACAGCACCTGAGTTAAATATATGAGTGCCACAGCAAAGGGTCTGAATACTTAAGACCATGTGATATTTTAGTTTTTCTTTTTTTCTTTTATCTGCAAAAATGTCAACAATTCTGTGTTTTTCTGTCAATATGGGGTGCCGTGTGTACATTAATGAGAAAAAAATGAACTTAAATGATTTTAGCAAATGGCTGCAATATAACAAAGAGTGAAAAATGTAAGGGGGTCTGAATACTTTCCGTATTCAAAGACATGGCTAATAAAATGCTAGGATACGGCCTCAGTTCAATTAGGATATTTAAGTAGCTTTTATAAACATGTCTTTGAAAAAAACATAACTGGTGTGCATCTTGAGACAAAACAATGGCACTGACATATTTTAAGATATGTCAGTGGAAGTTGCTTTCAGTTCAAACTAAGTTCCATTTTGGCCAGGACACCCTGGTAGAAGAGATGTATATCTCAGTGGGATTATCTCCTGGTTAAATAAAGGATAAATAAATCAAATAAATAAACAGCTCAAACATGTATTTTAGTTTGGCACTAGTTTAAGCCTTGTCTGTGAAACCAGGGGTGTATAACAGTGTGTGTATATACAGAATTTAAAGTTTTACTAAGTAAATTATCATAATATTTGTTGTACTGTTGTCATTTCTGCAAGAAATTCATTACTGTGAACTGTATTACAGTAAAGACAATGACATTTTTTGCATTACAAAACAGAGAATGTTTTTAACATGAAAATAATGGGGGTCTGATTTTGGAGTGCAATTTCTTTTTTCTACTTCCAATGAGCTGTTGACTTAATGACTATATAGTATATTGCCTGAACATTAATAAAAGTTCACACAGTACACACAAAATAACAAAGCACAATAAGACCGTCTCCATTCCCACTATAATCACACATTCACCCTTCACTAACCTATGTTCCGTTACATAACGCAGTCTGCAATCATTGTTTTGTCTCTGCATCAACAGCTTTGCGCCCAGACAAGCAATACACAAAGATTATTTTTCATTTCACATCTTATAACAAATAAGAGCTAAAACTCTGATCTTTTGTGTAGCAAAAGGAGACTGTTGTGAACCCTTTCTGGAAATACAGGAGGCATGACCCGCTAGATAAGATGTTACCTAATATCTTTAATCAAATTTGTTAGGCTATACACAAGTTGTATCAGCAGAGGAACCAACTGTACAGTACACCATCATGTGCCAGGCATGATTGGGTTATCCGCCTAACATGATAACAAGATAAAAACGATTCAGACATCTCTGTGGGGATCAATTTGCAAGAACTACAAATTCATAATTTGTGCATGATGTTATTGTCAGCATTTAGGAAGGTTACTTTTAAAAGTATATGCATTACAATGTTGTATTACTTTTTATTAAAAACAATTAATCATGTAACACAAAATGTAATGAAAATAACATGTTAAGATACCTATGCATCGTTTTTTCTTACCATTTGTTGACTCCTCCAGAATGCTTGCTATTTTAAGGTGTACATTTACTTTATTTATTTGAAAATGTTGAAAAGTAAACAGGATTTTATGGTGTAAATATATCAAGAAACATGTACCTTAAAAACATATTGTGATTATGTGACACTACTTATTTGGAAACGTTATAGAGTGTTACATGCATGACATAAAAAAACCTGAAAAAATAATTTGCCAGTGAGTCCCTCAAGATTTTCCTATGGGGTTTTCAATTTATTGAGTGAAATAAGGTCTGCTGTAAACATAAGTTGACAATACTTAGACGTTTTGCTCTCCAATGTAAATTACACACACTATTGATATTTTAAAGGTGCATTGTGTAAATCTAGTGGTGAGTTTGCGAACTGCAACCGGTCACAGCTCACCCATCCCTTTCGAAGCAGATAGAGAAGCTACGGTGGCTGACACTGGACAAAAATGTTGTTGTTGGAGACAATAGAGAGTAGGTAATCTAAGGTAATAAAAACATAACGGTTCATTATGTAATGTCTTTATGCACCACTGAAAACATAGTTTTGTATATTATATTGCATTTCTGTTAATAGACCCTCATAAATACTACACACTGCACCTTTAAAGCTGTTGTTGTTGTTGTTGTTGTTGTTGTTGTTGTTGTTGTTGTTGTTGTTGTTGTTGTTGTTGTTGTTGTTGTTGTTGTTGTTGTTGTTGTTGTTTTTCCAAAGGTGCATCAATGCATCAAAGGTAAAAAAAAAACACTTTTTCATTTCCCCATAATATACATTGCACATCACCACATTTTTCAGTGATTCTCAGACGATTTGTCTGGTGAATCGTTCTCTCTAAATCCCTCCTTTCCGCAAGCTACTCTGCTCTGATTGGCCATATGGCGCAATCTGTTGCAAATGTAATTCCTCACCATCAGCATTAACAAGTGTATGTCCATCAACAAACCCATGTCTAAATTTCTATATCTATTTCTAATGCGGGAACTGTATCAGTAACAGCACATAGCCTACGTTAGCCCAGCACTAACGTGAATGACTGATGTAACATTAAAGTTTGTAAAACAAACCTTGCTCCATCCTTTTCTCAAAGTAGTAAGAACAGCAGACAATCTGCATTAATAGACAGTTTTAGGTAATAGTGGCCCACAGCTGCTAAGCAGGACAATTTCAGTAAGACAGTAATAACATGAGTTAGCCGGTTAGCCAGAAACATACACAATATAAAACACAAAACAACATATTTTGAACGGCCAGTACAAAATATATACTTCAATAATTATTTGTACTTACAGGTTGTAATTCTGAAAAGCAAGCTAGTCCAAATAAATTAGGTTCCGACCCAAGAGCAAGCGTTTTGCGAATCCCACGTTGAACTACAAGATTTAAGGAGCAGTCAGTAGGATCCTTGCGTTGAAAGGTGGGGCAAATTGTTCGCAATTTATGTATGGCATTATGTAAATTTCTTATCTAGTGACGTAGAACCGTTACACAGTGGAATTCGAATACAGACGACTCGTTAAGGTGGTTCAAAATCGATTATTTCTTTTGGGAGACTATAAGATTATTTTAACGTGCTCTTTCACCTTTACAACTTTTAAGAATGTTTACATTCACAAACCGCTATATTACACACTGCATGAAAGGGAATATTCGAAAAACCATAAAAGGGGCACTTAAACAAAAGTAATGTAATTATGTAACACAAGTTTCTTTTAACATGTATGACACAGAGTGAAATGAGTGTTGTTGGGAGAGCTGTGGGATTATAGGCGACCGGCGATTGTCCCCGATGAACTCACTGTGAGGGTAATCCACTTCAGATGCTGTTTTGTGACAGAATGCCCAATCTCACACATAGGCCCTACACATATTGTCCAATCCTCCTTGTTTTTGTTCCACTGAGCTAATGGATAGTCTTTATCAAATGGAAGATTTGTGCTTCCTTCTTATGATTCCCACAGTAAAGCCTCTAACATCTCCAACTTACACGCTAAATGGGTCATACTCTACAGCTCCTGTTGTGTTGGCTCAGTGAGCAGACGCTAATGGGGCTTTGAGTGAGAGGATGAGGGTTGAGCGTGAGATGCCCTGGGCTTTTGTACTAACTCTCATTTTGAGAAATACTAGCTGTGAGTATTAACACACATTCTCTGTGGAGCAGAGGCATTATGAGCAGATGAACATGAAATAAAACACAGAACAAAATAATTATCATGCTAGGATTTTTTACATTTTTGCATAAGCTTTTTCATCTATTTGATGATTAGATCAGAAACGGCAGCTTATGGATTTCTACATTTCTATAACATCCTTCACGCAGATGTGAAAATCAGGCCAGAGAAGCTGTTGAGTTGTATTTGTATTGTTTTTTATTATTATTAATATTATCCCCATTAACACCATGAGTGTGACGTCAGAGCAGCTGTGCCGTTCTCTCACTAATACAGACAGATGTTGTATGACTGTATATTCATTGCACTCAGTCCATGTAATAATGAAGTTCATTTAGCTATTTGAATGCATTTTAGTTATTTTTTTTTAATCGAGAACCTCAACAAACAAAGGTATGGTAATCCAGATATTATAAAAACATTTAAAAATGTGTCAATAAGAATTTGGGTCAATATATAGTACATTTGAATGTCCCCATTACATAATATATTTGATAAAAACATATAAATATGAAAAGTTTTACCATGTCCCTGGGGCATTCACTTCTAAAACACAAACTCTAAAAAATAAAGAAGAAAGAAAGAAATATCCCTTTATTTTTTCCATTATTCAATTGAAAGGTTTAAAACAAACATGCTTTCTTGTAAATATGGTTTTAATTGGTAATCAATTTATAGGTTTAATCCTGTTTCCCTAATTTCACTTTCCATCCTGGTATAGCTTTTTGTAAAATCCTTAACAAAAACCAGGTCCTTAATGACATCATCCTCCAGTAACTGACATCATTTTGATGGGAAAACATCAGCACAAACTTTAGTAAGCATTAGCAATGGATTAGATTAATTATGTTATGTTTATTTCCATGTATTATATCATGTTCATTTTCTTACAGTTGTGTAAACCATCAAGTTAGAATTAATTAAGTTTAAGTGCCTGATATTGAGCAGAGTATATTTCTAAAACCCTGGAATAAAAATGACAACACAAGCAAGCAAGCTTTGTATGAATTAAAAAAATAAATAAATTTTTTTTTTTTTTTTTTTTTTTTTAGAAAGGGGAAATGACCCATTTGTTTGAATAAAGACTGACCTAAAAATGTCGTATTTTTGCATGATGTTAAAAGCTGTTAACAGGAAACATCAACCAGGAGCTCATCATCATGGGAACTAACAACACAGTTCTGTGAAAACTATTGTGTACTACTACGAGAGTATGTTTTGTTCAGACAAAATCTCTGAAAAGAAAAAACCCACCTGAAAGATAATCAGATGCACAAGGCCTTGCTAAAGCTACTTGTTTTGAGTTTACAAATAGGCCAGCATAAATAAAGGCAGCAAATCTGTTGGGCTCTAGTATACATTTATATAATAAATGATTCAAAACTCCATAACTGTTTAATTCATTGCCAAAAAAAAATGGTGTAAAAAAGTTCCACGGTCAACTGTTAGTTGTATTACAACAGTGGAAGCAATTGGGAACAACAGAAACTTAGTCCCGATGTGGTAGGCAACGTAAAATCACAGAGCGGGGTCAGTGCATGCTGAGGTGCAGATGTCGCCAACTTTCTGCAGTCAATGGCTACATACCTCCAAACTTCATTTGGCTTTCAGATTAGCTCAAGAACAGTGCATAGAGAGGTTCATGGAATGGGTTTCCATGGTCGAGCAGCTGCATCCAAGCCTTACATCACCAAGTGCAATACAAAACGTTGGATGCAGTGTTGTAAAGCACCAGCAATCCGATGGACGAATCTGGGTTTGATGGTTGGCATGAGAACGGTACTTGCCTGACTGCATTGTGCCACGTGTAAAGTTTGGTGGAGGGGGGATTATAGTGTGGGGTTGTTTTTCAGGGGTTGGGCTTGGCCCCTTAGTTCCAGTGAAATTAACTCTTAATGCTTCAACATACAAAGACATTTTGGACAATTTCATGCTCCCAACTTTATGGGAACAGTTTGGGGATGGCCCCTTCCTGTTCCAACAAGACTGTGCACTAGTGAACTAAGCAAGGTCCATAAAGACATGGATGAGCGAGTTTGGTTTGGAGGAACTTGACTGGCCTGCACAGAGTCCTGACCTCAACCCGATAGAAGTCGGGTCTTCTCATCCAACATCAGCGCCTGACCTAACAAATGCGCTTCTAGAAGAATGGTCAAAAATTCTCATAAATACACTCCTAATCATTGTGGAAAGCCTTCCCAGAAGAGTTGAAGCTGTTATAGCTGCAAAGGGTGGGCCAACTCCATATTAAACCCTAAGGATTAAGAATGAGATGTCATTAAAGTGCATGTGCATGTAAAGCAGGCGTCCCAAAACTTTTGGTAATATATATAATTATTGTGGACCACATAAATTATTTGATCTTGGAAGAATTTGATGAGAAATGTTTTTCACTTGTATGTGGCCCCTTTCATGCATCTATATTAGTTTTAATTTTGCCGGCCCATCAAGAAAGAACTTTATCAGCTCAGATAAAGCTGCTGCTTTGATTTCTCATGTGAGAGGAGACTCTGTCCTCTTTGCTTGTCAGAGCTCATTGAGTCCTTAGCATTTCACTCTATCATTAACTGTCTTAATGATCTCTTCTCACTGGTGCAGCACTGAAGTTGCTGATGTATCAGTGTAGCTCAGATTTCACTGTGTTCCGCTCACTCACCTATTTCACAATCAAGGCATCTCTTGATGGTCCACTGAGATCCAGGGATCCCACTCAAATAGGTACATTTCATAACTGTAGGATTGTTTTGTTATAACTAAGTAATTACAATATTATAATGATATCATAAATATGTCATTGCAAAATTTGGTATTATTAATAATAATCATGAGCTCTTTTTTTCCACACCTTTGTTTAGCTGTTTCATTCCCCCATGATTGTTAGTTTAAGGGATATTAGGCGTTAAAGTTGCTTTTCTGTGCTAAATGGTTTCAAATGTTGCCTAAATGCACATTTACCCGTTAGCACACAGCTGCCACTGACTTTGAAGACCTGACACATAAAGACCAATATACCATTAATTCAAGAGATAACCTGTTGTAGGTGGATGCTAAAATTTAGAAAATGCTTGGCTTTAGCCTACAGATAGACTGAACATTTGAGTTTTCCATCTCATGCAAGAACAGAGATTTCACCCTATATATTAAAGTCGAATTGGTAACAGTTTATTTTAGGGTTCACTCGCTATTAGCTAGTTGCTTATTAGCATGAATATTATAGAATATTGACTGTTTATTAGTACTTTTAAATGCCTTATTCGAGCCCGATCTCACGAAAATGCATATCAATAGTACGAGTGTGCAATCTCGTAGAATGACATGAGATCGTGTTGCTTATTCTGCATGACCTTATTCTACATCCCTTAATCCTACCCAATACCTAAACTTAAACGCTACAAAAGCTACCTTACTAATTATTAAATAACAGCAAATTAGGAGTTCATTGAGGCAAAAGTAAGACACTGAAAGAAAAGAAAAAAACTCCCCAATAACATTTACGGTAAAAAAAAAAAAAAAAACGGCTGCTGTGGTTGCCAGAACTTCACCGTAAAAAATATGGAAAAATACGTTTTAGGTTCTGCAGATTTAAGTTTAATTTACAGTAAATAACCGTATTTCATTAACTGAAATAATGTTAAATTACCAACCTATTGAAATACTAATATTTGTTTTGTACCTTTGATATATACTGACTGCCACCAATCACATTGGTGATGAGTCACATGATGAATCAAAGCTCATCCCAAGCAGCTTTTAGGAGGACAATACTAATATATAGAAGGTGCACAAGTAGACTCACAAAGAATCTGCACACTACAGAATTTCATATTTTCTGTGCTGATTCTTGTGGAAATTAACTGTAGTATAATTTAAAGTATATCCCAATTGTAATATTTTGCTTGATCTAACATTATAGACAAAGGACAACACAAAGAATTCGGTAACACTTTAGTATGGGGAACACATATTTACTATTAACTATGACTTTTGCCTCAATAAACTCCTAATTTACTGCTTATTAATAGTTAGTAAGGTGGTTTTTGTAGCATTTAAGTTTAGGTATTGGGTAGGATTAAGGGATGCAGAATAAGGTCCTGCAGAATAAGGCATTTATATGTGCTTTAGAAGTACTAATAAACAGCCAATATCCTAGTAATATGCATGCTAATAAGCAACTAATTAATAGTTAATAACTAAACCCTAAAATAAAGTGTTACCAAGAATTCTTAATAAACATATAGCAAAGTGCAGTTAAGCATTACACATGATCAATAATCACTTTGTAAACTGTATTGTGATTATGTACTGCAGTATTTTTTTATGAAATGCTTATCATATGCATGTTTAAGCAAATAAGGTTCTCACATATGGGTTACATTACCTCAGACGGTGATAAATGTGCACCTTTGACTTCATACTGAAAGGTCCTATCTCTTCTCTCCACAGACGTCAGATAGATTCAAGTAAATGAAAAGATATTGGCTGACTGTGGATGCTAACATCAGTCCTAGTGAAACCTGACCTGGAATAGACTGAGCTATGTGATATGACGCCATATGGATCTGATCTCAAAACAGTAGCATGGTTCAGTCAATATCCAGCCCTGATATAGGAAAAGAGAAAAAATAGCTTTCACATTTCAGTCATGAAAGTGAATTTGAAATTGTTAAATGCACTATGATTTTAAGATTCTCTCCAGAGAGTCTGCCAAATGTTCCCAGAAACTCTATGATTCTTTTATGGAAACATAATAATCCATCTAACCTGCTGCATAATGCTGCAAACATAGGAATTTATTTAGACTGTGTTTCCAGAATGATAGGATATTATTAGAATCATAGAATATTACATGCATAGATCGTCAAAACAAATATAAATGTTTTTTGTTTTTGTTTTTATTCATTAAAATGCATCCAATTTGGTGGCGCTAAAGACAACATGAAGTGGCTTGATGAGCAGAGGTAGCATTTTAGCACTTATACTTCAGTTATCCCAAAGTCAATAGGTGTTTCTTAGTAACAAGTATGCAAAGTTATATGCAAACTTTGCATATATTTATACAACAGTTCGTTCTGGTTCTTAAATCTGATTGATGGAGAGCCTTTTCCAGCCGTGCAATATTCCCCCGTATCAGCACTCTAAGCGTTTCACCTCCATAATTTTACAAATACTACTGTTGTTGTGTTACAGAATGTAGTTTTAGGAGTTTTTTTAGGCGAGACTGTAGCCATTTAGACCTCAAATATGCAACTTATATAAACATTGCATATTTGACAATTTGTGTAGACGTTTTTGGAGATTGAGCTCCAGAAGGCCAGCTGCCATTCAGCGCTCATGTACCCACCGAGAACAGCTTTATCTCTGCCAGTCCTTTGGGAATTTGCCACTGGCTCTTATAGATCATGTTTAAAAATGAGATATAATTCATTTTTGTATCAAGTGGGCAATTTTTGATCTTACTGATATTTTTTTAATTATTCAGGTTTTCTCCTCGGCCATTGCTTGTTGGTGCGAGATGCATTCTGGGATACCTGGCTGTCTCGAGTTTGCACAAGTCACATCCTGATGAATCCTCGATAAAAGGGGCGGGGCAAAAACACATCCGGGGATTTTAACTGTAATTGGCTAGATGTGAACTTTGAATTGGAACAGTACTTGGGCATCGACTGATGACAGCTAATGGGTTTTTGGTTAAATAGCTGCAATAAGTTCTATGGTTAACACAAGCCAAAGATATTGTCTTTTTTTATCTTTTACTTGTCTTGAAAAAGTAGGTTGCTATGGAGCCCCTAAAGGGACATAGTGGTAAAAAAAAAAAAACTGATTGTTTTTATGTTTCAAATTTTATAAAAGTTGTGTTCATTTGTAAAACTTATCATGATGAACAAAACATGTAAGAATCATATACTTTTGTTGTTCACAGTTTTGGTGTTTCTGCAATAATCCAAAAGCTAATGGAAAAATCCTATTGATTTTTTTATCAAGGGAACCAGGGTGATGCAAAAATATGTATTCACTGAAGCTCTATAATTTTTTATCTTACATCACAGCTGTGAACCATGATTTTGATTGTAAATTGCAATTACAACATTTTATTTTGCGGGAGGTCACGAGAAATCTATGGGGTACTCCTTAAGGTATTAAATAAATAAGTAAACCATCAAAATGTACTAGTACTAGACAGCCACAAATCTAGCAACATGGACTAAAAGCCACAAAACTCTCAACGGTTGATGTCTGCTTCAAATCCATAAAACTCAAATGATAAGGACAACAGGCGGCTGACCACAGTCGAAAGTTGTCTTGTGCTGATACACTCTAATTATCCGGTGACAGGATAAAAACCTCGACTTCGATGTCCATTTAAACTGTCAGCAAGCCGCAAATTAGCTCACCACGTGCTATAGCCACTCCAGCTCTCCCAGCATAACCCCAGCCCTATGGAGGAAGAGCAAGAGTCCAACGCGAAATGCTATTGTTTATTAGTGTTGGATGAAGCATGAGGGAAGTTTGGACATGTGTGCTTGCAGCGGTGGAGGTGAAGACGGAGGGAAACGTCTGTGAGGAAGAGGATCTAAACAGAGTCCTCTGCTGAATGTTTGGATAATAAACACCATCTTTGTTAGGGTCAGATTAAGATTATAAATCATGTCAGGCCAAGGCACGTGTTATAGAGGATGTTCACAATAAAAAAAGTAAATCCAGTCCATTATTACACTGTTAGGCCTGTTTCACACTGCACATGTAAGCGGCACACATTTCTTCCAATGCCCATATTAAGATTTTCTCATATTTATCAACACAATCTTTAACAATAGGCTTTTAGCAACTTAAATACTACTCACCAAGTGTTTGAAGAAAAAATAAAATAACATTAAAAACAAGGCATATTTTGGGCTTTGCTTGAAACATTCACATGAAAAACAATTCCCTTGTGAAAAAGAAGTACACTTTGGCATACTTTCAAAAATAGTATTTACTATGGAAAAATATACTTTTTAAAAAAACATGTAAATTGAATATAATGTCTTCTGACACTTAATTGCATGGTTTTGCAATTACAATTTTTTTTATAATGGTTTAAATTTATTCTAGATGCATTTGACTGAACTTTAGAGTGCTTTTTCAACACGTCAAAATAAGCGTTCTTCTTTAAAGAATGACAAAAGACTGTTAAAACATTATGATTTAAATGTACTTTAAAATAAAACTTACATTACAAAGAGCACTTATCACAGTGTGATAAGAAAC
Organism: Gobiocypris rarus; assembly: GCA_023029165.1. Taxonomy (NCBI): domain Eukaryota; kingdom Metazoa; phylum Chordata; class Actinopteri; order Cypriniformes; family Gobionidae; genus Gobiocypris; species Gobiocypris rarus. The sequence continues at coordinate 12,883,139 of CM040916.1, read as the reverse complement.
ATAATCATTTAATGTACTCTTTTTACATCCATTTAAGTGAACTTTTATTTCATAAATAATATATTATATCCATACATTTTTTAAACATACTTTCAAGATTTGAAATAGACTTCAAGTGCACATTTAATACAATTAAGCACACTTATTTTTTTCAAAGGGTTTTTATTAAGTTAGTCTAAAATGAATAGCTAAATAATAAAGCATTCAAAGCATTGTATTGCAATAGTGTACTTGTTATAATGTTATTTCAGGAGCTCATGTTTTCACAACAAGAACAGTTTGCATGTGTTTTTGGTTTAATTTAGCACTTACTTATAAATTGTTATATTTGTCAATTAAAATTAAAAGTCATTTTACCAAGAGTAAAACTGACTAAAATGAATGTACACTGCCCGGCCAAAGAAAAAGTTGCTGTTTGGATTTAAATAGGCAAAAGCGTATGAGTCTATTGCATCATTATTGCAGTGATTATATGTTTCAGCATGTTATATATTTGGCAGCAGTTCTTCTAACCCTAATTGATGGAGTGTTTATAGATTATATATATATATATATATATATATATATATATATATATATATAATTTCTTAAACAACCATGTAGGAAGACACATCATGGCCATATTACAGGATGACAATGTCAAGATTCTGCAGGCCTAAATTGTAAAAGTTGGGATGGAGCATCAAGAACAATTTTCACACATGAATTGGCACCTCTTTTTTTCACACATGAGTCCAGACCTCAAAGTCACAATATGTAAAAGTTTCAAAATCAACAGCGTAGGGTTGCACCAGTCATTCGTAAGCTCTTTCTTAAATTTGAACGTAAAGTCCACACTAAAGACTTAGTAACTACTGGCTAGTTTGTAACTAACTCCGTACTTTTTTTGGTTGCACCATTTGATTTTAAGGCAGAACGTAGCTGGTAGCTCGTAAGCTCTCCGTAAAGTAATGCGTAGTCGCATAATATGACCTTTACCCTCAATGATCCAATAGCAGCCTTCAAATATCTGAGCAGAAGTTGTGTAGAAATGCTGTGAATTTCAGTTTATCCTTCATTATTACAGTAAAAATATGTTTCCATTAAATAAGTTACTTATTCATTCATAACATAAGTGCTTTTATATATAAATAACATCCAGAAGCATTCAGTTTATGAAACGACATTAATAATTATCAATAAATAAATACTCAAACAAAAAAAAAACTATTATGACAGATTTTATTTGACATCATGTCATGCAGAACTCGGAAGCGATGGGACAAATGCACCCAGCACTGCGATGCTTTGGACGGGTTCGTGTTGAAGAGCCGCTAGCAAAGTAATATATTCACATAATGTTTTCTCTTGTAAATATCAGCATTATCATATACGTGTAAAGGACTGAAGTCTGTCATGTAAAACAAAAGCTTATTATGCAGTTCAATCTGTAGCTACTCCTGATCGGAGGCTTCCGTAAATATTTAGTTTATACGTAGAGTTACGCTTCAACTAAGTTTAATGGTGCAACGCAAAAATATTTAGTCGTTCATAAGTTGTAAGTTAGTGCCCATTTACGTGACAGCTGGTGCAACCGGCCCCAGAAAACTAATCATTGTTATATAGCTCAACACAGTTATTGTTTAAATCTCGTTTTCTTGAGTATGTTTTACCATGCCCGTTTTACCAAATGTGCAACAAGTGTCTCATAGTAGCCGCAGAGCGAACGCACAGAGCGAACGCACAGAGTAGCATTATAACATAACTTTCAACACACTCAAATAATGCATCTATTATGATAAAACAGTGCTGCGTTACCCACATACTGTGTTTCCCTACACACATGGCAAAAAAGCTCCACTGCTCTTGAGCCATGTGTTGTGCTTGTCTCTCATTAGCAATCGCTCCAGCGGCCTCGTTTAATTCCAACAGCTTTCAGCCCCACCCTGCTTCATACTACAGTAACTTTAATAAATCTTTAATACATCAGCTCATCCATGAATATAATTTCTGCCTGAGTCCCGTCGAAATTCTGACGCAAAGACAACAACTCCCATGATACCACAAAATTAACATGTGCTATGCTTTTGTTTTGAATATGCGGCCTCTAGTGGCGAAAATTACGTATTGCGCCTTTAAATTCATTGAAAGTCTTTGAAATGTGCTGGAGTAGAGTGCTTGACTCTTGCATTGTCAATACAATTGGATCATTATTGTAGTGATGATTAGGGAGGGAGCATATATAATCATTTTTTAACACATAAATTGGCAATACAAGATCTTGACCAAAAATGTATGCACCTCTTGATGGAAATATATGTTGTGATGTTATTTGCATCAAGAGGTGCATACATTTTTGGTCAAGATCTTGTATTGCCAATTTATGTGTTAAAAAATGATTATATATGCTCCCTCCCTAATCATCACTACAATAATGATCCAATTATAGACTTAAGCATTTGCCGATTTAAATCCAAATAGCGATTTTATTTTGTCCGGGCAGTGTAAATGACATGATAAAATACTGACTCAAAAAAAGGTGCTTTCATCACAAAAGAAGAACACAGACAGCAGAAGCCCTGTCAGGCTGAAAGCTCAATGCAGGTCTGCTGGTTTATGTGAGCAGTGTGAAACGGACCAGCATTAGCACAAGCATTATCCACACCAGCTGGAGATACTAATCAAACACTGAAACATCGGCACAGGAAGTTTGGGGTTCACAAAGTGCAGCATGCTGCTTCCTTTTCTCTCCCAATTTCCTAAAATTACATTCTCATATCAAAGCGGAACAGATACAGGGCAGATAGGAAAGCTGGAGTATGCTTGATGTGAAGGAGAAACACTCTTTAAATAATAAACTCCCCCGCTAGCCTGCTGAGAACAACAAAAAAAGGAAGGAGAGTGTCTCAAGATTCAAGGAGATGCTATAAAACTGTTCTTCGCCTGGAGCAGGGCCGAGGCTTTTGGGAAACCGAATGAGATTACCAGCACATTTCAGAGGGGGGGTCAGATAAGGGCCATTTTAGGGAGTTCATTTAATCCATAAATTACTAATACAACTTTGCTTTATAATAGCACCCTGCAAATACCTGCGGTGGTCTGTTTTCAATAACCAAAGGGAGAAAAATATGATACAAGAGCAGGTCAGTACGGGTGAAAAAGTATTCACAGCGTCTAAACCACCGGCAGTAATCCGACTGGTGTTGAACTGTTTTTTTTTTTTCTCTCTTCTTCCACGTCCTGTGTTGGTTTTGGACTGAAGACCATAGGAAATAAATCTAGTAATAATATGATTTAAATGTACTGTTTTATAGAATATATGAAGCCTTTATTGTCCAATTTGAAATTGGATGTGTTGAAGTATTTGCGGTATAAAGAGTCTACTAAAAGAAAAATGGAAATGAAAAATGAAAATAAAAAAAAAGTTCCACAAGTTTGGAACAGTACAGCAGACCTAGGTTATTTTTGGATTCCATAGTGACATCTGCATGAACTAATATTTCTACCTCATTCACAACAGTCCAAAACCACCAACAGCTCTTTGCAAAAAGAAAGAAATATAATATCTAGTACCTATATTAACCATCATGTTCTGTGTGTGTCCCAAAGGCCTTATTATAACTCAGAAAACTCACATTGTTCTTAAAATTGAATTGTCAGTTTGATACTTTGTTTTACTTCACATACTTCATGTTATTTAACATAACAGTTAAAAACATGCTTTAAATAACCTCCATGAAAAACATTACAAGCCTACTCGTGATTGGGCTATCAAAGACACCAGCTGCAAAACGAAAAGCACCAAATTCTTAGATTCATTCAGCAATGCACTTCTGCCGTGGTTTATTTCAGTACAATTCTGCCAATTTGATTGGATTCATTGTATTTCTCTACAATGAGGTTTTGCTGGGGCTCAGCAGACCTAAAACAGAAATAATCTTTTTTAGATAAATCTAATTTGCGAAAAGTGCCTTATTTTGAGGGGTAAATCTTCTACTGTGTTCAGGTCAAATAAATAAATGGAAAGAGAACTTGATGGGAAAATAATAGATTAAAGGCACACTTACTGCATCTCATTTTTCTCCAATGCATGGTGGCCACAATTAGACATTCTTACGAGTAAAATATCTCTGAAGTATATTCCCAATCATATTTATGTTTTTTGTTTGTTTTGTTTTTTTAGCACACCAGGGTGACTAGGAGCATGGAATTGTCCAGCCATGACTTCCTGTTCCACAGGAGTATAAATATGGGGAAACACAAAGGCCAAATTCCCTTAATCATCCATCAGAATGAGTAAAACCAAAGAATGTAGTTCTGATGTGCAGCAAAAGATTGTTGAGCTTCACAAAACAGAAAGTGGCTGTAAGAAAATAGCTAAAGCATTGAAAACCACCATCAACACAAGTTGTTTGAGGGGGTTTCAAGAAAAATCCTCCTCACTCATCCAGAAACAAACTCCAGCATATTCAGTTGTCAGACACGACTGGAACTTCAAAAGGAAGCTGGTTCCGTTGTCAGAGAAAAAAAAAAAAAAAAGATTTTTGGCAGCAAACCCACCAGATGGATTTAGTGCACACAGGGATAAAAAAAAAGTGCCCCACATGTCAATGGTTAAAAATACAGCTGGATATTTAATGTTGAGGGCCTATTTTTTTGCTGGAGGTCCTGGACATCTTGTTCAGCCACATGGCATCATGCATTCTAGAAAATACCAACAGATACAAAAATCACAACCTGACGGCCTCTGCTAGAAATCTTATAATGGGCCTGTGGCGCAGTAGACGAGCAAGAGACGTGGGAAGAGCAAGAGGAGACCAGTGCACGATTGAGAATGAGCGTCACCTGCAAGTCACACCGGTCTCGAGTCCTCTCATGAGGGAGCTCGGAGGCATATAAGGACGAGCGACGCCAGTGAAGGACGAAAGAGGAACAGGCCTGGACTTTACATTGTGTTTTGTTTATGTACACACATAATAAAGCATAAACAAAACACAACGTCCTTATATGCCTCCAAGCTCCCTCATGAGAGGACTCAAGACCGGTGTGACTCGCAGGTGACGCTCATTCTCAATCACGCACCTGTCTCCTCTCGCTCCTGCAACGTCTCTCGCTCGTCTACCTCGCCACAGGGCCATGGTTGGATCTTCCATCAGGACAGTGATTCAAAACAAACATAACATCGACAAACAAATGTGTCACTGAGAATAACATTAAGCATCTGCCATGACCATCCCACTTCCCTGACCTGAACCCTAAAGAAAATGAGTGGGGTGAACTGAAGAGAAGAAGCACCAACATGGATCTGGGAATCTGAAGGATCTGGAGAGATTCTGTATGAAGGAATTGTCTCTGATCTCTTGTCAGGTGTTCTCCAAACTCATCAGGCATTATAGAAGAAGACTCAGAGCTGTTATCTTGGGGAAAGGATGTTGCAATAATTGGGTGCCGATAACTGTGGCCAACGTGAACTAGAGAAAAACAATATAGCAAAAGAGAAGTTTGTTCAAACTCATAGTATCCAAAGAATAGTATAGGCAAAAAGTAAATGACCTACTACTTCAGCCCAGTTTCGTAATCGTGTGGTTATTTGATCACAGAATTATGGTCTTTAGGAACCCCACATAAGTCAGTATGAACCGAAAATGAGGGTTAACTGGCAAAAGGAGCCGTTTCCTGACAGAGAGAAAGAGGAGAATCTGTCCTCAGGAGGATATGCCCTGTGACTCTTTTTTCCTGTATTTATCCTGGACCTTCAGAGATAGTGATAGAGTTGTAAACTGTTTACGGTTTGCATCTCTCATCCTCCTCAGAAGAATAGTGGGTGAGCTTTTCCTGCGCAAAACATCACTCATAAACAAACCTCTTACGCAAGCATTGTGTCCTCACTATTTCAGCATGTATTTACAGACGCAGATGTATAGACAAATAAACAAGCGTTGTCTGTATAAACACACCTCTTTTTCTCATCATAATGCCTCTTTGAGAACAATTTCATAACCTAATATGTCTATATCATTCGTCAACCTAATGCATACCCGTGTGAGTGGCCTGCAAGCATCAATCTGTCTAATTTTTTATATGCATACACACACATTAGCTTACTGTAAACTAAATATCTGGGTTAATGTAGGCAGCAGCGCCCAGCTCACCCTCTGTTTACAGAGCCCCGTTTGATAGTCAACACAGGCTTATACACAAGCACATGGCCACACACACTCATGTACACAGGTGGGGTTCCGTGCCTGCACAGGCTGTTGCATTCTGTGCTTTACATGTGATAGAATAAATAAACATCAGCAGGCAAAAGGACTGTAGCTGCGCCTCTGGGCTTCCTGCCATTCTAGGAGACAGAAGACACTGCTGTGATTTTACATGGTGTATGGAACAAAGGCTGCGTCCGAAATCGTATCATTTCTTGAGTAGGTACATATTTTGAATACTTCACGACCGCTGAAAAAGTATGTGTGTAGAACACATTTCATCTGGACATGCTACATTTGCCATGTTGCCCTTATCACGTGACCTACCGGCGTCAGTTGCGTCACCACCATTCACAAATCCTCTCCCGTGGCCTTGTGTGATAGTAAATTTGACTGTACTGGGAATTCAGACATACTTCTTTTGTTACATACTGTTTTTTGCCTACTATTTAGTAGGGAAGTATGCGATTTCAGGAGCAGCCAATGGCAATGTCTGATGAGCAAAAAATCGGACTTATTGCTTTTGCAATATTTCTCTTACAGAGGGTGTGTAATGAAATCAGGAGGAAGGGCAGCGAGTACTAAACATGAGTGTATCTTTTACTTAGAAATGTCTTGGCAAATATTCAGTGCTAAGTAAATATTACACCTAAAATTGATAGTGATATAATATCAATATAAAGGACACACATTATTTAAAACATTATTAAAGGAACACGCCAACTTTTTGGGACTTTAGCTAATTCACTGTATCTCCCAGAGAAAGATAAGTGTCCATACATACCATTTTTTATCTCCGTTATTTTTTATAACACTGTCTGACGCACCCACAGTTAGCCTAGCTTAGCACAAAGACTGCCGGTAAACATGTTGTGATGTGTAGTTACATTGTGTACTAAGACTTTTCTAGACCGATATGGCTAGGAACTCACTCTCATTCCTGCATAATAATCAAGGAACTTACACAGCGCCTGGAAATAGTCCCCAGCACAGTTTTCTGTGCAAGCAGGTTGTCACGTTGGTTATGTTGACGGAAGCTGCGTAATATCATTGCACCGCTGCACCCATGGTAGGCCTGAGAATGAGAGGAATGAGAGTGTAGTCCCTAGCCATATAAGTCTAGAAAATCACAACTTTTCATATTCCGTCTGTCTTAGTACACGATGTAACTATACACATCACAACATGTAAATAGGAAAATGTTGGTGTTATTTTGTCACATATTGAGCACTAGGCTAGATGGAGCCGTTTACCTGCAGTCTTTGTGGTAAGCTAGGCTATCGATGGGTGCGTCAGAGAGAGATAATGCATGCACGGAGATAAGAATGGTATGTCAAGTCAAGTCAACTTTATTTATATAGCGCGTTTAACAATGAAGACAGGAAAATAATGCAACAGAATATGTTAAATGATCATACAGTGACAATGTGGACAACTTTTTCAGTAATGTATGGACTTATCTAACTCTGGGGGATACGGTGAATAAACTTAAGTTCCAAAAACTCGCTGTGTCCCTTTAAATCATTCCATAAAAATAAAAACACAGGAAGGAACACTTCAGAAAAAAATATTAAAAAGCCTCAGTAATAAATAAATAAGTAATAAATAGAGTATTATTTTCTGTTTTTGGATTGTAATTTTCCACTACCAAAGAACACATTTGAATATAGTCTCTCCGAGTATCATATATATGCTGAACAGTAATATTCTGAACAGAACAAAACTTTGTGGAGAGCAATATTGACCAATCTGCGTCCATAACATGAACCATCTATTTTAAAATGAATGAATGAATGAATTAATGAATGATTGTTATTTCACATGTTAAAAATAAAAAAGAACTCAAATTATCACAATTTATCGTCTATTTGCAAATCATATTATATTATAATGCTGGGCAATCGATTAATCCAAACCTCCAAAATAAAAGTTTGTGTTTACATGTGTGTGTACTGTGTAGAATTATTATGAATATATAAATACACAAACATGCATGTATATATTCAAGAAATACATGTTATATATAAAATATTTATAAGATTTATAAGATATATATATATATATATATATATATATATGATATATATATATATAATTATATTATATTATATTATATTATATTATATTATATTATATTATTATTATATTATATTAATTATAATATATTATATTATATTATATTGTATTGTATTATATTATATTATATTATATTATATTATATTATATTATATTATATTATATTATATTATATTATATTATATTATATTATATTATATTATATTATATTATATTATATTATATTATACAGTGACAACAATGTACCTTTTTTTCTGAGAGTGTGTAAGCCATCATGACTAAGGCTAGAGTTCATTGATTCAGACTGCTCTGAATAGAAAGACATGACATTTAGTGCTGGTTAGACAAAGGGATTGAGATGATTCAGACATTCAGACCACAGTTAAGACATGAACACTTTTGACAGCAACATGATGAAAGAGAAGGATTTCATCATTTCTAGAGCTTCTTCAGTGCTTCAGTGATGAGCACATGGGAGGGGGTGACAGTGATCACGGCTGCACATCATGAATGGCCCAAACTGGAGCACACTTCCAGATGTGCTGGCCAGGGGCCCTGATGGGTCTCGCTGTAACCTCAGGCCAAGCTCAAGCGAGGCTGGGGGTGGCGGGGTGCACACATTCCAGCATGTTCCACTGCTGCCTTGGGACCGCTCCTGGAAGTGTTACACAGACCCCGATGTGTGAGCAGGAAGTAAGCATGTCAAAGCTCTGATTATTAAACATCCGACTGTCCGGGATCAGCCGGAACAGAGTTATCACTACACAGCCATGATTGTCTGAACAAGTCAAAGAAAACATACACACACATGCACACACACACACACACACACACACACACACTAACCCTAACTCTTATGATAGTCACATATCTGAAAGTAGCCTGGAATTTGTATATTATTAAAATTAAACTTCTCAGTAACCATACAACAGCTGAACTAAAAAAAAACAAAGAAGATGAGGAACAGACTGAGAGTGGAAGAATGAATAAATTAATATAAAAATTGTTATCTCAAACAGTCTGCCTTTCAATCAGTACAATGCATAATTTATACTTTTTCCATACAAAATCTGCAAACCAAAAGGTAAATGTAAATTCCCTATTAGGCTGCATTGTCAGTACACTGTAAAATGTGGTAACCTGCAAGTGCAACCTTAATGATTTTGTGCATTTTCTAAAACATTTCTATCCTTTTGGGCTGGACATATTGAAATTATCATCTAAATAGTTAGTTGCATGTGGAATTAGTGGGAGGGTTATTCTCATTCTTGAGAGCATTTGATTGGACAAACAGCATGTGTAGTGCAGCATGAGGTATGGTTCCAGAAAGACTGTAAATGTGTGCATCTGCTAAAAGTTCATTTTAACAACTTTTATGAGTACACTACCACATTTTTGTAAGTCAGGGGTAGGCAAGTTCGGTCCTAGAGAGCTGATGTCCTGCAGAGTTCCACATCATGAATGCCCCAGACCCTACTAAGCCACCACAGTATGAGACAGAAAAGCTGTCATATGTCTTGGAACAACACAAGGATAAATAAATGATGACAGAAGTGTCATGTTTTGATGAACTTGTGAACTTTAATGACAATTAAATGTGAAAACAGTGTGAGGACATTTTAGCAAAGTAGTCAACTTTAACCTAAGTATAATTTCAGATTATAATTCAGTCCATTTTACAGATGCTAGCGGCTGAGATTTATCCGGTGGACACAGCTGTGATTTTGTGTGGACACCTGGGCACTTATGGACCTGCCGTTCTAACAGCTCTTAATTGGAACAATTGACATGAAATGTGAGAAGTCCATGTGAGACGAGCTGGAAGCATCATAAGAAGAACACATGATCCAGCCCTGCAGTGACAAAAGGGCCACTGTCCACTCAGCTTCAATATCTTTTTTTTTTGAGAGAGAGAGAGAGAGAGAGAACTTAATTAAAGATAACTTAAAGCATTAGAATAATTATCTGGAGAAAAAAAATGTCATGTCCAATTATGCTGTTTTCTATAGATAAACATTACAAGATTTAAAAACTGGGTGTAGAAGGGGAGGTAGAACTGTATCAGGGTCTAACAAAATGTTGAGGAGGCAGAGCAAGTGCATACAATCAATAAAATTACAACAAAACTTTAGGAACATAAACTCATTGAGCATATTTTTACAAAACTCCCAAAAATTTCCTATACATACAATTGCAGTTTTCCGTTGAAATAAACACTAGTGTAAAAAAAAAGATTACAGAGGCAGATTATTGATAAATGAAGATTTTCACAATTTGATTATATTTCGAATTATAAGCTGATGACTTTATTCTGATTAAATTTGATTATATATTGATTTAATTGGATATACTTTATACAGTACATGGCAAATTCAGATTGATGTACGCTGGCCCAGTATCTAGGTTCAGAGGAGCATGCAGTAATCACACAGTAATCTCATTGTGAAAGAATAAAAAAGAAATTTATAAAATTATAGTTGATTTATCCTATTAAGTTCTAATAAAGCTGTATTATGTCCACTTTTAGACCTAATCTATTTGAGTTTTGTTTTTCCTTATTTACTCAGTGATCCCTTTTGAGGGAACTCGTGCTGCATCAGAAGTAGCGACGTATGGAAACGCCTCTGCCTGTTTGCGTCTTGAAGCACGTGTGAAATTAGTCCAATGGCATGCAGGACTTCATTGCGTAGCAGACCGTGTGCTAGAGAAGCCAGTTAGGTTGTTCCCTGCCATTCATCAGCTTCAGGGTCCCGAGCTGTCTACTCGAAATATACCAGAGACCATTCTCGAGAGACTGGTTTCCTTAGCAGACTATCTGGCAGCATGGAAACTGCCAAATGTGTCTCAGTGAGTCCTGCAAACTATAGAGAAAGGCTACAGAAAACAGTTTGGTTCTCATCCAACTCGATTCAACAGAATCCTGCCCACAGTGGTAGACCCCAAGCAGGCTCTGGTCATGGAACAAGAACTCAAAGCTCTTTTAGAGAAGGGATGCTGCTTCCGATTCTAGATTTGCACCAGCTGAATCATACATTAAAAAGGTTCAAGTGCAAAATTTTAACTTTAAAACTGACTCAAATCAGATCTGAAGACTTGTCTTGATAGATCTCAAGGATGCATGCTTCCATGTATCCATCCTTTCCCAGTATAAAATTCCTTTTGTGGTGGGGGCAAAGCTTACCAGTATCGGGTTCATCCTTTCGGTCTAGCATTGCACACCTTCACAAAGTGTGCAAATGCAGCTCTGGCTCCGTTGCAACTCCAAGGCATTCGCATACTCAATTATTGACAAGGTTGAAGGTTGGCAAGGTTGAATAGGTTCCCGTCGCTTCGTGTGTGAAGGAAGATGCCATTTTCAGACTCGCTGATTGTGTAGCGCAGGAGCAGAGAGAAGAATATGCCGAAAAGTGTCAGGGCCAGGACACACCCCTGTTTCACGCCGCTCTTGATTGGGAAGGGGTCTGATAATGCTCCGTCATACTGAACAGTGCCTCCTTATGAAGGAGGGCAAAGAGGCCAGACCGGCTGACCAAGTCAAATGCCTTGGTCAGGTCGATGAAGGCAAGGTACAGGGGACGTTGCTGTTCGCGGCACTTTTCCTGCAGCTGCCTGAGGGAGAACACCATGTCGATGGTTGAACACTTTGCCCGGAACCCACACTGTGACTCGGGATACACGCGGTCAGCAAGTACCTGTAGGCGATTGAGGACAACCCTGGCGAAGGCCTTTCCCACGATGCTGAGGAGAGAGATCCCACGATAGTTGTTACAGTCACTCCGGTCGCCCTTGTTCTTGTAGAGCGTGACGATCCTCGCATCCCGCATGTCTTGGGGTATAATTTCCTCTTCCCAGCACTGTAGCAAAAGCTCATGGAGATGTCCAATGAGGGAGCTCTCTTTTGGGGCCTTCACAACCTCTGGTGGGATTCCGTCACTGCCTGGTGCTTTCCCGCAGGACAGCGAGTCAATGGCCTTACTGAGCTCTTCGATGGTGGGTGGCGAGTCGAGTTCTTCCATGGTGGGCAGTGGGGTGGTGTTCCCCATGGCTGTGTCAGTGACGACATTCTCTCTAGAGTACAGTTCCCCGTAGTGCTCAACCCATCTATCCATCTGCTCACCGCGGTCCTTGATAATATCGCCGGAGGTGGACTTGAGGGGTGCGATCTTGATAACACTTGGTCCAAGTGCTTTCTTCATTTCCTCGTAAATGGCACGGGTGTTTCCACAGTCTGCAGAGGTCTGTAAAGCAAAGCTTCAGCCAGTAGTCGTTGGCGCACCTACGAGCAACCCTCTTGGTGTTATTGCGGGCTTCTCTGTCGGCGGCCAGTGTTTTCTCGCAGGGCTTCCTCTTGTACTTGAGAAGTGCAGCACCCTTGGCGGCTAAGGCAGGCTCCACCTCTTCTATCCCAGCCTCGAACCAGTCCTCGTTCTTCCTGGCTCTCATTCCGAAGGTGTCTAAAGCGGCCTGGTATATGGCATCACGGATATATATGGCATCAGCGTGCTGTGGCACTGTCTGTGGAGCAGTCTTCCAGGGTCTTGTCAATGACCTCAGCGAAGCGTTCACGCAGCTCAGGCTTTGAGGTTCTGGCCGTGTCGATGTGAGACAGGCCCTTTTGCCTAGAGCGGTGGGTCCGTCTGGGTCGGAGACGCACCATGCTGCCGACCAGGGAGTGATCGGTGTCACAGTCGACACTATGGTAACTGCGCGTGAGGAGCAAGTGGAACAGCATGGGTCTTCTAGTGATGACAAGGTCCAGCTGGTGCCAGTGCTTTGACCTGGGATGTCGCCAAGACACTCTGTGGTGGGGCTTGGTAGAATGAAAGGAGCAGAGCTCAAGTAGCCGCTGTCCGTTCTCGTTGAGCTTGCCAACACCGAAGTGTCCGATGCAACGTGGCCAGGAGGTGTAGGCTGCACCTACCCGGGCATTAAAATCTCAGAGCAGGAACAGGTTTTCCTTCGCTGGGATCTCTCTAATCCTTGTCTCAAGCTCCTCGTAGAATGCATCTTTGGCCTCGGCTGTAGAGCAGAGTGTGGGAGCGTAGACGCTAAAGATGTGTGTAGGTCCTGAGTAGGTAGTGAGGCGGAGTGAGAGGATGCGCTCAGTTCCCTGTGAAGGAGGTTCAGGACCTGTACTGTTTTATAAATGGTACCATTCACACAAGAGCAAAAACGTCTCAGGTTACGTATGTAACCATTGTTCCCTGAGAACAGTGAGCGAGACGCTACGTCAGAAAGACGCTACGTGGAACGCCTCAGCGTGACAGTTGTCTGAACTACTATCGAATCATGGTAATCCTATTGACTGGCCACAGCCTATGATGTCATCAATGTGCGACCAGGAAGTATATAAGGGCGCCTTGCAAACATGACATTATCTTGTCGACTGAAGGGACTGTTTGGCAGGCAGGCAGGCTCCCGAGGCATGGCAATGAGACGCAGCTTCTCGTTCCCTGTTCTCAGGGAACAATGGTTACATACAAAACCTGAGACGTTCCCTTTCGAAAGGGAACTTGCGCTGCATCGGAAAGAAGCTACGGGGAACGATATACCTACGCCGCCATGCCGAGGGGAGTGCATGCCCACTGGATGTGACAACTGTCAGGACAAGCAATTTCAACTGAAATGCCTGAACCACTCCCCCTCTGGTCACACCAGGCTGTCAGTGACAGCGCTCCCTACGGTCAAAGCCCAAGCTAAAAGCCTCAGGAGGAACCTTCGCGTACCGCATGAAGTCCTACCCTGGTCGCTCAAAGGCAAGGGGTACAAGGGGTTCCTTTAAGGGAGCGGGACTAGGGGAACCGAGGGAGCCCCAGCCAAAGACATCGCTGGGGGACTCCTCCCAGGCACACACGGGTCGTGATGTCGAGACTCTCTTGCAAGGAGGCCTGCTGAGGCCTACTACCTGACCTGGAGTCTGCTGCCCAGACTGCCCAAGCTGGCTACTCAGGCCTTCCCAGAGGCTCCTTCCATGCAGTCTCATGGGCAGTCCTATAGACATGGACCTAATCACATTGTCAGTAGCAGTGCACTCAGCGAAACAAATGCTTTAAAACCCTCTAAAGCGAGGGCAGTACAACTTACGTCACCTGCTTCAGGGCGGCCACCTTTTCATCTAGTGGCCTGCCCTTCATGCGAGGGCGCCAGCCATTGGCAATGCTCGGGCCTCATGGGAGCATCTGACCAAATCATCACGCAACAAGTACACCTCAACCCGAACCCTAAAAGGTGGAGCTGAAGACACAGAGCATAGGGTAAAAAATATTCACAAATATGCTACCCACTGGCTCTAACATCCTCCAGGATGAGGCCAGGGGCCACCAGAAGGTGGCGGCCACAACAAGCTCTGGAAGGCGGGTTTAGCACAGCTAGTCTAACCACGTGCAAGCGTAAGACACCAAACCCCGCCCAAGGACCAGTGGCTAAGTCGCTATCCATTCTGCTTCACACCAATCTGCATTACTAAACAAACCCCAGAATGTAGAGAAGGGGATGGGCCTTGACCTGACGACTCTCCATTGAGTGGAGGCTGAACGAGAGATGCAAGACCCTGCAATCACTCAGAAAGGGGCCCTGGGCGATAATGCCACAGCAAGATGCCTCCTCCATCCCAACAATAGCCTAGGCCAACTGATGCGGCGCCCTGGTGAGGGCCAGCCTGCAAACACAGATCTTTTACCCAAGCCTCGGCGGAGCGACAGCCTCACAAGAGAGGAGGCACTTGGGCAAAAAATCCGAAGCCCCGCGGGGCTGGACATAGATCTAACTGCAGTTTGTGCATCAGCCTGAACCACACATTCACTGCGCACAGTGATAGAGCGGGAGCTGGTTCTCTACCAGCGAAGCTAGCTCTAAACAGACCACTAATGGTGTCTCTAAAAATTGTTCTAACCACCGAACAGGGGAATTACAGGGCCCTATACTATCCTTTTCCAAATGATCCTGTGATGCCCAAAACCTCAGCGGGGAGCAAACAGACTACAAAACGTAAGAATTAATGTTTCCCTCTCAAAGGGGACTTACCAGCTCACCTCTGGTGCGCAATGATATCCACGCAAAAGCTTATTTACCGCATGTATGCCTAGGAGCTCTACCGGCCTGAGGGGGGCGCTCTCGCAGACCAGCCAGGTCGGCCTAGAATATCATCGTCACAGGCCCACCCCGGGCCGGATGTAAGAAGTGCCTGGGGAGACGACAAAGAAGAGGAGAGAGGGTCAGTGTAATCCTTGCCTCACTCTTAGGGAAAGGACGCATCATCAACGCCGACCGCGTTTGTGATACACAGCTCCTACTTCTCCCGGGAGTCCAACTCCTTATGCCCCGCCCTCGACCAAGGGGGCGCACGAGAGGCGATGTTGGTCCTTGGGCCCCGTCACCGGTCCTTGAATCGTGACGCCTCCCGCCTGCCTGGGACCCGGATCTCAGCGGTATGCAGGTCCTCTGATCATTCTCAATGCCGAACAGAGACACTGTCGAATGCACACTGCGAATGCGCCTGCACACCGATGGGCATGTGACACCGCCGACGCGCCTACTTCGGGCCTATATCGAGAACATCGCTCCGCCTGGTGCGCACCACAGGCCTGCCCGGTCTAAGCGACACTGTCTTTTATTCACTGCTCGGTGCAAACGCGACACTGTCTTTTATAAATGCAGATGCATTCTCAATGCCTGGAACAGATGCCACTTCTCAATCGTCCTGGAACAGATGCTACCTCTTGCATGCACGGACGCCTGCCACAGTACTCTTATGACATCAGTGACATTGAGCTAATGTCGCCTGAACACATATGAACCTGAATCGCTCCGTTATCCCATTTTTGGTTTTTGATTGGTGTGAGAACTTCGGCGGCCATGGTCGTGGAGACGGCACCAACCATCACAGCGCATCCCCTGCCCTCTATGAAACATCACTTTGAAAGGCTTAAATGGCAGGGATGGAGCTCCCAGTGGATGGAGCTCCCAGAGCTCCCAATCGGCTCAGCATACGCGGTCGGGATGGCCGAGAAGATCATCTCCCTTCTCACCGCCATCTTGCACCAGCACTTGCAGATAACTCTCGTCAGTCGCCAGATCGTCTTCCCGCGACGATCAGCGAGCTCTGTCCAAGAAACCCATGACGTGCCATCTGAATACGTGATTCGATAGTAGTTCAGACTCACGCTGAGGCGTTCCCCGTAGCGTCTTTCCAACCGAAATTTCCCTTTCGAAAGTATTTAATTAATACTGTCATTGAATTAAAAATTAAAAAAATTGCTAATTACAACATTGAACTTAAAATGGGTGTACAAATACTATAAAATTGTGAATATAAATAATTATAAATATAAATAAATAATTGTGAATTATTATAATATCTATATTATAATATCTAACTGAGTGTAAATCTATTATAACTTTTATGTTGTTTCCTTATAAAGGTCCAGACATCTGCCCTCTTCAGGGAACATAGGAACGTGCAGAAATCTCAGATAACTTAATCCAGATATTTTCATCCAATCCGCAAATTCGTTTGAAGAACTAAATTAGCCAGAGGTCAGTTATCACAACTAGATGATCTGTGATCTGTCAAATCATCTCAGACCGTTAATCGATTTTGGTACAATGAACGGACCCCAGATCCTGGTGGTTTCTGGCTGTGCCAGATTTAATGCTTTGCTAGAGCAGTTATAGAATCCCTGCTTAGTAAAAAGGAAACATCAGAAGTCTTGCTATTTTGTCTAATTGTCAGTAATTCTATCTACATTTGAATACTCTAGCACCCAGACTGGTTTAATGGGCCATACTGCAGTTTCTCTGTCAATTCTTTATCATATATTCCCACATATTTTGCTATTTGATCTCCTGTCCATCCAAAGCTTTCTCTCTGTCTATGCTCAACATTTTCTTAACTCAACTGACCATTTTCAGCGTCACCTTCCATCCCCTCATCTAGCGCACTCTCACTCTCTCTCATAAACACGTGTGCTGTTCTTAAATGAACTGTGTGGGTTTTTTTCTCACATTATAACAGTGTTTTATACATTTCAATTGCTTAGTTAAGTAACCCAGAACGTTATTTTAAGATTTCCTTTTTTATTTTGGATACATGAGGTATTTATATTTCTGTTACTATTGAAATTTTAACCTTGGTTAATGCTGGGAGTCAGTTGATACTACTGCATATTATTGAAGGTTCAAATAAACCGATTTGTACAAACACTGAAATTACACACAAGGAATTTTTTATAATAATAAAGTTATAATACTAACTTTATGATTACATTACGTTTCTACTCCAACTCGTTTTTTGAAATATAAACATGGTGGCTGAGAGATGTGGAAGGGATGATCCGTTCATGGTCACTCTGCCGCTTCGCTTGATCTGAGGCGGCAAAATCTTCTGTCACGCCAAATTAAATATTGCCAAACTGTATTTATTGTTTGATTTTCATTAGAGAAAAAAATGGACACAATTTAAAACGTGAAACTTTATTTCATATTAAAACAAAGCATAAAGCTTATTGCGATTGATTGGATGAAAGGCCTAAGCTACAATGTTCTGTTCACTCATCAACTGAAAAAAAAAGCATAGACTAAAAGATTGATTCTTGGGATTTAAGAATCACTATCAGTTCATAAAAATTTGAGTCCATTAAAATTGAGAAATCAATATTTTTATTCAGACCTATTTCCTATAGGACATTGCTGTGGGCTTTCTAAGATGGTGGTTTCTTGAGTTTTGTTTAGGGTGTTCTGGTAATTGTTAGATGATTAATACTGACTCAAGTCAAAAGAGATACGTAACCCTAAGTGATAATAACGAGTAATAAAAAAAGAGAACTAATGGAAAGAAAGAAACAAACATTGTCAATCTAAACATGTCCAAATTGCTTTTGTTGCATAAAAGAATATAGCTATAACCAGGCTAAAAACTAATAAGACCAACAGACTGAGCAGAAGAATACAAAATAATCAGAGAGAGAGAGAGAGGAAGACAAACAAAAGAAAAAGCCCAGAGACAGAGAGGAAGTTTATTAAGGAAAGAGAGAGCATGAGAGTGGCAGAGTTTAGATCATTAGTCTACCATGCTGGTTTCCATTATTACCGTGCAATGCCAGCCTTCTAGTTAATCACACAGCACCCATTTAAGACTTCTGCCTTCAATCACAGGAGCGTACAAATATACACACACTCACAAAATCCTAAAGCCTAGGTCACGAGGACCCTTCATGTCAGAAAGCCCTCTACGCCCAGCCTATCCATTGGTGAAGGCACCTTTTATAAGGCTTAGGGAGAGGAGAGAAAGGAATCCACAGGAAGCAGACTGAAAAGCCATAATGGTACTTCAGATGGATTGAGAGGAGGAGACGAGGAAGTAAAAATCTTAATGAATCTAGCATCCTCCTCTCCCAGAAAGACGCTAAACCCAATATTTTGTTCCCTCTGATGGTGATGTAGAAATGAAAAAGGGGTTATCATATATATATAAGTATAAGTACCATGGTATGTTTCTGGACACTCCCTATAATGGTATTCTTAAATGTACAGTGACCACTTGAACATTTTATACCATTACTGTGTACCGTACCACAACAGTCTTTATCGTGGGCACTTAATAATTCTTTATACAAAAGAAAAGTAGCTCTGACTCTCCAGAGTTGCAGCTATGTCAGACCGACCCCTTTCAAATTCCCTGAACTACTATTACTAAATCACCCACTTCCAGATAAAATGTGTATAGGAGCAGCAGAGGAAAAGCTTTTCCCCGCAGACACAAAGCAAACAAATTAAACTGCTCGTTGTAGAGATGCGTTTGGGAAAACAGCCTTCACAAACGCTGTTTCTTTAGTAATTCACAGATAGCAAAGGTCTTTTAAAATCTAGTGTTTGCTTATGAGATCAGCAGTCAGGCCTGGTATTGGCTCAGAATGGCCAGTGTGAATGTAGCTCAGCTCACCAGGGAACTTTCATTCAGAAGACTGAGACCAAAATGATTTTTAGCTTTGAGGCATTATTGTCAAAATGTCAACACTGTTCGTTTTCATACATTTCCATTTTGTTTCCAAAGTTGTTTCATTATAATAATCAAAAGTGACAGTAATGAGTTTTACATTGTTATGTTTTAAATAAATGCTGTTCTTTTGAGCCTTGTATTCCTCAATGAAACCTGATAAAAATATTAAGGTAGCAAATAAAAGGATGAAAATTCAGCTTTGCCATAAGAGGAATAAATTACGATTTATGTAATATATTAAAAACAGTTATTTTAAATAATAATATTCACCAAGATTACTGTTTTACTATGATCAAATAAATGCAGCCTTGGTGAGCATATGAAAAACGTTTCAAAACCTTCAGAAATCTTACCAACTCTGAACTTTAGAATATATTTTATATTAGATTAATAATTAAACCCAAGTTTTCTGGTATGCTATAAAAACCTACACTTTTCTTCAAATATAGGACTATTTTCTCACCCAAGTACAAAATGAGTCAAGACTACCACAAGTGCCCTTAAAAACTATTGCATGGTACCCCTGAATACAACTTCTAATGTTTACTTGCTAATGTTTACTACCAGGGTAGGTCAACACTAAAACGTTTCTCAGATGAAGTCTTTATGCGGCGTGGCTAAACCCCTCACTAAGCCGAACAGGAAATGCAGTTTAGAGTACCATTCAATGAACGAGTGAACAGAAAATACAGCCCGAGATATAATCAATGGGTCTTAGCATGTGGCTCTGATCAAGAGAGCATAATCTGATAATGTCAACTAACTTAGGCAAATGTGGTAACAACACTGATTATTAAAGTCATGAAGGACCTCGGAGTCCAAAAAGCACGAAGAGAACGAAAGCAAGAACATCTCAAGTACATTTCGCCACATGTGAAATTCAATTAAGCAGCGGTTGACTCATTAAGATGGCGACTGCTGCCCAAGGTCACCCAGAGTTGGGTGGTTTTGTTGAATCGCAATGCTGCTTTCTCATTTGAAAGGGTGAAAAGGTTAAAAGCGCAACGTGTACTTTTAGATCTCAACCATGAGGCAGAAAATGATTTCTAAACAAGGAACAATGGCCTGTTATAAAATGGAGAAAACATTGATTGTGGCAGATGTTTATTGCAGACAAAATATTAGTGGGCTCTCATGAAGCAATGTAATCCAAAAAACGTAAACTCATCATCGATTGATTTAATGAGGATGGGTCTGTTTTTCAGTCTGTTATGAGTAAGTGCCGGAAGAGGGGGGCCTGAGTCTCTGAAGCGGGTGGTTTGGAGGTGGGGAACTCAGTGATGAGCGACAGACATCTCAATCATCATTTTAAAATCTCTTCATGTAAGCATATAACATGACATGGAAGCCAAGCTCTGCAAACATTCAACTAAACAGGCTACATTCACCTTTCTCTCAAACAATCAAACAAAAAGTCACCAAATGCCTTTAAAACAACATATTTTATGGCGTCCTAAATAGGAGAAGATCAAAGTGTCTCATTGAAGCTTAGAAAATGTACAAACAGAGTTATGGAGTGAAGGTCAGACAAGCATCTGTAATCTCCTTTAATGGTTCCTGGAGAGGGATTCTAAAAAAAAAAGAAGAAGAAAAAAGAAAAGAAGCAGAAAGAGAGAACGAAGTAGTGAGAGAGGAGAGCGAACAATCTCGGGGACATCCCTTACTAAGACTAACAGCTGTTTAAACATTTCCCAGATAAAGGAATTGGCTCAATTTATACAAAGCAGGACTTCAAAAGGCAGGAGTGAGCTGCTTATATTTACATAACTCACCGCTTGAAAGTCTCCTCACTCCAAAGACATGGAGCCCATTAATGCCGAGCAATAAAACTCGAACCCCTGTCCCGTTCTTTCCATTTTCATCCAATTTGAGCTTGCCGATGGTTCGGTCTACTCCGCTCGGCTGCGACTGCCCCACTGTCAGATATCTGACAGCTCAAGTTTACATTAATAAAATGTGATCATTGTAAAACCATATGTTCCTTAAAACCCCTGCGTTTATCCAACTTATCCCAGGAAATCGCCTCTCTCATAGTGAAAGTTACCTTCTTGTTAAAGATTTGGGGTGAGATTAAAATTAATAGCTTTGCATTTTTTTCCTATGTTTTGAAGGAGTGTAATTTGGCCGTAAAAAAATAATACCTGTGAGGATCATGTGTTAAATGTATATGTTGATTGTGGATGTTAGTGGCGGTCCTGTACACCTGGTGCCCTCAGCGAGATATGACTTGACCAAAGGGGGTCAGCAAACATGTAGTGGTTTATAAGTGTGATAAGACGGGATAGATTAATGGTACAGTTTTTCTTTAGCATGAAAGGGGACCTGGGTTCAAATCCTGACTAAGCACATTTCAAATTCCATGGGAAAAGGTCATGTAGATTTGGAGACTTTGGAGTCATGTGAATGGATGATTTCTGCCACAGTGTTTTTAGGCAAACACTTTTTGTTTTACCCACAGTAATTGACTTATTTTTAAAGGTATTTATTTTTTGCGAATTACCTTGAAATTTGCCACTTCTGAGACTGTACCGTATATGTCCTCCCAACTGAGCTGAGCTATTATCAGTGTAATTACGGTAACACTTTATTTTAGGGTTCAGTTATTAACTATTAACTAGTTGCTTATTAGCATGCATATTACTAGGATATTGGCTGTTTATTAGTACTTCTAAAGCACATGTTAATGCCTTATTCTTCATGACCTTATTCTGCATCCCTTAATCCTACCCAATACCAAAACTTAAATGCTACAAAAACTACCTTACTATCTATTAATAAGCAGTACATTAGGAGTTTATTGAGGCAAAAGTCATAGTTAACAGTGAATATGTGTTCCCAATACTAAAGTGTTACCGTAATTACTCATTAATTAATTATTGATTACTAGTTATTAATGTAAAAATGCAATGATTCATAAAATAAATATTTGATATTATTTTCTGTATCACGAAAAAAAAACATGCAAATCGTTTATAAAAAATAAAAATCTAAATCAAATGTCAATGATATATTTTATGCTCATCCACAGCACAGCATGTTGTGTATGTATTTACCCATAAGCATAAGATCATGGCGTGAGCTCATAGAGGGGAAGTAATGCAGCCCAGAGCCCTGTGGTGTGTTTCTGTCTGGATGAAGCTTCAGCACCCCTCATTGGTCAGTCTAGGTAACATCCTATTACGACTTACCCATTTTATTTCTTTACGTTCATCTACGTTCATGTTCAAATGGCATTTAAGGATCACCCCAAAATAATTCTGCTCAAACTTTATGCCAACTGTAAAAACAGTGTGAACTAATACAAAGGATTATTGTATATGTGTTATCTCTTTAGTGGTGAAGTTTACTCTTTAGCTCTTTAGCTTAAAACAATAAAAACGTAGTACAATTTTTTTTTTAAATAATATGCAACAAATAAAAATAATACATCTTGACATTCAAAGATATGTAGTCATTTTTTATTATTATTATCAGTGGGGTCTTCATTTCAATTCGACTAAACAACACAAGAGTGTTATGTGCTTTTTTCTTTTAACCATTGAAGAAAAAGTTTTTACAGGGTAACACTTTATTTTAGGGTTCAGTTATTAACTATTAATTAGTTGCTTATTAGCATGCATATTACTAGGATATTGGCTGTTTATTAGTACTTATAAAGCACATATTAATGGTTATTCTGCAGGACCTTATTCTACATCCTTTAATCCTACCCAATACCTAAACGTAACCACTACAAAAACGACCTTACTAACTATTAATAAACAGTAAATTAGGAGTTTATTGAGGCAAAAGTCGTAGTTAATTGTGAATATGTGTTCCCCATACTAACGTGTTGCCCTTTATGGTCACACTTACAATTGAGGTTATTGTCATAAATTACCTATATGTTAGCATGACAACTCTAGAGATATGAATAATATAGACGTTTATTATGGAGAACTTGAGCTAAAAATGTTATAATCATTTCAAAACAGTAGCCTATTTCCTTTATATTGTGAATGAAGAAATGTCAAGAAATATTTTGTAAGGTAATGCCTATAAACAAGCATGTTTGAATGATTTCAGCATCACATCCGTTCCACATTTCAACAGGCTTCTCATTATATTGAGCTCGAACTGCACAACAGTCTGTGATACTGTTACAAACGCAGTTCACAGAACGGTTTCTGAATTTAGTAAGAAATATTTTTTGTTACTAAACAATTTAGTTTACAAATTTAGTAATATTTACTTTTTTTAAGTCTAAAAATGCTCACAACAAGAAGAGTAATATCTTTTTTCCTGTTTAAAAAATGACATTTACACATTTGAGTCTGCGGTTTGTCAGATTATTAAAAAATGTGAGTATTAAAAAAATATATATTTCCTATCCAAGATAATGAACGGTAAATAATAATATCAGGAAAACTCTGAAAGGCATTATCAAAACAGCTTGTCTTGTTTTCTGCTTTAGTATATCTTCAGAAAGTACTAGTCTGCAGTGGGCAGTGCTCGTATTAGCAGAGAGACTGAGTGCAAGTTTGCCCGCGCTGACAGGTGGACCCCACGGCTTTTCTTTGAACAGCCGGTCTGATTTACAGCTAAGAGACACAGAGCGTTCCAGCCCTCTGATATCACCAGCTGACATTTGTAATTAATACAGTCTTAAGGAATGAGAGCACACACTGGGGAAAACTTAAGAACCGGTAATTAGACACAACAGTTGCTAGTTTGACAGTGATGGTTTAGTAGTCTGATTTCTGATGGGCCATAAGTAGCCATGGACGTCACTGAACAAAAATATGACATAACTCTAGCTAAACAGCAGTCAAAATCAATATCATTTAAAATTGCATATAAAAACGTAGCCTTATTTCTTGACCCAGACTGAGTTTCCATTCAACACAGATGGGACGCAGAAAGGTAAAGGTGCAGACAGCCCAAGACGCTGACTAATTCACTCATCTGCCCCGACTCAACGCTCCATTCAGACTGTCCCCGAGACAGACAGCCTCCTCCAGGAACATAACGCATCTGATAAAATCTCCCCAAATATTCCAGACATGCAGTTCAGACAAAGGAGACAGGGTGGGGTGGAGGGCTCCCATTATCGTTCCGGTCTTCAGATAGCCCGCCGTAAAATAGGGACGTCTCTTGTCACTTTTCGTGCTTTTGCGGGACAAGGTCACTTCAGTTGCGATGCAAGGACCTGGTCAAAAGGAGACTGAAGTCTGAGTCCTAACGCCAACTGTTATCTGGGCCTGTCTCTGAAATTGAAGGGATAATTATCCAGGCTTTGGTTGCAACAGGTAATAGCCATTGAATGTTGACTGTGTCTTTTCGTTTCTGGAAAGTTGTTGCTCTGATTAACGATGCAGGTATGTAATGCATGTGGTCTTGATGAAGGTTAAATATGGTACGCCTCACAAAGTGGATCACAAATGCCCAAGGGTTCCCACAATTTTCCCATTTTGATTAGGCACCGTAATTTTCTCAGTACAATTTACATAAATATGTACATGGCTGCGTTTACACTGATTACTATATCCTGGGACTGGAGGCACATTTTCTATCTTTCCTGTCTCGGCTGCTTTTATACAATACAATAAAGAAACTGACAGACAAACGAGAAACTTAGCACAAAAAAATAAAAATCTATATAGTGTGTGTGTGTGTGTGTGTGTGTGTGTGTGTGTGTGTGTGTGTGTGTGTGTGTGTGTGTGTGTGTGTGTGTGTGTGTGTGTGTGTGTGCGTGCGTGCGTGCGTGCGTGTGTGTGTATTCACAATACATATTGTTTAAAAACAGCTTTACAGAAAAACATGATGTTAATGTTTATAATATCTTAATATCTGCTTGCCTTATAATTGCATTTATCAGATTAAAGAAAGGTAATAATATAGTTTACATTTTGCGATGATCCAAGTACTCAAGCAGCTGAGATTTGTTTGAGATGTATGCAGATATAAAAAAATCAGGAAGTCGAGATTTGCTATATATGATTTTTGCATGAGTATATATATAACTTTATTGCAGACACAGGTCCATATAACACATAAAATACAGAGGAGATACAAAATATACATAAAATATACAGAATATACAGGCTATACAGGCTATTGCACCAATGTCGTCTTAACCTATAACTATGCAGTATGCATATGAATAAAGATGGATATAATATATATCCAACATTATTTACATAGCTGTGCGCAGTTGAGAATTGCTATATAGTATTGCTTTACATGTATACAGGTTACATTCATTGACAATATAACAATCAAGCAGTTGATAATTGCTATATAGTACATGCACGTAACGTGAGTATACTGTGTATATGGATAATGCTGCATATACTTAGTAGTACTATAAATCATATAAGTATTAATTCATTATTATTCATTTGTAGGGGTGTAACTACGCTCATGTCACAATTCGATACATATCACAATACTGAACTCCAAAAAAAAAAAAAATGGTAAAAGGAAAACAAAAAATGTACTGTTGATTAAAATGCTAAATTTAGTATTACATTTGGGGTGGAAATAAATGTTGGTGACCCAATGCACAGGACAATGGTGACACCAGATTAAAAATATTCATGATTCTGAAGCTGAAAATACAGATTTATTTTAGACAAATATGCTTGCACAATGTCACTGACTAGATATATATAAAATAATGTTACCACTTTTTTTTGGTAACATAAGATATTTGGCATTATCAGAATATTATTCAATTGCATTAATATACATTATATTCAGCATTATATAGTAGTTTAATGTAGTACGGACACTAAAACTTTATTTTAATGGATTTTAGCTAAAAAAATCTCATACAGAAATTTTTATTTTAAAATGTACACAATACAGATTGTCACTATCCACGATACATGATGCGTTTTTGTATTGTGATATTTTGTGACACAATATATTGTTACACCCCTATTATTTTGCTTTAACTTTATTTTGTTTTACTGGTAAAATAACCTGATATTTTTCTTTTTTTGTTGTAATTATAGTGTAATTTATAATATTATAATATTATATATATATATATATATATATATATATATATATATATATATATATATAACAATGGGTAAAGGTTTTTCTTAACATTGCAAAGATGTTGCTGAACTACACCACCACTGGGCTGCAAAGAGCCATTTAAAAATGTCCATGTAATCACTATATGACCCACCATTAGCAAAGATGGCAATATTCACAATATACTGTATACATCTCTTCAACAGCCAAGCAACTGCCACTGACATGAATGAGAATGCGAACAATGAATGCTAATAGTGTTTACATTGAAAAACCGTGATGTCACCTTTAAACAGTTCGTTGAACATCAAAAGACAACTGGGAATGTGTATTTGGTTTGAGCTGCTAACTGATCCAAAGGTGGCCTTTGTGAGCTCTGGATTAGGTTAGCTGCCTTAGAATCAGTCCCAAACAATAACTGGATTTCAAAGTGAAAGGTGACCCCTCTTAGCCCAAGGTGCAACATTAAAGAGATTTTTAGGTACACGGCGTGTGCCAAGCGGGTTTTTTATGTACCCACACGAGCTGAGGTCAGAGCGGCTACAGCTGTCAATGCAACAGAACAAGCAGAGTTAGGCGGCCACGCAGATAAGCCATGGATGCCAGGCGCCCTGCGGACACCCTTATCAGGTCTCCACTGCACTCTGGGATAGATAACGGCACTCTCAGGACGCTTGCTGCACTCCCTCTCATGTTTACTGAGCCACATCAAAGGCCGACGCGTGAGCGGGCCGGTCATGTTAGTCATTGACAAATTAAGCAGGGACTCATCTGGTCAGGGAGCTCCCCCCCTTTCCTCTCCTGCACTACTGGAGTCGCTACGCAGCCCGTCCGGTTCTCTTGCTCTGCCCTGAGGTGTTCTGCACAGTAATTACTCCTGGGTAATGACAGCCAACACTTCAGTAGGTTGTAAACGGCAGGAGGCTTGTAAAGAGGCTGTGACCGGTGGAGGCGTGAGTGTGCTGGGGTGAAGCTACAACAGCAGGGAATCAGGCCCACCCACCAAACCAAGTCTACTCTGCTCTAACTCTATACACTCTAAACAACTCTATTATTCACAACTCTACTCCATACTACAAACATATGATTATACTCTTGCAAAGGGCCGTTGCTATATTCTCATGGTAACACTTTACTTTGAGCCATTTATAATGCATTATAAAAGTGTTCAGTCATGTTACATGTTACATGTATTTACAATAGTAATAACTATAAATGTGGCATAATTGCACACAGTTAACCCTAATCCAAACCCTAATCCTACCCTAACCCTATAGTAAGTACATGTAGTTAATTAGTATTACTCAGTCATTAAATGTATAATTAAACTGTAACAATGACACCTTAAAATAAAGGGGAACACTTTATTGTCTTACACGTTACATTTAGTTATATAGTAATTACTATAAATTGTGCTTAGTTACATAGAACTAACCCTAAACCAAACCCTAGAGTAAGTACATGAAGTTACATAATATTACTTAAATGTATAATTACAATTAATTTTTGCTCCTTTAGAAAGTATAATGCATTAAAACACATGATAAATAATGGAATTGGAAAATGCATGGGAACTGCAAATATTATAATGCATTTTAATTTTGTTTACAATTATTCATGATGTATATTATAAATAACATATGTTGCAGTCATTAAATATTTTCATAAATAATGCGGACCCACTTTATATTAGGTGTCCTTAACTACTATGTACTAACATTTTAATTAATAATTTGATACATTGCACTTATTGTGTACATACATGTTTTTACATTGTACTTACATTAAAAAAATACCTGCATGTAATTACATCTGTAATTAATTTCTGTAGTTACATTTGTAATTACACAGTTGACACTTCCCTTACACCTAACCCTACCCTTAAACTTACCCATCCCACCACACCCGTCCCTAACCCTACCCATATCCCACCTCAATATCAGCAAATGTGTTTTGCAACACAATATGAACACAGTAAGTACATTGTACTTATTTTTTATGTAAGTACAATTGTAGTTAAGGCCACCTCATATAAAGTGGGGCCAATAATGCCTTTATAATGCATTGTACACTAAACAAAAAATATTTGTACTGCTTGCTCAAATTGCTTAATTAAAATGAGTTAAAGCAACACAATTGCTATACATTTTGTCCTAACTTAATTTGATGGTGTTCAATCCACTTAAATAAGTCAAGAAAATAAGTCAAATTGAAGTTTAATTATTTTGTTTGTGTTGAGATTCCCAGCATGCTTTGCATATGGCTAAATCAAGAGAGAGTAAATGTTGTTATTTTGTAGGTAAAAGTGTTATTTAATGTATTTTTGAGCAAGATGAGAAAGGGGGAGGGTTGATTTGGTTTAATAGTGTTTAATATTCAATAATTTTGGAATTATTAGAACTATTTAAAATTGCTTTTACTAGCTGAAGCTAGTGCAGTAAAATGATTCAGTTGTGTAACATTAAAGTATATGTAATGGAAGGGAATAAATGTATGAAATGTAATGACTGAATCATGTAAAAATTTAAAATTCACTTTGAGACTACTTAATTGGGTCACTTAAAATGTGTTCATTCTATGATGTTGAAGTTACGTGAACCAATTATGTTTGTTTGTTTAACTTAATTGATTCATGTGGGACCGATGTACACAATTAATCATGTAAATCCAACACACTTTTTTTTGTGTACTCTGCATAAAGGCTTCAAGTAAAGTGTTCTCATTTATAGCAACCCATTACTGTATACAAGGTAACAGTTATATTTTTATATGTCATTGCACTAGAGCAATAAGAAATGGTTAAAATATTATCTGGGAAATATATAAGGTTTGTTTTAAGTTGAGAGTGAATCTTTTTCCTATTAGAGTAGTTCATTTCCTTGTTTGTTTCCTTGGTTTCTCATTGATTGATTATGTTTGCACTAGTTGCTTGTTTCATTGATTGTTATAGTAACTCGTTGTTCAGTATTCGTCAAGCTTAGTTGGCTGTTCATTCATGTTTTTTTATCCTGAAAATCCATAGTGTTTTTTGAAGTTTTGAGCTGTGTAAACTAACTGTTGCGAATAGATCCAGCTCAACTTTTTCATTCTAGCTTTTCAACCAGCGGTGACAGAAGAACGACAACAGGTGCAGACATAATGCAAACAAGGAAACGAAACAAACAGGCAAACCTGGAAAAGCCAAACTAAAACACACACATAACCCTGACTCCAATGACCAATAAAGGTAAATACAGAAGTGATGAGAAGAACCAAAGGGACAAACTATTATTTGTTTTTACAATGCAAGAATGGAGCGGTTATGGGGAACATTACATTGAAAAGTAATGCATTACAATATTGCGTTACTCCCTTAAAAAGTAACTAATTGCGTTTCTTAGTTACTTTTTAAGAAAAGTAATGTGTTATGCCCATTCACACCAAAATTTAAATAATAAGGAAATGCAAAAATTCCTATGTGTATAGTAGTGGGCGCAGCTCAAACAAACCTTTCAGTTGTGCTGCTGTTCTGGATTGCAGAAGAATAGGATGCAGGAGAACAAAGTTTAAGACTTACTTCACCCAAAAAAATAAAGTAAAGTATTTTTGCTTATGATTTAACTGAATCATCGAAGGTCAGCAGCAAGTACATTGGTCAATAAAGTGAGATTAAATGCATAAAAATACGTTAATTTCATTGATTTTATTCATTTTGAGGAATACTGAATCTGTTTTTGTACAAGTGTGATGAGCAAATGCATGCTCACGTTTAGTCTAGAACTACAATAACCATCATGTTTACAGACAACCTCTCCACTTACTCACGATTTTTCTCAATTTGTGGAAAAGAGAGCGGGCAATAAACGGGAAAACAAAGTAACTTGCGTTACTTATTTGAAAAAGTAACTTTTTGATATTTTGTTGTAAATTTAAAAATAATGCATTACTTTACTAGTTACTTGATAAAAGTAATCTGATTACGTAACTCCGGTTACTAGTAATGCGTAATAAACTCTCAACACTGGAGAGAAGAACACTATACATAAATAATATTTTATACACTATTTGTTAAAAAAAATAGTAAATAATGTTAGAGGATGATTTAATTTAATGTACAGAGATGTCACACAACATACAATATCTTCTGTTTTTATCTCTCAATTAAAAAAATTATTTAAAAAAATTAACAAAGTCATTATCAGACATTTCTATGAGACAAGAGTCGTATCATGAGACTAATTATATCACATTACCTCAGATGTTTCTAGGGCAATCCCTTCCCTCATGAAAGTGTCAATTGTTCAACACACAATGCTAACAGCTGTTTGTTTACCACAGCAGTTTCCTAAAGTGAAAAGGCTCACCTTATTTACTTTGAATGTAAACAGTCTGATATAAATAGATAAATATATCAGTCTGGAGACAGTTATGAGTTTGTTCTGGACTAAGGATGGGGGGAAGTTTCCTATTTGCACCATTCCAAAGGATAACATAAAAACAAACTAATGTTTTACATTTTCTGAAGAAAAATGGTCACCTGTAAAACTCCTTGCCATGATACCAGACAACACAACTCTCCTTGACAAGATGCAGGATTTGAAGTCCCCTTCATGTCCATAGCCCAAACTGTTCATCACTAGAAGACCATTTGACCATTTACAGATTGCTTTGAGGTTGTAAGTGTTAAAATATGAAGTGATGTTGTACATGTATGTGTTAACGATAGATGTCCAGACAGCAGGAAAGCCTCTCAATATCTGTAGACTCCAGAATTCAGACAGACAGTAGATTGACCCATGACCCCAGAGCCTGCTGTCTTGTTATCGCTCTCCCATTATCTCACAGGGAATCTCTGTCTTAAGTCCACGGCGCCTCAGGTTATTGTGGGAGAGAAGCTGGCTTGAGCTTTGCAAGCTGCAAAGATCAAAGATGGTTGGATGTGCTGGTAGTAATACAACCTAAGCCATTACAGTTGGAATCCTGGGTACTATACAAATCAAAAATGACTAGTAATGAGTATTAGAAAGGAATTGAATTTGCTTTAAAACATTAAGCCTTCAACTTGAGTTAAAATGTCTGGTCAAGCAAAAGTGTCTGGCATTAAAATAAAAACGATTGCTTTCCTCTTTACAAGAAAATTGTAGTTTGAACCTCAGGTTTGATTTAGTGCTCAGGTTTGAAAAAGCACAATGATGTGAAAGTCGCTGTAATTTAAAGGGATTCGTTTTTCCTCAGAGTACGGCAAACACAGCAGAAAGTTCCTATGAAGAAACAGCAGTTAAGCATTTATCACCATTTCCTATTCATCATGCTAATTGTTCAGGCGCAGAAATATTGTTTGTTTTGGACAATTAGGGGTTGGTTTAGTGCCCTGCGTAAAAACCCACAGCTGTAAAGAATTTCAGCCTTTGCTGTATGACACTTAATTTATGACTCTTACAAATCAATTATACTTCATTCTGTGCAAATAGCTGGTTTGTCTCTTCCCCCAGTGGAAAATGACATTGTCAGACTGCGAGGGCTATTAAACAACAATGTCTTCTGTCAATATGAGCCTATTCTGAGAGTAGAGTCTCGCGTGTGTGCGTGCAAGTCTCGTCTCTTGACAGTATTTAGAATACACACATAGACATGAGGGGATGAAAGGGCGTTTTGTGAACGTCGACTTCCAGTTATCGTTGAAACATAGTGCCGCAGTAAACAGTGCAGCACTGGGTGGCCATGTGAAAGTTTAAACAAAGAAGGAGGCACACTGAAATATTCCGCGTTTAGCAGAGCAGTTACGAAACTCAGAAAGAATGGAGGGGCCTACACAACAGTGCATCACAAACAAGTGCTAAATGTCAACATGCAGCGCTCAATGTGTCATACAACGATGTGTAGAGCATCTAAAGAGAAAGGCAGTATAGAGAAAATAGTCAGAAAAATGGCCTTCAGCAGGGAGAGGGCAAAAAATGAAATTAAAAGGTATATGGACAAAAAAATCATAGCTGCCTCACTTTTTAGTGAATCTTTCTCATGGTAGGTTATTTTCCATAGACAATTTCTGTCGATACATATTTACAGGTCCTTCTAAAAAAATTTGCATATTGTGATAAAAGTTCATTATTTTCCATAATGTAATGATAAAAATTTAACTTTCATATATTTTAGATTCATTGCTCACCAACTGAAATATTTCAGGTCTTTTATTGTTTTAATACTGATGATTTTGGCATACAGCTCATGAAAACCCAAAATCTCAAAAAATTTGCATATCATGAAAAGGTTCTCTAAACGAGCTATTAACCTAATAATCTGAATCAACGAATTAACTCTAAACACCTGCAAAAGATTAAAAGAAAGGCTTTTAAAAACTCCCAGCCTGGTCCATTACTCAAAACCGCAATAATGGGTAAGACTGCCGACCTGACTGCTGTCCAGAAGGCCATCATTGACACCCTCAAGCGAGAGGGTAAGACACAGAAAGAAATTTCTGAACGAATAGGCTGTTCCCAGAGTGCTGTATCAAGGCACTTCAGTGGGAAGTCTGTGGGAAGGAAAAAGTGTTGCAAAAAACGCTGCACAACGAGAAGAGGTGACCGGACCCTGAGGAAGATTGTGGAGAAGGACCGATTCTAGACCTTTGGGGACCTGCGGAAGCAGTGGACTGAGTCTGGAGTAGAAACATCCAGAGCCACCATGCACAGGCGTGTGCAGGAAATGGGCTACAGGTGCCGTATTCCCCAGGTCAAGCCACTTTTGAACCAGAAACAGCTGCAGAAGCGCCTGACCTGGGTTACAGAGAAGCAGCACTGGACTGTCGCTCAAATTTTGCATGTCATTCGGAAATCAAGGTGCCAGAGTCTGGAGGAAGACTGGGGAGAAGGAAATGCCAAAATGCCTGAAGTCCAGTTTCAAGTACCCACAGTCAGTGACGGTCTGGGGTGCCATGTCAGCTGCTGGTGTTGGTCCATTGTGTTTTATCAAGGGCAGGGTCAATGCAGCTAGCTATCAGGAGATTTTGGAGCACTTCATGCTTCCATCTGCTGAAAAGCTTTATGGAGATGAAGATTTCATTTTTCAGCACGACCTGGCACCTGCTCACAGTGCCAAAACCACTGGTAAATGGTTTACTGACCATGGTATTACTGTGCTCAATTGGCCTGCCAACTCTCCTGACCTGAACCCCATAGAGAATCTGTGGGATATTGTGAAGAGAAAGTTGAGAGACACAAGACCCAACACTCTGGATGAGCTTAAGGCCGCTATTGAAGCATCCAGGGCCTCCATAACACCTCAGCAGTGCCACAGGCTGATTGCCTCCATGCCACGCCGCATTGAAGCAGTCATTTCAAAAGGATTCCCGACCAAGTATTGAGTGCATAACTGAACATAATTATTTGAAGGTTGACTTTTTTTGTATTAGAAACACTTTTCTTTTATTGGTCGGATGAAACATGCAAATTTTTTGAGATAGGAATTTTGGGTTTTCATGAGCTGTATGCCAAAATCATCAGTATTAAAACAATAAAAGACCTGAAATATTTCAGTTGGTGTGCAATGAAACTAAAATATATGAAAGTTTAACTTTTATCATTACATTATGGAAAATAATGAACTTTTATCACAATAAGCTAATTTTTTGAGAAGGACCTGTATATTATTTGTTCTTATTTGATTATAAGACATGTATATATGAGTTTGGCTAGTAGTTTGTTTGTGGTTTATTAAGTTATGGGTCAATTCTTAATTATGGGTTATGGGTCAAAACAATTAAAACAATAATTAGGCAATAACAATAACTATTTTACAAATGTGTTACTTTTTTGTTGTGGGGCCAGCAAAAAAAAAAAAAAAAAACTTTGCACTGAATCCGTTGTTTTGAATCTGTTTATTTACATAAACCAGCCCAACAAATAGATTGACATGAAAGAATCAAACTTTTCAAAGCTACTGTGAGATGAGTAAAGTAAAAGAAAGAGGACCATAACCGATTCACCAGAATAAATTGCACAAAGCTACAAACAAGGGAAAGGTCCGTTGAAGACAAACCGATTCCCTAGAATCAATCAGATATTCCAACACTATAGTAGATAGGGAACCATTTAAGAGGAACCACTTAAAAATAAACTTGTTAAATTGTATGAAATCACGACTTTTGACTCAAAACCTTGTAGTTACTGAATGTTTACTTAATATCAGTGTGTGACAACTTAAAGGAACTGTATGTAGGAAATTTCAATTAATCATAAAATGGCCCTGGTATGTCACTAGACATTAAGAAATCATGTTAATTTCAAATACTTATATCACTAATAACAGTAGTCCGGCCAGGATATTGTCATTTTAAAATTGAAGATGCAGCCCTTAACTGATGTTGATGTTGACATGTTGTGTTTTGGCCTGAAGCGCCACCCTAAACCTATCTACCAATCACGAAGTCAGTAGTGTTTCGGCATTCGGGTTGCCAGCTCTGCTCTAGCTACCACAGCTGCAGCTACACACTTTTTGGATAAAAAATGTCTAACTTTACGAAACCTAAAATACCTCTCATGAAGAATAGACATAATTAACAGAAAGAAAAACCCAAATTGATGTGTAGGACTCGTCATTTGACATTGTAAGCTCCATGTAGCAGCCTACGTTCCTGCTCGATCCTGCAGCCTATCTGGCAACCTCGAGTCAGGGGGGAGGGGGAGAGGGGATACACCTCTACAGTAATTTGAAAGTGTTTGCAGTACCAGTTTTGGTCACAGTCCTACATGCAGGTCCTTTAAAGTCACCCTGTAGTCAATCATTTTATCCCTTAAAACTTATCTTTGATCACCAAAATTACATTTTTTTTTTAAATCCTGTGATAAAAAATTCTTCATGCCTTAAAATAGCTTGAATGTAACTCTACACCCTTGCTTTATTTAGTATATGGGGAACCATGAATATGCAGATTAGCCCCGCCTCCACTCACTCACACCAGCTCAGAGATCCACTCTGTCAACTTTTACTCATGTTACTATAGTTAACGCTGACTACATTGACTACGTTGTCGAACAGCTAATAATGTGTTACACAAATCATGTTCCCATTCGCCATCTCAGTTTGCCTTCTAAACATCAGCATCCTTAGAAACACTTTGAACATCATAGAATGTCAGTGGAGACAGGCATAGTTCATTATAACATCGTAATATACATCATATACAGAATTCACCTGCTATATTGCTTAATGTACATGACTTTTCATATCAATCATATGTCGTCTCTTGAGACTTCCCTGCTTCAGAGTATAGTTAATGATATGCTAAAGATTGCCCACGCGTTGATGTGATTGGTTACGAGGTAGTTTGTGACATAAGAAACACCAGCGATTTTGAGACCGTCTTTGTTTCACTGTACTTTTAAAATGTATTTCCACATGGTTTGTCTGAATGCATATTGAAAACACCACATAGACATTCACCGATTAGGCATAAAATTATGGCCACCTTCCTAATATTGTGTTGGTCCCCCTTTTGCTGCCAAAACAGCCCTGACCCATCGATTCATGGACTCATGGTATGTGGCACCAAGGTGTTAGCAGCAGATCCTTTAAGTCCTGTAAGTTGCGAGGTGGGGCCTCCATGGATCTGACTTGTTGTTCAGCAGATCCCATAGATTTGCTCGATTTAATTGAGATCTGGGGACTTTTGGAGGCCAAGTCAACACCTCAAACTCATTGTTGTGCTCCTCAAACCATTACTGAAACATTTTTGCTTTGTGGCAGGGCGCATTATCCTGCTAAAAGAAGCCACAGCCCCAGGGAATACTGTTTCCATTAAAGGGTGTATGTAACGGAGGCTGGCTAGTAGTTGCTGTGCGAGTAAACCTCACTCCTCTGATCTCAAGAGACGCTCTAGCGACTGACGCTAGAGGTTGCAGCCTTTAGCCTCCTTGTTAGAGCGTCTGACTCTCATGCCGGCGGACCGGGGTTCGAGTCCCGCTTGGAGCTGCAACAACGCTTAGGTAGGTGGTACATGTCAAAGTAACATCCACATGGATGGCAGGACCCAAGGTTTCCCAGCAGAACATTGCCCAAAGCATCACACTGTCTCCGCCGGCTTGCCTTCTTCCTATTGTGCATCCTGGTGCCATGTATTCCCAGGTAAGCGATGCACATGCACGGTCATCCACGTGATGTAAAAGAAAACGTGATTCATCAGACCAGGCCACTGAATATGTACTATGCAGCCCCATACGCAACAAACTGTGATGCACTGTGTATTCTGACACCTTTCTATCATAACCAGCATTAACTTTTTGAGCAATTTTAGCTACAGTAGCTCGTCTGTTTGATCGGACCTTCGCTCCCCACGTGCATCAATAAGCCATGGCCACCCATGACCCTGTCGCGGTTCACACTTGCGCGCGCACTGTGGCGCGCAGAAAGAAGAAAATGCCGCGCGACGACAGACAGAATTTGATTGTAGTTTAAATGAGAAATAATTGCAGGGCTCTGTTCAACTGCTATAGAGTTAGTAGCGCTATAATACTATAGTGTTAGAACTGGTGAATACGGTTACAGATTTCATAGAGAGAATGATGGCGCGTGTGAGCGGTAGTGAGTCATGTTTGTGGTCTAAATAGCTCAATATGAGAGGCGACGTGAAACACAAAGACGTGAAATAAAACCTCGCCATGTTTTAAAGAGTGGCTTTATTAAGTGGTGGAAATAACGGATGATGTGCACAGACAGCACGGTAACAAATCAGACATTTACAGTTACACACCCACATCAACCACCAGTGCAAACTCAAAACACCTCAGTAACACACAGCAGTTTACAGATCTGTGTGTGGTTTGGGTTTCAGAGATGTTTAGATAACTATAAAAGAGTTCACATGCTCACTTGAACATACCTAGATATTAGATCTATTTAGTTACTTTTGTTTAACAAATTGAAGCATTTAAACTGATAGGCTATAATATCAGTTTAAATACTTCAATTAGTTTTTATATTATATTATATTATAGTCTGTTATAATTATATTGTAAGCATAATAAAGAATTTATGTCACAAGGGGTTTGTTTAGGGATCCTTGCCATTAAAAAGTTTAAAAAAAAATATATAGTTTTGTAAATTCATAAGCAATAAACAAACATTAAATTTGATGGTTTAATGCTGCCTGTCACCAATAAAAACAATCTCAGTGTAACTGCTTAGTGTTTTTCATATTATATTGTTTTGGGGTTGATTTTTAATAGTTTTTCGTGGTAAAGAAGACTTGTACAGTTATTTGCATTGTAACAAAACATCTGTCAAATTAAAATGTGCTTCTGAATTAACTTTTTTTATTTTTTAAATGATTTAAAATATCACTAAGTTACAATAGTAAAATAGAAGTGGCTCATTAAAGTTAAAAGTTATAACTGCATGATGAAACCAGTTTTGTGTGTGTGTTTACATATGCTGTACAAGTCTGGTATAAAGACAATAGAGAACATTTTTGCTCAGTGAGAAAAAAATTAGAGGGAAAAATGCTGACCACTGCAGACCGGGAACACCACAAAAGAGCTGCAGTTTTGGAGATGCTCTGACCCAGTCGTCTAGCCATCACAATTTGGCCCTTGTCAAACTCCCTGAAATCCTTACGTTTGCCTATTTTTCCTGCTTCTAACACATCAACATTGAGGACAAAATGTTCACTTGCTGCCTAATAAATCCCACCCACTAACAGGTGCGGTGGTGAAGAGATAATCAGTGTTATTCACTTCACCTGTCATAACGTTATGCCTGATCGGTGTAGAAACAACATTACATGATTTGCACAGGGGGTCTTTAAGTCTCCTCTATAAGTATTGTTTAAGAAAAGGATATCTATAAAATATTTCGTCTTTTGAGGGACGTCGAGGGTAGTTTATCTTTCCAATAGAATGCTGCAGGATTTACTTATTTTTATCGGCCAAAACCCAACCACAAGTTAGCATTTTTGTAATACCAGTTCCATCTGCCTGAAGTCAATACAGGTTTTTTGAAGCCATTTTGTTAAATTCCTGAAATGTGAAAGGTCTATGGTTAACACAAGCTCAATATATTTTTTACATTCTATTCTACAACACAAAATACATTGGTAATATCCCCTTTTGATTTTTAATAGCTTTCACTTGCTAACAACTGGCTAATTGGAAATACTGAAGTTATTAAACATCTGTTATTAAACATCATCACACCAAACAGGTAAATCCATCTACTCTAATTTCCTTTCACAGCCTCTTTATGTTTGTAATCACACTCATGCAAACTATTTAAACTCAAACTTTCAGATAAAATGTTTTTGTTTTTTTTAAATAAAGACTGAAAGAGCTGTTGGAAGAGATGATGTTGAAGTCATGTGACTATATTATATTATATAGTGTTCTATTCAGGTTTTTACTTCTGGCAATAGTTTTGACTTCAAAATTTATAAACAGATGTGTTCATTTGTGAAAATTGCAGTACTCCCTGTTGAAAAACCTGTTGTTTTGAAGCATGGCATCTGGTTTGAGTTGGTTTAAGCTGGTCCTTAGCTGGTCATGGGCTGGTTTAAGCTGGTCAAGTGCTGGTCCTAAGAAACTAGCTCCAGCTCAGTACCAGCTTATAACCAGCTCAAAACCACCATAAACCAGCTTAAACCAGCTTCAAAACATACCTAACCAGCATTTGCTGTTTTATTCAACAGGGCAGAAAGTGCATCCTCATTTATTTTTACACTCCTCCTATCACTGCATAACTCATTTGCATGACCTTTATATTGTATTGAAGAGACCTTTAAAGTCAAAGTCAACCTCAAAGTTTAGCTTGTTAAGAAAATGAACTATTGGTGTTCATCCCATTCTTGAGGCGTTTTGTTTACTCGCAGGCTGATGTGCAACATCTCGGATAAACAGAGACATCTTGGCTGGGTTAAAAGCAACGACAAAGCAACAAATAGCAAATCTGCTGCCAAGTTAAGAAATGCTGCCGTCAAGGATGCAGCCACAGACAAAATACTTTCCTCTTTCAGCTGCGATCATTCAGAGTTACCCAGATCTATACTGAAGTGGAGGAAAAAGGAAACTATGCTGACCATTCGCTCAGCCATAAGGTGTTGTGTATTACTCACTACCGTAATAGTGTTTTTTTTTAGGCTGTTTAGATTAGCAAGAATGATAGTCACAGTTTCTGCATTATAGAGATGGAAATACAAATGATTCTGAAAAAGACAGAAACATTGTTTTCCATTCATCAGTTTTGTTTTAGATACTTAAATGGCAAACACTATAGGCCCACTGGAAATCCTCAGGATTTCTTAGAAACAACTGGGGTGATAACAAACACGTCTCATTATTTCTGATCAGACCTGACAGCAAAGGTTAAAAAGCGTTTGAAGTCTGCAGTGCCCCTGCTGTTATCTAAAACTAGCCGCCTGCAGACCTCTCACCATGGGGCATCTGGACTGGCGGCACTCAGCCCCTCTCAGCTCACCGGTCTGTGCTGGGCCACTTACACAGATTAATACTTAGCTAAGGGTCAGGAGAAAGTTGAAGAAAGTTTCAGCAACAACAGCTGAGTCCTGTCTAGAGCAGAACGTCAGGTGACAACAGCAAGACTGGTTTAATAAATTAATACAAATGAACTTTGAAGTCAGCTAGATGCACACTACAGAGGCTTTACATAAAAACAAAGGTCTGAGACCACTAGTGACAATGCTTTTAAAAAATAATAAAAACCGTGATTTTGGAAAAAGCATCTTGGAAATTGGAGTCACATGATCAGTGTCAAAAAATGTACTTATTTGATTAGTGACCTATAGTGAAAAATCTAATGAAAATATATCTTATTTAATATTATTAACATTTAATAAACAATATTAAGCATTTCTTATAGTTATTTATTTATTTTAACAAAAAAATATAACTTTCTAAATTCTAAATCTTTCTGTTTATTTCTAGATTTCAAATCCCAGATTTTCAATTTGGTGTTCCACCATTGTACACTTTTCATTTAAGTGAAGTAATGGCATGGGTTTGCTTCAAAAAATTTGAGGTTCAAAGGTTGAGCAACAGTGCCCCCCTGAGCTAACAAACTTGTTTATGTCATTACACCGTGACCTATACAACGTTGACCTGTACAACTTTGAATTAATGGTTCAACCTCATTTTTCACTGTCACTGCAACATCAATGCAACTGACAGGATATAGCCTATACGTTTCATTCAAAATGTAAACAATATAAACATGGTTTTTGTCTTTCATAAACTCTCGTTCTCATTTGTGAGATATTCACCTGTGTTTCATCATGTAGAAGGAATGATTAAGAATTGAGTCACTTTGACTCCAGTTTTCCATAAAAAGCTAGAATTATGTCCCTTATTAAGTGTCTCCGAATAGACTCTGCACGGAGGCAGAAGCTTTCAGCAGCCTCTCTAATAAGGCAGCTTTGAGGACACAATAAAGCATTGTCTCCTGCCTCTCTCTCTCTCTCTCTCTCACTGCGGAAGGAAGTGGAAGAGCGAAACAGAAAACCAGAGGCTGTATGAATCAAAGCAATCATCAGAGAGATGCAGCCTGGGGTCAGGATCTTTTCCACCATAGCTATGGTGACAGAGATAAGGCAGGTTTTATTGCGATAATGCGGGCAAATGCACGCTGTCTTTAAAAAGAAGCTCATTTTAATGTTCTATCCACTCATGAAAGGACCTCGGTATGCTTTAAGATCACTATGAAAAATAACTTGTAGAATTTAAACATTTAAATGTTGCGATTTTGTCACTTTAGTTTGGGGACCAATTCTCACTATAGTCCCACTTTATATTAGGTGGCCTTAACTACTATGTACTTACATAAGAAAAATAAGTGTAATGTACTTATTGTGTTCATATTGTATTGCAATACACTTTTGCTGATATTGAGGTGGGATACGGGTAGGGTTAGGGACAGGTGTGGTGGTATGGGCAAGTTTAAGGGTAGGTTTAGGTGTAAGGAAAGTGTCAACAGTATGATTAAAAATGTAACTACAGAAATTAATCACAGATGTAATTACACAGGTAATTTTAAAAATGTAAGTACAATATAAAAACATGTATGTACACAATAAGTGCATAGTATCAAATTATTAATTTAAAGGTTAGTACATAGTAGTTAAGGACACCTAACATAAAGTGGGTCCCTTAAAGGATGACCATATTCTGCATGACCATATTCTACATATTCTACATTCCTAAATCATACCCCACACCTTAACTTTACCACTACAACAACTACCTTACTAACTATTGATAAACAGTAAATTAGAAGGCAAAATGATTGAGGAAGCAAAATGATTAATTAAATTATTGAGGCAAAAGTCGTAGTTCATAATGAATGTTTCCCAAACAAACATGTGACTGATTGTTTGTTGTTGTTTTTTTCAAAATATCGCTCAATTTATGTCCAATAAATCAACCAACAAAAATTACATAATTGTGTCATTATGTTATGACTTTACTTGTTGGGGCACATGACTATTAACTAATTAATTAAACAAAAAATGTATTCAAAACCCATAACCACAATTACATATTACTTAATCAATTAGTTAATAGTCACGTGCCCCAACAAGTAAAGTCATAACATAATGACACATTTGTAAATAATTAGCTAATGATTAATTAAAGCAGACAACTGGAAGTTGAAATGCATAGCTTTGACCCGTTGTGGTAATTAACAGGTTAATTTACATTATTAGTTAATATAATATGTTATTAAGGAATTAATACATTATGACACATTTAACTAATAACAATTTAATGATAACTTAATCTATTAATCATGTCGAATCTTCATTAATTGCTGATGCAGTAATCATTAATAAATGGGTTAGTTCACCATTAGTAACACATTAACTCATGATTATCTGTGCATTAGTTAAGCATGAATTAATGCATATTAGTGCACCCATATTGTAAAGTGTTACCAAAACTTGTGCTTTTGTAAAGAATACAAACAGGATACGCTTTCTGCCATCTCTGGCAAGTCACCTTTATTTATATAGAACTTCATACAATACAGATCGTTTCAAAGCAGCTTTACAGTGATAAATGATTCAATGATGTTAACAGAGTTCATTTTGGCTATACTGCTGCTAAAAGAAAACAGTGTCATTGTTCCGCTGAAGTCCATTCAGTGTTGATTCAGTTACGTTGTAAAGATCATCAATTATTAAATTAGTACATTTAATTTATAAAGCAGTTCTGCAGAAAACAGTGATATCATCCAATAGTGTCAGTTCAGTCAAATCAATAATATTGCTGAATATTAAATGTCCCCAACTAAGCAGGCCAGAGGCGATAGAGGCAGTGGCAAGGAACTTCTGTTCTTTCTGGAGTGCGTAACAAAAATGACCCAAAACTCATACTCATACAAGTATATACTTGCCTCACAGACAGGCTCATCACTAGCAGGGCCCCGGACGTAGACTGCCCCATGATTTCAACCGAGGGGGAACCACTGCTGCCGCTAGCTGAGCCAGAGAGAGCAGTTGTCATGTATAGGTTAGTCATCCTAAATGGATACAAGTGAAGTCCTAATGTGTGATTCATTGGTCCCTATTTTAACGATCTGAGAGAATTGTCTGAAGCGAATGGCACAGATAAACTTAAGGCATGTCCAAATCCACTTTACAATTTTAACGACGGAAAAAATGATCGGCATGCCAGATGCATGGACCAAAAGGGTTGTACCTGAATCTTAATTAGTCATGGATTCATGTCATGTTTTGAGCTTAATGTCCAATTAACCAACCAGAGTCTCATCTCCCATTCCCTTTAAAAGCCAGTTGTGCTTGCACCATCGTGGATTCGCTATTTACGTGGCAGAATTTGCAAGCAGAAAGACTGAATGCTTCTCCAGAAAGGAATCCTTTTATTTTTAATATTTAAAAATGTTTGTGTGCTTCTGCGTGTCCCTGTGTGTGTAATAAGCAGAGTGTACGTGTGTTGTACACTCGCCTATAGGCGCATATTACTAGCGCGCCTGTAATACAGTTCTTTGTTTAGGGAAGAAGGAGAGGGGAACGGGTGAACATTTAAACACACTTTAATAAATAAATGAACAAAACAAAAGTAACACGGGCAGCCCCTCACAGACGACTGCCACGCACACACAAAACATAACATAAAGTCCAGGCCTGGTCCTCTCTCATCCTTCACTGGTGTCGCTCTTCCTTATATGTCTCCA
Organism: Gobiocypris rarus; assembly: GCA_023029165.1. NCBI lineage: Eukaryota > Metazoa > Chordata > Actinopteri > Cypriniformes > Gobionidae > Gobiocypris > Gobiocypris rarus. The sequence goes on along the minus strand of CM040916.1, from coordinate 12,839,690 downwards.
AGCTTCCTTATGAGAGGACTCGAGACAGGTGATGCTCATTCTCAGTCACGCACCGGTCTCACTCGCTCCTCCCATGTCTCTCGCTCGTCCACCCTGCCACACTGTCAATGGCGCAGTCTCATTCCTGTGTTCCAACACATTCATAATCACTACTTTGTGTTATGCATGTTCTTATTTGTGCAAATGTATATTTTAGAGGCTCAATATTATGGCTTAGTTTTTCTCTGTAATGTAGAACAATGTTAGCAATGTTCCATACAATATTCTTCTCAGGCCTGAAAATCTTGTTTAGTCGGGGGTAGTCGTAGTAGGATGTAAGAACAGACAAATACAAAATGCACAGCATCAACACAGTCATGTTTTTGATTAGTCATTTTTACAGCGTATACAATAATACATTATTCGTTGCTTCTCTCACACTCTCTCTGTAGACCTTTCCCCCATCTTCTCACTCAGTCTATCACTTGCCACTATCTCACTGTCACTCACACTGTGCCCAGACACACTCATGTGGCACCTCACACCTGCAGAGGGTTCCCCACTCCCACCATCCCACCTATCAGATCAATGTTCCCTCTTTCTCTTCACCCGTCACAGGCTCTCAGAGAAGGGACTTGTCCAGCGTGATAACCCCCCTCAGGCAAGATCCTGAAGCCTGGGCCTGTCTGCGCTTAATGGACCCCTGGTCTGACAGGCCCTCCGTCGCCCCTCACCTCAGACAGTGTGGCACGTCTGGAGTCCAGGCCCGAGTGTGCAAGAGGAGTACTCAGCATTAAGTGCACCTAAGAGCAGCCTCTTCAACGGCACAAGCAAGACAGAGATGGTGTTTAGGAAGCACAATGTCTGCGCCACATTTTGGCTAGCTTGCAAAGTGTCTATGCCAGAAATATATTTTCCATCCTTCAGAAAATGTGGATAGAGAAGTCCGTCTTAATGCAAACAATAAATCTGTGATAAGCCTCAGCCATGGGTACAAACAGTATGTAATTTCAGGTGCAAGCGTTCCATTCCACATCAACTTCAATTTGGTATTAAATCGGATTTTGCCGCTTCGAATTTGAGTGTCTGGATTCTGTTCTTAAAACAACACACAAGAGAAAGGAAATGAAAGTTTCACACATATTCCGTCACGGGTCGATTCCCGTTGCTAAACCTAAAAAGCTTTTCTGTTACTAAGCCTGGATGTTGAACTCCCTATGTGTGCAGGCGATAAATAGAAAGGGTGTTAAATTAGCTGCTAAACTACATCTAATAGGATCCCAACCGAAACAACAGCTAAAAGCCGCTGTAGCCTCTTGTTTGCACAAAGACATCTGCTTAGGAATTAAGAGTACGAAACTGTTGAAACTAAAAGGGTCCTTTTAGCACTGCGAGCAAAGACAATGTCACCCTGTTAGAAATCCCAGTGCCCCCTTTGAAGAGAAATAAGAGTGGCCCACATACGCTAGGTAATCCTATTACCCAGGAGACAAGGGGATCGCTGCTCTCGATCAGGGGTCAGGGCCTGAATGACCTCACTCTTACCAGAAACAATAGAGTGGAGAAAGACAGTGGCTTGAGAAGCTGGCAGCAGTGCAAAAGGGAAGTCAGACAGACAGGTTTATCAGACGTTTACATTACCTGTATATTAGGGTTTGTTTCTGGGTTAGGGTCGAGCTGAGGGATAGGCTTAGGGTTATGGATAGAATTAGTCATGCGTCCTGGGAAATGTTCAGACTGGGAAAGTCCGCTCAAACATTAACCTTTTCATTCAAGATGAAACCTTAAAGACAAAGTGCAGGCCTAGCCACTCAGCTAAGCTCTTGGCAGTGATGATGGGCCTGTTGGAACTATGCAGCTTGTTTCTGTGTGTGCTGGCAGAGACGTTGCAACCGAGACTTTAATGTAGCTGGCATGAGTCCGCACAGAGGTAGGTAGAGGCAATGCAGGCATCTCATCAGAACCACCAAAGCTACAAAAAACCCCAGCTGTTTCTTTTCTTTTCCTGTTCTAGCATGAGAACAAACAGGTTTTCGTGGGTGAGAGCAAAAAAAAAATTCAGGGCCATGGTAAAAAACATCAGCCTGCCCTGAAAGTGGGTTACTTTAGATTAATGTGTCCTTGTTACAGTGTAATTATCCATTTGAGTACTGATCAATATTAATTAATCAAATGTATATTTACTATAGGGTTAGGGTTTGGTTTAGGGTTAGCATATATTTATGCATCATAGTAATAGTTATTACTATAGTAACTACATGTAACATATGTAAACAAGGACATTGTAAAATAAAGTTACCAAACAGTGTTCTCTTACTTAGAAAACACCTCAGTCACAGAATTATTATTATTATTATTATTATTTTAACAATACACCATAAAGCATGATATGTTTAGTAAAATTCATATCAGGTTTGAGAGAAATAAAATAAGATTGCTGGCCTTATACAGCTATTAAATTGGAAGAATTTAATGAAACATTTTGGAGATTACATTAAAATCTCTGACATTTGATTTTTTTTTGGTAAATCAAAATACAGTTTGACTTTTGTAACACATGTGAGATATAGGGTCATTTTCATAGTAGAAAAATCTGACAAGCAGAAGTTCCTTAGCTTTGCATTTAATCTAATTTCTGTCCAATGGTGCTTTTCCACTGCATGGTATGGCTCGGTACAGCTCGGCACGGTTAGCTTTGGCGCTTTTCCACTGCATGGTATGGCTCGGTACGGCTCGGCACGGTTAGCTTTGGCGCTTTTCCACTGAATTGTACGGCTCGGTGCGGTTCGGTATGGTTTGGTATGCGGTGCTTTTCCACTGCATGTTACGGCTCGGTATGGTTTGGTATGCGGGCGCTTTTCCACTGCATGGTACGGCTCGGTATGGTTTGCTATGCAACGTTTTTCAACTGCATGGTACGGCTCGGTATGGTTTGGTATGCGGGCGCTTTTCCACTGCATGGTACGGCTCGGTGCGGCTCGGTATGGTTTGGTATGCGGCGCTTTTCCACTGCATGGTACGGCTCGGTATGGTTTGCTATGCAACGTTTTTCAACTGCATGGTACGGATCGGTATGGTTTGGTATGCGGGCGCTTTTCCACTGCATGGTACGGCTCGGTACGGCTCGGTATGGTTTGGTATGCGGCGCTTTTCCACTGCATGGTACGGCTCGGTATGGTTTGGTATGCAACGTTTTTCAACTGCATTGTACGGCTCGGTATGGTTTGGTATGCGGCGCTTTTCCACTGCATGGTACGGCTCAGTATGGTTTGCTAACGCGTTTTCAACTGCATGGTACGGCTCGGTATGGTTTGGTATGCGGGCGCTTTTCCACTGCATGGTACGGCTCGGTATGGTTTGGTATGCAACGATTTTCAACTGCATGGTACGGCTCGGTATGGTTTGCTATGCGACGCTTTTCAACTGCATGGTACGGCTCGGTATGGTTTGGTATGCGACGCTTTTCCACTGCATGGTACGGCTCGGTATGGTTTGGCACGCGGGCGCTTTTCCACTGCATGGTACGGCTCGCTTAAACAGTACCACCTCGGTTGGGGTTCCAAGCATGCCGCACCGATACTAAAATGTGACGTGTAAATACTACAGATCACTGATTGGTCAGAGAGAACCGTTACTACTAGCGCCATTGGATTTGCAACACCAAACCTGCTAGCAGTAACAGCCACGGCAGTATTATTCACGTCTTGCTTGAAAGGAAAACTAGTTAAAAAAAAAAAAAACACCATTCCTTCCATTAACCTTTTTTCAAGCATTTGTTTTTGTGTTGCGTTTCCGATGATGTTGCGGCAGTAGAGGCGGCTCAACTACAATGTAATCCCTCCCACTTGAAGCGGAACTACTGCAGTGGAAAAGCAACTGAGCCGAGTCGAGCTGAGCCGAGCCGAGCCATACCAAGCTGTACCACGCAAAGTTAAACAGTTGATGTGTTAATTATTATTTAAGATTTTTCTTTCCACAAGGTGCCAGTTTTACGCCAGCTAAAGGCTGGCCCACATGAAAAGATTTTTAAATCTTATCAAATTTTCAAAATGTAAGAGATCAAAAAAACATGAGATTTAACAGTTTTGTTCCTCTGGAACATGGGAACATGAGTTCCGACTGTGAACATGGGAAATCTCGCAAAATCTCTCGCGGTCAGACGTGACTGTAAACAAACATGGCGCACAGCGGTCAAAAATAAATGGCGACACAATAGTGTTGGACTGCTTTTAACAGAAAATTAGCATAAGTTTGGATGAAGTCATATTATGCTTCAGTCTTCTGTCAGCTTGCTTTCTGATTGGGTTTCATTTCGTTCCACTGGTCAATCTACAGATTGTGAATGCAACAGGCATATACAACAGGATTTCTGATTATAAATATTCAACATGTTGGATATTTAAGATTTGAGATTGTTCCAGCTTCAACATCCTTCCGAACAGATTTAATCATTCTTAACACACATCACACCACAGGAAAATCTGATAAAATAATCTGTAGAACCATCAGGATAATCGGGACTTTACCTAGGATTGTGGGAAAGGGAGAATTAGGCCCAAAATCCTCCCAGTTATCTGACAGGTGTGTAGTTTTTTTCAAAAAGTGACCTTGCCGACTATTAGCCTGGCATGAATAATACAATGTTTTTAGTCGATTTCATGGATTTGTGTGACAAAGTTGTCGTTTTTAAGCAAAAAACTTTTCAGTTTTTTAGTATGTTGTTGTATGTCCCTAGATATGGCTTCCATACCTCCTTCAAAGTAAGTAAATAGCAAGTGAAGCCTCAACACATCTATCCTCTACAAGCCACATGATTTGAATATTCCTATTTAATAATTATTTAAATCGATATGTCATCCTCAATAAAACCCGTCTCCGATATGTTGCCTCCGTTCTTTCGAATACTGCACTTTAATAATTGTTTCATCAATACGGCATCCTCAATAAAACCCGTCTCCGGTGTGATGACTCCGATATTTCGATTATTTATATTTAATTATTATTTAATCGACACATCATCCTCAATAAACCCGTCTCCGGCGTGTTGCCTCCGATCTTTTGAATATTCCGATCTATTATGACCTCTGACCTGTAAAGTTGCCAGAATAATAATAATAGGCTGTTTTCTAATTGGCGAGAGGAGAACTGGCAACCCGACTGAGCCTGGTTTCTCCCAAGGTTTATTTTTCTCCATTAGGTCTCCTGATGGGGTTTTGGTTTCCTTGCCACTGTCGCCTCTGGCTTGGCTTGCTCAGTTGGGGACACTACATTTTTCAACTAAATATCCAAATAAATCTAATTATTAAAGCAGCACTAGGTAGTTTTTGCTCTCGGGGTCCCCCTACAGTTGGTAAATAGTATTGTCCTCTACTATTGTCATCCTACATCAGGATGCGCACGTGAATTTGTTGACATGACAACCATGATAGCCCTGAACACTGCAGGAGGAGTTCACATGCAGGTGTTCTGCTTGCGTCGCGTGTGAAATGTCTTCATCCCAGGTACAGTGGCATATGTTTCAGCAAGTCATATGAATATAATTTCATGGGTTTTATTTTTTTCAAACGCCAAATGATCACGATGCTCACGTTTACAAGCCAGCGTCATTATAGTAGCCTAGTCTATTGGTTACCGTTTTACAGAATCTATATGATACTTTGAGTGGTAGGTAATAACCATATATCGTCAATATTATAATATCAAGCTACCATAGATGAATCTGCACATTTGAAAAATCGATTTGCATTATAGCTTGAGGCAAGACAAATAAACAAATTTCACAGACATGTTAGGTATCCTAATCGGTTTGTGTATGTCAAAAAAGTGAAGCCGTGCCAGGCGATCTCGCGACACCAGCTAATCTCTATTCAACCTGCGTGCCATTCTCGCGAGAGTAGAGGATTGTTTCGATGCATGAGGGTGTCCCCTCATTCTCGCAGACCCTCCCCTGTGTTCAATGCCAGAGTTTGTGAGCGGAAGATGGCAGATGGCTCCTCCTTCAGCTCACGCCAATGAGCAAACGCTGGCCCAATGTTGATCTTCGTCCTACCTTTAATCCGATTACTTTCTCATTTCCTCTTTTTGCTTTCCTCCGACAAAAAAAAACTTTGCTTTTTTTTATTTTTCTGCTTCGACCATGACCATAACATCCAGCAAACAAACGATAGTTGGGTTTGCATGTCCGAATTTAAGGAAGTGGGGGTGGTGGTGGAAGTGACGTATATGCCGTAAATCAGTCGAATTTTTTAGTTCTTTTTGTTTTCGGGTTACTACCCGAAACCCGAAGTTCAAAAGTACGATTAAAAACGATACAGACCCCGTCAGGCTATGGCAGACATGTCATTCAACATATTGTAAGTCGATGTATCATCACAAGAGTCTTGAAAATATATTATGAAGGTTGAAAAGTTACCTAGTGCTGCTTTAAACTAAATTAACCATATAAACTATATTACTGATCTAATTACGGATCTAAAGCCCACATTGTCACTGTATGATAATTGAAATATATTCTGTTGCATTATTTTCCTGTTTAACACTGTGAGGCTGCTTTGAAACAATCTGCATTGTTCAAAGCGCTATATAAATAAAGTTGACATGACTTGACTTGAGATATATTGTTAAATGTCAAAAGCACAAACTTGCAAAATAAGCTACATGCAAAATTTGCTAGGGTTCAATTCTCGTTATTAACTATTAGCATGCATATTACTAAAATATATTGGCTGTTTATTAGTACTTATAAAGCACATATTAATGCCTTATTCAGCATGAATTTATTCTTATACATCCTTAATCTTACCCAATAGCTAAACTTAAACCCTACAAAAGCTATTAATAAGCAGTAAATTAGGCGTTTATTGAGGCAAAATTCGTAGGTAATATGTGTTCCTCATACTGAAATGTTACCCAAAATTTTATTACTTAGGTTACGGTGGTTTTGAATATCTTAGCAAACACCACTAATTAGCTATTTTGACTGTAAAAGAACTGCATATGTGACATCGTGCAAGCTATTAGTCTGATGATCAAAACATCTGAAGTGCTACATGAACTAAGATCACAGTTCCCAGCTCCATAAAGTGTCAGTTCTCACTCATTGTCTTATCATTCATCTGTGGCCAGACTAGACATTTCCGTTTCTACTGTTTTTGATCAGCAGGAAAAACTCCCTTAACTGCAATGATTAGAACATGTATTAGGGGCTGATCAATCAGAAGGCAAATGCTTCTCTTAATAATTGATGACAGGCAATTTACACACTGTCTGTGCAGAGAACTCTTTCCCAGTGTTTGACGAATACAGGCGCCGTAGACTATTGACATGCGCCAGTGTGATGGAGTTCAGCGGTCCCCGCAGACAGCCACAGACAGAGACTAGCACTACATTAACTGAATGATACTGAAGATGTCATCTAACAGACAGCTGAAGTACCTTAACAAGAAAAAAGTTGCTTCGCTTAAGTAACGATTCTGCGCTACATGAGCCTTGAGACCATCAACAAAGTTAGAGATGGTGTTTGGAGTCAACATCCACAGAACTTCCACCTCCGACAACACTTCTGTATTTCTGAAGCCATGAACAGTCAAATATGGCACATATACATCAGATTGGAAATCAATGATAGCAAATATCATTGGCTCTCATTTATATCATGACAAAACATCAGTGATGTCCAACATAATGCACCGTATTTGAAATGAAAGAAAGTGATCTAGTAAATAATGACTTAAATTTTGGTCTGTTTGTCACACAAAGCTGTTGTATCACTGTACACTTGGAATATAGTCCACAAGCTGGAGTATTTTCATGGTGTTTTTGTTGTTCTTGGTGTTAAACAGATGTGATCACTAGCCAGTCCATTGTAATGAAAGGAGGTCTGCGAAGATCCGTTCACTTCTACGCACTGACTCCACTGTAGTTTTTTTTCTGGCCTCAAAGACTGACTATAGCAAGAAAATTGCATTTGAGTGCAGACTGTGAAGAAGCATTTCATTGGTTGGGCCTACTTGATGAAAATGCCTGTTCTGGATGAATCTGAATGAGAATCTCAGTCTCAAGTTGCTATAGCTTGAAAAGCCATTTAAAGCTCAGCTGACAAAAAAAAAAAAGATTAGATCTACTTAGTATTTCTCAACAGACATGCATATTAATACTAAAGGATCATGACAATTATGGCGTGACTGACCCTGGTTTTTAAAATCTTTTAAGTGAATGATTAATTCAATGACTCAACACTCACTGGTCACCACCTACTGGATATTAAAATTATTGATGTAGGCTACCTAGATCAGGAATGTTAAAATCAGTTCCTTGAGGGCCCCTGTCCTGCAGAGTTTAGGTGGCTCTGATCAAACACACCTGAACCAGACTTCAGGACAGAAACTTCCAGGCAGGTGTTTTCGAGCTGGTTGGAGCTACACTATGCAGGCCCTCCAGGAGTCAGTGAGTGAGTCTGAATCTATTTTGTGTAGAGAATCAAAAGATTCAAATCACTAGTATGAATCAAAATCACCACTACTATCAAACATTCTACTTTTGTGTTCCAGAACAGAAAACAGCATACAGGTTTGGAGTGGAATGAAGCTAAGGAAAAAATATGCAATTTGGTGCAGTTGCTGATACACTATATTGCCAAAAGTATTGGGGCACCCTTCCAAATCATTGAATTCAGGTGTTCCAATCATTTCCATGCCCACAGGTGTATAAAATCAAGCATGCAGACTGCTTCTACAAACATTCGTGAAAGAATGGGTCATTTTCAGGAGCTCAGTGAATACAAGTGTTACCGTGATAGGTTGCCATGCCATCCAAATCCATTTGTGAAATTTCCTCACAACTAAATATTCCACTGTCAATTGTTAATGGTATTATATTAAAGTGGAAGCTGTTGGGAACAACAGCAACTCAGCCACAAAGTCGTAGGCCACGTAAAATCACAAAGCGGGGTCAGCGCATGATGAGGTTGCACAGTGCGCAGAAGTCGCCAACTTTCTGCAGAGTCAATAGCTACAGACCTCCAAACTCTGTGTGGCCTTCAGATTAACTCAAGAACAGTGAGTAGAGAGGTTCATGGAATGGGTTTCCATGGTGAGCAGCTGCATCCAAACCTTACATTACCAAGTGCAATGCAAAGCATCGGATGCAGTGGTGTAAAGCACACCGCCTCTGGACTCTAGAGGAGTGGAGACATGTTCTCTGGAGAAATCACGCTTCTCTGTCTGGCAATCCGATGGACGAGTCTGGGTTTGGTGGTTTCCAGGAGAACGGTACTTGCCTGACTGCATTGTGCCAAGTATAATGTTTGGTGGAGTGGGGGTTATGGTGTGGGGTTGTTTTTCAGGGGTTGGGCTTGGCCCCTTAGTTCCAGAGAAAAGAACTCTTAATGTTTCAGCATACCATACCTGTTCCAACATGACTGCGCATAAGTGCACAAAGCAAGGTCCATAAAAGACATGGATGAGCGAGTTTGGTGAGGAAGAACTTGACTGGCCTGCACAGACCTGACAGTCCTGACCTCAACCCGATAGAACACCTTTGGGATGAGTGGAGAGTGGAGATTAGGAGCCAGGCCTTCTCAACCAACATCAATGCCTGACCTCACAAATGCGCTTCTAGAAGAATGGTCAAAAATTCCCAGAAACACACTCCTTAACCTTGTGGAAAGCCTTCCCAGAAAAGTTGAAGCTGTAATAGCTGCATATTAACATGACCAAAAAGTAAGATGTAATTCTGACAGCTTGAAATGTAAATCAATAAGATCCATATCACGGTATATTACATAAAATATCACTTGTCACTCTATGTAAAAATGTATTTAAATGCTTAGTTTTATAATCAGAGCGCTGTGGTTTTTACTGTTGGGGCAAAACATGCGACACAATACAATGATTACTAAGGTACACTGTTGAGCCAAAACATTATGACCTGTCACAGGTGAAGCGAACATCATTGATCATCACCTAACAAGGCCACATATATTAAGGTCTGAGTAGATTAAATGGTAAACAAACAATTAGTTCTCGTAAAGAACGTGTTGGATGCAGAAGAAATCGGCAGGAATAAAGATCTGAGCGACTTCGACAATGGCCAAATTGTTATGGCTGGGTCAGAGTTTCTCTGACAATGCAAGGGTTGTGGGTTGATCCCGGTCAGTAGCAATGGTCCGAGGAGAGACAAACCGGCGATGCACGAGGGCAACAAAGACTATGACATCTGGTCTAAGCCAACTGAAGGTCTACTGTGGCCCAAGTCACAACATTTTAATGATGCTTATGGGAGGAACGTATCACGACACAGTGCATCACACTCTGCTGCATATGGGGTTATGACCAATCACAGTGCATACACTCTTAAAAATAAAGGTGCCAGGAAGAACAAAAATGGGGATTTCACGGCGATGCCATAGAAGAACCATTTTGGGTTCCCTAAAGAACCGTTTTGTGAAAGGTTCTTTAAAGAACAATTTTATTCTAACCATTTTATAGTCTAAAGAACCTTTCTACGTTACAAAGAACCTTTTGTGTAATGGAAAGGTTCTTTGGATATTAACGGTTCTTCATGGAACCATATACACTGCAAAAGAACCATTATTTTTAAGAGTGTACGATGACCTCTGTCAGTCGTCTGAAAGCGCCTACAATGCACACACAAGAATCAGAACTGAACCTTGGAACAGTAGAAGAAGGTTGTCTGGTCAGATGAGTCCCATATCTTTTATATTATGTGGGCGGCCCATTACATGTGTGCCGTTTAACTGGGAAGGTGATGGCACCAGGATGCACACAGGATATTACCCCTCTTAAAATTGTTCTTTTTCATTCCAAAGACTTTAATAAAAGTAAACATGTTTTTCGCTCATTCCTGTTCTTGTTATCTTTTCTATCTGTCTCTTTCACTGTTCCTCCTTTGTGTCTGGACTAAGGGATTTAAACTTAGACTCAGAATCAGGCTCAGGCGCATTGTCATAAATTACGACTGCAGCCACAGACTAGCAGTCTGCGAACCCTGTCCCTTTAACTTCATTTTCTCCTTCGGTCTCTCAGCGTACTCCCTTTGATGCCCTCAACCATTAAGCCTAATGGCCCTTGTCTCGCACAAGCTGTTGAGGTTCGTTAGGGTCCGATCAGGTGTCTGGGGAATACACACAGTAAATCAATGACAATGCTTTAGGATTTGGGAGTGGACTGAAACCATATGGGAGGCTCTATGACTATGCCACATCAGCAGAAGAGCAGAAAAGGTCACATAAGGCATTGCATTATAAGACAGTGGACATCACCCCGTCCCAGTGAAGACTCAAAGGTCATTTACATGCATCCACATGTCTCTAAAGGTATCATTTAGCTGCTGGGACTCTGCCACCTGAAACCAAGACTTCATGTTTAAAAGCATATGAGTGAATATATGATATATATATTATTCTACTTTACCTGCATACATACAGTATACTCATGAAAAGAAAAATATACTATATATACCATATATATGATTGTTTATATTGTCGCAAAATGTATGAAGTTGTATGTATGTCCAACTTTAGCCAATATTTATATAGATTATTGCCCAGCTCAAATCTACTCAATGCGACTACAGGGCTTGAAGATATTAAGATATTCTAAACATTAACATCATGAGTTTTTCTAAAGCTGCTTTGGAAGAAAGTGTGCTGTGAAAAGCGCTATACAAATAAATTTGACTTGACTTAACATGACACCACAATTTAAGGAAGCCACACATTATATGTTTAAAATGCATGCTGTTGCATGTGTACATACATGTTTATTGTACAGTATAGAACACTTCTATGTCAGCTGATGTATTCGGACAGCAGTTCTAATATTTGGGGTAATATTTCAAAATAGCCTTTCCGTGGGCCCCCTTTAAGCAAGGGCTCCTGTAACTCATGTGAACCATTCCCCCCGCTCTGACGCCCCTTATAAGAATAAACTTCTGCGAAGATTCCCCCTATTCAACAAAAGAAAGTCACACAGGTTTGGAACAAAATTAGGTACAATAGCTAGAAGAAAGAATCAGGCCACATTCGCTTTAACTGAATCAGCTTTGAGCACACCATTGCATTTTCTCTATGAAAAACCTTGAGGATTTCCTCCCAGAGTATCCTGGGGACAATTAGCGAACCAGTCAACAAAATAAGTGTGTCCATCTAAACCAATTACGCAGCCTAAGTGGAGAGCATGCTAGCCACTGGCGGGAGGATGGCTCCTGTACTGATTAACTGGCAGACACATTGACCTGCCTGACCTCTTAAAGCCCTTTGGGGGAAACCCTTGTCATAAGGGATAAATCTGGGACTCCCTGTGTTCAAACGTAGCAGAGACCTCACAATAACCAGTAATCCATTAAGCAAAAAGTAGATATGGCTAATAGCATAAACATGGTTCATACTGCATGGATCTTTTTCAAGACAAAGGAGGTTATGGCCTATGCGGGGAGCAATTTGAAAGGAACAATGTCTGTGATCTGTTTAGCACTGCAAGGGAAGTTGTTTGTTTAGTCTATAGCGACTTTGGTTTCAGCATTGACCTGATTAGCCATCTGCAGTTATTGCAAAGAAAAGCTTTGATCGGTGATGAAGAGAGGAAGTTTTATGGAAACCTGAGCGCTGTTTTTTATGGAAACCTAGTGAGTCAAACCATCCTGTCAAAATGTCACATCTCTATTTGTAATAAAGATGTACATTGGCAGCAAAATATTACTTGTGACTCCACAATGACTTGGTTCACCAAGGTACTAAAAAGACTTGAAAATATTAAAATATAAACTTAAAAAACATTGTAGTACCATGGTACATTCTGATACTTTGACAGGTGACAGCCAAATTAAATGGTTTCAACTGGTTTAGCTTTTAGGTTTAATAACCTAAAATCATTATTATAAAACTTGATTTGGTCTTGTTTTAGACACCAAACAAGATTACGATTCTTGTTTGGTGACAGAGCCCTAACACTCTTAATTTCTTGTCATTGAGAGCATGCAGTCCGAGATTGCTTGGGCCATACGCTCTTCCATCCTTGTGAGTTTTGTGTGTGGGGTCTGGAGTTCAGATCCCAAGACTTCAGTCTAGTTTGGTTTCGGTTCATTTTCGGTCAGGGTTCATGCTCCATGTGTTTGAATAGAATTTCATTGGTCACTGGTCTCGTTGTGAGAGCGCGTGTCTTTGTGTTCGCTTGGGCTGTATGCTCTTCTCTCCGCATTTGTTGTGTGTTGTGTAGCACACAGCTTGTATTTTCATCAGCCGTGTGCTTTCATGTGTTTGACACGCAGTCTCATGGGCTGTGTGTTTGTGTCATGTCTCCTGTCTTGTTACCTGATTATTGGTTTATTTGCCCCACCTGTCCTTGCTTCTTACCTGTTTTTTTTTGTCTGTTTGTTTTTTGCTGTCCTATTTTTTCTCCTTGTGTTTTCAGTCCTGTGTGAGTTCGTCATCATTTGCACCCCTTGTGTCAAGCCTTGCTAAGCCTGGTCCTGCCGTATCCAGCCCTGTCTAGTCCTTCCCAATCCTGCTACTGCTGTGTTGTTACTGTATTGTTCTCTGCATCATTGAGTCCTCACTCCTCCTTCATCCTCTGACAGTATGAACTCGCAAACAAAAGAGGACTCTGTAGTACAATGGGCATCTTCCTCTCCCCTTCAAATATCAGATGGTTTGGATCATCCAGCAATTGTCCCTGCGTCAGAGGGAGGCTGACACTGCAGTAGTGAATGATCTGGACTATGAGGGCAACTGCAATATCAAACATCTGCCTCGATAAGCCCCTCATCAGGGCTGGGGACTTTGACATTCTGGGAGGTTCCAGTCAGATCACCTTGCTCTGCTAGCTATGCCTACGCTCCTTGCACTGCCGGCCCAACCCAAGTTTCCTGCTCTGTCGGCTCCACCCATACTTTCTGCCCTGCCGACTTTGTCTAGACTCCCTGCTCTACTGACTTGACTTAGATGTCAAGTCAAGTCAACTTCATTTACAGGTCCTTCTCAAAAAAATTGCCTATTGTGATAAAAGTTCATTATTTTCCATAATGTAATGATAAAAATTAAACTTTCATATATTTTAGATTCATTGCACACACACTGAAATATTTCAGGTCTTTTATTGTTTTAATACTGATGATTTTGGCATACAGCTCATGAAACCCAAAATTAGCATATCATGAAAAGGTTCTCTAAACGAGCTATTAACCTAATCATCTGAATCAAATAATTAACTGCACTTATGCAAGAAAATGTTATTCGCTACACGCTTGCTTTGGAGAAACAGTGATGTCATCAGCTCATTGTTAACAATTTAGTCATATGCACTCGTGATACTAACATGAACAGCTGTATTTTTATTACTCAACAGATATAGTTGATATAGTTAATTATTTCTGAACAAATAGGCTGTTCCCAGAGTGCTGTATCAAGGCACCTCAGTGGGAAGTCTGTGGGAAGGAAAAAGTGTGGCAAAAAACGCTGCACAGCGAGAAGAGGTGACTGGACCCTGAGGAAGATTGTGGAGAAGGACCGATTCCAGACCTTGAGGACCTGCGGAAGCAGTGGACTGAGTCTGGAGTAGAACATCCAGAGCCACCATGCACAGGCGTGTGCAGGAAATGGGCTACAGGTGCCGTGATTCCCAGGTCAAGCCACTTTTGAACCAGAAACAGCGGCAGAAGCGCCTGACCTGGGCTACAGAGAAGCAGCACTGGACTGTCGCTCAAATTTTGCATGTCATTCAGAAATCAAGGTGCCAGAGTCTGGAGGAAGACTGGGGAGAAGGAAATGCCAAAATGCCTGAAGTCCAGTGTCAAGTACCCACAGTCAGTGATGGTCTGGGGTGCCATGTCAGCTGCTGGTGTTGGTCCACTGTGTTTTATCAAGGGCAGGGTCAATGCAGCTAGCTATCAGGAGATTTGGAGCACTTCATGCTTCCATCTGCTGAAAAGTTTTATGGAGATGAAGATTTTGTTTTTCAGCAGGACCTGGCACCTGCTCACAGTGCCAAAACCACTGGTAAATGGTTTACTGACCATGGTATTACTGTGCTCATTTGGCCTGCCAACTCTCCTGACCTGAACCCCATAGAGAATCTGTGGGATATTGTGAAGAGAAAGTTGAGAGACGCAAGACCCAACACTCTGGATGAGCTTAAGGCCGCTATCGAAGCATCCTGGGCCTCCATAACACCTCAGCAGTGCCACAGGCTGATTGCCTCCATGCTACGCCGCATTGAAGCAGTCATTTCTGCAAAAGGATTCCCCACCAAGTATTGAGTGCATAACTGAACATAATTATTTGAAGGTTAACTTTTTTTCTATTAGAAACACTTTTCTTTTATTGGTCGGATGAAATATGCTAATTTTTTTAGATAGGAATTTTGGGTTTTCATGAGCTGTATGCCAAAATCATCAGTATTAAAACAATAAAAGACCTGAAATATTTCAGTTGGTGTGCAATGAATCTAAAATATATGAAAGTTTAATTTTTATCATTACATTATGGAAAATAATGAACTTTTATCACAATATGCAAATTTTTTTAGAAGGACCTGTATGTAGCGCTTTTACAATGACGATTGTTTCAAAGCAGCTTTGCAGTGTTAAATAGGAAAATATTGCAAGAAAATGTTATCCGGCTATACATTTGCTTTGGAGAAAACAGTGATGTCATCAGCTCATTTCAATTTATCATATAGTGATAATGTGGGCAGATCAGAGATATAGTTGATATAGTTAATTAGTTTAGTAATTCATTTTATTTGGATATTTAGTTGAAAATTTAGACCAACATTTTTGTGGTCTTGAGGTCCTGATGTCATGCTGTAATTGTGTGTGTCTGTTGTAGGGGGAACAAAGTGTATTCTGTTGATTGCAATGTCTCACAGGTGTCTGTCTTGTACAGTGTGCACATGTCCTTTTGAGGTTAAATTCAATAAGAAGTTCACGCCCTCCTTAAACAGTTTATAACCGAATAAGGGGGACAACAGAATCCATGAATGCCCTTAGGAATGAGACAGTGCTCAGGGCTCTGTCAGAGGAATCATAATTTACTATTTACCCCCTCCCTTTGACAGATCTCTTTGTTCCAGCCGACATTACACATGTCAGGTCATAACAGCATTTCCACCAGCTGACAAGCAAAGGCATGGCTTTAAATGAGGCCCATTATCATGAATCACATTTGAAAATGTCAGAGCCCTAAAATGCAGGAGGTTTACCAGAGTTCTTCTCTTAGATCCTGTTTGTTGTCCCACTGCTGATTATATTATATTAATGTATCAGTTACATTGAATGTGATTCCCCATTGACTGGGAATCAAAGCAGATGCTGCAGCGTAGGATGGTTATTGGATTAGATGGGGGTGCTAGTAGAGACAAATATATCAAGAGACTATTCAGCTCAAAGTCATGCCACAACATCATGGATTTATGCTTGTATCTATCAGCCTTTAACACTGGACAAAGATTAAAAAAAAATTGTTAGGGTGCAAAAGTAGATGTGCTTGATGCCCGATAATTCGGATTGTGCTGTTGATTACAAATTACAGCCTTAGTGAAAGATGAAGTATCATTTCCGCTTCCGTCAATGTCAAAAACCGCTCAGAGTACGTCATGGATTTCCAAATTACAGTAATGGCATCAACGCAGCATAAGCTGGTTGTTTTGATTCAGGAGGAACTGTAAAAGGTGGCTGATGTTTCGGTTGCGGTGCTCAGTGACAAATTTCTGTCTAACTCTGCATATTATGAAACGTGCTGATGAAGTGTGATGTCTGTTTGAGCAGGAGGTACGAAAATAAAAGTTGACAGGCAGGTAGGACATCATTCGGTCCGAATGCAATGATTGGACGAATATTTTATGGACCTTCACCTTCCACAGATATTTACAGAAACATCTTAAAGTCCCTGTAAAGGCAATTCTGAGATTTGTTTCTAAACACATTAGAAATGTTAGAAATGTACTGTTGAAACACATTACAAAGACTGTGAACTATGTAGTACTAAATTCAGAAGTTAGACCGTTAAGACGTTTTTCACCACTGCTGTGTTCCGTTTTTTTTGGGCGGGGTTAAAACGGTGGCTCGATGAAGCACTGGAGCCACTGAGCATATGGCCCCTCCCTCATAACTAGAGCACATTCGCAATTTTGCATCAGTTTGCCCACTAGATTTCGAGTTACTGTCAGTACCGTTAGTTACTACAGACTACAACTTACAAAACAGCCTACAAAAAAAAAAAAGACGATCTCAAGAAGAGGTGGATCAATTTTGTGAACATCTACCTTGATGGAGTGCTGAGGATCACCACCAACACCTGCCTCTGCAGTGTCTTTACACCGGATAGTTTTACAAACTTTCATAGGCAACAACTGGGATTCACTGATAATCCGCTGCAGAATGGGGCCGAACCGACTATCTCCCGCCGGGACCTTCGTCCTCCCATCCCGCCAACATCTGGTACCGTCGTGACTCATGAGCTATACTTGAGTGTTGTTGTTGTCTTGTGTGTTTACGGACGATTTCCCGCGAGTGGGTGTGGTTTCGGCGCTGACAACGGACACACTCCCAGCATTTGAGAGCAGAGAATGCTGCTTATTTTTTCAATAAGATATTTGATGTACTTAGTGGATTTTTTTATGATTCAAATTTGGCTAGGTGGTAGGTATCTGTGGTGTGAGAAACTCAGAACACGTTTAATTTTGACTTTACAGGGACTTTAATGATGCTAGGCTAGAGCACAGCATCAGTTATATTACCTGGGGTCACAGGGTGTCTCAGGTCTTTCGAGTATCATACACCCTCACCCAGGCGACCCTACCAGAGTTGATCAGATTCCGGCCTCTGCCCCAGGAGCACCCCACGGATCTGCCCTCTTTATACAGATTCAACTAGACGCTTTCTCTGCTGCGTCTGTTTTGGTGTAAATAGCTCTTCTTCGTCTCTCTCCTGTGATTCCGAGTGCCGTGTATGCCTTTCACAGCAACTGGCTTGCAAAGCCCCAACACTCAACCTCGACAGGCCAACACATGGATCTCCAACCTTTCCTTTGGCAGTCACTCCTCAATTCCTCATACTTTGCTCTTTTCCATTCACAGGCCTCATCCATCCTTTCTTCCCATGGTACGGTGAGCTCAAGCATCAGAATGTTTTTTGATGAGTCACAACACAATGTCAGGCCGCAGTGTAATCTCTGTGATGTCGGGAGGAAATCGCATCCTGTTGTATTTGTGAAAGAAAATATAACGGCGTACTTTGCAAATAGGACACACACACAAAGTTTATGTGACTGTTCACTTTGTTTACTTAGTTGACATCACCGTCATAACACCGGAACATCCGGAACACATGCCACCATGCATTGTGGGAAATCCAGTCCAACAAGCGGCGTAAACACAATACACAACATCTCCTCCCCCCTTACTCTTGTGGAATACACAAAGATTACAAATTATGCTGATATGCATATGCTGCACACCGTTTGCCAGTAGAAACGTGGCCATCTCGTGAGATGTAAATTGGGGGCCATTATCTGAGACCAACTGCACTGGTGGCCCAAATCTACTGAAAATTTCTCCCAGTTTCTCAATTGTCTTTTCAGCTGAGGTAGATTTCATGATAGCCACCTCGGGCCACTTACTGTGTGCATCCATGACGACCAACAGCATTCTGTCCTCGACTGGGCCTGCAAAATCAACATGAATGCGATGCCATGGCTTCTCCGGATATTTCCATGGGTGCAGCGGTGCCAGTTGTGGTACATTACGTATGCGTTGGCATGATGTACATGTTCTTGCCTTTTCCTCAATTTGGCCGTCCACTGCTGGCCACCAGAAGTAACTTCATACGAAACATTCCACAGTGTCCCACATGCAGCTGTTTTAGCACTGGCTTGCGCAGAGCCGGGGGAATAATCACTCTCCTTCCCCACAGCAAACAGCCTGACTGCACAGAAAGCTCATGGCGTCGAGAGATGTATGATTTTAATTCCGGGTCTTCGCTCTCCCCTTTTCCTGTCATGACGATATCCATGACCTTAGCGAGGACAGGGTCATTCCGTGTGGCTTTGCGTACTTGAACAGCGGTTACTGGGGCCCTTTCTACCTGGCTGAAGTAGAAAATTTCTGCCACCTGTGCCTCCTTTATCCTGTCAGTGAGAGGATCTCGAGACAGACCGTCCGCATTCCCGTGCAATTCTGACTTCCGGTATTTGATATCATAGGTGTGAGCAGATAGTAACAAAGCCCACCTTTGCATCCTACTGGCAGCAAGAGAGGGGATGCCATGGTGCGGGCCAAAAATTGCAGTGAGTGGGCGATGATCGGTCAACAACGTTAACTTCCTTCCAAAAATGTACTGATAAAACTTGCGCACTCCAAACATGATGCTCAACGCTTCTCGCTCAATCTGAGCATAGTTAGCTTCGGCTTTACTCAGACTCCTGGAAGCAAACGCGATTGGCCTCTCTTTACCATTTGGCATGATGTGGGACAAGACAGCTCCCACACCATATGGAGAAGCGTCACAGGCCAGCTGAATGGGAAGAGCAGGGTCAAAGTAAGTGAGAACTTTTGACCTTAAAAGTGTCTCTTTTGCTTTTCTGAATGACTCCTGGCATTCCGAAGTCCACCTCCAATTATTCTCATGACACAACAACTTGTGCAGAGGTTTCAGCAGTGTGGCAATGTTTGGAATAAAATGCCCGTAATAATTTAGTAAGCCAAAGAAAGTCCGCAGCTGGCTTACATTTTTGGGCTCTGGAGCATCCACAATGGCCTTAACCTTGGATGGGGAAGTATGCAGACCAGAGGAATCGATGACATGGCCTAAGTACTCGACTGAAAACTGGAAAAATTCACATTTCTCCTTTCGCACTCTCAATCCATATTCTTTCAGTCTCTCAAGGGTCGCATCCAGGTGCTGTAAGTGTGACTCTTCATCAGTACCAGTCACTAGAATGTCATCTAAGTAGCATACCACTCCTGGAAGACTGGCCAGAATCTGATCCATCACTCGCTGAAAAATGGATGGAGCTGAAGTGATACCGAATGGTAAGCGTTTGTACCTAAATAGGCCCTTGTGAGTGTTGATGGTGAGAAGTTCTCTGGAATGTTCCTCAACATGCATTTGTAAGTACGCTTGGTTGAGGTCAATTTTGCTGAACTTTTGCCCTCCTGTCAGCCCAGCAAAAAGGTCATTAATGTGAGGCAAGGGGTATTGTTCCGCTGACAACACTGGATTCACAGTGACTTTAAAATCCCCACAGATCCGTATGCCTCCATCTTTCTTTAAGACTGGAACAATGGGTGTTGCCCACTTACTCACACTGACTGGTTCCAGCACACCATCCTTCACGAGTTCAGCCAAGCTTGCCTCTACTTTGGGTTTTAGCGCGTATGGAAGGGGCCGGGCCTTTAAGAATTTTGGCTGGCTTCCCGGCTCTACAGTCAATCTCACTTTGATTCCGAAGTATACCTTCCAGGTCCAGTGTCTTTGGTGTAATCATATGTATGACCGACCAGTCCACCTTAAGTTGCTCCAGCCAAGAATGTCCCATCAATGAGGGGTAATCACCCAAAACCACATACAATGGCAGTTTTTTTGTTTGTCCATTCAGTTCAACTGCTACTTTGGTGAGTCCTTTCATGGTCACTGCTTCCCCAGTGTGGGTTTTAAGGATCAAATCAGATGGTTTGAGTGGCAGGTGGCTCAATATTTCCCTGTACACCGCCTCTGACATCAGCGACACAGCAGCACCAGTGTCAATCTCCATTTTCACTGGCTGTCCTTCCAGCAGTGCAGTGACCTTATAAGCCTTAGTTCCACCTGTGACTGTGAGCACATGCAAAGGAAATTCCTCATCAGATGTGTCAGTAACCTCTTTGTTTTCCCTGCCCAACTGTAAATATGCGCTTATTTTGCTTCATTCTGTATACTGGTTTCTGCTGCATTTTTTTCTTTTCTGTTTTATTCCTACATGCACGCTCAATGTGTTGCTGAACGTGAATGAGTTGCGGCACTCCGTATCTTTAAACCAGCATGAAGCAGATGAGTGTCCAGTCTTACCACAACGGAAACATGGGTCTTTATTTTCAGTTTGTTTTTCAGTGTCCATTTTATACACTTTACTGTTTGAGCTCAGCTGCTGGGCTTCCTTAGCAGCCAATTCCATAGACACACGCAGGTCAGTTGTTCTTTGTACTTTCAGGTTGCTCTCAGTTAACAACCTCTTCTGTATGCCCTCACATCGGAGTCCGCAAACTAATCTGTCCCGAAGTGTGTCATTTAGCACATCACCAAATTCGCAGTGATCTGCTAGTTTTTTTAGGACTGCCACGAACATTGTCACTGTTTCTCCTTCTAGCTGATTTCGTCGGTGGAACCGAATTTGCTCTGCAATTACTAAGGGCTTTGGAGAGAACACATGCCACCATGCATTGTGGGAAATGCAGTCCAAAAAGCAGCATAAACACAATACACAACACATCCGCTTTCCAAGGTCTGCTTCTATCCTCCAGTCGTGTGCAGTAAAGAGAAGCCCAGTTGCCTTCTGGTGTTCACAGATGATACATATATATATATACATATGTACATACATTTAGACCAATTAACTTAGTGATTGCTATCAGGATGTGAAGAGACTTTCAACCAGCATAACAAAACAAATTCTGGAACAAATTTCCTACCTTCCATTTAACATAAACTTCATTGTTGACGTATGCCATGTTTACACCTAGTATTAAAATGCTCATGTGATTTCATGTGTTCATACAGACGCGTTGGGCATGGTTATCGTCATGATGAAACTATATATTGGGTTATGATTTTGACATTATGACATGGAGTGTGATTCTCAATTCAATCAGTCAGCATCATTTTATTTACATTTACATTTATTCTATTTTTTTATTTACCCTATTCAGACACGTTTGAACACATTAACCCAAACCCATCCCTAAACCCCTTTGTGTATTATAAAAAAACAGGATATAACAGGCAGATACGACTGCAACCACAATTTATTCAAAAAGTACAAATAATTCAAATGTTCCGAGGCCAAACGATTGATTTATGTGAAGAAAATCCCCAAAAACTTCTCCAGAATCTCCATCCGCCGTAGATCATGAACACATTTCAAAAATTGTGAACACATTTCAAAAGATTACTTCATTACTTCAGCTTTGATAGTGAAATTGCATTGGCTGTCGTATGTCTCGTGACCAATTGCGTCATTACGTCAGCTTTGATTGTAAAATGTCATTGGCTCTCGTGTGTTTCGTGACTGATCATGCTAAAGAGTTGTGTGTGTCATTTGAATGAGATATGACTGAATAAGTCCATTTGTGCATTCACGGAGCGGCGGGATCATTTCAGCGATTAAAACATTAAGATTAACTCTGTTCTTCACATAAAGATATCGAATGACTTCAGAAGACTTGGAATGCAACATGAGTTAATATTTTAATCTTGTTTATGCAATTTTTTTCAATAAATACCTGTGACTGTATTTTTATTGCCTGTTACGTGTTTTATATTGTTGAGAAGTGGGTAGGTTTATCGTAGGAGTGGAGTTAGTTGCTCAAAAATATAAAAGTAGCCTATAAATATTAATTAAATCATGTCTACTTTTACAAATGCAAAGAATTTAATGCTTCTTGATCTGACAAACAACTGAAATCAAATGGAGTACCCTGTGCATCGGAAAACCACGCTAAAGGGGTACCCTGTGCGTTAAAAAGTGACGCAGAGGGGTCCTGACCAAGCGTCAATATATGACGAATAGCCTATAGGAGTGAGACCGTGTAGACAAAAGACCACCTACTGACTAAATGTGTAAACTTTATGAGAAGTGTGCTATAGCTTGACATGATACTTTGTCGGCTAAATACCCAAGCTTGGTTTGAAGACGAAAAACGTACCAAGCATAATGTTCTCTCATCATTCCTGATTTCTAACGAACACACAACGTTAGGCGTGGTCTTACCGCTATCAGAACAGAAACGAAAGCTGCTGATCTCCATGTGTTTTTCCATCGTCTCCAGGTGCTTTATATGTAAATTGTAAGAGCTTATTTTGTCCTTTAGATCGCAAAAAAAAAAAACATTTATCCGCCCATATACCCTCCCCTCACAGAAATCAGGAAAAAGTGGTTAAAGGTTACAATTGGACAAAAGAGATTAACATACTGGGTGTAAACGGGTGTGTGTCTCCCTAGTCCACTTGTGATCCGATCGCCCAAAACGCATCTTAATACCAGGTGTAAACAGGGCCTTAGACACATTAATTCTGACTCAAGTTGTTAGCAGAGCTTGCTGGGTAAAGTGATAACATTTTCCGATGGCAAACAAACCCAACCCGATGAATCAGCTTCAGATTTACAGCTCAAACATTTCAGAATGGAAACATCTGGTCTAACACTAATGCTTAAAATAATAGCACATTCAGCATGACGACAGGCCATTATCTTCACATTTTATGGTATTTTTCCCATTATGTGTGCAGTTGATGCAGACAGAGGTCTCTCTCCTAGTGTTTCCTGTCTAAGGAGGTATAAGGCAGAGGGTTCGGCTATCGGCATTTATTGAATGTGTTGAGTATTGATTCAGTGTTGATACACAAGGGCACGGCGTCATGATGGAAGATTCAGCCAAGTCAATAATTGTCATTTTATCCAAGTTCAATACTTGACTAATATATTCCACCATATGGACCAGCTGCAACTCCATTTATTGACAAACCATGCGTACACTTAATTGTGCAAGTATATTTTATGGCTTCATTACTACAATACAGGTGGATTGTTTTGTAGATGGCTGGTTTTTCAATGCATTTACAGAGCAGAGTAATAAAAAGATTTGAGGTTTTGGAAAGTGATCATGAATATTAACAGCAATCAGTCTAGAGCACATCCTGTACAGCAAGTAAGTGTTTAACCCTCAGAAATCCACAGCTCTCAAGAATTTCCCCCCTAGAGAAGAGATTCAAAGCTATATAGTGAGGGTCATCATAAAGATGAGTGATTGTGATGTAAGAGGATGAGCCAAGCCACAGAGAATTCAAAGAGTTTTGTTATGCATTTTGAAATATGCACTATAAACTATAATGCTCACAATAATTTCTTGGTTTAAGAAGGGTAAACACAAATTAAACAAATTAGTTGAATACAATTAACTTTTATGAGTATTTTGAACTTTCTTTGTCTTTTGAGTTCACAAAACTGACACATTTTAAGTAATCTCTGGATTGTTTCATTGGTTTGAGTTTTATGAACTTGTTTCTTTTAATTTAGACAAACTTAAATTTAACTGAAACTGGGCTTGGATTTCTATTTCCCAGCATGCTTTGCCATAACAATCGAAAGAGAGTAAATGGTAAAATTAAGTGTAATAATATGGGGTTTTTTTTGGAAGATTAATGTTAAGTGAGAGATTTGGTAGTGTTTAGAAGAGTTTTATGGGGGTTCAGATTACTTAAAATGTGTCAGTTTTGAGAACTCAAAAAATAAATAAAGTTCAAAATGATCATAAAAGTTCATTTGTTTGAACTAATTTGTTTAATTTGAGTTGGCTCTATTCAAACCAATCAATTATTTTGAGTGTTAGGTTAGTGTAGTCAAGTTTCCACTACTAAAAATATTTAAATTAAGATTACATGATCATTTTAAGTTAAATGTATGAATTAGTTAATTCAAATATTTCAAGATAAAAGCAATTAAAATGTGAGTATGAAATAAAAATCTGCCTGTTCTGCTTACTTAAACTTTGAATATCTTAACTTTTTTAACAGTGTGCATGGTTGTATCACCCTGACATTTTTTACTTTATGTTGCCAAAAATGAATAATCGAATAGGTTTATTTAATAAATTGTATGCATAAATTGCATTTTGAATGTTTTTGAATACAATAATAAATCTTGAAAAGATGTGCGTCGTCATTGACCCATCAGACACTATTTTCATGACACTATGACTGAGCTCTCTCAACTGACAATTTAAGCCTGTCACTCCTTGTCCTGAACTTTCTAATGATAATAACAGCTCTTAGTAAGCAGAATAAGAAGGATTATAGCGGGCGGCAATATAGTGTGCACTAATACAGAGAGAGTGTAGCAGTGACAGGTGTGACGCCAATCTCTTGGCCCAAGGCAGTGTAATGTAATGTGGGCTTCAGATACAAGAACTTTACAATGCGGGATTGTCTTTCTGGGTTAATCCCTTCACTTTGCACCATTGTCCATCAGGTCAGCTGATATAAATCTGATAACCATTAGACACTGAGACTCGATCCAGTGAGGATGTGCAGTAATGTGGGGAATAGTTAGATATTAAGAGCTCTGACACACACAATTCATACACTTTATCTCAATGTAATTCCTCATTTCATGACAGACTGGTAATGTGAACTCCATTTCTTGTCACAACACCATCAGCATTATTGCCCACATAGACGCCTCATCCCGAAGTGGGAAAGTATGTTATTTCTGCGATTCAAATCAAACTCAACCAACCAATATGCCACAGTCTAAATATTAAGCATTTCAGGAATCTTCTTACATAAGACAATTAGAATTAGACTAATCCGAAACCAAAACTAAAACTTAAATGTTTTTGTATTTTTTCTCAACATGGTAACTTGTATTCCTTATTTGAAAAAGTATCAGATATTTTTTTGTAAATTAAAAGTAATGCATTATTTTACTAATTACTTAAAATGTGTATGTGAACACTCACTAATTATATTTAGGCTATAGACAATTAAAGGGTCCAATTCTCACTATTAACTAGTTGCTTATTTCTCCTTAACTTATCCTTAACTTATTAGCATGCATATTATGATATTGGCTGCTTATTAATACTTATAAAGCACATATTAATGCCTTATTCTGCATGACCATATTCTACATCCCTTAATCCTACCCAACTAACAATTAATAACACAGTAATTGGAGTTTATTGAGGCAAAGGTCATAACTAATATAGCAAACAGTGACAGTTGGACCGCATTCTAAGTGTGACCAATATATAGGTCTATAGAAAATAAAAAAGGACATGCATATACCTGTTTTGATTTTAAATAAAGCTAATTATATTTAATACAGACTCATTCTCCCCAAACCTTTGGAGGATATGCTATAGCCCTATTTATGTTTTCCCTTTGAGGACATCCCAAAGAGAGATTTAGTCAGTTTCATGTAACACCTAAGGACATTTATCAGCAATTTTCTTCCCCAATAATAGTTAAACATGAAGACTCACGCGCACTCTTCTCTCAAGAGGGGCAGCAGATCAGAAGTGTTTGCTTGTCAGTTTAGCACCATTATGGAGGGTGTGGGTTTAGCTGCTGTCAGGTGTATGTCACCATCACTCATGCTCTGAGATTAGCCTTCTAGAAAACGTCAAGTAGAACTATTCAGTGGTGGACAGACCGAGAGACCCTCTCATTATTCGACTTTCAGTCTAGTCTCCTAGTATTGACCGCCACCTAGTGGTTGAAAAACACAGTGACATTGAATCACTGCCACATCGTGAAAAAAGGCTGCAAAGTACATATATATAGGTTTAAAACAATTGTCAATAAACAATAAATGCAACACTATGGTCTCATTCCATGAGATGAGCCTAAATTCTTCTTCAAGAAATAATTAGGCCTACTTTGATACACAAAACTGAGTATCTCTTTATTGCAGTTCCAGGAAAAAGATCAAGCCCTGAACAAGATGGCATTCAATACACTAATATTCAAACCCATTTCAGAGAGAGATGCAGTTCAATGTAACCGACCAGGTATTTCAGAAAAACAGTAAAACTGAACTGAATAGCCTCCATTAAACCCAACTTCCGCTATTGCTCCGGCCAGAGATAGGCTCTTACAAATGCGAAGTCTTCACTGTTTTCAACAGGGAATGAAAGAAATTATCCTCTGACAGGTTTTAACTTGGACAATCTGATTAAAACAATATGACTTTTTGGTAACACTTTCGGTACAAGCCTATACTATTCGGTACTGTTAACTATATCAGTTAACAAGAACAATACTTCTACAGCATTTATTAATCTTAGCCCATGGTGATTTTCAACATTTAGCTTACAAATGTTATAATCCAAAACTGTATTTGTTAACATTTGTGAATGAACTATGATCTTATAGTTCATTGTTGGATCATGTAAGCTAATGCATTAATTCATGTTAACAAATGGGACCTTATAGTAAAGTGTTACTTTACCCCCCAATTTAATAATTAGACTCTTTGCAGATGTTTTTAAAATAGGCAACCACAATATAATTTGATTTTTTTTTAATACACTCCCAATGTATTTCAATCCATTAAACTGTAACTGTCTTTCAGGCAACACCACATGAAATACTCAAACCAAAATTGCCAAATAGTGAAAGTAGTGAAAGTTCATAAAACACCATAAAAAATTTACTTCTGACCCACTTCAAATCTCCTTCAAAAGACAAAGTTTCAAACATAGGGCAACAAAAATCCTGCTAAAAAATGAGCTGTACACTCGGTCTAAACATCAGCTTATAACCACACATCACATTAGCTCTGGAACTGGTGTTGGAAGATGTTATCTGCTTTACATTAATAGACATTATTGATATTAAATAACTTACAATATCGAAATACATACAAAAATGTAGATTCCATTATACAACAGTCAAGAAACAAAACACGCCCCAAGAAAAAGCTCATCTCTAAGGATATAACAGAACATGCAATCCTCACACTTTACAAAGGTTTTATCAAAAACTAATAATAATAATAATAATTAAAAAAAAGATATGTCTCAGATAGTTTCTCTGAAAACAAATGCAGCAACTCAGAATTAGAAAGACAGGGCAACGCTAACAATTACATTGAATACTGGTGTGAATATTTAATATACAAAGAATAAAGTATATTAGCATGGGCAAATGTGCACACAAGTATTGTGGGGCAAGAAAATTGGATATCTGGAAAAAATAGAACAAGTATAAAAATATTATATTGTATGTCTACAACTATTTGGTCATTTTCAGAAAATCTGTACAAGCAATTCATGAAATTTAAAAGATTGGCTTGAATAATGCTGTTTAGTTTAAAGGGTAAAATATTATATACATCTTTTAAATGAATATTCCTTTGAGAGACTGATCTGCATTCTTTCTTTTTATATATATATATATATAAAATAACTATAAATCCGAAAGGCTAAAAGGGAGATTTATTTTTTACCCTCACATTCACACCACTTCACCAAGTGAAAAGAAAGAGGAAAAAACAATCGTAACACATTAAAAATTAAAACAGTCAAAACAATAGCCGTTATTTATTCTTGTGACCATGCATAACATCGGACACCAGGATGTCGGTTGGCTTGTTTGTGTTAGCGTGTTGCAGTCTGACGGAGGAGTTCAGCAGACGCAGAGAGTTGCTTTGCGGTGCTGTAGTATTGTGACGCTAGGCGTCCGTTTGGGACTCTTGCCGGTGTTGCGTTTGGGTACGGAGCGTTCCCCAGTCCTCCGGCGGGAGCTGCTTGGGGTGAGGGGGCTACGTCTGGGCCTCTTCCCCACCGGACTTGACACATCCGGTGAGGACAGGGGCCTCTCTGGGGTCCGGTTGCCCTCAATGGGGCACACAGTCAAGGCAGATTTGTCCGTGAACTCAATGTAAGGAAGATTTTCCTCTAACGGAGGTTCTGCGCTGAGACTCACTCCTGACAGACCGTTCCTCCTCTCCAGCGCTGGCAAAGACTCACTGCTGGCTGAGGACAGGTCTGGATCCGGGGTCTGTAAAGGGTCAAAGATATTGTCATTTTGTGTTTTACCCATTTCTGTTTCTAGAATTAGCATTATATTGTATATAAATTACAGGTGTTGGGAAGGTTACTTTTAAAATGTAGCTTGCCAAGCTAGTAGTAAAAGCACCCTAAGTCCTTTTGAGAAAGTTGACAGCTCCACTACAAGTAAAAAGGATAGTTCATCCAAAAATTAAAAAAAATACATTTCTGCTCAACACAAACAAAGATATTTTGAAGAATGTCATAAACCAAAGTTGATGGGACCTCATTGACTTTCTATACTATGGAAGTCAATGGGGTCCATCAATGGGTTGGTTACCGTTATATTTTGTGTTCAACGGAAGAAAAAATTCATAAAATAAAATAAAAATACACTGAACCCATTTATGAGGATTACTTATAATATAAGAGATTTATTTTATGTAAAAAAAAAATCAAAAGAACAACAGAGCAGCATTTATCTGTCATAAAAACTAATTAGAGACCTAGATTAGAGAATAAATCAAATTAAGTGTAATATTTTGAAAATATAATATTATGAACATTACAGTTTTCTATTTTAATATAATTTCATTTGTAAGTTATTCCTGTGATGGAAAAGTTGAATTTTCAGCATCATTACTCCAGTCTTCAGTGTCACATGATCCTTCAGAAATCATTCTAATATGATGATTTGCTGCTCAAGAAACATTTCAATACTTTGAAATATTGAAAACAGTAGCACTGCTTATTATTTCTGTGGGAAAAGTGATCAATTTTTTTCCGGATTCTTTGATGAATAAAAAGTTGAAAAACAGGATTAATTCGCAGTAGAATTTTTAATAACAATGCAAAAGTCTTAACTGTCACTTTTGAACAATTTAATGCATCTATTTCAATTGAATGCATCAGATCTATTTTAACGATCTGAGCGAATGGCGCACTAAGGCCTGTCCGAAAACCACTTTTGCTAGTTTAATGACGGAAAAAACTGTCTGCGTGCCAAGCGCATGGTCTAAACGGTTTGTACCTTGTCTCTTAATGAGTTATGGGTGTGTTTTGGGTGTAACGTGCAATAAACCAGTCTCATCTCCCATTCCCTTTAAAAAGCCAGTTGCACTTGAACTTTCGTGGATTCGCTATTTACATGGCGGAATTTGCAAGCAGAAAGACTGAACGCTTCTCCAGAGAGGAATCCTTTTATTTGTAATATTTGGCACGTTTGTGTGCTGCTGCACGTCGTTGTGTGTGTAATAAGCAGAGTGTGCGTGCATTGTACACTCGCCTATAGGTGCATATTACTAACGTGCCCTTTAAACAACAAAAAAATATATACTGCGCTACTGACCAGGTTCCAGTTGGTCAATGGCGCAGTCTATTTCAGTTTCCTCAAAATGGCAATGCACCAACAATGCGCCAGAACACACCTTGTTTTCAGACCAGCATTCCCATGGGCGCACAAATGGCTGCAAGTGCATTTACTATTTAAACAACGGACGTGAAAATGATAACTGCGTCGGGCCAAAACTAGCAAAAAACACTTGCGTTGCACAGGCGTTGCATTGCGCTGGGTTTATGATCGGGCCAATTATTCTACTCTTCAACCATCAAACATGAAAAAGGAAATGAAAACATTTTAAAGCATTGATTACTACAACAGAACATGAATAACCTCAAAAGCTTTATTATTTCCACAGCAATATTACGGACATGTTGAATACAATTGTAGCATATATCTGTATTATGTAACGTGTTGCTTTAAGCAAAAATTAACGTGAACATTGAGTTCTAATATTTCAAAGTGATTTTCCGTCATTCAATAAATACTGTATTTACCCGCTTTAGAAACATTCCAGTAAACACTGCTAATATTATTAGAAGTGAAAAGGGGAGACTATTACACTTTAAAACATCCGTGTGAAAACAAACCTGGAAAGAGTCAAAAGGATTTGTGGCATGAAGGAAATTTTACAGTTCATTTAGTCAAACTGACATAAGGACTATTTGTAGCATAACCTTTTTTTTTTGAGTGGGACGTCAAACCGGAAGTGCCACCGATAATCTAAAACACAGTAGGCTAGTTAGGAAAAGGTGGATATCAGAGATTTTTGGTTTATTTAGATTAACTTTGCAATCCTCTAAAGGTTAAAGTTAATATTTCAAAACAATAATTTAACACTGTTAAATGTCATAAGTCTCAAATTAATATTAATTCTCCATACTGTACATCATGTTTTAAGCCTAGAATCGTGCAGCATTTGAAACTATTTATTTTTAGGTTTGGTGTTAAAGTTATTTAGATAAATTAGTACATCATTTTAATATCAGTCTAACCATGACAATAATTATCAATTTATCAGTATTGGCCTGAATGTTAATATCTGCAAATCACTAAAAGACATTTTTTTTAAAAAAAATCTTCAATAAAAAAATCTCATAGGAAGTACCAGAAATGGAAAAGATTCCAACTGCAAACAAATGGCGACAACTCTAAGAGACAAAATACAAATAAAGTGAGTCTACAGTCTGGTCTTCATCACTACTTTACGACAGGGGAAAACGCATCACGACTGCTCTTTTGCATTCTCTTGCCCTGTTCTGTATTTTTCATTTCCCCTCTATCAAAATCATAACAGCACCAGAAGAGCAAACAGGAAAAACGATCAAAGCGGCCTCCCTAAACCTCAAATCCACTCCACTTAAAAGGATTAAAAACACAAACATCTGTCCACTCTCCAGCTCTCTGAGCCAAAGCAAAACAGCCAAGAGCAGCTGGAGGAGCCGTGCTTCAAACACATTGGGGCCAAACAAACACGGAGACATGGCTTCCATCGGAACTGCTCTGACAATGGAGGCCCCGATCGGGAAAGGGGGAGACGGTGAGAGAGAGAGAAAGTGACAGAGAAAAGGAGGCAGGACTGATGAGCAGTGTGCCAGAGTCTCTTTTGGTGGGCATGGAGCCAAAGTGTGGCTAACATGAGCAGGAACTCTGTAACAAGTCTTATCGGAAAAAACTTCTGATTAGTTGTGAGCCTGGGCAGTGTACAGAAATCTCTTGAAGTTCAAGCGTATCATGAACTCCTGTTTTTGTCTGCTTGAAGTTGCAGACAAGTGTTGTGAAAAGCACTGGTACTTTGGTACCAAGTTGATGCTGGAATTGTTCAAATGTGACAATACCAGACTTAAGATACAGATAGTATTGACTAGTGCCCACTGTTGTCCTAAACGATGATGGGAACTGTAAAGCATTGAGCATTATAGCAAATCACAGGTCCTGTTTAAACATGGTATTCAGATGACGCTAAATTCAAGTGTAAACGGTCTAAAACGTTTTGAGCATGTCTACTTGCGATCCCTTCCAGAGGTAAACGAAAACACATTTGACCGGCTTGCTTTTGTAGAGCATTCAAACTGCAGCAAAAAACAGCCTACTTTCTGCCTAGCCTACTGACCTAATGCATGAACATTATGGGAAGTGCACTAGCCACTCAGGATTTACACTTTGACGGCTGGAGACTCAAATTTGGTTTAAAAATGAAAAACGTACCAAGCACGTTTGGTGATCTTTCACCATTCCTGATTTTTAGTTTAACATGCAATCACCACGTTCGGTGTCGTCTTACGGATGTCAGAGCAGAAACAAAAGCTGCTGCTCTCTGTGTTTTTCATTTGTGTTCATATGTAAATTGGGTGACCTTATTTCGTCCATTAGATTGAAATATCTGAAAAAGTCCATAGACCCCCATAGACCCTCCCCTCGAAGAAATCAGGACACAAGTGGTTGAAAGTGGGCAAAAGAGACAGATTAAAACACCGGGTATGTGTCTGCCTCGTCTACTTGTGATCAGATCAACTAAAATACTCGTGAGATCGTGAGTGCAACGGCCAATCAGAGGGATTTACATTAGTCTGAATCCACTCAATTACAGTCCAAACAGTACAGCTCAATACTGAATTCTGCATGTTATTATAACCAACAAAGTGTAGAGACAATGCAAATAAGAGATTCATTGTGATGCGTAGGCAGCTTCTTTGATTATAACATGAATTCAAATTTCGCAGAGTGCAGAACTCTGGGAGCTTGAGTTGAAATTAAGTAATTGACAGGTTCAGTGATTATACTCGACAGCTCTTTTTTTGGTTTTTGTATACAAGTTTAATTAAATTAATAAATTTTTCTTGTTGCTAAGATTGCCACATAAACATTGCAAAATGATTTTAAAATTAAATGTAGAAACAAAATTATCTATTTAAATTATTGATATAGAAATTGATTGATATTGATAGGGCCAAAAAAAAGATTCACACCAAATAGATCTGTGCTGAATATATGTTTAGTAGCTTTAATAAGCCTTAAACACTCTTTGCTCTATTACTTCAGTTTTTGTTCCTCTGACTTTTTGAGTTTTTAAAACAATGACGTCTTACAACCGTAAAGCCCTGCAAAGGGTAGTGCATACTGCCAGTTGCATCATCGGAGGTGAGCTTCCCTCCCTCCAGGAAATATACACCAGGCGGTGTGTGAAAAAAGCTTGGAGGATCATCAGAGACTCTAACCACCCGAGCCATGGGTTGATCTCACTGCTACCATCAGGCAAGCGGTATCGCAGTATCAGAACACACACCAGCCGACTACAGAACAGCTTCTTTCCACAAGCAATTAGACTTCTAAACTCGTGATCCATCAGGATCATACACAAAACTGGACTGAATGCCAACACAGTATAAACCTACTGTAGATTCTCATATATATACAGGCCCTTCTCAAAAAATTTGCATATTGTGATAAAAGTTCATTATTTTCCATAATGTAATGATAAAAATTAAACTTTCATATATTTTAGATTCATTGCACACCAACTGAAATATTTCAGGTCTTTTATTGTTTTAATACTGATGATTTTGGCATGAAAACCCAAAATTCTTATCTCAAAAAATTAGCATATTTCATCCGACCAATAAAAGAAAAGTGTTTTTAATACAAAAAAAGTCAACCTTCAAATAATTATGTTCAGTTATGCACTCAATACTTGGTCGGGAATCCTTTTGCAGAAATGACTGCTTCAAAGCGGCGTGGCATGGAGGCAATCAGCCTGTGGCACTGCTGAGGTGTTATGGAGGCCCAGGATGCTTCGATAGCGGCCTTAAGCTCATCCAGAGTGTTGGGTCTTGCGTCTCTCAACTTTCTCTTCACAATATCCCACAGATTCTCTATGGGGTTCAGGTCAGGAGAGTTGGCAGGCCAATTGAGCACAGTAATACCATGGTCAGTAAACCATACCAGTGGTTTTGGCACTGTGAGCTGGTGCCAGGTCGTGCTGAAAAACAAAATCTTCATCTCCATAAAGCTTTTCAGCAGATGGAAGCATGAAGTGCTCCAAAATCTCCTGATAGCTAGCTGCATTGACCCTGCCCTTGATAAAACACAGTGGACCAACACCAGCAGCTGACATGGCACCCCAGACCATCACTGACTGTGGGTACTTGACACTGGACTTCAGGCATTTTGGCATTTCCTTCTCCCCAGTCTTCCTCCAGACTCTGGCACCTTGATTTCCGAATGACATGCAAAATTTGAGCGACAGTCCAGTGCTGCTTCTCTGTAGCCCAGGTCAGGCGCTTCTGCCGTGGTGTTTGGGTTCAAAAGTGGCTTGACCTGGGGAATGCGGCACCTGTAGCCCATTTCCTGCACACGCCTGTGCACGGTGGCTCTGGATGTTTCTAGACTCAGTCCACTGCTTCCACAGGTCCCCCAAGGTCTGGAATCGGTCCTTCTCCAAAAATTTTCCTCAGGGTCCAGTCACCTCTTCTCGTTGTGCAGCGTTTTATCAGCACTTTTTCCTTCACACAGACTTCCCACTGAGGTGCCTTGATACAGCACTCTGGGAACAGCCTATTCGTTCAGAAATTTCTTTCTGTGTCTTACCCTCTTGCTTGAGGGTGTCAATGATGGCCTTCTGGAAAGCAGTCAGGTCGGCAGTCTTACCCATGATTGCGGTTTTGAGTAATGAACCAGGCTGGGAGTTTTTAAAAGCCTCAGGAATCTTTTGCAGATGTTTAGAGTTAATTACGTTGATTCAGATAATTAGGTTAATAGCTTGTTTAGAGAACCTTTTCATGACATGCTAATTTTTTGAGATTTTCATGAGCTGTATGCCAAAATCATCAGTATTAAAACAATAAAAGGCCTGACATATTTCAGTTGGTGTGCAATGAATCTAAATTATATGAAAGTTTAATTTTTATCATTACATTATGGAAAATAATGAACTTTTTTTGAGAAGGACCTGTGTATATATATATATATATATATATATATATATATATATATACACACTCACCTAAAGGATTATTAGGAACACCTGTTCAATTTCTCATTAATGCATTTATCTAATCAACCAATCACATGGCAGTTGCTTCAATGCATTTAGGGGTGTGGTCCTGGTCAAGACAATCTCCTGAACTCCAAACTGATTGTCATAATGGGAAAGAAAGGTGATTTAAGCAATTTTGAGCGTGGCATGGTTGTTGGTGCCAGACGGGCCGGTCTAAGTACTTCACAATCTGCTCAGTTACAGGGATTTTCACGTACAACCATTTCTAGGGTTTACAATGAATGGTGTGAAAATGGAAAAACATCCAGTATGCGCCAGTCCTGTGGGCGAAAATGCCTTGTTGATGCTAGAGGTCAGAGGAGAATGGGCCGACAGATTCAAGCTGATAGAAGAGCAACTTTGACTGAAATAACCACTCATTACAACCGAGGTATGCAGCAAAGCATTTGTGAAGCCACAACACGCACAAGAAGTCTCTTCTGCTCAACAAGGCTGCATTTATGTTATTAAACATAAAAAAGGCTGTAATATTGTGAAATATTATTAAAATGTAAAGTGTTTTCTATGTGAATATTTAGTAAAGTGTAATTTTTGCTGTGATCAATGAATTTATCAGCATTACTCCAGTCTTCAGTGTCACATGATCCTTCAGAAATCATTCTCATATGAGGATTTGATAATCAACACACATTTGATTATTATCAGTGTTAAACAGTTCTTCTTAGGATGCTGTGATGAATAGAAAGTTCAAAATAATAGCATTTATCTCAAATAGAAATCTTTTGGAACATTATACTACCGTTCAAAAGTTTTGGGTCTTAAAGAAACTTAAAGAAATTAATACATTTATTCAGCAAGGATGCATTAAATTGATCAAGTGTCAGTAAAAAGACATTTATAATGTTGCAAAAGCTTTATATTTCAGATAAATGCTGTTCTTTTGAACTTTCTATTCATTAAATAATCATAAATGTTTGTTGAGCAGCAAATCCTCATATCAGAATGATTTCTGAAGGATCATGCGACTCTGAAACACGGAAATAAATCGAATTTTAAAATATATTCAAATAGAAAAAAAATATTTTAAATTGTAAATTGTTTTTTTTTTTTTTGCTGTATTCTGGATCAAATAAATGCTGCCTTGGTGAACAGAAGAGACTGCAATCAAAATAGTACAGTTTCAAACTTTTGACTGTGTGTGTATATATATATATAACGTTTATTTTTAGGCCCTTTGTGGTAATCCAGTCGTTGATTAGTCACTGGAAAAATTGGGCTAGTTTTAATTCCATTTGGGCGGGTTTTGAGTTGTCATTGGGCTGGATATATTTCTGGGACCTGGTAACCCTGGCTCCAACCCCAATTAAACACACCTGAACCAGCTAAACAAGGTCTTATAAAGCATACTAGAAACTTTCAGGTAGGTGTGTTGAGGCAAGTTGAAGCTAAACTCTGCAGGACAGGCCCTCTAGGAGCAGGTTAGGGCACTATTCCCCAGTTTCACAGACAAGGCTTAAGCTAGTCCCAGACTAAAATGCATGTTTGAGCTGTTTTAACAGAAAGCAACTTGCCCTGACATGTTTTAGATATAGTCTTTGAAACCGGGCCTAAATATTTTCATATCAGCCAGCCCTAAAAAGGCATTATAGACATCAAATTATGATTTTATGTAAAGCTGCTTGGAAACAACGTGTATCGTAAAGAGCTAGTTACACAAATAAATTTGACTTGACGCTTGATCACACAACCTAAACTTGCTTTGTAAGGGAAAAAATAGTTTTTCTAACATCTAACGCTTTGAAGAATACAAGGTTAAATACTTAGAAAGATTTTAAAGTTACGCAGAATGTAAGATGGTAAATAGTGATGTCACAAGTACCTGTACTTCGGTACCAAGTCGGTACTGAAATTTAAAAAAAAAACAGCATTTCTGTAGTATCGGTAGTACCAACTGTAGCTATAGACTTCAGCCGAATATGTACTAGTGTCTGTGAATATTAAACTGCGAACTCTGTTCTGCGTCTCTGTGAATGAAGTCGGGCGCGCGTGCCCACACGCACACACACACACACACACACGCACACACACACACACACACACGCACTAACTCGCTGTGAATTGTGCATACACACAAATTGTATGATATTGTATACTCCTGGAATTTTGGTACCGGGATATCCCTAATGGTAAAATTTAATTTATGAGTTGTCAATATATGACCTAGGGTATGATTTTACCATAAAATTCATATCTGAGACAAAACGTAACTGCAAATCCATGTTTTGCTGCCTGGATTCCAGTTGTTTGTGGTGATCTATTTGCTTCTCTTTTCTGCAGCTTTCAGCTAAAAAATGGCTATGATTTCTTGCTGAATCTATTTATAAAGTCAATAACAGCTTTTTCCTATTTCAGATGTGTTTTGTGTGTTACTCGCTGCATTCACGCTGAAAACCAACACTGCCACTCGGTCTTTTTGCCACTCAGTCGCTGTAACTGCTGTGACTCCTGCCTACTGTGACATTACATGTGACCTCAGGGTCATTTTTGAGCTACCGGTGGCACCAAGCACAATAGCAAAAATGAATTTTAGGATTCTGTTTCCTGAAAACACCCTCAAAATGTGGTTTTATGCATCTCTTGCTGACTTTACCTTGATGAGTGGTGTATTGGAGCGGGACCCTATAGCTGGGTCACAGTGAGGGCCCTCTGCTAGGCTGAGTATGACCTCGTCTCTGTGCATAGGAAGGTGGGGTTTGCCAGGCTCAGGAAGGGCGATAACTATAACGCTGGTATTGTCTGCACGGAGCATCCGTTGACGCCATCGCATCAACGCATGGCAGCCTAACCGACGTGCAACCGACATCCCAAATGGTGCCTGTAGGATGTAAAATGCTGTCTTTAACGCCTGCTCACACCAAGAATGATAACTATAAAGATAACTATGGATAACTACATAAGGATAACGCTCCATTTATTCTAAGTACACGCTACAGGTTTGTCGTCTGCCTCTTTAAAAGCTCAAGCTCTTTAAAACAGGATGGATATTTTTATCATTCATCAGCTAGAAAAATTCATTCGGAAAGTGATTCCAACAATGTTATTTCTCTGTGCCGTTATCGTTACAGTTGTGATGTGAGTTATTCTTTTATATTTAGAGCTATACCTTTATAGTTATCATCCTTGGTGTGAACGAGACTTTAGAAATGAACACAAATAGCAGCGAGATGTTAGAATAGTACATCATGTGGTTAGAAATGTTTTTTTTTCGTACCACAGCTTCATCATGGCTCTGGCACACAGTCACCGCCTCCTGTGGTGGCACCATGTTCCAAAGGCCGTCACTGCCAACGATGATGTAACGATGCTTTCTTGGGTCAAGGGTCACCACACTGGTGTCAGGCTCAGGTGACACCACAAACTCTCCACTGTAGAAGTCATAACTCCATAGATCACCTGCGCAGACACGTTTACAACATTATTTGCATGCAGTCACATTCCAATAAATATATCCTGGAAATTCTAGAAAAGCTTCAGGAAAAATTAATTCTGAATTCTAAATTCTGATATTAAGGGCAATCAGAGAAAACAAATACAGATAAAGTCTGGTTAAGATTAAAGTGATAGTTCACCCAAAAATGAATTTACTGACCCTCATTTTGTGCCCTACATTTATGACTTTCTTATGTGGGCCACAAAAGATAATTTTAAGAATGTTTTTGTTCATTTCCATTCTCCATTCATCATACAGGTTTGGCACAGTATGAGGGTGAGTAAAAGATGACAGAATTTTCATTTTTGGGTAAACTATCCTTCATTCTTAAACACTCTTCCAGTGATCAACAAAGCAACCAGAAGTCATTCATTTCCAATGATAGTCGGTAATGTGAGGCGAGATGATCGGACGGCACTTCAGTTCACCCTAAAAATGTAGTTCACCCTTTTTCATCATTTACTCACTCTCATATAATTCCATACCCATAAGACCTTTTGTTCATATTCAAAACATAAATTAAGATATTTGTAATGAAACCAGAGATTTTTGTTCCTCCATTGAAAGTCCATTCACCCAAAACTTCAACGCTTTAAAAAGTTCACAAACATAAAACATCAACATCATAAAATTAATCCATACGAATCAAGCTGTTTAATCCAAGTCTTCCAAAGAGACACGGTTGCTTTATATGATATACAGATTTTATTCACATATAAACACCGATCGACACACATAAATAGAGCACACCAAATATGACAAATGGTGGCTTGCTAGATGCATGAGAACCAATGAGGCTTGTTCTTGCAGGTCATGTAAGCATGTTCAAGTTTCCACAAGAACCAATGAAGTTTGTTTTTGTACATCAAGCAAGTAGAGTTACCTCTGTAGGTAAAGCCTCTGTTTAGCACATTGGATGTGCTCATGGTTAATTCTCTATAATAGGTGCTGGGCGGTATATGGAGGTAATACAATATAAAGTTTATTTTTTATTTTTTAGAAACCATATGGAATGAGGCAATACCGTTTATATTGATATACAGTAGTTTGATAGGTACGGAGGATGAGTTGATGCAGGGAAAGTGCATGATACAACTTGTCCTCAATATGACACATGCTTTATATTAAGAGCTTCAAAATAACTGGTAAGATATAGTTCATGTGTATAGTTTAAATAGGTTGGTGACTGGCACAAATATCGATTTCAATCTTGATTCAGTATCAATTCATATGTATATATCCTACTGTACATATGGAAAAATAAGTTTGCCTTTTTAGCACTATTTTAAACTTTTCTTGGGTTAAGTTATATTTGCTTGCATTCATTAATTTTCACATGTGTGTGCGTAAGTATCAATATTAGGATTTAAGTTAACGTTTTCAAATTTCACATTTAAAGTAATCTAGTCTTTGATCATGTCTAAATATATATTCAAAAGCAAAACCTAAAAATAAGTAAGCAGTTATGATCTGCTATACTTTGAGCAACTAGACTAGATAGGCCTACATGTATATTTATTAAAGAGCCATGCAGGCACCTAGTGGGTAAATCATGGCATTAAAAATGAAAATTATTATTTTTCCAGCCACAAACTCTAATTTGTCCTCTTTGCATTGGAATTCTCTATTTTAACCCTATTTACAACACAAAAAAAAATATTTAAAGTGGTCCTTAATGGACCATAATTATGGCACAAATAGTATTTAGTATCAAAAGATATCCTCAAAATATCAACTTACTTAAAATCAACTTACTGTTTAATGAACAATCATCTAATTGAAAAATAGTTAAGGTGTATGGTCACATTTGACCACCAATGAGTATGAGTGTGACCAATAAGTAAAGAATACCTGAGGGCATATTTCTAAAATATTTGTTGTTGGACAATAAATGTGCCATATGTGGAATTTTAAACCTACAAGTAAGCATATTTTTATGAAAGTCACCATTATAATGGGGTAATCAAATATAGGCTAATATGCTTTTGTGTTTTCATTTTATCAACAACAAAAAAAAATATCTTCATTTTTATTTTAGTGAATATAAAAACAAAATTATTAATTTTGTTTTTAGATTGTAAACACCCTTTTTGCACATAATATAGTGCATAGCCTACATTACATTCACAGTATTTGTTTATAGCCTTCAATATCAACATTGTTTTTAGGGAATCATTGGGCAGGATGTGAAATAAAATGATTATTAAAATAAAAACAGATTATTGTTCTTTTTTAATCCAAATAGAAAACACCGGGATATATGTCGTGTATCGCCATTTAACCAAAAATTTTTTTTAGTTTTTTTGCCCATATCTGCCCAGCCCTTTTCTGTAATTGTTCAAATGTACTAGCAATTTTTGAGTATAAATTGTTTCTTCATTATTTTTTTCAGCGTATGTGAATAAAAGCCTAAATGAAATCTGCTGTTCATCACACAAAGTGATCGTGTCTCTTCAGAAGACTTTAATTAAACCCCTCAAATCATATGAAGTCTGAATGTTCTGGGGAATCGATTTTCAGTGGAGGGACAGAAATCTCTCCAGTATCATTAAAAAAAATCTTCATTTGTAGTTTGAAGATGAATCTTATGTGGTTGAACGACATGAGGGTGATGACAGAAATAATGACAGAATTTTAATTTTTGGGTGAACCCTGATGATGAATAGGCACTGAGTTTAAAGGGTTACTTCAGCGTTTAGCATTAAGATTTGTATCAGTAGAAACCCGGGATTATATTCAAATTATAGTACTTTCCCCCCTCATATGACCCTGGGACGAGAGAATTATGTATTTTATTTCTGGAAAAATTCCTTTTGGATTTTTGTCCAGAGGCTAAAGACTACAGCCAGCAGGAGGCCCTATTTCCACATGTTTTCAACATCGCACTCACAGCGCTCGGCTCGGGCATTGTTAATTTCGTTGACAAATAATTTGTATCTTAATTTTCGTCATTGACCTTTTTTCACTGACGAAAATGAGACGATAACTAAATAAAAACTAGTGTTGGATGACAAAAACTATGACGAAAATCTACTGTCATTTTCGTCAACGTATAAAAACGAGACGAAAATGTTAGGGAGGGATGATTAGGGAAGAGATCCCGTCAGAACTGATGTCCTGTGTCACAGATGCACACATTTGAGTTGTAACGTACAGATCTAACGGCTGGAAAACACGGCGCTGTTGAGCTTCTCCAGGCTCACGCGACAGCGCTTCAGAGCGGCTCAATCAATGAATAGCACACATTTATAACAGGCAATAGTTTATGAATTAATGCTGATGAATAAGGACAATGTTTACTTTAGGATGTTTATATAGTAATATGTTTTAGACAGTTGTAACAATGCATATTGTATCTCCCTCATCTGAGCAGCTGCAACTGCAATAGTAAGGCGTTTCAAAATAAGAGTCCCGGTGAATTCCGAGCATGTTTATAATTAAAAGTCATTCATTATATATTCGTTTTGGTTACATTATAAACTGTATTTAATTTCATTCCCATTTAATTCATAGTCAGGAGGAAAGACCAGTATTTGACACATATTCAGTATCAGGGTTATAATACATAAAACCATTAAAAATATCCATTACTTAAATAAATAAACAAACTTGAAGCTTTAGCTTAACCTGATATACTAACTAAAACAGAAATACAAAGTTAGAAAAACTTTATCGATGTTTTTTTTTTTTTAAACAAACAAAAAAAGTGAATTGAGCTCTCTTTCAAGTATTTTTAATGTCAAAAACACAATTATGTCACAATGTCAGTTAAATAACAGTCGGTTAATGCTTAAATGCTCAATTAATGCATTACAATTTAACTAAACTCATTCGATTTTAGTCGACTAAATCCACTGAAAATGCGGCAGACTGATCAC
The DNA here is from genome assembly GCA_023029165.1 of Gobiocypris rarus. Lineage (NCBI taxonomy): Eukaryota > Metazoa > Chordata > Actinopteri > Cypriniformes > Gobionidae > Gobiocypris > Gobiocypris rarus. Next base: position 12,797,248 of record CM040916.1, on the reverse strand, counting down.
GTGCTGTGAATGTGGCCGCGAATCCCGCAATTTCCTCAGCTCATGTGATGAATGTAATCCGACCCCTGCTGCATTTGTGCCGTGACACTCGTTTGGCTCACTCCTAATATATTGAACAGACAAGTTCAGTTTTTAATTGTAGTGTCTCTAACTGAACTGATTTGAAAATGAAGGCAGTGGGCAAGTGATCCAGTATACCAGTAGCCATGCCTAGAGTAGGGCAGCGAAGCAGTGCATTCTGGGAATTGTTGTCTTTCATCCCCATGAGACAAAAATACATTTTCTGTGTTTTCTCAGTCTAGAAGGCACCAAATTAAAAAAATATTTCTACTACATTATTGACCCAGTTTAAATACAGATTCATCTTCCCAGCGCTGAAGTACCCCTTTAATTTGTAATGGATTTTACAGGAAACATGGTTTGAATAATCCTTGTAAATACTATTTAAAACAACGACTTTTGACTTTTTAATGAGAACTGAAGTCAGTACAAACAACATATTACTCAATATAAAAAAATATTTTAAAAATTCTGTCCGTTTACCCAGAGCTCTGGCAACAGCGAGGAAGGGGATCTGATCGATCGGGGTGCTCCTTCTGACCGGGCCGTTGTGAGTTAGCCTAGGCCTCTTCCACACCACACGGTTCACGCCAGACTTCTTCACCACACTACGCTCACACGCAAAAAGAGGAAAAGACTGCATGTTATCCAAGAGATTGATTCTTATGATGACTAGAAAGCATCAACAAACATCAAGCTCTCACCTGCCTCCCAGTCCCTCAATTCTCTGCTTTTCTTTCGGAAGCTCGGGCTTGTGGTCTTGTGTGACCTCCACAGCTTTGATGACTTTATCAGAGGGATCTTCCCTCACACCCAGCACGACAGACGAGTCCCCGACATGAGCCACAAACATGCGGTCCCCTCTGATGACCACAACACTGGCTGTGGTGCCCGAGGTACTGGGGAGGCCAGTTAATGTTTTTGGCCATTCAGCTGAAGAACAGACACAGGGTTAAACACTAATGCAGCATTGCAAGCCCATTTCCACCACAGCTTGAGTAAAACACAGTTCTGCAAGTCATAATAATGATAAACTTTCACATAAGATATTATAGATTACACTTGACTTTAATAAAACATTTTGCAGAATGTGCAATGTTTCCTGTGTTCTTGCATTTACACTGCTTTGACCAACAGATGTCGCTATTCCCAACTAGTCACATAAATTAAAGTAAGAAAAATGTATACATCAAAAGGGTTCTTCTTTTTTTATTATTCAATATCAAGTCATCATTATTATGTGATGTTAAGTTACTACTTATTGCCTGAGGAAGGTCTATTGACCAAAAAAAATATTCAGCAAATTATGTGCATGATTTTTTCCTTTTTTTGGTTTACGTTGTACATTTAATTGACACACCTGCTACAGATTCTGGTGTGCAAGGTACTATATATTTAAGTTTTTATATCATCATTATTATGAGAAACTTTCATTATGATACTAAGATACTAAGTCATTGTTTTGAGAGAGCTCCTCATAACCATGAAGTACTAAGTCATTATTACGAGAAAGCTTCTCATAATAAAATATATTATTTATGAGAAAGAATCTTATTATGAGATACTAAGTGATTATGAGAAAAAAAATTAATTATTATGATACACAACATCATTTTTTTGACAAATGTTCTCATTATCAGATGTTTAGTCATTATTATTAGAATATTTCTCATTATTATGAGGTAGGCTATTAAGCGATTATTATGAGAAAGGTTCTTGTCATTATAATAACATGTTAATTCATTAAAAAAACATTCTAAATAATTTAACTTATTATGAGAGCTTTACTTATTATTACATGAGATTCTAAATACACAGTTATGGGACAGTTTCTCAATATAATGGTATTAAATCACTTTTATTAGTAATTTTCTCAATATAATGAGATACTAAGTCAAAAAGTTTCTAATTATGACTAAGAGAATCATATTTTAATCGGTCTACGCTGTGGCGGAAACGGGCTATCGTAGTATTAATGGGGAATACTACGTATTCAATGTATTTGCTTAATGCGTCTAAAACGGTGTAAATTAAAGGTCAGTTTTTAGATAGACCTGTCAATTTATGCGCATGCGCACTGCGACCCATCCGTTCGATTTTTCCCCCCCGTCTTTTCTGCAGTAAGTATATTGAGTGGCGCTCAATTTCAAAAAGTGTATTATTGCGACAGTTAATTTACACAATCGCAGCCCCAGTATTTATCTTCATCTGTTTTACCATAGAATAATTTAAGAATAAGAATAACACGTATGTGATTCTAGGCGCTAAATATTGCCTGGAGTTTTTAAATTAACTGTTACACTGTTGATCATCATAACACTATAATCGGATCTACTCAGATATTTTTTTAAAGCACTAATGTCGACTGAAATGGTCTTGAATGTACTTACGAAGCTTTTTCCACATTGCATGATGGCATGCGATGAAGCCCTTACGAATTGCGGCACAAACTTTCCGGTAATCCTTTGACCAAAAGCCCCGCTGCTTCTTGAGAAAATCCCAGAGGTGATCTCGAGCGAACAGCGCGGCTTCTCGCCCTCCGTGGCCGTCAAACACAGCGAAGAATGCGACCGATCTCCTGCTCTCCGCTGGCGCCGGTTGAGTCCGGGGCTCATCTGTACCGTCGCTCTCATCGGTCGACAGTGTGTTTCTCCACGTTACGATCACGGGTAAAGGCTTGTTTGTGCAGTCCGGCGGGTCGCTTTCACAGACAGGCTCTTGGTTCGGCTTTGGATCAATGTGACCGGCCGCTCGCAGCTCATCGTCGCTGGGTTCCAGCTCCACGATCACCTCAGTTAAATCCTCCATGTATTTCCTTCCTCCTTGTTCGGAGAAGACGCTCACTCGCAGCGATAAGTCTGGATTCATGGCCAATCGGACAGCCCTTACTGGTAGATCAATCTAAAGACTGCACAAACGTGGTTAAAAGATTATGGTTAATCTAAAAAAACATTCATAAATATGAGCTCGTCTTTTGTTTATTTTCTAAGCTGCCAGTCCTTCCTTCTTTCGCAGACCCATAGTAATGCAGGCAGAAGTGTCATTAGCACCATCTGTTGGACAGGAGGATTGTGTACGATGCAGGGGAATATGGCAAGCCGTGTTAGGATTTAAAACTTTAAAACGTACGAGTATCAGATGAATAAGTAACGATTAAGAACTAGTATCTAAAAAATAAACAAAACTACCGTACGAAAGCACAACAACGTCCCCTGGAGGTGTATGTAGGCTATAGGCTACAGCCAGGGTGCAATTTGTGGATAGAAAAAAACAGTATTTTCCTTTAAAAAAAAATCACAAACCACAGTGGACTTATATATAGACTATTTTTTGACAGCTGTTACGAGTATTTTTTATCACAGTGCTTCGATAGCTACACAACACAAGCTACAAACTTTTAGTCCAATAGTGCGCACATTTGGAGGAATATGTATTTTACACGTTTACCTCATATTTATTTAGATAGAATAGAACAATAATTTCGTAATGACTTGTAGAAAGATGATTCTCTGCCGATCGTTCACTCAATATTGCGTGATAATTCCCACCTGACGGTGACGGTAAACTTCTGCGTTCTGTCCGAGCGGCAACCTTCCAGTCTCTTTCTTGAAGCCAACACGGAAGTGACTTAAACTGCAATTCCTCGAATTCATGGCCGCTAGAGACAGGCTCCAAAAGGGAGTCAATTCCATATATCCCCCATGTTAAAATGCCCAACTTTACAGCATAAAAAAAAATTCAGCCTGGTACAAAAAGTGGTTTTGGTCAATATAGCTAATTTTACCCTTTATGACTGTGAGGGGGTGAATTTTTTTTATAACATCCAATTAAATCAGGGGTGGGGAACGTTGATCTAGGAGGGCCACTCTCTTGCAGAGTTTAGCTCCGAGCCTCCAACCCTAATCAAACACACCTGAAGTCTTCAGGATGACTAAAGTTACAGGAAGGTGAGTGTTTTCTTCTCATACAGTCACTCTGAAATAGATTAATGGTGTGCGCTCACTTTCTGATAAACTCTGCATGGATTGAGGCAAGTGAAACAGGATCACGAATCCCAGATGGTCGCTAAGCGGGAACTCTTAACAGTTAAAGTCCATTTATGATTTTATCGTGTTTGTATTGTCATGTTGCAGCTTATTTTTTTAAATGCTTTGTTGGTGGTTTGTGGAGTAGCATCCCCCACCAGGGATACAAATTATTCAGCAGAGGGAGGGATACATATAGACCAGAAGGGAGGGAAACCCCCAACCCCCCCCCCATACAAATCGCACCATATAACTTAATTAATGCTTAAACAAGCCTGGACAAGTTAAAACATGCCTGAACAAGTACCCAATTCAAAGACTGCCTTCTTTGAAGGACTCAGACATGCCTTCTAAGGTCGGACTGAGCGTTGTTAAATGGGAGCCTATGGAGGACTGTGATAGCTGCCATTGACGAGCGACAGTAACGTTTGTACTGGACTTTTTTAAAAGTTATATTCAACGGCCTAAAAACAAAACAGGGATCACAACCTTCCTAAAAATGTTCACCGTGGTCCATTTATGTACATAATAATATAAATAAACTATATAAAATAATTTCAACCGCTTTATATTTCTATTTCTATTTTTACATTTCTTTCATTAGCAATTCTTAAAAAATCTTGTCATCACTAACGCGCAATGAATTCTGGGGTAGGCTACACATCCTTCATTCCCCACGAAATGATGCAGGGGAATATGGCAAGCCATTTTAAGATTTAAACCTTAATTGTATTGGTATCTATTTTCATGTTACCAGTGCTTATTTTTTTAATCTACTAGTATCTAATAAATAAGTACTAGCATGCATTTAATAGGTACAAGTATCAAATTAATAAGTAGTAGTATCTAATAAATAAGACAAATGTATTATATGACAAGCTGTTTTAAGATTTAAACCTTAAAACATACTGGAATCTATATTCATGTTACTAGTACTTATTTATTAAATACTAGTAGCTAAGTTAAATAAGTACTAACACAGCGAAGAATGCGACCGATCAAGTACAAGTATTAGTAGCGGAAGTACTGTTTGTACTGGACCTTTTTTTAAAGTTATAATTAACTGCCTAAAAAAAACAGGGTTCACAATTTCTATAAATATGTTCACCTTGGTCCATTTATGGCAAGCCATTTTAAGATTTAAACCTTGAATGTAAGAGTATCGGATGAATAAGTAATGATTAAGAGCTAGTATCTAAAATAATAGGTAACAAGTATCATAATAATAAGAACTACTGTATGATAGTCCAACAATGCCCCCTGGAGGTATATTTATACAACTTCATTAATGCTTGAAGTCAAGACATGCCTGAACAAGTATCAGGGGGCAGACAATGGCTGTGTCTCAATTCAAAGGCTGCATTCTTTGAAGGACTCTGATGTCAAAGGCCATGTCTTGGAAGGTCAGACTGAGCATTGGTAAATGGGCCGGTCTAGCTTACGGAGGACTGTGACAGCTGCTGTTGACGAGCAGCAGTAACATTTGTACTGGAATTTTTTGTAATATTCAACAGCCTAAAAACAAATTTTAAAATTAAATTAAAATTTTTATTAACCTTGTCATGGTGAAATAACGAGTTCAGCACATGGAAATCACATACAGTGAGTTTTAAACACCATTGCCTCCTCCTTCATATGTAAATCTTGTTTGTGAAAAAATATTGGCGAATCTCAACATATAGCCATCAATGACGCAATCGATGGGTTCATTAATATGTACGCCCCCAACATTTGCATATGCTAGCCCATGTTCAATGTCAGGCGGAACTGCAGCCGAATCATCGGGAGTTCTGCAGGTAAACAAGCGTCAAGCGAAAATGGCAGATCATGGACACAAATGTTATGTTCTAGGATGTGCAGGGGATGTGAGAACTTTTCATACCCTTCCCACAGATAAAAAAAATTCAAAAGGCATGGTTGTTATAATCGTATACTGCAACAATTTAATTCAAAATTGTTCGTTTGCTCGGCCCATTACACCACGGACAGTTTTTCTAACCTGGGACAATATCAAGCAGTGATGCTTAGCGTCTAAAACTGAAGAAAGGGGCAATTCCAACTATATTGCTGCAAGCAGTAAGTAGTGTTTTTATCCACTTATTGACTATCTTAACAATTTCTGATTAAATTGAAAGTTTCTTAGAGAGACAGCATTGTCTAGATAACACAAGATGCTAGTATAGTAACAATAGGAAACCATACATAACTAGTCACTGTGTACATTGTGACTATATAAACATGCAATATCGTTTTTTACGAAAAAAAGAGCCTAAAATGTAGTTAAAAAAAAAAAACTTGAACAAAAAGCACTGGTTTTGGTTTTGTCGGGGTGAAAAGAGGAGCTTTTAGTTGCGGTTGCCAGAGTTCAGTCATTTGAATCCCCCAATCAGAGCTTTTCTGTGAAAAGAACACGTATTCTATCCGGTGTTTTACCTAAACATGTGCAATCTAGCAACAATATGCACGCGGGCTCTCTCTCGTGTGTGCGGTGATCTGAAAACACCAATAAACAAGTAAGCTGCATTTGAGCGATCTCCATTTGAGATGTTCTGCTTAAAGTGTCATTCAGTGGATCTGTGTTCTGTCAGGAGTCAGGACTCATGAGCTGGTTGTGCTGTTTGTGATTGTGTTAGCTAGCTGAACAACTGCACTTGTGTGAGCTGCTGAAATAAGCCAATCAGAGCAGAGCTCATCATTAATATTCATGACCCTTACAAATAAGGCAAAAACCGAGCATTACTGGGCACAATTTCTAGGGTTGTAAATGGACCTGTAAAACTGTATCTGGACAATTTTTGCCCTTAAATAAGCCACACACACTCTATGTAGCTATCAGAGAACAATTTAAAATATTGATTCAAATCATTCTAGGGCACCTTTAATTTCCTGCGAAATGATGCAGGGAATAAGGCAAGCCATTTTAAGATTAAAACATTAAATGTACTGGTCTCTATTTTCATGTTACTAATTAAACATACATATTGTATGTATATAAATCTACAATTTTTTAAAATAAGTCTTATGACTGGTTTTGTGGTCGAGGGTCACAAATGTATCTATGTATATAATGTATATATATATATATACAGTTATATATATATATATATATATATATATATATATATATATATATATATATACATACAATATGTATATATATATGTAAATATATATATATATATATATATATATATATATATATATATATATATATATATTTTTTTTTTTTTTTTATTTTTATCATTAGATACATTTGTGACCCTCGACCACAAAACCAGTCATAAGACTTATTTTAAAAAATTGAAGATTTATACATTTGGCCGAGATACAACTATTTGAAAATCCTAGTTTGTAGTTTGTTTTTTCTATGAGACGAACAAAAAACATTATCCGTTTTACTTTCTATGCTGTTCAAACTTAAATATTCTGTGTATTCAGTTAGTCATTCATGAACTGTGCAAGTTCAAATAATTTGATTAATAATAATAATAATAATCCGTGTAAAATTTGTGTTTGTGTTCCGAAGATAAACAAAGGTCTTATGGGTTTAGAATGACATGAGAGTAATTAATGACATTTTTGGGTGAACAATCCCTCTAAGCTTGTTTCAAAATTTGATGAACTTTGCACTATTATTGATTTAAACTAAATTAACATTAAACTGACTTGAGCTGAATAATACTTTGATTTGACATTATTATTATCTATGGTAAAATCAATATCTCAGCAACTGCAGTACATCCAAAACAAGCGCCAGGATCCTGATGAGATGAGCATGAACACATCACCCCCATCCTTAAATCTCTTTACTGGCTCCTGTCCCGCACAGAGTGGAATATAAAGTCTCCCTCACCTCACCCACCAGTGTATTTACGGACATGCCCCTCTTTACCTACAGGAACTTCTCACCCACCCAACATCCCTACGCACACTTCGTTCTGCTAACACAAACACCATCCAAGTTCCCAGAACAAAACTTTTACAGCATGGGCGGTAGGGCCTTTTCATCGGCTGCTCCGAGGCTGTGGAATACCCTCCCGGACTACCTGAGAGCCCCACAGACTATAGATGTTTTCGAAACCTAAAAACATTTCTTTTACTAAAGCTTTCCACTGAATGTGTTTTAAATAGTTGTTCTTGAATAGTTTCTTAAATTGTTTAAAATAGTTTTTCTGCCGGGCGGAAGCGAAGCTGATGTGGTGTACCGATCAAGATAGCATCTGTTTTGGAGCTGTTTAACTGAAGGAAGTTGAGCTTCATCCACGTCTCTATCTCCTCCATGCAGGTGGTCAGTGTGGATGTTGGAAAGGGAGCAGAAGAAGTGGGGGTTGTCTTAATATACAGCTGTGTGTCACCAGCATAACAATGAAACGATATACCATGTCTGCTAATGATTTTGCCAAGGGGGACCATGTAAACAGAGAAAAGTGTGGGACCCAGTACAGAGCCCTGAGGAACCCTGCAAGTGACATTATGGGTGAGTGATTTAGCTTTGCCCAGGGCAACGTACTCAGTTCTGCCAGTAAGGTACGAAGCAAACCACTCGAAGACACCCTTTGAGAGTCCAATGGTGTATTTCAGGCGATGGAGGAGAATGTTATGGACGAGTAGAGGTGGGGAACCAGCATCTGCTGCCATCAGGAGGTCATTGGTGATCCTGACCAATGCTGTTTCTGTGCTATGGCCAGGGCGGAAACCAGACTGAAACTTTTCAAACAGGTTATTGTGTTTAAGATGAGCTGCAGTTGTGCTGCCACTATTTTTTCCAGAACCTTTGATAGGAATGGCAGATTTGAAATGGGCCTGTAGTTGGAGAGAACATCTGATCCATCCTTGTTTTTTTCAGTAGAGGTCTGATGACAGCTGTTTTTAACGCAGATGGAATATCACCAACCAGAAGGGAGTGGTTAATGATCTTGGTGATGAACGGTGAAACAACAGAGAGGTTGGATCCTGGGAAAGGATCCAGGGCACAGGTGGACGGCTTCATTCTCTTGAATTCTCTCTCAAGTTATTGTCACGTTTTTTTAAAAGGTTTGTGTAGAATTTCTTGCCTTTTGGCTGTCCGATCAAAGAATCATTCAAAAAAGAAATTTTACTGATATTACCTATGATTTATTCATCATACTGAAAATAAAAGGTTCAGTTGTGAATTGTATTGTAAGATTCAGTATTCTCTGTTGTACATTGCTCAGCCATAACATTATGACCACCGACAGGTGAAGTGAATAACACTGATTATCTCTTCATCACGGCACCTGTTAGTAGGTGGGATATATTAGGCAGCAAGTGAACATTTTGTCCTCAAAAGTGGTTCAAGGAAGGAACAGTGGTGAATCGGCGACAGGGTCATGGGTAGCCAAGTCTCATTGATGCATGTGGGGAGCGAAGGCTGGCCCATGTGGTCCGATTAAACAGACGAGCTACTGTAGCTCAAATCGCTCAACAAGTTAATGCTGGTTCTGATAGATTGGTGTCAGAATTCATCACAGAATGCATTGCAGTTTGCGCCAACAGTGGGAACGTTAGCATCAGAACTACATCTGTTCTTTCGGATGAGACATTAAACCGAGGTCCTGACTCTCTGTAGTCATTTAAAATCCCAGGATGTCCTTTGAAAAACAGCAGGGGTGTAACCCCGGCATCCTGGCCAAATTTGCCCATTGGCCTCTGTCCATAATGGCCTCCTAACCATCCCCATATATGGTTGGCTTCATCACTCCAATAAGCTGGTGTGTGGTGAGCGTTTTGGTGCAGTATTGTTGCCGTCGTATCATCCAGGTGGATGCTGCACATTGGTGGTGGTTGAGAGACCCCATGTAAAGCGTTTTGAGTGCCTAGAAAAGCGCTATATAAAAGTAACAAATTATTATTATTATTATTATCATTATTATTATTATATTACAGAACTGGACCACGGAGAAATGGAAGAAGGTTTCTTTTACATCACGTGTTTGGCCGGGTGCGTCACCTACCTGGGTAACACATGGCACCAGGATGCACTATGGGAAGAAGGCAAACCGGCGGAGGCAGTGTGATACATTGGGCAATATTCTGCTGGGAAACCTTGGGTCCTGCCATCCATGTGGATGTTACTTTGACACATACCACCTAAATGGACTGCATTTATATATAGTGCTTTCAACAGACCTATGGCCATCCAAAGCACTTTATATCTTTCCTCACATTCACCTATTCACTAACTCATTCATACACCAACGGTGGTGTCAGCCATCCAAGGCACCATCCAGCTCGTTGAGGGCAGCTGGGGTTAGGTGTCTTGCTCATGGACATCTCGACAATTGGTCTGGTGGAACCGAGGATCGAACCACCAACCTTCCGGTTTGTAGCCAACCTACATGAACTGAGCCACTGCCGCCCTGAAATACCTACCTAAGTGTTGTTGCAGACCTTGTACACTCCTTCATTCCCTGGTGGCTGTGGCCTCTTTCAGCAGGATAATGCACCCTGCCACAAAGCAAAAATGGTTCAGGGATGGTTTGAGGAGCACAACGAGTTTGAGGTGTTGACTTGTCCTCCAAATTCCCCATATCTCAATCCAATCGAGCATCTGTGTGATGTGCTGAACAAACAAGTTCGGGAGGCCCCACCTTGCAATTTAAAGGATCTGCTGCTAACACCTTGGTGCCAGATACCACAGCACACCTTCAGGGGTCTAGTGAAGTCCATAACTGTGTTTCCACTGTAGGGCCAAAAGCAAGTGTCCTAGTGCATGCCAGGGCCAGTCGCATTTCCACTGTCATTTCTGGGGCTTCGTCGTGCCTCATCTGGGCTTTCTCTGGGCCAACGGCCAGGGTTTCTTGAGCTTGAGGAGTGGTTATGAACAAAGGCGTTTACCTGAGTCTCAAGAGATGACAGCACCAGCGCTGCACATGTTTTCATATACAAGAGCATCAGCATTAAAGACTTTTAAAATCATTTTTAGCTAAAAACTCATTTTCAGACAGCCAAATAACTTCTGTTTGTGATCCAATGTAGATTCTGACCACTGTATAAGGCAGAAATATTTATATGCAATGCAAAATACTGCGCACTGACCATTACTGTATTACATGGAAAATACGTCCGCTTGAAGAAAGCTTGCTTGTGTGAAACAACGGTAAATACCACTTTGTTTCTGTGACTAATATTCAATCTTGACATATATTGTTCATAATTAATTAATATATCACTTAATGTTGTAAAACTGTTAAAACATTGACGCTTAGGTTAAAAATATATAAACAACAAAAATGCCAACAAACAGCCGCTTTTATCATGCTCGTTTTGTGATCTTGCTAGTTACAGTGAATTCTTTTGAATCAGTTTTCTGATAATACTTACATTAGGTGAAATTAGTGTACATGTGTGACGTTGTTCCAGAGAGGCAGGTTTTTTATTGAAGCACTACGGAGCTTGGAAACTATGGTGGAAATGCAGCGTGGTTTTGGGCTCAGTGCTACAGGTCTGAGGCTAATAGCCCAGTCTGGCCCGTTGAAAGCACTGTCTTGCACTGGCCCGACAGTGGAAAAACGTCCCATGCCTCGGCGAGTCAGGGCTGTTTTGGCAGCAAAAGGGGGACAAACACAATATTAGATCCTAATGTTATGCCTGAACGGTGTATACTGCACATTTATTAAGAGTTGGATTTGAAATCATTTGCAAATGCAAACAGTTTCTGCATGAAGCAAGCAACCTTTCTGTTATCAGCCCTGAGTTTCAGCCACTATGCCAAACCAGCCTGAAAATTACAATTCAGGTTAAATCAGTTGTTTGAGTAAAAACAAAAACATCTGCATAACTATGTAAATAATTGTAAAACCCATCAAATGAATTAAAAGAATAAACAGATTCACAGGCATAAATGTTCAGATACAGTACTGAGAGGATTCTCATTCCCGGTAAATTAAACATATGATTGGTCATTATTTTTAATAGAAATGCCGTGATTGGCTACAATACTCAACGCTGTAAAATCATGTACTCTCGTGACCCAAATAAAATGACCAGATCACTCAAGAAAAACATTAACATTGTCTCTTCTTTATCTCTGCCCAGAATAAAATGCTACTGTTAAAGCCTAGTCTAAGTCGATGCACATATTGTGTTAATATTTGGGAGAAATCGCTGCAAATATAGTGAAAATGCTGTCTATCCTGTTTAATCCTATTCAAACAGATTGTCAGCGCGGAGTTGTTTGGAACTATTGAGAGCTCTATGGCTCTGGTCAGAACATGATGGCCGTTATCTGATTGGCTTAAGTAGACGGTGGGTGGAGTCTACCTATTGGTGGATTTGAGTGAGTGTAGATGCTAGAAATGTTTCCAAATCTATGCACTGTGCTGTGATTTACAAATGTGCAAGAAGGGATCCACCAATGCAGAGGAAGAAATCAACAAATGAGACAAAAAAATATATATATTTTTTTTTTTTATTCACAAATGTCGTATTTATTTGTTAATCTAATTCATTTTTGTGAAACTCCTGCATATATTTGTGGATCTCATTCTATTTATTTGTGGATTTATTTCATTTTTGTGAATCTCTTTACATTTATTTGTGGATAACAATCTATTTGTTTGGAATAATGCAACAGTTCTAACCCCATACTTTTGTGAGGTGAATTCTGAGAGCAAATGGTATTTTGTAGCTCAAATGGACTTTGGTTTGCTGTTTTACTGTTATCATGCAGTTAAAGTACATTGTTTGTTGTATAGTATCTAGACAATTAAGACAAACTTAAAATGCATGAACTTTATCAAGCAAAAAATGTGTTCATGCATTATGATCTATTACCAAACAAACCTGTAACAGAAGGCTTTTAAAATATTTACATTGATTTAGTATAGAATACAGCATTGTCTCAATAATTCAGTTTTTTTCATATAAACACTAAAAGTTATCAAATCTGCAAGTTTTCTAAAAAAAAAAAAAATTCACTGGTCATTAGTACAGTCCAACTAAACAACCCGTTTTCTTCAGTGTGAAGAGTGTGATTGTAAAAAGGGTGTGCTGAAATTCCATCATTTAGAAATGTGGAAATCTTGAACATGGGTTATATTATTGTACAGCACAAAACATATGTTGACACTATTATTTTGTTGTACACTTATATATTTTACTTATGTATGCCCAGTGCTGTAATGCAACCTTTAATCAGTTTCTCTCAATGAAATTTTTTCTGAGAAGAACCTTATGTTGAGAATTTCATGACCCAGGGTCTTGAGTCTTCTACAGTGGTTCTTCAATGTTGTGGGATGGCATCCGCTACTGTTTGTTCATTCCTCTCGGTCCCAGCAGAGCTCTTGTAGTGCTCCAGTTTACTACCCAGCTGATGGCCGTACTCAAACCGGATCCTCAGTTCTCCTACCTGTGAGTGCGGAAGGATGTCTGGAATCCATTCGATCACAAAGGGCACTGGCTCCGTCTGCTCATCACCACATGTCCCTGAGAGACAATACCACAGTGTATTAGTTATAGTCAAGTCACCTTCATTTATATGAAATAGTTTCAAAACTATTTAAACCCTATACCATCATCCTCCCGCGAATCCGTGAAAACGGCAACGGCATGTACGCAAGCATTACGTGTTCAGCCTATAGGCAAGCGTGTTTGAATACGTATGTGTGCATATGTGTTTTTATCTGTATACAGTAAAGCAAAATGCTTTGAGTGATAACTATCCGGGATCCCCTGGTAGAAACCCCTCCGAGTGCCTTACTCTGATAGTTCATGTCTTATTTCTCGCCAGTGTTATGCTAACCCATCATAAAAAGTCCTCATGACATAAAAAGTCAAAATCATGAGATATTAAGTCATAATTATGAGATTCATAAATTATGAAATAGTAAATCATAGTCGGAATTACTAGTCAACATTGATACAAAAAGAAAAAGAAAACAATTATGACAGAAAGATTAAATTATGAGATACAAAATCATAATTAGGAGTCTGACATTGTAATCGTTATTATTTATAATTATTATCTAATAATTTGGAGCTGGTGTGTGGTGGGCGTTCTGGAGCAATATGGCTGCCGTCGCATCATCCAGGTGGATGCTGCACATTGGTGGTGGTTAAGGAGATTCCCCCCTTCTATATGTAAAGCATTTTGAGTACCCAGAAAAGCGCTATATATATGTAACAAATTATTAAAGTTTCATCTTTTTATGTCATAATTCTATATATTCTATTTATTCACTTCTCTATATACCCTAATTATTAACAACATGTATTCTTATTCACTTTTTTGTGCCTTACATTAATTATTATATTGACTAATAATACATTGTTATCTAATCTGTGTGCTTTGTGTACATTTCTGATATACATAACGTGGACAAATCACTTTAAATTGTAATGTAATGTAGACATGCATTTTCTGTGAAGCTGCTTTGAACCGATATGTATTATGAAAAGCGCTATACAAATAAATGTGAATTGAATTATGATTTGCCAAACCATGCTTTTTTTTAAGTGACTGAAATGGGCTTCCACAGAATCAAAGTATTCCAGAATCTGGTGATTCCAGAACCGATCAGGCATAACATTATGACCTAATATTGTGCATGCCAAAACAGCCCTGACCCATTGAGGCATGGACTCCACTAGACCCCTGAAGGTGTGCTGTGGTATCTGGCACCAAGATGTTAGCAGCAGATCCTTTAATTCCTATATGTTGCGAGGTGGGGCCTCCATGGATCGGACTTTGAAGATGCTCGATTGGACTGAGATCTGAAGAATTTGAAGGCCGAAGAAACTTCGTTGTTGTGCTCCTCAAACCTCCACATGGTAACATCCACATGGATGGCAGGACCCAAGGTTTCCCAGCTGAACATTGCCCAAAGCATCACACTACCTCCGCCGGCTTGCCTTCTTCCCATAGTGCATCCTGGTGCCATGTGTTACCCAGGTAAGCGATTCACACGCACCCGGTCATCCACGTGATGTAAAAGAAAATGTGATTCATCAGACCACGCCACCTTCTTCCATTGCTCTGGTGTGGACAGGGGTCAGCATGGGCACCCTGACTGGTCTGCGGCTATGCAGCCCCATATGCAACAAACAATGCAAAGTGTATTCTGACACCTTTCAATCAAACCAGACCGCGTCAATCTCGTATTTCAATCTCTCATGTCAATCTCGTCAATCTCCCTCTGCCAGCCCAGCTCAGGTGCCGGTCAGGTGCCGGTAAAGGTTGCCCTCCCATCCTCTACTGACGTTCCTCCTTGGACGGGTGCCCGAATATGGAAGTGAATGAGAATGAGTTTTTAGATTTTTATTTTTTATTATTTATTATTTTATCCTGCCTACTAACATGTGCCGTGATGAAGAGATAATCAGTGTTATTAAATTCAACTGTGAGTGGTCATTAAGTTATGCCTGATTGGTGTATCCTTGCCACTGTCGCCTCTGGCTTGGCTTGCTCAGTTGGGGAAAAACATTTTTTCAAATACATTTCAAAATAAATCTAATTATTAAACTAAATTAAAACCAAATTACTGATCTAATTACTGATCTAAAGCCAACATTGTTACTGTATGATAATCAAAATATATTCTGTTGCATTATTTTTTCTGTTTAACACTGTGAAGCTGCTTTGAAACAATCTGCATTATAAATAAAGTTGACTTGACTTGACTTACTGTACTGAATATGATGTAGATACCTTCATCTTTCTTCTGTGGCACCTAAAACATTTCCGCTTTGACAACTGAATATCAATCTCATATTTAATAGAAAATTGGGCATTATAATTTCTAACACATGACAATTTTTTTTTTTTTAAATGTTTGACCATATTTTGCTTTGGTCATGTGATATATAATTAAAAAGACATATGATGTATTTTCATGTCAACAACAACAAGCAATATTGTAGAATGTTTGATCAGGAAGAAACTTTAAAAAGTTATTTCAGTCAATGGAATCACTTTGGGATACAGTGAGGATGGGAATTGAAAGGGAAATGTGATTTGGTACAATCCTAGGACCCACAAATACGACTTTATACAAATGGTATGTTTACACAACAACAATGTACTAAAAATGTAAACGTTTTTCCTTTGCGTCTTTTCGCGGACAGATGACAACATCAAAACGATCCCTTTTCACATGGATCTATGAAAACAACTAAAAAAATCTGTATTATGCTGCCAGGCCAGTAGTTGGCGATGTCTCTTTGTAAGAAACAACACATGCCAATAGACTGAACATGTAATACGCATGCACATGATCACTTTTTTCAGACATTGGCATTTTTGTCTTCACAAAGACTATAACGGTATAGTTTTGCCTCCAAAACGGCATTGTTATTTAAATATATGACCAAAATGCATTAGAAGTTTCCGTAAAGGGTTCCTAAGTGAACACATCCACTTACCCACTCTGAGGAAGGTGCGTAGCTCCATTGGTCTGATGGCCAAAGGCTTATTGGTGCGAGAAAGGTGGCAGGTGTCTGATCCAGGATCAGGAGGGTTCTCCCGGCAGCGGTAAAGTGAATAGGACCCATTACTGTTCTTCACAAAACTCTGAGTGAGTTCCAAAGGTAACTGTTCAAACAAAGTGCTCTCATTTAGAGACTACCCACAGATGCTATGGCCATTAGTGAGGATTTGAAAACGCAGAAAATGAGTACACACCTCTGGTGTATCAAAGATTCGTTTCACGTGCATCAGGTTGGTAATGTGCCAGGTGTATTTAGAGAAAGAGCCGAGAGGCAAAGCGTCATTACGCACAAATGCTACAGAACACAGAAATGCCCAAATATTAAAACAAGGTATATGTTTATATTTCAGAACTATATTGTTACCACATGATCATAGCTACACATATTATGCTCACTGGTGGTGTAGTTGGGAAGTCTTCTCTTTTTTGAGCCCAATGATAAACGCTGCTGTAGGGCATTGAAGAAAGCCTGAGGGATGTGGAACACCAACGGCTCCGGCTTGCCTGTTAACATTAAACTTGAACTTCAGTGTCAACTCCACATTCTTATTTGAACATCTGATACAAATATAGAAATGCTTGAAAATTGAGAAACATTCTGGAGAAGAAAAAAAAAAATCACACAAAGCCTGTCAAGAACAAGAACATAATTCATCACAAAAGCACAGAAAAAACACTCACTGGCCACTTTTTTAGCTACACCTTGATAGTAATGGGTTGAACCCCATTTTGCCTTAATTCTTTGTGGCATATACCTGCCCATTGAACTGCCACTTACTGGATATTTTCTCTTATTTGGACCATTCCCTGTAAATCCTAGAGATGGTTGTATGTGAAAATCCCAGTAGATCAGCAACTTCTGAAATTAAGGAACCCAAAAATGAAAACTAATTAATTACTCACCCTCATGTCGTACCAAACCCATAAGACCTTCGTTCATCTTTGGAGCACAAATTAAGAAATGTTTTATTAAATCAGAGAGCTCTCTGACCCCTCCATAGACAGCAGTCTAATTGCCACTTTCAAGGTCCAGAAAGATAGTGAAGAGGAAATTGTTAAAATAGTCCATATGACTACAGTGATTCAACCTTAATTTTATGAAGAGACGAGAATACTTTTTGTGTGCAAAAAACAAACAAAGCGCAGCGCTTACGAGTTCTACGGCAGAACGACAGCTCACCATTGGCTAACTTGTGCATCACATGCATGCATCGTGGTTCTCACATGTATGTTTTTCTGCAGTTGTCAATCCTTCTCCTAAAACCAAAAGTGTGAGTGTTGCGCCGTTCATTGCCCACTGGCTTCCCCACAGCCCAGCCTCCCAACTTTTACATTTTCCTTCCTGCCACCTCTAACTCTCCCCATTCCACTGCCTCCAGCTCCTGCAGCAGAGCATGATATTAGCATGAGACTGCCTCCGCTAGAGGAGCAGGCCCAGGTGTATCAGTACTTCCCTCAGCTGTTACTAACCCCTTCCCGAGATCAGCAGTCCCGGCAGCAGAAGCTAACGCAAGGCTATCTCTTCTAGCGACACTAGTTCACACAGCTTTATACTGCCCCTTTTCTTGTTTGCCCCTCGCTCTACGTTCCTCCTCAAGCCGACCATGCTTTCTCTGTTCGATCGCAGACTGGGCTTACCCGTCCGATGCCATGAGTATTGAACTTCCATCAGAAGCTGCAAGAGCCATCACGATCCAGCCATGTTTACCCTGTTCGTTACCCACCCATCCAACACCAGGAGCTGTCCCCGTTGGAGGCTGTGTGGGCCCTTCCGGTTAAACGGCCAGGTTGCTTCCCAAAATACCATCCTGCCAATTTACAGCACTCAGTTTTAGGGGGTCTTTTAGTCAATCCATCTGGTGGCTGTCCTTTGCTTTTCGGGGGAGTAATCTGGGTCTGGGCCAAATTCCTAGCTCGGAGCCCTCCCCTCGGACAGCATGCCAAATACTCAAAACCTTTACTCAATCTGATTATATGTAAGTGTGAACTTGTGAAATTGTCTTCTTTCTTTTTTTTCCTCGATCTTGAGGTAAAATATGCCCCAGATATGTTATTGACAGGCTTTGTGAGAGTCGTCCTAACATTCTCTTACCATCAAACTGGAAGTGCATTGTCTGATGGATCCTCTCGGTAACACTGGCCAACCACTGCTGGAAACCCAGCGACACATGTGTCTCATCCACCGGCTGACTGCTTCCTGTTTAATTCACCCGATGACATAACACACAACAAATACAACAAACTATGATATGAAAGCCATGTGTACGTCATTTATATTTTCAAACTTAAAGGGGTAATGTGATTCTAAATCTCTCAACATCAACCTACAAATGTTTTGTATCTGTAACAGTGCTAAAGAACAATGAGAGCCTGAGAGCTGGAAAAGAAACAAAAAGAAAGTCAAAGAAAAAGAAAAGCAAAATCGTGTAAGAAATAATATCTGGAGCACCTGGGTTCTTAATTCCAGTAGAACTGGAGTGTTTTCTGTGGGTGGGCTTGCGCTGGTTTAATGTGGGAGCAGAAGTGTCTTTGACGGCCAGAAGAGATGCAGAGGACAAAGAGGAAGCTGCGTGAAACAGTGACAGGTACAGAAAGCCAAAGAACAAAAGAGCAAAGCAGATTACAGAGGAGGTGGTCAGTAACTGCAGAACATTTAGACATCAACAACAGATTTCAGTGGGTGGAAAAGAAGAGGCTCCAGGAAGGATTCATTTTGAGCCCCATTGGCAGGCCCACAAACAATCTGCACCAACAGAAACTCAGAGTTCAACTAAAATAGAATATTCATCATTCACAAAATTCCCTGATACTCCCTGCGTTTATTAAATATTGGTGAATTTTATGTAGTTGATTTATGTAGCACTCTCAGCTTAGTTTAACACCCCTTTTTTTAAAAGCACCTAGCAACATATCTAGCGACTTTTTGGACAAACCATAGCTACATACTATGTATAAAATATTTGGCTTTATCATCAAATGAATGAAAAACGGAACATTCTACTTGTGGCTTGTTGTGGAGGTTATGCACTGTTTGCTTTTTGTCATGTCTAACCTTCTCTAAGACCACAATCACAGCACAGCCGTTGTCTTTAACTTATGTCTGTGTGTGATGATTTTGTCAGATGACGTTGTGGTTATAAATCAGCATTTTAGAATTGCATACTCATTTTGTTGTCAGAAACAGAAAATATGTAAATGAGAGCTTTATTCATAATCCGCCTGTATTGAAATGCAGTATGCGAGAACAGAGAGCATGAGAGAAGTAAATAGATTTAAAGGGAGAGGCAGAATGAAAATACAACATAATGACAACATTAATATGCCATGTCATCCAGTGACATTTAGCCATTTCAAGCAGACTTTAGATACTTTCCAATGAAAGTAGTTGGCAACAGTGACCCTGAGACAACCTGTGGACTTTTGTCCTGTAAGTGTGTTGATGGCCGGTCAGAGGTTACACATTCTTGTAGGGTCTGTCCATGAGCTTTAACTTACCCATAGACGACTCCACAAATTTGAGTCTCTTTGAACGATGAGAGATGGAGGGCTCAATGTGCTGCTGAGACTGAGATATACCGAGAGCTGTGGCATCTGCCCTCTCCTGCAGTCCTGGACATACACAATAATTCTGACAGTCATCTCTGATTCATAGAAAAACACTTAATGCACTATATATAGAGCTGTTCCAAACCTAACTACCAATCTAACTGGACACCACCTTCAGTCATCACAGATGTGCTCTAGACACAAATGCTGGCAGGAATAGTATACTTTCTTCTAAAATAGCTAATTCTTGCCTAAATTTAAAGCATTGCATGTATCCTCAATGGAGAAGGCAATTCCAGAATTAACTACGTTTAAAAAAAAAGATAAAAAATTAGTCAAGAGGAAAGTATTAGTATATTAATATACTTTATTCAGTATAAACAAGTATCAATAAAAAGTTCAGACTTATTTAAAATGTAAAGTCTGATTAAATATTTCTCTATACAGTATTTCTGAATACATTATTAGATAGTGTTGTTAGCTGATCATCACAGTAACATCAAAATCTATTGGAAACAATTCTTAAGGAGCAGTATTTTTTAAAGCCGTGTTTCCACGGAAATTACAGAACAGTTTGTCCCAGGAACTTTTTTTGCTGTCTGCGTTTCTATCGCGGTCTAAAGTACAGTGAAGATTAGGAAAATTAGTCTGGTGCTGTAGGACTGTGCGTGACTCCAGTTCCCGCTGTATTTCGTCCTCCGCATATAAGCGTAATAAAGCCTGAACCTCGTTGTCTGTCCTATTTGTTTTTTACTCAGTTGTTGATTCGAGTAGCAAACAACTCTTACTACACACACCGCAAGAGACTTTTAAAAAATGGTGGTTGAAATAAAATGTTGCATGGAGTCAACCAATCAAAAAGCTGCGTGAACCCAATCAATCAGCATGTTTAGCACCCACCTACGAAAGTTCCTAAACTTTGAAAAAGCACTACCAGGGGCAGGGAGCAGGGACATTCTGAGGGGGCAATTTTGACCTGAAACTTTCCTGTGGTTAAAACACACCGAGTACTATACCCCAAAGTCCCTAATTCCTGGGGAAAGTTGCTGCGGTGGAAACGCAACTTTGCTTCCTAAGTGGAGCTTTCCAAATGTGTCACTTTTGGAACCTGTGTTAGGATGTAACTTTAGAGCAGGTATAGCCAACCCTGGGAGACTACCTTCCTGCATACTTCAGTTAAACCTGCTATAACACAATTTAATGTTTTTCAAGTAACGTTACTCATGAAGTAATCATTGATTAGCTAGTTTAGGAGCAGTGTTGGCTAACTCTGCCATAGAGCAGGGGTGGGCAACTCTGGCCCTCAAGATCCTCCACTTGCTTGCACAGTTTAGCTCCAACCCTAATCAAACACACCTAAACAAGCTAATCAAGGTCTTGAGAATTACTAGAAAGCAACAGGCAGGTGAGTTTTATCAGGGTTGGAGCTGAACTCCGCAGGAAAGTCTGCACGTTTGTATTTCTGTCTTATTTGTCACACTAAGTTCAGTTCATGGTTATCAATCCTAATGAGCTGATGGTCTGAGGATTAGGTGTGTTTGAGATAAGAGAGATATGTGCAAAGTGGTGGGTTGCCAGGACCAGAATTAAGAACCACTGCAATGGGTTTTTCAGAAGAGAGCTTATGTGGATGGAGGTGCAGACAACCTAAATCAAGGGTGTCCAATCATGCTCCCGGAGGGCCACTATCCTGTTTTTGAGTTGAGCTCAAATCTTACTCAAACACACCTGAATCAAGGGGTGTGTGCAATCAGCTTTCTAGGTCATGCATCAGTATATTGTGTACACGAATTAGGTTATTGTAAGTATCCTGACTCACTACACATTGGGACACTGATGGCTCTATTTCAGAGGTCAGAGCTGTTGTATAAAGCCCCGTTCACACCGCCAGCGACACCCAGCGACAAAGCGGCATGATCCCAATCATTTCAATGGCGCGCTGGAGAATTCCAGCGACAGTGACCATTGGTGATAGAATGTAGGAGTGTCAAGCAACGCGAGACATGTGACAAAAGTTCAGAGATTTCAACTTTATACAAATAAGAAGATAATTTGCGAGCAACAACCAATAGGAGTAGACTGTCGTGGAGCTCACGTCACCCTCTCGAGTGCAGGCAACACTGACAAGGCAGATTTATGGAGGGATTTGACTGTTTTATATGATTAGACTGTAACCACATCAATATAATAAAATGATGCGTGGAAAAGAAACTATCGGCAGTCTTGTGTTGTTAATCATATGATGCAGTGAGCAGTTTAGCACTGCTGCAGTTCATATTACAGTTTCCCCTGCATTATGTTGATTATTAGGAACAAGAAAATGTATTATTTGTCAAATTTGAATGACATTTTAATCATTTTTGACAGTATGAGAGTTTAATTTGTTGATAGATTGATCGTTAATCTAGTTAATGATTTATGGCACTGAGCACTGCTGTAGTTTATATAACAACACTCTCTAACATGTTACTTTTAATTCTTTTAAACCTAATTCCTAGTCAAATTAGAATAATATCTTAATTTTATTCATCACTTTATATATCCTTTTCTAAAGAAATGGCCAGACGTGCAGTCTACCAATGACATTAGAGCGACAGCACATACAGAGAAAAAGTCGCTGGCGGTGTGAATGGGGCTTAACGCTTTACAGCAAAATGTGTATACATCGTCATTTGCACATGTAAATTTGTTGTGGTTACTTTTTTATGAATATACTCTAGTCTATACTATACTCAAAATAGCTCCATTCATTTAATAAATGCACAAAAGCAGGGTATTCTAGCATATTTAACGCAACTGCTCGGGTAATGTCAATGTTATTGACTCCCCTATGGGGAGGCCAAAATTACAATTTAAAATCAGTCAAAGCTATAGAAATCTGTCTTTATATTTACAAGTAAAGTTTCATATTATAAGTATTACAAGGCTACTTTCTAAGACCTACCCTACATTTTATTTTGATGTCTTTCAGGGGGGACGCGTGACGCGTCCGGCCGTGGAAAGTGAAGTATACCCGGGGCTTAAGCCTTCCTTAGGGAGGTCAGACCCAAACTGAGGTGGCTTGTGAAATTTGTTGCAAGCTTGTGCTATGCCGTTTCTAGGGATTGGTGAACTAGGTGGTCACCTCCACACACCATCTGGAGGAGGCGCCAATGAGCAAGTGTGTGTCTAAAGCAGAGGTCTCCAAATTCTGTCCTGGAGGGCCACTGTCCAGCAGAGTTTAGCTCCAACCCCAAATAAACAGACTTGAAACATGTAATCAGTGTCTTACAGGGCCATAGAAAGACACTGATTAGCTGGTTCAGGTGTGTTTAATTGTGGTTGAAGCTAAACTCAGCAGGACACCGGCCCTCCAGGACCGAGTTTGGAGATCCCTGGACTAAAGGGTGGCATGTCCAATAGGGATTTCGCCTAGGGCGTCAAAATGGCTAGAAACGGCCCTGAAAGGATTGCAATTCACCTATTCGCGCAAGTTTGATTGACAGGCGATCTGACCAGTCATATCGCCGCAATCTGCCGCTTTGTCCGACAAAGCAGTCAGGAGAGTTCGTAGATTAACGTTGGTGGACTTGAACTTGAAAAACGGTGTGTACTGACGTCTTTCCGCGGTTGAAACAACATTTATTTTAGTGTTCATTCATGTTTATTTGATGCTTATCAATGAACTAGAAGGAAGAGATGATCAGTTCACGAGCAGCTTTAACTGAGGCGTTACAGCGATCACGACACATTAAAGATCCACAAAACGGTATTTATTGTTTAAATTTCTTAAAAAATGACAAAATTTGAAAGTTGAAACTTTGTTTCATACCAAAAGTAACTTGCTCTGTCCTGTCTGTCGGCGTGTTGTCTGTGTCCTCTTTGCTCTGCGATGTATTTTCTCTACATGAGAACGTGTGTGTGATTTGGGAGCGCCACGGCTTGTCGGACATAGCAACAGTAACTAAAGGGGGCGGGTCTTTGCAAACGGTCAATTGAAAAAGGTCTTGAAATGGCCGACTCCCTGATCAGTGGCCTGACTATTAGGAAGCTGAGATGCACCCAATATCTTAAGTGCTGTTTACAAGACGCTGTTTTCCACTAAAAACAGAAAACTTTTTATCCGTTTTTGCTGTTTCATTTACAAAACAATTGCGTTTCGGGGGCCTAAAAAAGCTAACTTTTGAAAACAGGTTTCAAAGGAGAAAGTTTTTGAAAATGATACCATTATTAACTGTGAAAACTGTGACGTCATGCGCATGCACGTTCCATGTTCAGTCTATAGGCGCATAGTTAATGTACAAAGTGACCTCGCCAACTACTAAAACAGCTACTAATCAACTACACGCATAATACAGTGTTTTTAATTATTTTCGCAGATCCATGTGAACAGGGATCGTTTTGACAATGTTGTCATCTGTACACGAAAAACGCAAAGAAAAAACTTCAGTTTTTATTACATCATTTCATAAATATACCCTTAGAATTACTAGAAACTTCCAGGCAAGTATGTTGGAGCAGTTTGAAGCTAAACTCTCGCAGGAAATTGGCAATCCAGGAGCAGGATTTCACATCCTGAGCTAAATGGTTGACTTACCATTCATGTTGTAGTTGAGGAAAGCTGAAAACTCAGTGGCAAGCTTCTCATCACTCGTGAAGGCACAAACGCAGGCATAGAAGTGCAGGCAACGTTCAGGCAAACTGTGCTCAAGGGAATTTTCTCGTTCTTTGACATTAGGGTGACCCCCACTTCTCGCCCCCAAATCCCCCTTGGCATTGGGTGCGTAGCATGCACAGTGAAAGAGTGCAGCACCCTCAGTCTTCTCTTTAACAGTAGATAAGCCTACCGTCAAATGCAGCAGTCCCAGAGGGTGGGCTTCACCTGGCTGGCACTTAACTATTAGGGTACCTTTGGAGACCCTCTGCACTAAGGGTCCTGGTGTCTCTGTAGCCAGCCTCCACAACTCTTCCTTGGCCTGGGAAGTGGCCACCAGGGCCTCCAGCACAGAGCTCTTGAGTGGCAGAGGTGTTGCTTGGGTCTGACACTCCATTGCTTGCTTCACATGATTACAGGGACTTTTGGATGCTTGCGACAGTTGCTGATGGGAACCTTCAACTGTCGACTCGCTTTCGTTCTGCTGGCAAGAGGGCATGTAACAACGACCAAGGTTGACACGGGTCAGCAAGGTTCCATCTGCGGTAGTAATGGCTGTATCCGTGAGGACTAACTCAACAAAGCCTCGCTGTTCGGAGCCACGTCCCCGCTGACGCACAGAGAACACCTGCGGCCCTCCAGCTCTGCCACCTCCACTGTCCGTCACAACTTGAACCACTTCAGACAGCCCTTTCTTGAAACGTCCCATCCCATGATCGCCATCCCTGAAGATTGTTCCACAGGCCTTGTTCTTGCAGCTGAGACCGCGAGTGCCATTGTAAACACCACACTGAGGGCACTTGCGGATGCCTCTTAAGGTAGCCTTGCCCAAGTTGGATAAGAACGAAGGAGTCTTCCACTTGTCCCGAGGTTTCCCGCTTAAGTTACCAGAGGTTTGAGTGACAGGAGAAACCACTGTTTGTGTCGCCAGTGGTATTCCAGAATTTACCAGAGGATCATCCATTGTTAGCACATACACTGAAACCAAGAGTGATACAAAGGAAAATTTTATTTTACATGAACTGGGGGGAGCCCTAAACAAAATACTGTTTAAGAACTGTAATGCTACTACGGGGCTTCAGTTCAGACTGCGACCAAATGGTTGCATTTCTGCAACCTTTTTTCCTGCTGGTACAACTACATTTTGTTAGACCACAATGCACAAACTGCCATTTGTGTTACATATGAGAAACTTCAAATGGCAAACTAAGCGAAAGTGGAACAGAGTCACGCTACTCGTTTGAGCGGTGAAGCGTGGACCGTTTACCAGCTTTGAGCAATAATAGATAGCTCACACATGGGCCGATCGCAATCACGCGACACTGGGTGATCCAGTGAGAAAGCATTTGAATTAACCAAAGAATTAGTAACATCGCTACTGCAAGATCTAGTGGGAAGCAGTCAGAGCAGAATTATCTGTTATAAACCATAGATAACAGATAAAACAGCACTGATGTGAAAACCAGGTGAAACCATTGTTGCATGAACGAAGTTCCAGAGTTTCAGTCCACAATTTATAAACATTCATCATGGATTTAATGTAGTAACACCCCATGGTATTGTAGCAGAAAATATTCATTATTCATCTCAGGTTTCGTACAACCTTTTGAGAGAGAAATTCAAGCACTTTTCAAGGACTTTTAACTGTGCTTCACACTTTTTCCAGCACTCAGAAGCTCTAAATATTATCCAGTTATTTTTAATGATTGGTAAAGTTAAAAGATTAAAGGGGAAAAAATACATGAAAAAGACATTAAATTACCACTATAAACTGTAGATGGTGGCGGAGGAGCACTTATTGACTTATTAGAAATTTCCACTCTTTAATATGTGGAAAAAAGTAGAAAGTTACTGAATTAGTGATTCTGTATTACCCAGAAAACAAGTAAAGAGTGCTTCTTTTATAATCACTGACTTTTATAGTCAGTTCAGTATGATACTATAAAAAACAATGGTACATTTAATAAGAGAAGTATATAACAATTTTCCCTATACATTTTTTTTTTTTTGGCACTTTTTTTTTGTTAATAAAAGTTCAATTTATCTGCATATCACATCAAGCTCAGTTAAATTTCCAATAAACAAACATGTAATATTATTAGTAACTGCACTTATTTACAAAACAACGCAAAACAAGAGTAATTTTATGATTGAATTAACTTTATGATACATTTTTCTTCCAGCGCCACCAAATCAAGAGTTAGCGCCACCATCTGTAGAACTTATTTTATTAGTGGCACTTATTTATCATTTTAATAGTGGCACTGGTGCCACTGCTCTTAAATGTTAGTCTGGAGCCCTGTACTACGATGCAGTGCAGTGAAATCGTTAGATCCTTTTTTACTGGACCCCACAAACCCCATTGCTGTCCCAGTAAAATATTACTGATAAATCCTTGTCTGATGGTGGGGATTACCATATTCCATGTAACGGTTGAAAATTGTTCGGACAGTTCACTTACACACTAAATCATTTGAAGTGGATTCTCACATTTAAATAGTAACAGGATACTTTATAAGACAGCTGAATGAGGTTGATGTTTACCTCCAATCCATTGTTTAAAACTAAATTTGCAAATGCCTTCTATCGTTTGTCAGCAATGAAGCAGCACTTCATTTGCGTACAACTATGAATGACTCTATACTGTAGGTAAAGACCATTCACATAATTTACAAAAAGCATAACAGTATGGGGAATTTTGATTTGGCTTGAGCAAAATTACTGAATAAAGTATAGAAATGCTCCTGGTATAATGATAGTATCAAATGGCCATGGCATGGCACTGAATGGCTAACATCAAATACTATGGTATTTTCATGGTACTTTAAAGAATAGAATTATGATAAAAAATTCTGATTAGCATATAGCACATCTAAAAACCATGGTACCATGGTAGCCATGGTACCATTTCCAGAACACCATAGTACTTTTTTTGTTAATCTAATGAAATATAACGCTTTAAGATTATATGATGAATGAGGATAAATAAAACTGATTTAATGATTACCCCAACTCCTCATCAGGTAGGTCTTAGTAGAATATAATATTTTATAGAATACTACTATAATAGTAGTTTTAGAACACACTTTATAGAGTAAATTTAAATAAAGACAAAAATTCACATTATCCATTAATAAAATATTTCCTCACAATCTTCCACAATTTGCACAAATTACATAAAAATGTCATTGACATGTTGCTGCATTTATACAGTAACGTAGTACAGTATAGCTTAACAACGCATTGAAAAGACATCGAGTTTAACATTAGCTGTGTGGTAGTGAATGAATGCAATGAAGTAAATGATGATGGGAGACGGCCAACCTCTACAGCGGCGCTTTCCAGGCGCTCAGTGGTCAGATTCCACGGAGGATTTCACTTCAGAGCCTCAGGAACCGTCGCCATTCCTCCTTACATACATACTCTTTCGTGCGGCTGTAACGAGCTTTCCGATTGGCCACTGGGTGACCAATTCATAGTACTATATACGTAGAAACAAAATTCAACCGCTCCAGACACGTCGTCGAGCCCGCCATCTTGGAACGGTGAATTCACAGTAAGAATCAATGATGCCAGAACATTCCTAGATTTAAATATCTGAAGAAATGGGATAGCTTTTCACAGATGAGAATGTGTTGGTTTGTATTTTTTATGTATTAACTCGATATTACAGGTTTTTATACTGTGGTAGCTTTTTGACCGGTCCAATATGGCGGACGGCTTGCTTTCAACACAGTAACCCATAGCTTAATGCTGCCGTCACGTGCTATCGGAAATTTTATAATTCCCACAAGTCGTGATTCAGAGCTCTTGAAATAGGAAGGAGTTTATGTGCAATTTTCACCTATGAAACTTTTATTTACGATAATTCCGAGAGCACGTGAGGCAGCAACAGCCACTAATGAGGCATCTATGTTTATATATCTATGGACCAATCAAACGCATAATGGAAACTGAAGTGAGTATAGTAACTCTAAAGTCATTTACATTGTAGAAAGTTATTTACCCCTAGTTTTGTTGTTTATTTCCTGTCTGCATTTTTAATGTATAATTATACTAGCTTTATTTATTTATTACTTTTTTAATATTATTTTTTTTATAATTGCTATATTTCTACTACAGATTTTGTTTTACAGGTCTGTTCCAGATTTTTCATATTAAAAAGATACGTATTTTAGAATTACAAAATTTCACTAAACTAAAACAATGTTAAAAAATATTACTTGTGTGGTTTGTAGTTATATCAATATTTAAGCAAATCAAAACTGTCCTTCACTTGTTGTTCCACCACAACCAACAATTTTGCCTAAACTAGTAACCCTAGTGAGTGCATGTCTTCACAAGGTAGTGTAAGCCAATCCAGCTCAAAGACAACATAACAGGGCAGACAGAAATGTTGGTTTGCATCTGCATTTTAATGGGACAAAGCAAGAAACACATAGTAGGATGAACATTATTTTTTTAAAAATCCTCAAAACACAAGGTCTAAATTTATTCGTAGGCACTGCCTATTTTAAATGATCATCAGTTTCTTCAAATGAAATCAACTCAAATAAGGCAACACAATTGGTCTTGTGTATTAAAACTCCAATGGGCAACAGTGCAAAATTCTGATCCATTCAGGTTTCTCGTCTTGATACTAAATACTTCATTTAAAAAAAATTCAACTTTCGATTTTATACACAGAATTATTCGCAATTCTAACAAAATGCTCGTTGCCGCGCAAGTCAGCAAATTCTTCTCCTAGAGTTCTCTGGAAGAATCCTTAAAACGTATGGACCAGCATTTAACAGCGGCGCTAATGCCGAAGAACAGTTGCGATGAAGCCCAAACCCCTTCCCACCCACCTTTCCTCCCTCCTCCCACCTACCTACAAAAAGCAAGCAAGCAAGCATCCATAATCAACATCTGAATTATCTTTATATAGCGTCCCAACAGTTAAACACAGTTTGGTTATTTACATACAGAATGGTATACTGTACTTATAAGCCCTCAAAAAAAGTGGAATGCAAAACAATTTAAAATACCTAAAATTTGAGTAACATCAAATTCTTGTGAAAACGTATTAATATTGTGCAATATTCATCTGCCTTTAAGGAAAAAAATGTGGCAGTCATCCCTGCAATTGGTTTAGTTTGAGAAATTGAATGTCTAATTAAAAAAATACAACAGTTGACATCCATTTTATTCATTTTATAAACAAACAAAAAACGTTGACATTTCACACGATTCGTTGGTGTCATCGCTTCTCTCAACAAAACAATTCTGCTTTTAAAATGGCAAGTCCGGAAAAAAAAAGAAAAGAAAAAAAAGGCAAAGCTTCATATATTACAAAATCAGCAGCTGAAATCGCTCTAAACAAACAAAAAAAAAGCAAAATGGAAAAGTTGCAGTTATTGTCGATTTTATTCATTTATAGTACTTTGAGTTAAAAATGGCATAGTCCTCTCCGAATAAGTCAGTCGGACACCAGGCCGAAGACTTGTGGATTTATGTGGGTGTGTTAATGTGTCTGAATATGCTTGTGTACCAGGGTGTGTGGTTTAATCCCAGTGTAGGGCAACTCGAGACACCGCAATGAGCAAGATCTGCCTCAAAAAGTCTCAAACTCAAGGAAAATTACAGGTGGAGGGTGGGGAGGGTCATGGGACAAAAATGGCACACCCCCCCTTCCCCAGGCCAGGCATCTTGATGGGTGTTTGAGAATGGGGTGGGGGTGGGGTCGGGTGTAGATCCCTGCTGCGGCCGCAGTGGAGTGCTAGAGTTGTCCATCGCCCCATCAGTGTGTGTGGTATCCTGCAGTGCCCATGCTGGGCTGGTTGGCTAGCACGGTTCCATTGACTCCCTGCGCAGGCTCCACCACGCCTCCGTTACTCACGGCACTCACGCCAGTCCACCCAGCTCCAGCCTGTAAGTGACTACAAGACAAAGTAGCTGATAGTTGGTGGAAGATAAGAGAGCAATTATATATTGGGTCTTTATACCAAAAACGCTTTTAATTTTAGGACGGTGGCCCCTCATATTGATCATATTTAGAATTCACGAAATGATAAAAGCCCTGTTTTTAGACTACCATTGGTTCCTTTTTGACTCGATGCTCTCGGTTTTCCAACACAACATTTAAAGATGATTTGTGGTATTTCTGCTGTAACTGACAAAGCTGCATGTTTTCAGACTTTATTAACATAAACTGGGAGTACTGAGATAAATATAAACAATTTATTTTGAGAGCTTCAGTATCATTAAATTAAAACGCAAATTTTAACATTTAGAAATGGCTCTGAATAAACATTGTCATTAAATGCGATCTACAGTCGTTATAAGCATAAGACAATGTTAAACTTAATTAATCAAAAGTGAATCAAAAACCCTTAAATCTACATACTATATGGAGTGGAAATGTTAACCACAGAAATTTCACACATTTTACACTAATTTGTTGTGTGAAACCCCTCACATTTGAATGATTGCACACTGTTTTGCACACTTATTATTGTGTGGTAACACGGATTTCAGATTCTAAGCCCCTAAACACCACGTAGACTGCACACATAAAGAGCAATTTCCAGTCAAATTCATATTCGAGCTGAACTACCATGTAAAAAAAAAAAATATTATATATATATATATACACATATTTAGTGGCCGGTCAATAGATGCCATTTTTTAATCTGCATCGGCCATTAAGGGTGTACCCACACTAGGCACGGTTGCCTTGTACCATGCCAGAGCGCGATTGCAAGTAGTAATAGTTTGGTGTTATCGATCATAATGATGACAGTAGCGTACAGCTGTTCCGGACCCAAACTTTGTGGGTCAAGCGTGCCCGGGCACGGTTCAGATTGTCTAATGTGAGTACACCCCAAGAGTTTTATATCAACAGCACCAGGACTTTTGACAGTGCCAGCACCTTAGCAATAGCTCCTTTACTCAGATTTCATTAGTTAATCATCTTGTTTAAGTCGTTTGAATTATTTATATTACAAGAAAGTAGGTAAACGGTATAACGCATTACTGGACATGCACGACCGGCAAACTTCAAATCCTTGATTTTAAACTATATCCAGTTAGTCATATTCACTGTGTACTGTATACTTAGCTATTATCTTATACTTAGTATAGCGTATTTCCTTTTTATTCATGCTGTGTGAAAAATCCTATAATAGGATTACAGAATCAAGAAATTATGAAAAAGTTATGTCATGGTGATCGGCCGATAACGATTCCAATGCTTCACTGATTTGTAATCTCTGATCTGTTAACCTTTTTTCAGAAAAAAAAAAAAAAAGACTAGATGTTGACTTTATTATATTTTTTGTTAAATTTTTATTGTAATTATGTAATGTAACAACTTTTTACTAAATAAATGACAAAAATTTATTAATTATACAGACTAAGTGAACATTTTTGTATGCCTTTAAAATGGGGTTTCTTCATAACACTATGCACATCAAGATACTTAATAGGGCTGGGCGATATGGCAAAAATTATATCTCTATTTTTTTGTTGAATGGCGACACATGGTATAGATCCTGGTATCTTCAAAGTTTTTTCTATTTGAATAAAGAAAAAAATCTGTATCTGTATTTATTTTAATGATACATTTTTCACATCCTGCTCAATGATTCCCTAAAAACAATGTTGAGTCTATAAAGTCTATAAACAAATACGGTGAATCTAATGTTGGCATGTGGTAATAAGAATTGTTTTTAAATTCACTAAACAAAAAAAATGAAAATAATAAGCATAGCCTTTATTTTATTACCCAAATATAATGGTCACTTTTATAAAAAAAAACACATATTGGTAGGTTTAAAATTCCATTTATGACATTTATTGACCAACAACACATTTTAGCAATATGTATATTTTAGTCAGAATTATTGCGTTCCTATTCTAGTGCGCTCGGTCTGTTTGCCGCGATGCACGCGACGACACTCGTTCACGAAAGTTTAGCGGAGATTCACATGCAGAAGGCTCAACAGCAAAATGGACATATTTGCATGACTTTCTAACATTTACAGATGGAGAATATACCTGTGAAATGTAAGTTATGCACTGAGGAAAGCACCACATCTCAACCGCATAAACACCGCAAGTGTGTAGCCTAACTTTACGTTATGCTAGCTGTCAGTCTGCACACGTAGCCCTCTCAGAGAATCTGACAGGGCAAGCTGCTTTAAACTATACGTGTTAACTATATCTTACCAGTTATTTTAAAGCCCGTGTCATGTTTAGGACAAATTGTATCATGCGCTTTCCCTGCATTAGCTCACTCTGTGTACTCCGCTATTTTTCAGATGCGCTCGTATCAATCTACTACTGTATATCAATACTTCCGAACAGCGTTCGCCCATCACTTAGGACTGACTGACCCATGTTTAGCTGCTGCTCACATGGAACTCTTCTCTACTTAGTATGTCCTCACGCGCTGACAACATCAAATTGCGATCAGTTCGTGAGATCGGCAAGTTTAGTGAGTACCGATCAGAGTCATAAAATATGATTATCGGCGGATACTGATCTCCAGCCGATCGATCGGAGCATTGCTAACACCAAGTGAAATGTTTTTCTTAATTTAACGTTTTTTAATGATTTCTTTAGAAAATAGTATGTAAAAAAAAAAGAAAAAAAAAAGGGTTATATACTCAATCACAATCATCTTTATCAGCCACCGTGGTCTACAAGATATCGGCAATCAAAAAAATTAAATAAATCAAATTTCAAATCATCATTTTCATTAATTTTCCAGGTTTTCCTGTTATGATGGTGCTACTGTACAGTATTATTTTATATTTTATTGCCATATCAGCATCTGTGGCTAATTTCATGGCAAAATCAATTACAAAGCATTTTTAATTAACAGCAACAAAAAAAAACATTGATAACCATGGCACATAAACATAACCATTATATATGATTTTTCATTTCAATATTAGATTTTTTTTAGTTTGAAAAAACAACAAAAAAAAAACAAACACCTAAGACTACTGAACAGCATTAAATCTCTTAAATGGAAGCCAAAAGTACAACCACCTACCATTTTACCCACCAGTAACATCTCTCATATTTTTAATTAAACCAGTGAATTACACTAGAAACGGCCCTATAAAATATTAAGCAAAATGGAGAAATGACGATCTGTAGACTTACTTGAAGCCCTGTTGGTTCCAGGCCTGTCCGTACACGTTGTAAGTAGGTACCTGCCAGCCGTTTGGGACATACTGACTAATTTGTTGTGCATTGCCGTACCACTGTCCCCACTGGCCGTATGGCTGTGCAGCAAAACCAACTTTGTTCTGCTTTAAGATCAGAAAAATACAGAACATAAAACACGTGCCCGAGATTTACTTATAAGTTTGGAACAATACTTGACAAGCAGCAATTCCACTTTACCACTTTTTATTTTTTGCTGTAGCATTTCATGGGATGAAAACGTACTACTGCTCACCTGGGGTACCTGCACCTGCTGCATGGGGCTCACCATGTCTGTGGTCTCTTTACCCCAGTAACATTTCACTAGGTGACCTTCTAGGGATGTGCCATTAACGGACACTATCGCATGAGCTGCACTTTCATGAGAGTTGAACCTATAGAGATTAAGAAGAGCGTTACATCAGCCTCTTCCATAAGGACATGTAACTACCACATTTCACTTGAATTACAAAAACATACCGGACGAACGAGTAGCCTTTATCTGGGAACACTCGAATTTCCATTATTTGGCCAAAAGGGGAAAACGTCTGTCTCATGAGTTGTTCTACAGCAAAAAGAACGAATTAGAATGAATTTGAATTCAAAAGGGTTACACAGACTGCACATTAAATGTCCGAACACACACTCACCTGTAAGGCCTGTGGTGACTCCCCCACAATAGACAGTGCAGTTGCTGGGGCTGGACTGGTTCACTACCTCATCAAACGACAAATGCTTGGTGTTTGCTGTGAAATTGATTAAAGAAATGCTGATGAACTACAAACTGTCTTTACAGTTATTCAAAGATAAGGTTCATTTTGCTGTAGGTATCTATTATACACCCTTGTATCAAGACATTGCATCAGGATTGACACAATGACAAACACGTTCTTGCAAGTCCCACCACTAACGCTAAACAAAGAGTGACATGTTTTGACATGCCATATTAGAACTGAATGATATATGACTTTGTGGATGACTTGGATTAAGCAAACGCTCTGTGTGAAAACATCTAATATAACAACGTCCTGCAGACCACTTTTTAAAATGTTCTTGTTTGACAGAACTCATTTTTAGGGAGTTAGGATCAGTCTGCAAATGCATGAAAACTCACTTTCATAGGTGGCTTTAGGCGCAGGGGGTTTTCTTGTAGCCCAGTTAGTCCTAATCTGCCTGCCGCCCAACCACTGACCTCCCATCTGCTGAATGGCATTCTCTGCATCCTGTCAACAACCAGCGCAACAAGAACATCAGCACAGCAGAAGCCTCTGAGAGTCGCATTCAAATGCAGATGTTCCACACCCTGGTTCTGCTTAGTTAAAAACCTGCATTTCCTGATGTTGAGATTGTGACTCACCCATTTGTTGAAGAATGAAACAAAACCATAGCCTTTTGACTTCCCCGTCGCCATGTCTTTCACTACACGTGCGTCTCTGAGAAAAGAGAAAAAGAGGAAAGATTTTAAATTCCAATGTGCTAATTTAACAGGGGGGGGAAATAACATTGTGACAATGAAATGATTTAATGATTTAAAACATTCATCGAATGTTGCAATGTGCAAAACAAAAAACACTGCTGGCTAACGGAAAACTGCTCATTACAAAAGAAAACTATCTTGAGTGTTCATAAGAAAAAGAAAACTGCCATTTCCATGAGTTTAAATACTACACTATTTAACAAAGCAAATAATCAGATATGATCATATTTTATCAAATGGCACAAAAGTTGGGTAATAGGCAAAAATGTAAGTCTTTGACTGGTTTTGTATTAGCCATATATGATCCCATATGATATATGAGCCGTGTATATTTCTTGATAAAAAGGCAAAACAGTTAAAGGCATTTACATGACCTTACACGTTACTAGCTTTATTAGTGTACAACTGTTTAAACAGACTCAATGACTCAGTAGTAGTTGAATTCAACTCACTGGGGGTGGAAAAAAGGGATTCAAATGCATCATGTCACTTACGATATCCTCCCAAAGGGTGCAAAAGCAGCTCTGATATCATCAGTGGTGATTTCTGGACTGAGGTCTCCAACAAAGACGTGGAAGTGATCTAAAGAGCACCAGACAAGAGTTACTTGGATTGAAAACTCATTTGTAATCCAGACATTTAGTGGGTACAAATTATTGGTAGATCAATGAAAGGGCCAGGTCTATTAATCAGATATCTGGCCTTCTTTAGACATTAAGAAACATGAAAAGCTCACTGCTTGTGTCTTTTTTCTGGCTGCTTGGTGATGTAGCCCAGTTGACCTTTACCTCCTAGGAGAAGGGAAAAGATTGAAAGAAAGGTTAGAAATGATACAGACATGTTCAAGTCGCTGCTCTCTACTCATCTGGCAATAAATCACTCTCCTTAACAGAATGGAGGTCTGAATGTACAGCAGAGAGGAGGGAGACCTGACGATACTCAATTCACACTTCACTGTCCTAGTGAAAACTTATTTGAATAGGCAAAAAAAAATCTTGGTAGTAAAAAGCTCCAAATAACAAGGGACTTACAAAACAAGTGAAATTACCAACTTGTATTACTCCTCAAATGGTCCTTCATTACCTGTTGAGGATAAAATATTTTGTACTGAGCAGGCATAAGATGCTTAAATTGCCTCTAATGTATAATCTTGAGGAAATAGACTTGTCGATTCAAATTCTAGATATTTGAACGGATATTGAATATACACTGCTGGTCGAAAGTTTGGAGTCAGTATTTTTTTTTTGTAAGAAATTAATACTTTATTTAGCAAGGATGCATTAAATAAATTGACCAAAAGTGACAGGACTTTTACAAAAGATTCCCATTTCAAATTAATATGTGATCCGTGACCACAAAACCAGTCATAAGGGACAATTTTTTGAAATTGAGATTTATACATAATCTGAACACTGAATAAATAAGCTTTCCTATTGATGTATGGTTTGTAAGGATAGGAGATGCATCTATTTGAAAATCTGGAATCTGAAAAATATCACCTTTAAAGGTCCCGTTTTTTAAGCTTTGATTGTGTTTACAGTGTACAATATAACGTGTTCACGCTTCGCATGTAAAAAAAAAAAAACACTGTATTTTTCACACAATTTACTTATCTGTATACCACTGTTTTCACTGTCCTAAAAACGGCCTGATGATTCCCTTGTTCTATGAAGTCCCTCCTTCAGAAAAACGTAATGAGTTCTGATTGTGCCAGCGGTTCCCGTGTTGTGATTCGACAGCAGCTTAGCACGCTGTTCGGAAAGGTCACGCCTCTTACCATAACGGGGAGATGCATGCGCTCAATGTTATCATAGACATGGCAACAAACACACTCTACAAACGCAACGCTTCCTCTTCTCCACAGGGGAGAGCAACAAGACCACGCCCCCTTTTTTCATATTCTTGTGGGCGGAGGTTAGGCAACAAACTGTTCTATTGACATCATTAAAGCAGGAAGAACAGGGATGTAGTCCAAACCGGGCGTTCGCTGTAGGCTTTGAAAGGGAACTTCTGTTAAATAAAATCTCACTTGGCATTGAACTTTGAGCGTTATAATTTTACAGGTATTATTTATGCTCTAACAGCAACATTACACACTAACTTAAGTTTGAAAAATGGGATCACGAAGAACAGGACCTTTAAATTTGTCCAAACAAAGCACTTAGCAACGCATATTACTGCTACTAATAATACATTAGATATATTTACAAAATATCTTCATGGAACATCTTTACTTAATATCATAATGATTTTTGGCATAAAAGAAAAATCATTAATTTTGATCCATACAATATATTGTTGGCTATTGCCACAAATATACCCATGCTACTTATGACTGGTTTTGTGGTTCAGGGTCACGTTGTTTTTTGGAACTTTCTAATCAAAGAATACTGAAATAAATTGATGTTTAACAAAAGTATAAAATCAGCATATTGGAATCATTCCGGAAGGATCATGTGACACTGAAGATTGAAGTAACAATGCTGAAAATTGTCACAGGAATAAATTACATTTAAAAAGATTTCAATTGTAATATTACTTAATGTTTTTACTCTACTTTTTAATAAAAGCAGCATAGGTAAGCATAAGATGCTTCAGTCAAAAACAAAATCTTACCAACCCCAAACTTTTGAATGGTAGTGTATATGATGAAACATCTAGAAGCATAAAAATAAAAAGCTGTAGAGGTGACATCACTATGAGAGAATGTGGGTGACATTAAAAGCTTTTTCATAATGTTGTCTTACGTACAATAAAAAAAGTGGTAATGGTTGGAGCGGTAAATCAATTCGACATTGTATATCCTGCCTGTGCTTTAGCATTAAATTCACATTTCACGGAGGCGCTTCATGTAACAATGGAAATACAAAAGCATGGGTAAAGGTCATGCCACAGAGCTAGTCATGAAAGATTGAACATTGTCACTAAACTATGAGAAATAAACTATGAGATTTATGATCTGAAACATGAAATAAAAAAATAAAAAGTGAACCAAAGTCAAAATCTCCCTCTCAGTTCACATTGCACATCCAGTATAGAGGCTAATGTTGACCTCTGAATCAAGTGGTGAATTCTACTTCATAAAGTTTGCAGAAGATCTAACAGCTCCACCCTCCCGTCCCAGCCCAACTCACCCTGTAGATACGATAGCTTACCTTACCCATTATTTTACGCCCATTCATGGCTGCAAGTGAGGCCGCTGCGTGCCTATGCTCGAAGAACTCCACAAAGCAGTATGGATCGTTACCTGCCGTCTGAAAGGAAATGAGGGCGATTAGACTACAGCAACTTATTTAATGAAAGCATTTACAAGAGCTGTGTAATATATTTTTTACAACGCATTGAGATGCTGATGTGAGCTATTTTTTAGCTGCGTATTGCACTTGAACGATGAGATACACACAATTATTTCAAAATATCTATCCTGGCGAGTAATCATGTAAATATAGTCGGTTATGTCTTAAGTGAATCCAAGCAGTCTTACATACATGCATTAGGGCTTAATATAAAAATCCTGCTGTTGTCTGCATCATTATGGTAACTCAAACAATACAAGAAAAGAGGGAAATCAATCACTACTGATTTATACATGTGATTATTCAATTTCTATATTTCTTGAATGCTTGTGTTAAATAGAAGTATATTGTGGTTGTTAATAGTAAATAGTAATTATTATTAATAAATTGGAGGAAAAGACGCATTGCAATGCATCAAGAATAGATTTATAATAAAATCATTACCCTCTGAATCATAATCGAATCATGAGGCAAGTGAAGATTCACATCTCTACTACTATCGAGATGCTTATGAAAAACAAGAAAAACAAGTTACTGGTGCAAGAAATAATAAAAAAAAAAACATTTAAAATATCTATACATCTAAATGCTGAAAGACGGCATAAGCACACAACTCACTGTATGAGCAAACCATATACTCACATCCACAATCATTTTACAGCTCTTACAGGGGCCAATTTGACCAAAAAGCTGCATAATAAGGGCCTCAGTCACATCCCGTGACAGGTTTCCAACATACCTGCAAAAAATTTGGCAAAATAAGGACATTACAATGAGTGACCTATTGAAGAGAGAAGATACATTTATTTAAATGTATAATTTGATACAGTAATTTCAGGGGTCCATGTGTGCAATCTGCGCCATCCTCAAGTACCTGAGTTACAATGATCCAACTAATTTACATTACAAAAGGAATTTGGTAGGCATGAGGACCCACGGGCCGTTACTTAACCTTAAAAACCCTCATTAGTCATCCAGCAATGAGCTGCTTATTATTGTGTATACAGGTTTGAAACAAAGAAATGACAAAACGGAGCACGCACGAGCGAGCGCCCAACCAACGAGCGACCAGCAACAAAAGCTCTCGCGCTGTCGGATACGAGGGACGAAAAGCCAGATATAACCAAAATATGCACAATTTTAACATTTATAATCCGTATGTACACACTGGCTGCGTGTCAGTTGAATAAGCATGCAACATTTATAGAAGTAAAGCTTTACAAATACGTCTGTGAATACACTAGACGGGTTCTTTGTCTAGCAATTCGGTAACGACAATGAGCTTCAGTAAGTACAAGGCAACTTCACACACTCAAACACAGACAGCAGTGTGTGTGAGAGCGGGCCGGCTATGGCCTCAACAGGCCTGCTGCAATTATCTAAATTAACTCAACTAGCACATGGTGTACGAAAAGCTTTGAAATCACACGGCTGTCCCGTGCCTAAAGGTCTTGATCGCTAAATATAAAGCGAATCTCTTTTTGCAGCAATCCGAGCTTTTGTTTGGGGCACAGAATGTACACGTCTGCTTTGTGGTTGTTTCCCTTAGCATCACACTCAAGACTGTTATGAGCTAGAAATGACTTAAGCGAAACGACAAAACGGAAAGCACTTTTTAAAAAGCTATGGCATGAATTACTTGATCTGATATGGAGTTGTCTGTCTTACGTGTTGGCGTACAATACCAATATACGTACAGGGTCTTGGGCTGCTCGTCGTCCATCATATTTTCCCGATCGAATTAAGACAACGAACCCTGAGAGAAAATCCTCTTGTGTAGATTTGAGATGATCTCGAGTTCCGCCTGTGTCTCGATCTTTCCAGCGTTGTTTCCCTCTCTGTTCTTCACCAAACCTGTTATAATGAGAGTAAATGTGAAATGCCGCCTCGGCTGACTCCAGTTATGAACAATGGAAAGGCGACATAAGATGGCGGAGGAACCGGACCGGAAATGCATGAGCGCATGCGCGTAGGAACTACAAAGCGCACAAAAAGCAAGCTTTGAAAATGCGTCTGACCTCCGCACTGTATATTAAATACAAATGTATTTAGAGTATGTGCAGTGTTTAGAAGGGTATAACAGTAATAGTATGGGAAAAGTCGGTGAAATATTAAGATTCACCGACAAAAAAATTAATGCGCCGCCCGGGAATCGAACCCGGGTCGCAAGAATGGGAATCTTGCATGATACCACTACACCAGCGGCGCTACATTTCGATGTACTGAGCATTAGTTGTATATGTCCCTCCACATCATGCTTTTAATAATTATGACATGCCTAGTCGCAATTGTGAGATTTAAAAGTCGACATTATGACACACTAACTGGCAATTATTAAATAAAGTCGAAATTAAAATAGAGTGACGCGGGAAACAAACCATTTTGACGATAAACTGTAAAAATTGTTTTAACTCATAATTTCTTTTATATCAAACTTTAGACTTTTATTTCATAAATATGTCACTGTATGCAATAATGTACTTTTGTCTAATAATTGTGACATATACAATTATTTACCAAAGCTTTTTTCTTAGGGGAAGAGTCCGATAGGCTACGCAATGTTGCATGATGATTTCGGTTTTATTGCACCGCATTGTATTCGCTCTTTTTGTAAAGTTAATTTTCAGTATGTTGCGCAAAATGTTGTTGACGAGGTAGCCATAGCAACAACCATGAGGAGGGACGTAACTACCACGTAACGTTACAGTGTGGACTTTTTGCATTGTGCCAGTGTGCTGCACGTTTCAGTATGCCTATAATCAAAATTCCTATCAAACATTATTTAGGAATAGTTTCTCAGTCTCAACAAGAGGATTTCAAACTTCGTTTCAGAAAATGGGCCGAAGAAACCGATACTGTACGAAATACCACCAGTGTCAGAAGGTATCTAATTTCTAACTAATAATTCGTCCATTCAACAATTTATTATATATTTTTGTATTATCATTATTATTATTATTATTAAACTGACATTGACTATGACATTTTCCTATTTTATAGAAAC
This sequence comes from Gobiocypris rarus, assembly GCA_023029165.1. Classification (NCBI taxonomy): domain Eukaryota; kingdom Metazoa; phylum Chordata; class Actinopteri; order Cypriniformes; family Gobionidae; genus Gobiocypris; species Gobiocypris rarus. The sequence goes on along the minus strand of CM040916.1, from coordinate 12,755,566 downwards.
CCCTTTGAAACAACAGAAGGCTTCATTGACAAATACAGTCAGGCACAAGGCTCCAGGGAGCAGGAAAAGTATGAAAATCTCGCAGATGTGTTTCTTAGTCGATGCAAGGTAGGCCTATTAAACATGTTTCATTCATTGTTCACCCGGTTTAAATAGCCTAAATTGTTCCAATTCAATTCAGAATCCTGGAAAAGAGCACCTGACTATCTCCAGCCACAAGGCGGAGACAAACCTCTATTGATGAAAGCACTCGACTTTTTGTCCTCAGCGTCGTGCTGGATTCACATCTGTTGGTGAAGGCAAACATGTTGATCTCCCCGGGGCCTGGAATCAGCTTCTCCTGCTGAGCTTGTGCAATGGAAAAGTTAGAAATGGTGTGTCAATGGCTTGCAACGACAAACTTTTCTTGTTACAAAAGAATCATGTTACAATGTTACAGAATTCATAGTGAGAACCATTTGTTGACTCCAGTACTCAGAGCAAAATAGTATTAGATGTTAATGCTATGACACTTTTAAAGACAGGGTTGGTGATTTGTTCCAGAAACATTTTTTTAATGCTGGTTGAAAGTCTAGCAATCACTAAGTTAAGTGGTTCAAATGTAAATTTTTTTGTGGAATGTATACACTTCAACTATGAGAGACAGAGTGAGAAAAAAAATCTGATTTTTAAAGAATTTATTTGCAAATTATGGTGGAAAATAAGTATTTGGTCAATAACAAAAGTTAATCTCAATACTTTGTTATATACCCTTTGTTGGCAGAGGTCAAACATTTTCTGTAAGTCTCCACAAGGTTTTTACTAGGGCTGTAATTAACCAAAAATCTTGGTCGACTGAAGTCTTGAAATTTAAAATTTAAAAGACATCTGTCCACAACCTCTAACAGTCAGACTCCAAACTACACTATGGTCAAGACCAAAGAGCTATCAAAGGACACCAGAAACAAAACTGTAGACCTGCACCAGGCTGAGAAGACTGAATCTGCAATAGGTAAGCAGTTTGGTGTGAAGAAATCAACTGTGGGAGCATATATTAGAAAATGGAAGACATACAAGACCACTGATAATCTCCCTCGATCTGGGGCTCCACGCAAGATCTCACCCTGTGGGGTCAAAATGATCACAATAACAGTGAGCAAAAATCCTAGAACCACATGGGGGGCCTAGTGAATGACCTGCAGAGCACTGGGACCAAAGTAACAAAGGCTACCATCAGTAACACACTACGCCGCCAGGGACTCAAATCCTGCAGTGCCAGACGTGTGTCCCCCTGCTTAAGCCAGTACATTTCTGGGCCTTTCTGAAGTTTGCTAGAGAGCATTTGGATGATCCAGAAGAGGATTGGGAGAATGTCATATGGTCAGATGAAATCAAATTAGAACTTTTTGATAAAAACTCAACTTGTCAATGTTTGGAGGAGAAAGAATGCTGATTTGCATCCAAAGAACACCATACCTACTGTGAAACATGGGGGTGGAAATATCATGCTATGGGGCTGTTTTTCTGCAAAGGGACCAGGACGACTGATCCGTGTAAAGGAAAGAATGAATGGGGCCATGTATCGTGATATTTTGAGTAAAAACCTCCTTCCATCAGCATGGGCATTGAAGAGGAAACGTGGCTGGGTCTTTTAAAGTTCATCTCAATACTTTGTTATATACCCTTTGTTGGTAGAGGTCAAACATTTTCTGTAAGTCTCCACAAGGTTTTTACTAGGGCTATAATTAACCAAAAATCTTGGTCGACTGAAGTCTTGAAATTTAAAATTTAAAAGACACCTGTCCACAACCTCTAACAGTCAGACTCCAAACTACACTATGGTTAAGACCAAAGAGCTATCAAAGGACACCAGAAACAAAACTGTAGACCTGCACCAGGCTGAGAAGACTGAATCTGCAATAGGTAAGCAGCTTGGTGTGAAGAAATCAACTGTGGGAGCATATATTAGAAAATGGAAGACATACAAGACCACTGATAATCTCCCTCGATCTGGGGCTCCACGCAAGATCTCACCCTGTGGGTTCAAAATGATCACAATAACAGTGAGCAAAAATCCTAGAACCACATGGGGGGCCTAGTGAATGACCTGCAGAGCACTGGGACCAAAGTAACAAAGGCTACCATCAGTAACACACTACGCCGCCAGGGACTCAAATCCTGCAGTGCCAGACGTGTGTCCCCCTGCTTAAGCCAGTACATGTCCGGGCTTGTCTGAAGTTTGCTAGAGAGCATTTGAATGATCCAGAATAGGATTGGGAGAATGTCATATGGTCAGATGAAACCAAATTAGAACTTTTTGATAAAAACTCAACTTGTCGATGTTTGGAAGAAAAGAATGCTGATTTGCATCCAAAGAACACCATACCTACTTTGAAACATGGGGGTGGAAATATCATGCTATGGGGCTGTTTTTCTGCAAAGGGACCAGGACGACTGATCCGTGTAAAGGAAAGAATGAATGGGGCCATGTATCGTGAGATTTTGAGTAAAAACCTCCTTCCATCAGCATGGGCATTGAAGATGAAACGTGGCTGGGTCTTTTAGCATGACAATGATCCCAAACACACTGCCCAGGCAACGAAGGAATGGCTTTATAAGAAGCATTTCAAGGTCCTGGAGTGGCCGATAGTCTCCAGATCTCAACCCCATAGAAAATCTTTGGAGGGAGTTGAAAATCAGTGTTGCCCAGCGACAGCCCCAAAACATCACTGCTAGAGATCTGCATGGAGGAGTGGGCCAAACTATACCAGCAACAGTGTGTAAAAACCTTGCGGAGACTTTTCGAAAACGTTTGATCTCTGTCATTGCCAACAAAGGGTATATAACAAAGTACTGATTTGAACATTTGTTATTGACCAAATACTTATTTTCCACTATAATTTGCAAATAAATTATTTAAAAATCAGGCAGATTTTTTTCTCATTCTGTCTCTCATATATTTAAAGTGTACCTATGATGAAAATTACAGGCCTCTCTCATCTTTTAAGTGGGAGAACTTGCACAATTGGTGGCTGACTAAATACTTTTTTGCCCCACTTTATTTTCATATCTCACCCTGCTCGCAGAGAAATCACACATCATGCTATGCATGCAGAGCATTGACTGTAAAAAAAAAGATGGATGACGCCTCTTCACCCTCTTCCATTGTAGAAAAGCCGCTAATGTCCGAATATGACACTGGCATCTTGTTCTGATTAGCCTCGGGACCTGAGTCTGCACAGTAGAGAGCAGGAAGTAGAGCCGCGATATCAAAACAAAAGGTTGTGGCTAGAAGGGATACAGCAATGGCTGGAAGTGAGGCAAAATGTCATGATAACAATAAATAAATTTGCTACTTATCATGTTGTGTTTTATTAACGTCTACACCTACCCCAACCCTAAACCTACCTTTACAATAATGCAAATGCTGTATTTAAATGACGCAATATTGATGTGCGCATACACAGTGGATATAGCTGTATCCCTTCTAGTCTTTACAATATCTAATACCCGCCCACACTCCCACAGTTTCTGTTAGTACCATAGACCAGGGGTTTTCAAACTGGGGTCCTCCAGAAGGTTCTAAGGGGTCCCCAGAAAATTTCAGGGAATAAAAAGACAAAGCAAAAATGTTTTAAGGAATGAACATTCTAACTGTCATTTAATGTTTCTCTCATTTCTTGCTGTATACATACTTCTATTCTAAAACAATATATTTTTGTTTTGTATCTTTCTAGTGAGTTTTTCTCACTATAGTCCCCTTTATCTTGCTCACTGAGGCTGTAAGGCAGTATTCTTAACGCATACGTAAGCTGCTTACATACTTTTATTGTGAAAGTTGCTTATACAAATCATTTTTAATTGAAAATGTTCTTCTGCAGGTTTATACATCCAACTTTAATTATAGCCAATTTAAGTTGGGAAACAATATGTTGTATTTGTAATATCACACTTAGTATTTATCTAACAGTTTAAATGTTTAGTCATACATAAAAATATATAAATAGGTTTTAAGAAGGGGGTCCCTCATAAAAGGTTCATCATATTTAGGGGTTCTTGGCATCATAAAGTTTGAAAACCCCTGCCATAGACTGTAAAAAAGATGGATGACGCCCTTTCACTATCTTCTATTGGAGAAAAGTGAAGTCGGCAATGTCTGAATATGGTGCTGACATCTTGCGCTGATTTGGGACCCAAACTAAAACAATGCATGCACTGAGACAAAAATGCATTTGCCCACATATCTAAATGTAGGAAAGAGGTTGAAAAAGCCCTATTTCTAAAAACGGTAGAGTGTTCCTTTAAAAAAATAAACACTTGAACTTACATCTGCGTGATAAAAACTACCTTAAATAACAGAAACCATCTATGGAAAAAATTAAGTTGAAGTGTAATTTGTTTGTTTAGTTTGTATCACATCCCATTAGAATACATGGAGGGGGTGGGGTTTATGACCTATACTGGGACCAACCACCTGGGGGCAATCGAAATGCTTCACTTTTCAAGACGTGTGCTGCACACTTGACAAAGTTAGACAGACGTCACCCAGCAGCCACCTTTTACTGTTGCTCCTGAACCAAAACAACCATCTTATGCTGCGTTCACGCCATAACTACTGTAATTTGGAAGAGCGCAAAACGTGTGATGTTATACTTAGAGCGGTTTGTGACTTGAATTTATTCGTTTTAGTGGGAATCTGCTAGCAGTCAGGTGGTACAGGTCAGTGCTCTTTAAAGGGGTACTTCAGCGCTGGTAAGATGAATCTGTATTTAAACTCGGTCATTAATGTAGTAGAAATGTGAAATTATTTTTGAATTTGGTGCCTTCTAGACTGAGAAAACACAGAAAATTGATTTTTGTCTCATGGGGATGAAAGACAACAATTCCCAGAATACACTTCGCTGCCCTACGCAAGATACAACATGATTTACTTTTTTAATTTTCATAAAATCAGTTCAGTTAGAGACGCTACAATTAAAAACTGAATGTGTCTGTTCAATATATTATGAGTGAGTCGATTGAGTGTCATGGCCGTTACGGCACAAACGCAGCAGGAGTCGGATAACTTTCATCACATGAGCCGAGGTAATCGCGGGATTCGCGGCTGCATTCACAGCGCGTGATCAGTCTGGCGCATTTTCAGTTCATGTCTTTGGAAGCTTAACTTTCATAGGAATTCATTTGAAAAGTTGAAACACTCACTTTGCTCTCCACCGCTCCGTTGACAAGAATCTCCCCAGCTCCCCGAGCCGAGTGCAATGTTGAAAACATGTGGAAATAGCGCCCACTGCTGGCTGTAGTCTTTAGCCTCTGGCCAAAAACTCCTCCGATGACGCAAAATAACGATATTTGCGTCATCTGAGGAATTTTTCCAGAAATAAAATACATAGTTCTCTCATCTCAGGGTCATATGAGGGGGGAAAGTACGATAATTCAAATATACTCCTGGGTTTCTACTGATACAAAGCTTAATGCTAATCGCTGAAGTAACCCTTTAAGTAGTTTATGTTCAATATTACTGTAATGTTAAGTGCTTTGAAACATGAGGTAGTTTAATGCCGTCTCTCAAAGACGCTTTTGCTTGCTCCTTGCTGTAGCCGTTCATGCGTTTTGGAGGCGTGGCTTTGTAGACGCTTTGAAGGGAGGGTGGAATCTTATGCTTTCAAAGCTAGCTCACTATTGCTAGCCACTCCGAAAAATACCAACCCTACCTTTAATATTTACACCAAATATTCTCATACCATGGTTACTATAATTACTGGTGCATACATTTCCAAAAACATAATATTACCATGGTACTTTTTGGTTCATTTTGTTAGTGAATTGACAGGTTTTTTTAAATTATTTTTAGATTCACTGGATGTCCTGGTCGTGTCATTGGACCATGCACCCATCCATGCAGATCAGATCCCTGTTCTGTTCCACCTGGCAGAGTCAATCCAGCATTTCCTGTGCTCTGACACAACTCTGTCAAACCCTCCATGTTCTTATAGGACGAAGATGCTGCAGGTATATGCTACACAATAAAAATACCACTAAACATAAACTATAAACAAAAATGTTTTCACTAACACTATGCTTATTGAAATACAAGTGATTTATAGTATTTATAACCGACTTGAATGTAAATAATAGTCAAGGACCATGGCAAAAATGTTCAAATAAAGTTACCAACAAAATGCCATAAAAATCATAGTCCATTTTTTTCAGTTATTTTCTTATAAGTAAAGCCTTTTAATTGCCTGTACAGAATTACAGCCTTGGCGAAGATATTTATTGATCAAAACGATTGTTTTATTATGCTTGCCATATACTGTATAAGTCTTTGTTCATATACGTCTCTTTTCATATATAGCTCTGCTGCAGTTTTTGTTTGTTTGATTTTTGTTTTTTTTCAGCTTGGTTATTTGGTCTATCTGAGGCTGTTCATCTTTCAGCTGACTGGTAATTTAAATGGACGTCTGCTAAGCAGAGTCTATCTACACAGCTTGAAAGGTTGGATATTCTCACAGCTTAATCATTATTGCAAAAAAATAAAATGTTTATGTGACTGAGTGCTGTGACGAAACTACAAGACTGCAATATAAAAGTTAATGTACCAAATAATTATTTTAGATTGTTCTGGTATAACTGTTAAAATAAATGTTACGTTTAAAGTAGTAGATATTATGTGTGGTATACACTCACCTAAAGGATTATTAGCAACACCATGCTAATACTGTGTTTGACCTCCTTTTGCCCTTCAGAACTGCCTTAATTCTACGTGGCATTGATTCAACAAGGTGCTGAAAGCATTTTTTAGAAATGTTGGGCCATACTGATAGGATAGCATCTTGCAGTTGATTTGTGGGATGCACATCCAGGGCATGTAGCTCCTGTTCCACCACATCCCAAAGATGCTCTATTGGGTTGAGATCTGGTGACTGTGGGGGCCATTTTAGTACAGTGAACTCATTGTCATGTTCAAGAAACCAATCTGAAATGATTTGAGCTTTGTGACATGGTGAATTATCCTGCTGGAAGTAGCTATCAGAGGATGGGTACATGGTGGTCATAAAGGGATGGACATGGTCAGAAACAATCCTCAGGTAGGCCGTGGCATTTAAACGATGCCCAATTGGCACTAAGCGGCCTAAAGTATGCCAAGAAAACATCCCCCACACCATTACACCACCACCACCAGCCTGCACAGTGGTAACAAGGCATGATGGATCCATGTTCTCATTCTGTTTACGCCAAATTCTCTACCATCTGAATGTCTCAACAGAAATCAAGACTTATCAGACCAGGTAACATTTTTCCAGTCTTCAACTGTCTAATTTTGGTGAGCTCGTGCAAATTGTAGCCTCTTTTTTCTATTTGTAATGGAGATGAGTGGTACCCCGCAGGGTCTTCTGCTGTTGTAGCCCATCCGCCTCAAGATTGTGCGTGTTGTGGCTTCACAAATGCTTTGCTGCATACCTCGTTTGTAATGAGTGGTTATTTCAGTCAAAGTTGCTCTTCTATCAGCTTGAATCTGTCGGCCCATTCTCCTCTGACCTCTAGCATAAACAAGGCATTTTCGCCCACAGGACTGGCGCATACTGGATGTTTTTCCCTTTTTACACCATTCTTTGTAAACCCTAGAAATGGTGGTGCGTGAAAATCCCAGTAACTGAGCAGATTGTGAAATACTCAAGACCGGCCCGTCTGGCACCAACAACCATGCCACGCTCAAAATTGTTTAAATCACCCTTCTTTCCCATTCTGACATTCAGTTTGGAGTTCAGGAGATTGTCTTGACCAGGACCACACCCCTAAACGCATTGAAGCAACTGCCAACTTGGTTGATTAGATAAATGCATTAATGAGAAATTGAACAGGTGTTCCTAATAATCCTTTAGGTGAGTGTATGTTAAAGGTGCAGTAAGCAATTTCTGAGAAAAACTGTTGATATTTGAAATCAACCTAAACAAACGCACCCCTACCTTCATTGCTCCGCTCCCCCAAAATGCAAGAGTGGATGTAACTTTATCATAGCTAAAGCAAAGCAAAATAAAGCTTCTTGAAAATTAAAGCGAAGATGACAAATCACAAGGAAGAACAAAAAATCTGATCTAGTTTCAACAGCGTTTCTTAGAAATTACTTACTGCACTTTTAACATGCATAGGCCTGGTCCCACTGACAGGTTTCAGGATTAGGATTAGCTAGGATTAGGCTTTAGTTTAATTAAGACATTTAAATTGCTTTTTTAAACATGCCTTTAAAAAAAAAACATTATTGATGTGCATCTCAAATTTAGTATGTCATAATTATGATTTGACAACACATTCTTTTTTCCTTAGGTGGCAGAAATGGGCTTCCATAATTATGTTATATATGATGTATATATTTTATTTAAATGATGGGTAACACTTTAGTTTAGGGTCCAGTTCTCACTATTAACTAGTTGCTTATTAGCATGCATATTGCTAGAATATTGTCTGTTTATTAGTACTTCTCAAGCACATATTAATGCTTTATTCTGCATGACTTTATTCTACATCCCTTAATCCTACCAAATACCTAAACTTAACAACTACCTCACTAACTAATAATAAGCAGTAATTAGGAGTTTATTGAGGCAAAAGTCATAGTTAATAGTGATAACTGAACCCAAAATAAAGCATGACCAAATGTTGTATTGATTTATGGACTGAGGACATGTGATTCCGAAGTTTAAATGTTGCTTTTGTTAAAATGACCATTAGGCTGGTAAAATTGTGAGGCCTGTTTTGTCCATTGTCACAAGAATCATTGGAATGCATATAAAGTTTACAGCTGCCTTTATATGTTGACAGAGCTGTTGAAGTGTGAAACACACTACCAAGAGTTCCCGAACATGTTATTTTCTGTTCACTTCATGCTGCATGTTGGGGAGGTTCTATGTGGTCTCAAACTTACTAAGGACACTTCAGTGCAGGTTTGAAGGCTAGGTCAATTTGTTCAGAAAAGGAGTGGTGAATGGTTCACTGTATTGAAAACTCTATTTGATTGACAGGTCTCTGTGGAAGCACAGGAGCATGGTGATAACCAGGTCCTAAGGCAGTGCCTTGTCAGCTATCACTGTGTGCAAAACAATGGCAGGAAGCTCTCTCAAGTGATCAAACAGCTTATGTTGCTGAGAGATAAACTTCAACAAGACAACTGGTGCGTGAAGTATGTTTGTGAGATACTTTCCACAGGTTTTTATGTTATTTAAGCAGCTTATAGGTGGAACTGTGGGTTAAAATCCCAGAGTAACATCAGTCTTTTTTACCTCCTCTGTTCTCAGGGTCGAATGTGGGTTAGGACTGATGATTCTGGGAGAGGCTGCCAAATCTAGCATGCTGTGCCTTCAGACCCTTATGAACCTTTACATGGTCCAAACACAAGAAATCACTCAGGTGAATAAGAAAGTAGAGGGATGACAGAAACGTATTTAATAATGTAATATGGGTTTAGAACAACAAGATGGTGGAGTGTCCAGCATAGATAAATATATATATATATATATTATTGATGCTGCTGACAAATAAGATAAAAAAAATCTTTTTTGTGTAAATTATTCCTTTAAATTTTTTTTTCAAAATGGTTTTAAATAAATCTCTAATCATTTCATTTATTAATACTAATTTTGTGAAAGTATTTTTATTAGTTTGTTATTTTGTTTTGTGCAGGAAATTACGTCACAGGAAGCATCCTGGCCGTGGCAGTTGGAGCACATATACTGCTCCATTTTGATTGATATTTGCCAAAACAGCTACTGTGCTGAAATTAAGAAAACTGCCCTCATTGGGCAGTCAAACTCTTCTCTGTGCAGACGTTCTGGAGGACTTTTAACTTTGCTAAAACAATGTAAGTTCTTTAGACAGAAATATATTGTTTTAAGTTTCTTTTTTACAGCCGTAGTTACTCTGCATTGCAGGAGACCTATGTTAACTTGAAGAGAACTGACCAAATACTTTTTGAGGCTACTAGTGATACTGTCTGTCATAAAGACAAGTAAAGCAGATATCTGTGTTTTTAGCGCACAAAGACAAATGGAGGCTGCGGTACAGTGTGGTTCAGGGTTTGGCACAGATCAGCCGGAGGGTCACGCTTTCAGAAAGTCTGAGGAACACTGCCTGGTTAACACTACTGAATCATCTGAAGCAGGAGACAGACCCGCGCATAATCAATGCCGTGAGGATCATTGAGGTACTCAAGCTTCTTGCTGCTACAGAGTAAATGTAGTCCAAATATTAACACAGTACTCACAACTGAAGACAAAAACAAATATGCTTATTTGCTACCTCTACTTAAGAGGGATTTATGTTTCTGAAGTCAGCAAACATTAGTCACGAGCAGTGTTGGGGTAACGCATTACAAGCAACCCAAGTTACATAATAAGATTACTTTTTTCAAGTAACAAGTAGTTCGTTACTTTTTACATTTACAAAAAAAAATTATTGAATGACACCTCTCCTCTCTACGGAGCCCCGCACATAACATGCAGGAAAAACTAGTAGGCTAAATCATGCGCACAATTTATTAGAGGGATAGTTCACCCAAAAATGAAAATTTGAAGTTTATCTGCTAACCCCCAGAGCATCCAAGATATAGGTGACTTTGTTTCTTCAGTAGAACACAAATGAAGATTTTTAACTCCAACCGTTGCAGTCTTTCAGTCATATAATGCATGTGAATGGTAACAAAATCTATGAGAGTAAAAAAAAACATGCACAAACTAAGTCTTAAGACACAAACCGATCTGTTTCTTGCATGTCATGTGCGGGGCTCCGTACCCCTCCCCATGTTGAGAGCAATCAGGTGCAAAGGCAGAGGCGTTGTGTGAGAACATGATGGTTATTGTAGTTCTAGACTAAATGTGAGCATGCATTTACTCATCTCACTTAATTAAAATAGATTCAGTATTTAACAAAATTATTAAAAACTCAGAATATTATGCAAACCTGCAATAATTAAATGTTTAATTACACAATTTTATTTTATGTAATTAATCTCACTTTACTAACAATTGTGATTTGCTGCTGACCCTTGATGATCTAATTCAACCATACCAATAAGCAAAAATTACTTTAGATAAACATCACTCCAACCAACTTTTTTTGTAAACATCTCCTTTGTTTGTAACCTATTTTACTGTACAGACATGAATTTGCTTCCTTCCGCAGAATTTCCTTCAGTCTGAGGCTTAGTCATTTCACTTTTGGTGTAGAAGGACCTTTATCAAAATAAAACAAACAAACAAGCAAACCCAGACCTGGGGCCTGTTAGGGGTATAACAGCTTAGACCCAGAGACCAGTAGTGAAGAATGAAGACAAAGAGTCAGGAGTGCAATTAATTAAAGAAAAATTTTACTGAAGAATAGTTTGTAGTTTCAGAAGCCAGCTTCAAGTCTCACAAGGAGTTCGTAGGCCGCACTTCCCCTCTACCAGTCTCGTCGTACCATACATACAATTGTCCCAACAGTTAAACTGTTTTCAAGGTCTAGACACGTCATTATTGCAAGGTGTATGATTCTGATTGGCTCAGAGAAAATGCACAGTCATGGTAAATTTTCACACAAGGATAGATAGCAGAGCATATCACTAAACTAGGTAGACTAGTTGTCGCCCCATGACTAGATTTAGATCATTGTTGACCTCGGAGGTTGCAGAAAGGTGTCTTCATGTCTGGTGTTGTGTGCAGAAAATGTCCATCTTCAATATTGGGCCTGCACAGATCATGCAACGAACACACACGCTCCCCAGAATCGCAGCTCTCCCAAGGTTGGAGAGTCTTATCAACAAAGCACTTCACCAAAACATACTGATAGCATGTGCTTTCTCTCAGTGAGAGGTACAGACAGTAGTACAGGCAATATTCATCTTGATTCTTTAGTGTTTCAGTAAAAAGAAATATAAAATGAATAAAATAAAATAAAAATGAAAGACAAATCTATATTTAATCTCTGGTAGCCGGGCTAAGTGAGCAAACACTGTTACTGCACTCCCAGCATGTTAGAGGTGTGTGATACCTCCAAAATCCAAACACACAACTATAAAGTGTTTAGTGACACATCACACAGCCCTAGGCCAGACGCCACTCAAAGACCAAATACAAACTTTAGAAAACATAAAAGAAGAACAAACAATCAGTAGTTCTGTTGAGTAAAATCAACTGGAATTAATCATTAGAAATAGGAGGATAAATATTAATTAAGGATTTGATTATGAATCTGATTAAGATATTTACAGGTATATTGGAGCGCCAGGGGATTTCAGACTCCCCTCTTCAGGCCTATACCATGAAGCCGGTTTAGCTAGCTAGCCAGATATGTTTAAGCTTAGTTTGTACCAATCCTGGGTTTTAAGTACCATTAAAGTGGTTTGGCTTTTAGCAGTGTTCATCTCCATAGCAACTTACGCTCCGCAGCTAACCTGCTCCGGAGCAGGTTATATTCGGGATAAGAGATCACAAACTGAATTTGAACCAATCAGCTGTGAGCAAAGTGACTCATCTCTGATGCAATAAACCCCTTGTGCTCTTGCTCCAAAATAAAGGTCACTACATGATATAAATATATATATATAAATATATATATATATATATATATATATATATATATATATATATATATATATATATATATATATATATATATATATATATATATATATATATATATATATATATATATATATATATATATATATATATATATATATATATATATATATATATATATATATATATATATATATATATATATATATATATATATATATATATATATATATATATATATATATATTGTCTAATGATGATTACTTAATACAATAATTGTACAATTATAAATTACACAGTAAAATATGTTCAAATAGAAATCAGTTATTTTACATTTTACAACATTTCACAATATTAAAGTGTTTTATATATATATATATATATATATATATATATATATATATATATATATATATATATATATATATATATATATATATATATATATAAATGCAGACTTGTGAGCACAAGAAACTGCTTTAAAAAAAATATATATATATATATATATATATATATATATATATATATATATATATATATATATATATATATATATATATATATATATATATATGTATATATAAACTACTTTCACAACTATTTTCTTTATTTATCCGCTTACATGGAAAATTATTTTCTTCTTTGTAAATGCTTTTAAATGTTTTATATATACTTCAATGTCTTTATCTTCAGGAAAAGAAATTTGAATCACGTTAGCTCTCTCGCGAAAAATGAGTCACACTTTGCGTTGAAAGGCATGTGATTGGCTGCTCACTGCTGATGTCACACTTTCACGTGCACGCTTTGATCCTGAGTTTAGGAGTTTAGCTGTAACATCAGTAGCGACCAGCCAATCACATGCTGTGGATCAGTGACACTGAGATTCACTTATCTCTTCTGCAGGATATTATATGATTGAAAAATATTAAGAATTTAAAAGAAATTTTCACAGCAAGAAGAAAAGAGCTGTCTATGAAAGAGGACACCTTAAACATAAAACTTCTACGTCAATGCAAGTAAAAGTTGAGAAATTAGTTTAATTGATATATTGAGAGAATTGAACATTTAAGGCTTGATGGCTTTAGTCTTTAAAAAACATTTGCTATGTAGTGACCTTTAATTTGGAGTAGAAAAAGGGGGCGTGACTTTATTGTATCAGAGGTGTGTCACTTTGCTCATAGCTTATTGGTCCAATTTCAGTTTGAGATCTCTTATCCAGAACATAACCTGCCCTGGAGCAGGTTATCTGTGGAGCGTGAGTTACTATGGAGATGAACACTGCTAAAAGCCAAACCACTTTCATAGTACCTAAAACCCAGGATTGGCACAAACTAAGCTTAAACATATCTGGCTAGCCAGCTAAACTGGCTTTATGGTATAGGGCCCAGGTGGGGAAAAATAATGTAGTGCTTTAATTTTCATAAAAAGAAACTAAATAATCGAAGTGGAACTCCTTTCGAAGTAGAACTCAGTGCATCGATGGGAACAGTCTTTTTGAACTGGTGTCTCAAGTATGTGTGCTAAATGCCAATCTTGATTGGCTACTGCAGTCAGGTGATGCCATAGGCGCACTGGCAGACTACAGTATATAAGGGGCATGTCATCAGCTAGAGAACATGTCATCAGCTTCATTGTCTTCAGGAAGCCATTTGATTTTGCGTGAGCTGTAAATCTGTGAAAGAAACTAAAACAATCCAATCGTGTGTTTCGTTTGCTTGAGATTGGTGCATGCACAGTCAGCCCTGAGGGGACTGGCTGTGCTCACTGTGATAATTTAACTGTGAAAATGCTCCGTTCCCGCTTGGCTCTCTTCAGGGGGAGTGGTAGCCAGGTGACTGCCCCTCGGCTCAGGACCAGCGCAGCGTCTGCTGTTGTGGGGCTCGCAGATGAAACTGGCTGAGGAGATTTGGACGGGTCTTTCCCTTTCCCAATCCTATCAATAGTTCCAATGCTCTCAGGCCGAATCCGGAAGCCAGTTTTAAATGTGATGGGAGTTGTAGTGGCCGCCTTCTCCCCAACAGCCACGTATGAGGAGTTGCTATATATATATATATATATATATATATATATATATATATATATATATATATATATATATATATATATATATATATATATATATATATATATATATATATATGATGTTAAAATGTCGGCATTTCAGTTTTAATGTCACAGACCATTGAATGTTCTCTGCAGAGAACTACTAAAAGATGCTTAGGAGTGTTAGAGTATATACAGCTCTGGAAAAATTAAAAGACCACTTATCATTGTTTTTCAATGTTAAGTGGTCTCTTATTTTTTCCAGAGCTATATATATATATATATATATATATATATATATATATATATATATATATATATATTATACTGTAAAATAATCCATACTTCTCATTTGTGTTTCTTTCTGCCCCAGACAACTAAGTACGAAAATATATGTCACGTCCACGTTTCTAAAATACAGGGGGTGGCTCAACTTACCCCACACTCCCTAAGCATCTTTTAGTAGTTCTCTGCAAAGAACATTAATTGGTCTGTGACATTAAAACTGAAATGCCAACATTTTAACATCAAATTCCTATTACAAAGTAAACACATTAAAGGGTTAGTTTACCCAGAAATGAAAATTCTGTCATTAATTACTCGACACAAGCGTGTGATGCTGACACTGCACTGTATTTACAACGTAAACTGCGTAGGAGACTGACACAGGCTAGAACGAAATTGTTGAATAAAGTCGTTATTTATGTCTGTTTTTGCACAGAAAAAGTATTCTCATCACTTCATAAAATTAAGGTTGAACCACTGGACTCACATGGACTATTTTAACAATGTCTTTACTACTTTTCTTGGCCTTTAAAGTGTTAAATAAATATCTGTCTAAGTAGGGGTCAGAGAGCTCTCGGATTTCATCAAAAATATCTTAATTTGTGTTTCGAAGTTGAGCGAAGGTCTTATGGTTTGGAACAACATGAGGGTGAGTAATTAATGACAGAATTTTCCAATCCCTATAAGTGGAGGTGCTACCCACATAGCGAAACTGGCCAATGGGTACTTTGTAAATCCACAAGTGACGCTAATCAGGTAACATTGGAATATGTTGGTACTGTATGACATCACAGTTCTAAAACGTGACATCACTGGAGGTTAAAAAACTGCAACTCCTCTAAGTTTTTTTTTTTTGGTTCTATTAATTCACTGTCGCCCTCCAAGCTTCAGTCTGTACTGAGTCTGACTGGAGTGTGAACACCCTCCAAACTCCAGTCTGTACTGAGTCTGCACAATGAGAAAATGTGAATTATAGTTTTAGATGGAGCATGTCACTCTTTAGGACGTCACTGCTTTGACATATTATGTCAAATAACATAGTAATTTCTTATCTTTATCCTTTTGATATCTGTTGCAAGTCCTAGTGTATCTTATGTCCACTGTTTAAACTAATTGACCTCTTTAAACTTTGGTCAGATGGACCAAATATACTATATGTTTTTTTATATTCATACTTGGAATTTATACAATCCTGTTCAGGATTAATGACCGGAAGGATATGACCTATACACCTGATAATTGTAGGTCTTACACAAATGCCTTTTATTTCTTTTGTTGATCAGTTGGCAGTGAAAATGACCAAAATAAGAGCATTTGGAAATACATCAACATTGTAACTAAACTGTGCTTTCTGTTTTATTCCCTCAGACATAGTTTTCAATAGGAAAAAATCATTTTCAGTTGGAAAACCATCTCTATCTAACTCGTCTAACTAACTACGGTTGCGGTAACCGAAAATGTGAAAGCAGTCTGTAATTTTGACAGATTACACTGAGGGTGATCTGATTGTAACTTGTAACTGCAATTCTCACCCCTGTCCACTTGGTGGCGAGGGCACTCTTGCTGACTATCAAGTTAATGGTCAACGAATGGCTTTTCTTAGTTACATGACGGATGCTGTGTTCGAAATCGCTCCATACCCTCATTCACTATTCCCTACATTACTCCAGTAATATAGTCCACTTAAAAGAGTAAAGGAAAACGAGTGAGTGAATTCGGACACTGAGTGTGCTGGAAAGGTCGCTTTTGCATAGTTTCTGCTTGCTGTTTAATAATTAGGCTTATTTGAAACTTTGCAAACTGGCAGCTCAGTGATTAAAAGATTTATCTTGAACTCTGCCATGAAAACTAGGATGTATATAGGCCCCATCGTTCCCCAGATAATCCAGCTGCTTGTCTGGAAGGGTCTGGCCTGACTACTACATCATGGTTCTGGAGCAATCTGTTCCCTGAGAGCGCCGTTGAGGCAGATTCAATGAGAAGTTAGCCCGGGTTGTCAATTGGCAAGTAATACAAGCCGCTTACATGAGTTGCCAACGTGGAGTACTCCACCGAGACATCAAAAAGGAAAAGCTTTTAATCAACCAGGACACCCTAGAAGTCAAACTGATTGACCTCCTTCAAAGCTCATCATACTACATTCATGGGTATGTATTGAAGCCATAGAATAGGAATCACTCAAATAGCACCTAATGATTTCTAGCATGCTAATGAACACCAACACAAAATGCTGTGGTAATGCATTACCCATAACACAAAATCTCTTTCTTACAGGCACATAACTGTACTGCCCCTGATTTTAAATCAAATAGCCAGTACCACAGGGAACCAGTGACAGTATATTCATTGGGGGTGCTCTTCTTCTTGCTAGTGTGTGGAAAATTTCTAGACTTCCACAACTTGAATATGATCAATCTGAACCTTTGGCCCATAGCTGGCTTGTCACAAGGTGAGATCTTAATTACAACAAAGAATGCCAATTGTAATTTTAAATCATACAATAGAGAATTAGTTGATAAAACATGGCAGGGTAGACAATGCAGGATTTGTTCACATTTCTAACCTCCAGTTGCGTCTTACATTTTACAAACGAGAATGTCTGTCCTATCTTTCTGCACAGACTGCTGCCAATATATCTGCCCTTGCCTGCAGCGTAAGCCAACACAGCGTCTTGATTTTGGCAACCCGTGACTGATTTGAGGTACTGAACTAAAAATATTTTACCAGATATATTACCCAGTTTTTTTCATGTAATTATATTGTATGTAACAAACTAAACAAAAAAATAAAAAAATATATTTTATCGTATGTCCTCTGAGGACATCTTGATTCAATTTGTCTATTCTGAAATGTGAGGAAGTTGCCAAGTCAAAATAAATAATAAACCTGATTTTTGCTTTTGTTTCACAGATATGAGAAAAATGGGAAAATAACTGTCATGCTCTCTGTCACAGCCAGCCCAGTTCTTGTCATGGATTCAGCCAAAGTCAGAACTGAGGTTGGCTCGGTCAGGTTTACCAGAAATAACTAACAGCTCCCTGTCTCAGTCCATCCAAGCAAACTGTTAGTGCAAAACTACTTTGTACCTACATTTAAATTAGTCTTTTGATATTTTGTCTTTTGATATTTTGTACATACACGTTTTTACACTGAATTTATATTTTATTACTTATGTATGTAGCAATGTATGTGTATAAATATTAATAAAATAAAAAAACAGTTCTTTAAATCTGAAAAATTCTCAAAATGTAATGTCTGTTTTCTTGTTTATTATTCTATGCAGTAGCACTAAAAAGTAGTCCTCTAATGTGACAATTTATTTTAACTGATTTTATTTCAGTGCTGTGACGTATTTCCAAGCTAAACAGAATATTGAATAGAGTTTTACTTCAGGTTTTACTTCAGCGCTCCTCTTCTCCATCTCTCGCTCATAGTAGACAGTTGGAGGGGAGTGGTGAAGTATATTCAAACCCAAGCCATCAAACTGCCGCCATCGGAAAGGGGACGCCATTCCAGATCGGAAGTTACTTTTCAGATTTTGATTAAAGATTACCACGGCAAACAAATTTGTTCTGTATATTTGCTTGCGCAGATTAATTGTTCACCTTAAGACCTGCAATGTGTGCTAACAAAGTAAATAAAATCGATTATTTTGATTTCATGAGGACTTTAAGCAAAACCTCATTCAGAGATTTTTTTGTCAAAATAGTCTTATTGATTTGACCTAATTATATTACAATAACAACAGTAGTCTCTAAATGATGCATGTAGAAAAGTTTTTTTTAAGAAAAATGTACAGATCTGATTTTATTTACTTTCGATACAACCGAGTGTGTTTAAATTTAATGACCCGCCAAAATGCACCAGGCTGTCCGGTAGCACCATGAGCCACATCATGTGGGGGGCATAAGTAATAAATGTTTTTTTGTTTGGAAATATCCATGAAATCAAAATGGACCATTTTTATTTTTTAAATTAATATTGCAGTGTTTATCCTGAATGATTTTCTGTATCTGTTCACATCATTATTTTGCCCTTGAAACTTTAATCAAAATAACTTCCCCTTGCTCTTGCAGAGACATCTCTTACTGGCGTGAGGTAATAAAGCTCTGTCTGACCTGTTTAAGCTCTGCTGCTTTTAATTGTTTTTCTATGTAAATATGTGCTAGACAGATGTCTGACCGTTGGGCCGTGTCTTGTGCTTGAGTCCCTTCTTGTCCATTTCCCAGCAATGCGGCTCTGCAGTTACTATTGCATAGGTTACTATAGTAACTGATATGCATCTTGTGTTTTTAAAGGTTAACTAAACCCTAGAACTTTTTTTAGTTGATGATCTGCAAGACTGGGGCTTTATTAGTGGTGTTCATTGATTCAAGTAAGAGTTCTGACATTTGAGCATAAAGTGTTTTAATTCTATAAAATATGGTATAAAACCGCCAAAGTGGATGGACAGGGCCAAACTGGTGGTGGTGGGGTGGATGGACAGGGCCAAACTGGTGGTAGTGGTGGGGTGGATGGACAGGGCCAGACTGGTGGTGGTGGTGGGGAGGATGGACAGGGCCAGACTGGTAGTGGGGAGGATGGAGGGGCTGTCAACTGTGAATGTGAAACAGAGAATGCAGCACTTATAAACTTCAGGTGTCGAGCAGTGATTGGGCGGACCTATTTTTATGAATGAATGACATGGCATTCGAGTCTACCTGGTAGAACCTACGCTAAAGTTTTAATTTCTATGGCAGAGTTTAAGGTAAATCTACTACTGGAGCTGCCCATTTGCTACGTTTTAAATGATTATTAAACAGCAAGGAGAAACTATACAAAAGAGGCAGCCCTTACGGTGCACTCAGTGTCTGAATTCACTCACTCGTTTTCATTCACTCCTCCAATTTAACTTTGTTAGTGGACTAATGTAGGGTTATAGTTAATTAGGGTATAGGGAGTAATTTTGAACACAACATATAAGACAGCATTAAGTTGTGTGAACTGTACAGTACTGTGCGTATTGCCACCTAGTGGACTGTTCTGTCACAACATTAATCTTGCGCATGTGCTGTTGTCGCACCGTCAAAACGGTCTGGACATCCACGGACCCTCCTGATGACTAAAATTGTGTCATGCAGATGGCCGAAGTATATTTTGTTTGTTCCCTCTCTTCATTTGTTTCCGTAGGAACCTATTATGTTCACCTGCGTCTCATTTAGATCTATTGTTTAGTCTGTGTATTTAAACTCTTAATGTAAAGGTTGGTTTGTGTTACTCCTGTGTAGTGTTTCTGTGCATTCTTATGCCAGAGTGTTTTGTTTATGTAGTTTAATAAAGGCTGCTGTTACTTTAAAAGGATCCTCTAATTGCTTCATCGTGGGACCAACCCATGACAGAACACCAGACCTTAAAAATATGGATCTTGCAGCAGCCCACATTTGCCCTGAGTACTAGCTATTAAACCTTCGCCAGAATGGCTACCCCCTGGAGAGGTATATAGAGGATTTTTTGGACTTATGCTATCAAATCCCCTGGAGTAGACACATGCTAAAAGCATGTTTTTGGGAGGTGCTGGATGACTATTTGTACGTCTTCCTCGTGTCAGGAAGGGACAGCACAATGTTATCTCAGTACATCTGCTATTTTCTAGCTGGATGATTTCGATTTCACTGTGGAGAAGATGGATGAGGACCACACCAGAGATGTTCCAGCTCCAGAGTGTAATTGTCTATTCCAGTCATCCCCAGGTCAGTGCCCAGAACCCATTCAGCCTCTTGCCATGCCCGCAACAGACCATCAGCCAGAGCCCGCCACAGACTCAGAGACTGAGCCTGCCACGAAGCTTGAGCCAGAGCAAATGCCAGAGGCCAATTTCGTCCTGGAGCCCGAGCCCATTGCGGAGTCCGATCAGGAGCATGAGCTGGCACCAACGTCCGTCACTGAGGCATATTAGTAGAGTTGGAGCCCGGCCCGCCCACACTCCTGCCGCGGAGGTATGTTCACTAAGCTCGGCCCCCAATGTATTAGTAAGTGATGTTCTGGATGATGCCATGTTTTAAGGTCTCCAGTCTACAATGTTCTGTCCAGTCTGTCTCCATCGCCATTGGTTCTGCCCAGCTCCAAGTCTCCTTTGTCACGGATAGACCCGCCCAGCATCCCTCTCACTTCTCCTCTGCCAAAGCCATCTAGTTCCTCGGCCCGCCTCCACTGGCTCCCTTCAGCTCCCTGGCTCCTCCTTCAGTGGTTCCACTCAGCTGCTTGGATTCGCCTTGGGCTTCCCAGTCATCAGTTTCATGGTCTGTGGATCCCTCAGCTCCACTTCGAGCCTCCAAGCCACAGACTCCATCTTGGCCCTCTGACCCATCGGCTTCATCTTGGCTCCACCGTGGTCTGTCGTCCCTCAGGCTCTGCCAGGTTGCCTCGTCCCTCGGGCTACACCTTGGTAATTTGTCACTATTGCTCTGCTTCAGAATTCCAGACTCCAGCTTTGCCTTGACCCTCCACCCCTTTGGCCTCCTTCCCTATGGTTCTGCCTTCCGGGAGGAGGATATACTCTCATGGTCATGCTCTGGTTTATAAAATTGTATGCACTTGTTTTCCAGGTTCCTTTGTTCCCAAGCAAGCATTTCCATAGCAACCCATTGTGTTCATCTGCGTCTAGTTTAGCGTGATTGTTTGGTCTGCCTGGTGTCTTCGAGGTTAAGGCTGGTTTCTGTTACTCCTGTGTAGTTCTTCTTAGCCTTCTTATCCCAGAGTGTTTTGTTTAGCTTAATAAAGCTTAATTAACTGCTTTAAAAGGATCATCTAATCACTTCATTGTGGAACTCGAGACAAGTGTCTTTAACATTTGTTTGGATCAACTGAATGCATCCTTGTTTGTCCCACCCAAACTTTGTTTCAGTCAGTTGTGTCTGCCAGACCATTTCAGCCCAGTTCTTCAGTGAAATCTACAAACGAAAGAAAGCAGCTGTTTTGTGTTAAATTTCACTCTAATCCAGCTGAATAATGCATGAAGCTTTTGTACATTCAGTAAATTAAGAAATTATATTATGCCCAACACTAAGATGACATGATACGCCAGAAAGCAAAGTACATCTGAATATAAACAAAATGCTTAAGCACATTGGCTTAAACATTCATCTGGTGCGATACTGTATTAATCTCTAACACAATAAAATCAGACAAGTTAAGAAGAGAATTTTTATTCAAGTCTTTACATGATCAATAGGACCTGCAGTTTCTCCCTCTTATTATCTTCTTTCCAGGGTGATAAAAGGCTCGTTGAGAACCACAGAGAGAGGATGAGAAGTTCATACACAGTTGATGTGCGTGTATGTGCACAGAGCGAGCGGATCACTGGGCGTCTGGCACACACTCTTTCCCAGATATGGGCTCCAGTTCAGCTCAACAATCATTCTGCAAACCCCAGACACAAAATAAAAACCACCAAACCCAGGAAAGAGGCAGTTTCCACAGCCAGGACTGGAGAAGGATACCCTGAACCACTTCAGAAAAAATGTGCTCGCAAGACACCAAGGTTATTGGCTTTTCTTTTTAAAATTGCAGCTAGTACAGTAGCATAAAAGATACAGCACTTTCTCTCTTTTCTTTAAATGGCACCAAGGTAATAACATGTTTTTGGACAATGTACAATGTAAATAACAGTAATTTTTGTAGTTAGACAAATATCAGCAGATATATAACTTATATACATTACCGTTCAAAAGTTTGGGATCAGAAAGATGTTGTTTTAAGACAGTGATACTTTAATTCAGCAAAAATGCACTGAACTGAGCACTTTTTATTCATCAAAGAATCCTGAAAAATTCGTTTTCAACATTGACGATAATGAAAAGACATGTTTCTTGGCCAATTCATATTGGAATGATTTCTGAAGGATCATGTGACCCTGAAGGACTTGGGTAATGATGCTGAAAATTCAGACTTGCCATCACAGGAAAAAAATAAATGTTAAAATATATTAAAAAGGAAAACATCTTTTCTATTCTAATGATATTTCAAAATTTTAATGTTACTGTTTTGATCAAATAAATTCACCCTTGGTGAGCATAAGAGACTTCTTTCATAAAAATGTTTTGGACCCACTTTATATTAGGTGGCCTTAATTATCATGTACTAACATTTTAATTAATAATTTGATACTATGGACTTAATGTGTACATACATGTTTTTACATTATACTTACTTTTTTTTAAAAATACCTGCATGTAATTACATCTGTAATTAATTTCTGTAGTTACATTTTTATTCATACTGTTGACACTTCCCTTACACCTAACCCTACCCTTAAACTTACCCATACCACCACACCTGTCCCTAACTTTACCCGTATCCCACCTCAATATCAGCAAATGTGTTTTGCAATACAATATGAACACAATTAGTACATTATACTTTTTTTTTTTTTCCACGTAAGTACATAATAGTTAAGGCCACTAAAGTGGGGCCAAAATTTTAAATCTTGCAGACCCCAAACTTTTATCTAATTTGCTTTTGTTTCATTATGTGTCATTATACCAGCCACTGGCCACTCTGCTCTCTATTTATTATTATTATTAGATTGGCCAATGAAAAACTTATATGACAATTTAATTTACCATGCTATAGCCTTTATGTACCACAGTATTACCATCTAATACCATCACTGTCATAGTACCTCTACAGTCTTTCATTTAATCTCTTTTATTTCAAATATGTGCCAAATTTGATCAGACCGGGCAAACATGGAGCTTCTCATCTGGACCTGAGAACCAGGACTGATATTGATCTGATTAAAGTTGTGAAAGATCAAGTGAGTATTGCATTCCCTTTGATTCAGCGACTAATCCATCATCCAGTCAGAACGCTAAGCTTTTCTAACTAAGTTTAGATTAGTATTAAGATATTCAGAGGTACGGTAGTTGTTTGTGGGACTCAAAGCGCTCTAAACTGGAGAAAGAGTCTAAGAAATATGTGCAGAGAATTGCTAATAATCTATTCTAATATTTTTAGCGGCAAAAGGAATTGAAAATAATGATGGAAAGAGAGGAAGAGATTGAAAAGTCAGTGCTGGGAAAAAGAATTCAAGAGGACGAGAAGGAGATCATGAAGAAACGCATGGAAAAGGTCAAAAAGAACACAAAACCTTACGAGTTACCATTAACCAATATATGATTTTAGCTTTAAGTCTATAAAGCACTGAGAAATAGTGACAAACACATCCTTAAATTTCAAACAAATAAAAGACTGAACAATATTTATTTTTCTGTAACATTCCTTTAAAATGACTGACATGCAGACATTCATTGGCTAAAATTGTAATTGGCAACACTGGTAAAAAGACATACTCTTCAGATAGTCGCCAAACTTTTCAAGATTAAAAATAGAGGAATATTCTCACAGGGTCGGAAAGCATTTGCCCGCTTTCATTATCCTGATTCACTACAGTCACAGACCAATTTGGTCATAAATGTGTGAATTAAGCAGCTAGTTGGAATACAGTGATCACAGCACATCTGACTGATCAACAGAACGACACACCAGTGAAAAATGAAAACATGCCGAATCATCTCAATTAACATTAAAAAAAGAAATCACAGTAGCAAGTGACAAATGATCATTCTTCACACTCAAGAAAAGCGGCCAGCTCTTATAGCCAGCCTGAAACAAAACACCTAAAAAAAAAAGACACCCAGAGTATAAGACAGAAAATTAACTCCCTTCAAGAATAAACATCACAGAATGAAGGAAAAAAAAATGCATTTAAGAAAAACATTCCTATCATATATCATGTGTGGCAAATCTACATATCAGAAAGTGTTTCATAAACTTTGCCAGGGATCTCTTGGAGAATTACTGCCAGGCAATTTCTGACGACAGGAAGTCTGTGATTTAATGTCTAAAAAAATAGATAATTGTTGCATAAGACAAAAAAAAAGTACATTTGCATAGTTTGATTGTATAATAAATCTAGCTTTTTCCATTCATAAACTTCAATACAATCACATGAAGTTCATAATCTATAATAAGCATGACACCATTTATTATCAAGCACCCCTTCTAACTCAACCATTTCCTATTGATATAAATATATGCATAATTATAATCATATAGCCTAATATATTAAATAAATTTTTTTAACTTTTTCTATGATAATTTTCATCTCTGGGAACAATGGAATTAAATCTTCAATACACATTCTTTAGGACAAGACACCCACCCACCTTTGGTCAATTTATGTTGCTACTGAACCTATTTACAATCCTTCAGACTGAAAAAGAAAAAAAGTGACCGATATATACTATCTATATATTTAGAGAGAAAAAAACAGATAATTACAAAAAAATCACTTAAGAAAGATAGACCCAAAATCTGAGGCTTCATCATCTACATTTCAAGTCACATTAAATGATCCATTTCAATGAATGTGATAAACACACAGATAAACTTGCAGTCATTTGCATCGCTAGAAATTATCAAGAGAATTGAAAGAAAACTGTCTGCTGTGTTTTCTACGTTGTAACAGAAAATGATAAAAATGATTCAGTTTTAAAATTGCTTATTTTATCACATTCATTAAGAAAGACACCACCATGTGAGACTAAGGCACAGTTCAGAGTAAAAACTTTCGGCTGGTTAAAAAAACAAAAAAACAATTCAGGTAAGATTCCAATCTATATATCAGCTTTCATCTGGGAATTGTGAGGATAAACTGAACAGGGCACAAGCCCTTTGATAAAACTTTTCTCTTCATCAAGTTACAGAACCAAGAAAGAGTTTCTTGCACCATCCTCACTGTAGCAACACTTTAAAACCGTACAACTTGTACGTTCCCAGCTAAAGACGTCAACTCACAGCACAGTGAATCACACATAAGACGTGTCATGTTATGTTAAAATAACCTGAGAGAGCTGGTTGGGAATTCTTGGAGATTTCATATTGCACTTTGCTGTGAAGCTTAAGGTTTATATTGACAATCATTTAATGAGTCCTCGACTGAAGGCAACAACCTTACGGCTCGAGTACATGAGCCGGTGTGACTGCAGCTCAGCTCAGCTCAGCTGCAGGCGGTAAGTCCTGATTTCCATGGGTTTAAGGCTGATCTCCTGCGGGTCGGCTTCAATGTTGTATGTGTGCATCAGAGACAGCGAGACAGGAGTGATGCTTTTCACCTTCAGATCTGTCAGGAGCTTCTCTAAATTAATCTACACACACACAGAAAACACAGTATGTTGATTAGAGCATTTCCAACGCTATGGCCGTAGACTTTGATATTTCACTTGTAAAAAAAAAAATTAGATAGTAAGCATCTGACAGTATGACAGGTTTACAAGCTAAGCCTAAGTGCAAAGTAAACAACTTTAATTTACTTATGGTACTACATTTGTAAATAGCTAATTCCGTTATTTACATAAACATCATTGAGATGAAGTTTATTTCATGTTTTTTTATGTTAAAACACTTTCTCCTGTCCTTTATATCTTAATATGGAGAGTTACTAAGTGAGCCATTCATATGTTGATTTCCATGTAGAGTCAAAGACTTTATATGTAGGAAGACGATGCACTCCGATTATTTATGAATGATGCAACTAAGCAAATAACCCCTGCCTTCAATATCAAAAGAGCCAATCGTTGATTAGTAAAGTCGGAGCCACTGCAGCTGCCCTTAGAAGCTCCAGTTGCTATAGAAGTGTTCTGAGACGCTCATTTAGGATTTCACATGCGCATTAGCTTTGTCCAGGATGAAAAATGCAGTTTTTTGCACAGGCAGACAGTAGTGAAGAATTTCTACTTTCTCCTCAAGTACATTTTTCAAGTATATGTACTTTATCAGTGTTCTTCTTTCAGTAAGGTGTGCTCTATTTTTTAACATACAATGGGGCAAAAAAGTATTTAGTCAGTCACCAATTGTGCAATTTCTCACTGAAGAGGCCTGTAATTTTCATCATAGGTACACTTCAACTATGAGAGACAGAATGTGGCGTTGCCTGGGCGTTGTGTTTAGGATCATTGTGATGCTGAAAGACCCAGCCGTTTCATCTTCAATGCCCATGCTGATGGAAGGAGTTTTTTCTCAAAATCTCACAATACATGGCCCCATTCATTCTTTCCTTTACATGGATCAGCCATCCTGGTTCCTTTGCAGAAAAACAGCCCCAAAGCATGATATCCCCCCACCCCCCCCATGCTTCACAGTAGGTATGGTGTTCTTTGGATGCAACTCAGCATTCTTTCTGTTCCAAACAAGTTGGGTTTTTACTAAAAAGTTTTATTTTGGTTTCATCTGCCCATATGACATTCTCCCAATCCTCTTCTGGATCATCCAAATGCTCTCTAGCAAACTTCAGATGGGCCCAGACATGTACTGGCTTAAGCAGGGGGACACGTTTGGCACTGCAGGATTTGAGTCCCTGGCGGCGTAGTGTGTTACTGATGGTAGCCTTTGTTACTTTGGTCCCAGCTCTCTGCAGGTCATTTACTAGGTCCCCCCGTGTGGTTCTGGGATTTTTGCTCATCGTTCTTGTGATCATTTTGACCCCATGGGGTGAGATCTTGCATGGAGCCCCAGATCGAGGGAGATTATCAGTGGTCTTGTATGTCTTCCATTTTCTAATAATTGCTCCCACAGTTGATTTCTTCACACCAAGCTGCTTACCTATTGCAGATTCAGTCTTCTTCGCCTGGTGCAGGTCTACAATTTTGTTTCTGGTGTCCTTTGAAAGCTCTTTGGTCTTGACCATAGTGGAGTTTGGAGTCTGATTGTTTGAGATTGTGGACAGGTGTCTTTAATAATGATAACGAGTTCAAACAGGTGCCATTAATACAGGTAAAGAGTGGAGGACAGAGGAGCCTCTTAAAGAAGAAGTTACAGGTCTGTGAGAGCCAGAAATCTTGCTTTTTTGTAGGGGACCAAATACTTATTTTCCATCATAATTTGCAAATAAATTCTTTAAAAATCAGACAATGTGTCTCATAGTTGAAGTGTACCTATGAGGAAAATTACAGGCCTCTCTCACCGTTTTAAGTGGAAAAACTTGCACAATTGGTGGCTGACTAAATACTTTTTGCCCCACTGTACCTTTAGACGTTCATTTATGTTTATTTTGCGCTGTAACATTAACTGGTATTAAAGCGGATGAGTTCACGTGCGCTCTGTGCTGCCGCTTCAAAGTTACCATCAAAAGTAACAATGCACAAAGATTATTGCGATTTATTCATCAACTGAAAACAGGATAGACTATCGATTTTTGGGATTTAAGAATCAATATCGGTTCATAAAAATGAGAATTGATGAGAGAAATCAATATTTTTTACCCAGCCCTATCAGTATAGAAAAGAAAGCTGCTGCTCTTCATATTTTTTTCGCCGTCATCTCCAGTCACGTTCATATGTAAATTGTGTTAGCTTATTTAGTCCATAAGATCAAAAAGTTCTGAAAAAACATACAGTTACCCGCCTATAGATCCTCTCCTCTGAGAAATTGGGACAGAAGTAGTCGAAAGAGACAGATTGTCAGGTGTAAACGAGTATGTCTCCCTCGTCTAATTGTGATCCGATCGACCAAAACGCATCTTAATTAACAGGGCTAAGGGTTTAAAGCTTGTCGATCATGCATGACCAGTGAAGCTGAACTCTCCTGTCCACATTCAATTTGCACGGACCGACCGTGCATTCTTCAGAAGATCTCACAGCTGGATTCGACTAAGTCTCCAAGAATTGAGAAAATAAATGGTTATTAGATATTCAAAGATTTGTTTAAATGACATAAATGCGTAGGGGAGAGTGGGGCACAACCTAACGCTTTTTGACTTTCTCAGTTTGTGTAAATCCACTTGGGGTTCAGAGTATTTTTTTTCCACATTAATTTCCACATGTCTAGTATGATTTTGTTTTTTTTGTTTTTTTCATTAATACAGTGTATACTTTTTTTTTTTGATTTACCCCGAAAGAATGGAAGTGAAATGTGACAACATGCCCCATAGGTGGGGTACATTGTAACATGTGAGGGGCACATTATAACATGACCATATGACAGCTTAATATGTTATCTGACATAATCAAAAAAATATCCAAGACAAACTAAAATATTTTGTCAATAAAATTTGATTATTAACTTTTTTTAATAAAATAATGGCATTTTTTTTCATTAAAAATACACACAAAAACAACAAAAACATCGCTAAACAGCTATACAGCATAGTTCAAAACATAATAATAATTAATAATTTCTGAACATTGACTCTCAGTCTTTATTCACCATTTTATCATGGTTTCTCAAAAGAATTAATAAAAGTATAAAATATAATAGTGTAGTTCCAATAGGGGCTCATTGTAACGCAGTGTTAAAACGCACCCCACCTGCACAACTGGGATTTAAACCGCGGCTCGTGTCTTCTGCTGTTAGATCAGCATTAAAGAACGATCTCAAATGTTAAATAACATATAAGATTAAAATAATATCAGATTTGTCTTATTTTAAAAAAACTTAAGTAAGAAATTTACTTTTGCTTTAATTCAAGGCGTATGGCGTGCTCAATCCTTTTCCAGTTTGGTTTGGGTGCTCTTCGGTCCAAGATGAAATATCTTAAGAGGCAGTGTAGAGAAAAAAATCTCTGATAGCCGAGGCACTCCTTAATTAAAATGTCTTTATTAAAGAAATGACATGTCCTAAAAGGACAACTTTAAAATGCCCACGCGTAGCGGCATGGGACCTTCTTCAGGGCATAATGAAGCAGATAAAAAACAGATCTTTATAATAACAAACACACACAGATAGAGGCAAACACACAGGTGCTAGCAATCAGTACTGGAGGTCTGCAGGTAATTGGTAGGACACGCCTCTCACAAGATTCTCAGTGCTAAAGCTAGTAATTGCAACAAAAGCAGAAACATAGACATCAGATAGCATGTTTATATATATATATATATATATATATATATATATATATATTCATGGATATATTGCTAGGGCACGTCTCTCGCATGATTCTCAGCAATAAAGCTATTGGTCACAATGTAAGCACAAAGACACAAGCAAGTAGCATGCATATATTCATGTATGCACATGTGTACACATTCATGCATGCACATATAACATACAATACATATGAAAAAGGAACAATCACAGGAAAGAACAATGTTACAAAATCACAGAAAAGGTCTATAATCTATCTCCTCATTTAATCCTGGATAGTCCATTGCTTTGAAACTCCATATCCAAAAGGTTTCACGTTGCAATAGCTGTTTTAGAATATCACCTCCACGAATTGATTTTTTAATAATTTCAATGCCCTGAATTTTCAAAGATGAGGGGTCACTATGGTGTACTTCTTTATAGTGTTTGGCCATAGGGTAATCTTCGTTATTGACTCTGATTGCGTATTTGTGTTAAAGAAACCGCTCTTTTAGTTTTCTTTTAGTTCTGCCTACATAAAAACACCCACATGGGCATTGTAGGCGGTATACCACATATTCAGAGTTACAGTTAATGAAACCATTAGTCTTAAATTCTCTGTGTTCTCAGATCACAAAAATTCTTACTTTGAATGACACCCTCACAATGACTGCAAGATCCACACCTATAGGTTCCCCACAGCCCTTTTTCTAGCCATGTTTTTGGTCTAGGACCTGGAAGGTAACTTCTTACAAGTTTGTCCCTTATGGAAGGTGCCTTCTTGAACACAATCATAGGCGGCTCTGGAAAGACGTTTTCAGAATGAAAATGAAAAACGAACTGAGGACATTTTATCCTTTGGTAGAGACCAAAAATGGATCTTAGATAATGAATTTGCTTTTCTAATGAATGAGAATCCCCAAATGCCGTGTTTCTATATGTTGCCTAAGATCCATAAGAATTTAGAACAACCTGAAGGTAGACCCATTATCTCTGGAAATGGATCCTTGACTGAGCCTTGCTCCCAATATGTGGACTTTTTTATAAAACCTCTAGTGCGGGATCTCCCTTCTTTCATTGAAGACACTACTGATGTGCTATGTAAACTTAGGACTATCACAAATGCCAAAAATTGTTATTTGGTAACTCTAGATGTAGCCTCCCTGTATACCAATATTGACCATCAGGAAGGCTTATCAGCCTTACAACATTATTTGTTATATAGGTCGGAGACATCACCCCCAACCATTTTTACTTTCTCTCACAGAATGGATTTTACACAATAATGTGTTCCTCTTCCAAGATGACTTTTTTAGACAGCTCAAGGGCACAGCGATGGGTGCATGCTTTGCACCTAATTATGCCAATTTATTTTTAGGTCACTGGGAAGAGCAATACATATATAATCGATCTAATAACAAATTCTGTGACAAGATAGTATTTTGGGGACGCTTTATTGATGATATCCTCTTTATGTGGTCGGAAATGAGGAAGAACTCTTGCAGTTTCATGAGTACATCAATACAACTAACCCTAATATAAAACTATCAATTGAATATTCAAAAACATCTATACATTTTTTGGACTTGACTATCTCCATAGATGACAAGAGTCTTCTGCACACAACAATATATAGGAAAAGCACAGACAGAAACACTTTATTGAGGGCTGACAGTTTCCATTTAAGAAGCCTGAAAGAAAACATTCCGTTTGGACAATTTCAGCGTCTTAGACGCATCTGTAACAATGACTCTGATTTTGAAATGCAGGCTCAAGATATGACATTAAGGTTCAGGGCTAGGGGCTATTCACCAATGACAATAGAAAAAGCAATAATAAAAGCACGTTCCACAACACGCTCTGATCTACTAAAGAAAAAAGAACGGAGGAAAGATATGTCTAAAAATAACTCTAGACCTATCTTTGTTACCCAATATAGTAGTAGTGCCTCTGAAATGAAAAAAATAATTAAGTCTAATTGGGGGTTAATTCAAAGTGACTCTATTCTGAAAAACGTCTTTCCAGAGCCGCCTATGATTGTGTTCAAGAAGGCACCTTCCATAAGGGACAAACTTGTAAGAAGTTACCTTCCAGGTCCTAGACCAAAAACATGGCTAGAAAAAGGGCTGTGGGAACCTATAGGTGTGGATCTTGCAGTCATTGTGAGGTGTCATTCAAAGTAAGAATTTTTGTGATCTGAGAACACAGAGAGAATTTAAGACTAATGGTTTCATTAACTGTAACTCTGAATATGTGGTATACCGCCTACAATGCCCATGTGGGTGTTTTTATGTAGGCAGAACTAAAAGAAAACTAAAAGAGCGGTTTACGAACACAAATACGCAATCAGAGTCAATAACGAAGATTACCCTATGGCCAAACACTATAAAGAAGTACACCATAGTGACCCCTCATCTTTGAAAATTCAGGGCATTGAAATTATTAAAAAATCAATTCGTGGAGGTGATATTCTAAAACAGCTATTGCAACGTGAAACCTTTTGGATATGGAGTTTCAAAGCAATGGACTATCCAGGATTAAATGAGGAGATAGATTATAGACCTTTTCTGTGATTTTGTAACATTGTTCTTTCCTGTGATTGTTCCCTTTTCATATGTATTGTATGTTATATGTGCATGCATGAATGTGTACACATGTGCATACATGAATATATGCATGCTACTTGCTTGTGTCTTTGTGCTTACATTGTGACCAATAGCTTTATTGCTGAGAATCATGCGAGAGACGTGCCCTAGCAATATATCCTATATATATATATATATATATATATATATATATAAACATGCTATCTGATGTCTATGTTTCTGCTTTTGTTGCAATTACTAGCTTTAGCACTGAGAATCTTGTGAGAGGCGTGTCCTACCAATTACCTGCAGACCTCCAGTACTGATTGCTAGCACCTGTGTGTTTGCCTCTATCTGTGTGTGTTTGTTATTATAAAGATCTGTTTTTATCTGCTTCATTATGCCCTGAAGAAGGTCCCATGCCTCTGTGGGCATTTTAAAGTTGTCCTTTTAGGACATGTCATTTCTTTAATAAAGACATTTTAATTAAGGAGTGCCTCGGCTATCAGAGATTTTTTCTCTACACTGCCTATTAACTTTTGCTATTTTAAATAAATGTTGAGTGACATCTTTCAAAGATTTTTTAATTTTGGCACCATTTTTTCTCTAGATAACGTCATCTTGGCATGTGTGGAAAGTTTTTAAACCATGCGTGTTACAATTTACCCCACGTTAGGTTGTGCCCCCCGCTCTCCTATAGTGCTGACGGTAAATGAGAAAGTATTAGGTTTGCCTTCCTATTAGTAATAATATTAAAGCAAATGATATAATACTTTTTTATACCGATTACTTTCTTAGTTACTTTTAACATATTAGACAGCGCTGTTAAACAGAGACCGTAAACTAATGAAGACAGCGAAAGGGAGCACTGTGTGCTCAGGCGCTGGCGTTCTCGGTGCTGTCAAAATAAAAGTCTCGCTTCCAACACATCGGCCAAACAGTATCGGCTGATTCCAATATTTAAAAAAAGCCAAATATCGGCCGATATAAATCTGGTTTGGCGATATATCGTTCGATCACAAATTTCAATAGAAGCAGTTCTCAAGTAAAAAGCTCACTAAAGGTGAGGATTTTCAGTGAATAACTTAAGGTTTTTCTCACCCAAAAAATGTGGACTTCAAAAGACTTTTTTAGATTACTTTTATGGTACTTTTTTGTCCTTTTTGACACTTCTAGGCACATTTCATTGTAATTGGATGGAGAGAAAAAAAGGACCACTAAGTTCTGCCTTTTGTGTTTCATAGAATATGTGTTTTATGTTTAAAACATATTTTTGAACGAACTATCCCTTTGGGAACAAATGTACACATTTTTAAATATAAGCTTCAAGTTATCTAAAAAAGTAAGGCCAAAATTAAGTAGCAGTGATGAGACTCTCTTTGAATTTTTTGATGTGTGTCTGTGTGTGGGAAGCCGCGTGATCTGCTTACCTTGCCACGTGTGGTGGCACACAGTAGGCCAGTGTTCCGATTGGAGAAGCCACAGTCAAAGCCTTTTCTGTGCAGTATCAAAGCAGCCTCCTCGGATGGACCTCCCCCTTCCTCCTGCGAGAGAAACGAGATGGAGCCTCAGGCTGCATAAACACAACACTGTTTCCTCTCAACGCGCACACACTGAGCCAATTATGGAGCACTGCTTTGCACTCATCAGCTGCAGCTCAGCACAGTGAGTCTCTCCCATCACAACTTGACGGAAAGAGCCTCTCCTTGAGACATCAGAAATCAAAGGAACTTAAAGCAATCGTCCTAATTCGAAATAACTAAAGCTTTATCATGTGACAGACTGCAGATTTTGTGATCTTTTCAATGTCCTTCGGTTTTAAAACCAAAAGATAGCATTTACAGTAATGCACTTACAATGGATTGACGGGCCAAGGCATTCTGGGGGGGTTTAAAAGCAAGAATGATTTTTCACTTATTGTTTAATGAAGCACACATATTAGATCTGAAATGTGTATTATTTGATCTGTGCAAAACTGAACTTCAATAAAGTTGTTTTAAAAATGATGCGTAACTCCTTTTATTTATTTAAAGGGGTCATAACATGAGAAATCAAATTTGCCTTGATCTTTTGACCTATAAGAGGTCTTTATACCATTAAAACATCCTGCAAGTTTCATAGCTTAAAATATCCTCCTCACAAACAAAGCATTAATTTAATGAAGCTCGAAAAACAACTTGTTTTGATAGAGGGTGACCTGTGATATTACACAGGCAAAATACATTTGCATATGACTGCCTCCAGAGCAAGACATCAACAAATACACTATATTTCCAAAGATTTTGTGACGCTTGCACATGCACATGAACTTTATTTGACATCCAATTCTTAATCCGTAGGGTTTAATATGGAGTTGTCCCTCCCTTTGCAGCTATAAAAGCTTCAACTCTTCAGGCTTTACACAATGTTTAGGAGTGTGTTTATTGAAATTTTTGACAATTCTTCTAGAAGTGCATTTGTGAGGTCAGGCACTGATGTTGGATGAGAAGGCCTGGCTCGCAGTCTTCGCTCTAATTCATCCCAAAGGTGTCGAATCTGGGTCGAGGTCAGGAGACTGTGCAGTCAAATTCCTCCACACCAAACTCACTCATCCATGTCTTTATGGACCTTGCTTTGTGCACTGGTGCGCAGTCATGTTGGAACAGGAAGGGGCCATCCCCAAACTGTTCCCACAAAGTTGGGAGCATGAAATTGTCTAAAATATCTTGGTATGAAGCATTAAGAGGTCCTTTCACTGGAACTAAGGGGCCAAGCCCAACCCCTGAAAAACAACCCCACACCATAATCCCCCCTCCACCAAACTTTACACTTGGCACAATGCAGTCAGGCAAGGACTGTTCTCCTGGCAACCACCAAACCCAGACTCATCAATCAGATTGCCAGACAGAGAAGTGTGATTCGTCACTCCAGAGAACAAACATGTCTCCAAATTTTGGTGGTGGCGTGCTCTACACCACTTCATCCGACGCTTTGCATTGCACTTAGTGATGTAAGGTTTGGATGCAG
The DNA here is from genome assembly GCA_023029165.1 of Gobiocypris rarus. Taxonomy (NCBI): domain Eukaryota; kingdom Metazoa; phylum Chordata; class Actinopteri; order Cypriniformes; family Gobionidae; genus Gobiocypris; species Gobiocypris rarus. Next base: position 12,720,240 of record CM040916.1, on the reverse strand, counting down.
CTGCTCTGCCATGGAAACCCATTCCATGAAGCTCTCTACGCACTGTTCTTGAGCTAATGTGAAGCTACTGTAGCTAGTCTGTAGCTACTGACATCTGCGCACTTCTCAGCATGCGCTGACTCCACTCTGTGATTTTACGTGGCCTACCACTTTGTGGCTGAGTTGCAGTTGTTTCCAATTGCTTCCACTTTGTTATAATACCAATAACAGTTGACCACAGAATATTTAGTAGTGAGTAAAATTTCGCTACTGGACTTACACAGGTGAAAACCTAGCACGGTACCATGCTTGAACTCACTAAGGGTCCTGTGGCCGACCCATTCTTTCACAAATGTTTGTAGAAGCAGTCTGCATGCCTTGGTGCTTGATTTTATACACCTTTGGCCATGGAAGTGATTGGAACACCTGAATTAAATTTTTTTGGAGGGGTGTCCCAATACTTGTGGCAATTTAGTGTAGTCATACATCATCACGCCATAGGCACCGCCCAATTTCATTCAGTAGCTTAACAGCTGACATTTGCCTACACTCTCTTCTATTGTAGTAAAGAGAAGCCGCCAATGTCCCAATATGGTAATATCAAGGCCCTGCCCACACTCCCGCAGAATTGGTTAGTACAGTTTACTGCAGAACTGCTCATTATGTCGGTGTGAAATAAACAGTTATCAGTTAACAGATCTTCTCCTGAAGATCCAGAAAAAGTCAGTTGGTGCCAGCTGTCAATCTCAGCTGTCAATTATGACGCCACACTCCCGTTTTTTTATAGCATCAAATAACTACCCAAAACTAAGCTTATTTAAAAAGCAAACACTTTAACTTACATCAGCGTGATAAAAACTACCAAAAATGACAGAAATCATTTTTGGAAAAAATTTATTTAAAGTGTAATTTGATTTTTTAGTTTGTCTTATGTGATCTAACCAACCACCTGGGGGCGCAGCACACTTGATTAGATCTGACAGCAGTTTCATCACAAACCATAAGTTAATTATTTCATAATGCTTTGTCTATAAATAATCGTTTTTCCGCATATGCTTGTGCAAAAAACTTTATTAACATAAGTTAACCTTTAGTTTAATATCGAATTCAGCTGTATATATATATATATATATATATATATATATATATATGAAATAAAAACAATTAGATTCTGGCTGTATAAAAGAAATAAAAATGTGTTTATATGTCAGATGTATTGAAACATACATTAAATAATGAAGACAACATGTTAAGTAAAAATATAACGAATATGTAATACAGTGGTGTTCAGAATTATTGGCACCCCTGGTAAATAGGATCAAAGATGTATGTAAAAATGTATCTGCATTGTTTATCCATTTTATCTTTCATAAAACATTTTTTTGTTGTTGTTGTAAAAATCTAACCTTTCATTGCAGTAAAAGAAGCACACCAGGGTGACTAGGAACATTACATTGTCCAGCTATGATGTCTTGTTCCACAGGAGGAAACACACAGGCCAAATTCCCTTAATCATTCATCACAATGAGTAAAACCAAAGAATATAGTTCTCATGTGCAGCAAAAGATTGTTGAGCTTCACAAAATAGAAAGAGGCTGTAAGAAAATTTCAATGTAAGAAAAGCATTGAAAATCCCCATTTCCACCATCAGTGCAATAATTGAGAAGTTCCAATCAACTAAAGATGTTACGAATCTGCCTGAAAGAGGACGTATTTATACTGTCTCAATGCACAGCGAGGAGGGACGTTTGAGTGGACAAAGACTCTCCAAGGATCACAGATGGAGAATTACAGAGATTAGTTTAATCTTGGGGCCAGAAAGCTAAAAAATATATTTTTTTAAAAAATCAAAAACCCCTACATCACCACAAGTTGTTTGAGAGGGTTTCAAGAAAAATTCTTCTCACTCATCCAGAAAAATACTCCAGTACATTCAGTTGTCGGATACGACTGGGTATTCAAAAGGCAACTGGTTCTGTGGTCAGAGGAAACTATAAACTTTTTGGCAGCAAATCCACCAGATGGGTTTGGTGAAAACAGGGATAAAAAAGTATCCCATGCCCACGGCTAAAAATACCACTGGATCTTTAATGTTTAGGGCCTATTTTTTTGCTGGAGGTCCTGGACATCTCGTTCAGACACATGGCATCATGGATTCTTGCAAATACCAACAGATAAAAAATCAAAACCTGACGGCCTCTGCTAGAAATCTTATAATGGGCCGTGGTTGGATCCTCCATCAGGACAACGATCCAAAACAAACATCAAAATCAACACACAAATGTGTCACTGAACACAAAATTAAGCTTCTGCCATGGTCGTCCCAGTCCCCTGACCTGAACCCTATAGAGAATGAGAGGCTGAACTGAAGAGAAGAGCTGGGAATCTGAAGGATCTGGAGAGATTCTGAATGGAGGAATGGTCTCTGATCTCTTGTCAGGTTTCTCCAAACTCATCAGGCATTATAGAAGAAGACTCAGAGCTGTTATCTTGGGAAAAGGACGTTGCAAAAAATATTTAATAAAAGGGTGCCAATAATGTGTTTTGAAGAAAAGTATTTATTTCATAATGTGATTTCCCCCGACTTTCCATTCTTTTACTTCAATGAAAGGTTAGATTTTTGTGATTTTTTTGAATGATAGATCAAAAGGATAAACAAAGCAGATTTATTTTTACAGCCATCTTTGATCATATTTACCAAGGGTGCCAATAATTCTGACCACTACTGTATAGGGTATATGAACTCAAGCAATAAAATCTATTTTTTTGGCTAGCTGACTACAAAGATCTCCTAAATAAATGTACAACTTTACATGATATACTGTTTACAAACTGCATGTAAAGGGGCGAAGTGCTCTATGCAAAATAATACAGCTTTTTTCATATTTCTAAAAAATCACTATTCATGTCATGCGCACAACATTTTAATCAGCAAAGCAGATGCACCTTTGAACAATTTGTCTTTTAATCTTTTTCCCAAAAATACAGCATCTTTCCCCATAAATGTCCATTGCAAGTGCATTTTTCTCTTTCAAACTGAAATGAGTGGAAATTATTTTCTCTGGCCCCACTTGTATTGAACCCGAAAAATTCCATTAACTTTTTCTGTCATTATTCATGATAAAATTTGCACTCAAACCTGTACTTGCCCCTTCATGACATTATGAAAACCTTCATCCAGACTTCTCTGCCCAGCAGAATCTCTCATCGCTGTAAACCTGGAGCACTAGATTAACAACAGAAATAGCAAATCACTCTGCACAGTCCATAAAGCTCTCTTATTGGTGGTGCAAAAATAAATAATGAAATGTAATCAATGTCTTCCATGCTTGAAAAACACTTTTCTTTCCAATTTGCATAAAGGGTGTCCTTGAGTGGATATTTCCATGACACATAACAAAGGAACTTTTCAGGCATTGTTTAGCATTGACTTTATTCTACGAAGAGCACCAACAGCTCTTGCAGCCAACTGTCCTATCAATCATTTTAATTAATAATTACATATTCAGCCTCCCGAATCAGCAGTTAAGGGGAGTTTCTGGGCTTTCTGATGATCTGTCAATCATAATTCAAGCAAGAGACACTAACATTGATGATGTCATTGATAGAGGTCAGATTCCTGAGACTTGGAATGAATTCTGACACACTCCATGGTGACACATTGAATGTAGCCAATATGTAAGATAGAAACAAAGCCTGAAGTTTATACGGCTCTGCCAACCTAGGCAGCAATTTTAGACTTCAGATATCTTTTAAAAGCAAGGCAGCACTTTATAATATTATTTTGGCCCAATTGTAAAGTAGCAAAGGATTTACACTTCAGCATACTTTTGTAAAGAGTAATTACGGAAATTATATTCTTAAAAAGAACATACTTCAGTGCAAACTAATTATGTTTTCGTGCAACCTAATTATAATGTTACACTTAACGGCTTGTTAACTGCAATTAAATAAAAATGTATTATAGTTTAAATTTATAGTAAATTTATGCTAAAAAATGCTTGAGAAGTTCTTTTGTTATGTGCCATGGCAATATCCACTCAAGGACACCCTTTATGCAAATGGTAAGGAAAGTGTTTTTCAAGCATGGAAGACATCGATTACATTTCATTATTTATTTTTGCCCCACCAAAAAGAGAGCTTTATCGACTGTGCAGAAATACCCCCCTAACCTGTCTATAAAGCCTATAAAAAACAGTCTGCATGTATTTTACAACACTTCAGCTTGTAATTCTAAGTGACTGGGGGTCATTTTTTAGGATTCTTTACCTAACTAAAGCCTCTGAGATCTTGACACCTTGCACTTCTGGAGACTCCAGGTAGGTTGCAGTTCTGGAAAATGGTGGCTAATGGAGACTAAAGGGTTCCTGATGGTTTCAAACTCAAAGGAACACTCCACCGTTTTTAGAAATAGGGCTTATTCAACTTCTTTCCTACATTTAGATATGTGGGCAAATGCATTTTTGTCTCATTGCATGCATTGTTTTAGTTTGGCTGGGTCGCTGCTAGCTTAGCTTAGCATAATGAATGGAATCCTAAGTTGCCAGCTAGCATGTCCAGAGTAAAAGTGATCAAAAAAAAAACAACACCTAATTACTTCTTGTGGCCTGCGTATTCACAACGAATACAAATTGTGATGCTGGATCAGGGGTTTGGGGTTTGAATAGGGGTTTGGATCACTTTTACTCGGGACATGCTAGCTGGCAACATAGGATTCCATTCATTATGCTAAGCTAGCAGCGACCCAGCCAATCTAAAACAATGCATGCACTGAGACAAAAATCCATTTGCCCACATACCTAAATGTAGGAAAGATGTTGAATAAGCCCTATTTCTAAAAACAGTGGAGTGTTCCTTTAATTCTTCACCTTAAAGGTGGGGTAAAGGGCTTTCTGGTAACCGATGTTGATATTTCAAATCATCAGAAACAAACACGCCCCTACCCCAAAAGGGTCTCGCCCCTATTTTGATAGCTCCGCCCCACACATACGTATGCAGAGCAGGCAACGACTATGGCGGATTCTGCTGTGCCAGCCGGCCGAGGGAATGATGTCATCAATAAGTGAAAGCAAAGTGTGTTACTATGGTAATCCAGGTCGAAAGTTCAATGAAAAAGTAATCCCTTACATCCCAAAAACACAAACACAGTTCTCATGAACAACTCGATAGCACGAGAACGACAGTCCAACTAACTAATATATTACAATTGTGACAAGATTAGAGAGTTATATCGATCACTAAAAGAAGAACAAAAGGAAACATAACATATATTAGGAGTTATTATTTTACATTTCGGACACACTGCGGGCTGATACTTTGTGGTTTATAGGATGTGGAAATGAATTGGCCTTTATCATCTCTGAAGTTAACAACGATACGATCACAAATGGACAAACAAGTGAACATGACACACAAGCATATTCAAGCAAAAGCCAGGCTATAATAGTTCTGTCAAACAAAACTAATGTTACTCGCCTATTGAGAAGAAATAAAGCAACCTCGGCGTCCGATTGCAGGCGTTAGCGCTCCTTGAGTTCTCTTCAGCGCTGGAAAGCTTGCCTGATCATAAGCCTTCGTTTGTTCCATAGACATTTTCCACACGGTTTTTTATCTCTCTTTCTGCTCGGCTAATGTCCGTCCTGTGTGTTGTGTCTTTTGAATAATGGTGTGCACTGAGCGCTCTCTTCTCACCATCATTAGTAGACACACCCCTTACTGCTGATTGGCTACAAGTTTGTTTTGGTACTCGACCCGAGACACCTTTATAATGCTTTTTTGAAATAACACTTACCCCACCTTTAATTCTTAATTCTTTTGCAGGCAACGTGCCTTTTCTTCGCACCTGTTTTTGTCTGACCCTGGCTGCCCCAATGAGCATTTCACTGTCATACCTTAACTGCAATGTCTAGTATTGCATTAGTATTGTATCCTCCTCGTGGCCATTTAATAATTTTTGGTTAAATCTCTTTTTTGGCTCATTTTATCTGCAATAGAAAACGTGCCTAATAATTCTGCACACCTGAATATAAGGCCTTTTTCATTTCCAGCGTTCATGAACAATTATATATCACTTATTAATGATTAAATACAAAATGAATAGTAGCTATTAAGATTAATGTGGTTTGGAATTGGTAAAACGTGCCTGGAAAAAAAATATGATCAGAAAATCAACGTGCCTAATAATTCTGCATGCACTGTATGGTTCATCAAACAATCCAAGCTAATATGTGCCACATAAACTGTTTATCACGGATATTGTTCAAAATAAATGATTCTTCAGAAGAATACTGCAGAGTAACAGTATTTCTTTTGGAGTTAAGAATAACCATCCATATCCATTTATGAACACCAAATATGCATTTGACATGTTAATGTCGGCCGTCATGTGTTTATGTCATTTCAAAAAACAGTCACTTTGTGGGAAGTACTGAGTTCTTAAAGTTACAGTGTTTTAACAGTACAATGAAGTCTTTTATCTCAAAAGATCAAGCAAAATGTGAATCCTCATGATAAGACCCATTTAAGCATTTAAGCCAGCATGAATCACATCCTCTCATCCGCTATGAAATCTTTCAAACTGTCCCATAAGCCCTCTTCTGAGCATTTTTACCTTTATCCTGTCATGTTTTAAAATATTACCATTCAGCCCGGGGAAATGGGACTCTGATATATCAATTTGAAGGTCAATACACTTTATGGCCCTCTTAGGATCTGAGCCAGCAGTCCTATACTCCCTAATTATGGCCAAAACAGCCTCTTTCAAAATCCTCTAGATAGAAGATACAAACACAAATGAGACAAACCTTAGACTGGATAGAGCGCAGGTTGACCAAATGCATGTCGCAGGGGAAGGAGGCGCTCAGAGGGCTGTAGGCAATCAGGGATGGGGCGTCCGAGTTCTGACTGACTGGCATTGAGATGAGGGGATGGTTGAGGTACATGTACGACATGTGACTCAGTATAGACGGATAACTATTCGGTGAGGTCCCCTCATTCTGGTCCTAAGACAGAAAAGTGGTGTATTAGCAGAGAACATTAACTTGCTAAAATTTCTAGCGGCTTTTGTGCAAATCTTGCGTTTTACTGACCCTCATTTGCAAAGCACCACAGCAAACATGTTCTGAAAACATTACTATAAACATGACAGAAGGACCTAAATAGGACCAAAAAATAACATTCTAAAACGCAGTCCCGAATGAAACGCCCCCATCTGACTAACAGGGAACTGCATGGGAACGTTCTGTTAATGTCCCAAAAGTCCTCTTTGTAACGTTGCTGTAGACCATAGAATAACCAAAATGTAATGTCCACCTAAAGTCATATTGGGAAGGTTATTATATGAACAACAGAGGACCATGTGGGAATGTTCGGTTACCACCCCAAATGCCCTCTTTGTAATGTTGCTATGTGACCATAAAATAACCAAAATGGAATGTCCTCCTAAAGTCATATAAGGAACCTTGAACTGCAGCACTTTCATAACCAAAAGAGGACGTTTTAGGAATATTTATCTATATACATACAATACCATTCAAAGTTTGGGTTAAGTTTTTTTTTTTATGTATGTTGTTTTTAAAGAAATTAATAACTGTATTAAGCAAATATGCATTAAATTGATCAAAATTGACAGTAAAGACATTTATAATGTTGCAAAAAATATATATATTTCAAATTATGTTCTTTTGAACTTTATATTCATCAAAGAATCCTGAAGAAAAAAACATGTATCACAGTTCCACAAAAATATGAAGCAGCGCAACTGTTTTAAACATTGATAATAATAATAAATGTTTCTGAAGGATCATGTGACACTGAAGAATGGGTAATGGCTGCTAAAAATTAAGCTTTGTCATCACAGTAATAAATAACATTCTAAAATATATATTCAAATAGACAACAGTTATTTTAATATTGTCAAGGTACTACTGTATTTTTGATCAAATAAATGCAGCTTTGGTAAGCATGAGAGAATAGCCTAGAAATCTAGACGCACCCTAGTTTGCCGCGAGTGTAGTCTAGCAACCCTCGGTAGACTTGCGAACTGGAAAAACCCAATTCTGGTCAGGCCAATCACATCGTGTATAGAGTTAGTGGGTGGGCTTAACATAATGACGGCAGAGTTGCGGAGGTTCCACATGCTACTTGTAAACAAAGAAGCTGGCGAACGGCGGTCTTTCGAAACGGCTTTGGCCGTGACTCTAGAAGACTTGGAGTTAAGCTTTTCTTTGAGAAAAGAACAAAGAACAGCACTGAAGTTTTTCTTAAGAAGGGGAGATGTGTTCGAAGTTTTGCCGACCGGAAAGTTTAGTCTATCAACTACCTCCGCTTCACGTTGCTCTGGTTTGTTGTAGCGCTATCCAATTGCGTGCAGAGGGAATTTGAAAGACAACCGTTTATCCCGCCCCTCGGATTGAGCCATGTCAATGGGGTGTTCCCAGACCCAACATCTTGATTGTCAGGCTAATGAGAGACTTCTTTAAAAACTATTTAAAAAATCTTACCGACCAAAACTTTTGAATGGTAGTATATATAATGAAATAATAATAAAAACATTAAAACCAATAAAAGTCATTTTAAAAGCTACACAAGAATTTAGGGATCAAAACATTATGATGTTCAGTATGAAAATGGATGTACATTTTAAGATGGTCTAAAGATCACATTTAACAGTGTTATTAAAATATAAGTGATTTTAAAAGATAGCATTAGATGATGTCAAAGGTTATAAAAAATTTTTTTTTAATTAAATATCCAATATCAATCAACAAAATGTCCAAATTTCTAAATTCTAGACACTGAGATTCAATGGTCAACGGTCAGACTGTTGTCATTAATGAATGTTTGATTTTCTTCTTCCTGATTACCTCCTCCCCAGAGTTCCTCTTCTCCAGCAGTAGGCGGAAGGAGTTGGCAGTGATCTTATTGTCCAGCACTCCCTGACCCAAACCTCGATTATCATCCTGATTGAGCCTGCGGTCCATAATCACCTCCAGCTGACCTGTGGAATCCACACCAATGAGCTTCATTAGTATGTCACGCATACTTCACCAGAACATTCACTGATGCCTCCAATGGACATGCATAAATCATGTGTGCCAAAGTCAATGAGACCATTGAGCCGTGTTTGAGCACCAAACAAATAAATCTATTTTTATAAAACAACCTGACAGAACCGCACTTGACAGATTGAATTATGGACAAAAGCACTTTACATTCAATGGTGGAGTGTTTTTCAACACCAATTCACCTACGCTTGTACACCAGCCAGAGTGTTGAATCATTATTTTTGATATAAGGCCAAATCTATTCAAGCAAAGATCCGGGGATAACGGTTCTGATGGTCATTGATGTGTCTGAATGGTAGGCTGTCAAATGATTTGCTTATGGTTTTGTAATTGTTGCAGCATTAGGTTGGCATTTATAATCAACTGAGAGGGACAGACTCATTATAAAAGATCATATCATTGAATAAAATATTGTATATATGTCCTTGAGCAGACAAAGTCCATTTTCCACAAGAGAAAGACTGTATCTTTTAAAAGTGTATCTGTTAACTTTCTATTATGACTAGAAATGCATACAAAGCAAGGTCAAAATATCTATAACCGCACTAAAGAAAAACCTATTTTACAATTTTATATGATCAGAATAATAGGTGATTACAAATGTAAATTTTGTCTAAAAGAAATAAAAAATAAAGTACACTTAAAAATAAAATCAATAGTTTTTGTCGATGTCAAATCAATGTTGTGATGCTTAAGTGAATTAAGGCATGACATCATTATAATTGGCCCTACCGCTCAGGGGTCTTTTGGTTTTTGGGGGGTCTGGGGTTTGATGCTTATGAAAAAAAAAAGTCTCAACCTCATCTTATGCATCTGATCAAACACACAGTAAAAGCAGTATTATTGTGAAATACTATATGAATATATTTAACAGACATCTGGACCCCTCTGTATATGGCATCTAAGGCCCTGTTTGACCTGGTATTAAGATGCGTTTTGGTTGACTGGTTTACAAGTGGATGACACTAAATACAGGTGTAAAAGGGGTCTAAATGTTTTAAGTTTGTCCACTTTCGACCACTTTCAGAGGTAGTCGAAAACACATTTGACGGGATTGCTTTCACAGTGTAAGCTATCATGTGGTTGAACGGGTTTAACCCTCTGGTCCTCTTCGGTCAAAAATGAAATTTTAAAATGTTTTGCTTCATTGGAATGGGATGACACTTGGTAACTTTTGTCGCATTAGCTTTGTGAACACACAAAAAAATCATGGAGATGTTTCAGTTATGTTAAAGGGTCGTAAAAAAAAAAGTCATACTTGTCTCCTTCGCAGTCAAAAATGACCGACATAGGAAAGGAATGGAAAATACGCAAAAATACAAAAAACTCAGGGAATCTTTTGGTGATACAAACCACAAATCAGCAATGATCCAGAAAAAAAGTGCATTGCAATGTAGGGGTGACACTATCAAGAGTGCAAAATAGACACAACCAACCAACCCCCTCCACCTCCCCCCACACACACGTATATGAATAGTGCGACTATAACAGAGCACATTTTTGCAAATGTGTGAAACAAAATAATAATTTAGACACAATGCAGTAAAAAAAAAAAAAAACAGCAAGGAAGAGGTTGCACTCTAAAACATTAAGAGTTCAAAACAGACACAAACACTCAAACACACACACATATAAACACTGTCAGAGACACACACAAACCACAATATTATACACATACAAATGAACTGGTGAGGCTGTATCAAGTCTCAAATAAGAGGTTTTTATTTTTATTGAATTTTTATGTTGTATGTTATATGCAAAATGTTCTCCTCTCTCCTCAGGTTTGAATCTAGTCAAATTAATGCAAAAACTGACACTTCAAATCAATATAGAGTTATTTAGGAACCTAGTGGCATTACATCAGTTTTTATTTTTTACGTCCACCAGAGGGCAATAACTACCTTCAAAAAAAAGTATTTTGAATGCCCTATCTCTATTTTAACATGGAATACTGTTTTAATTGAAAATAATAAAAAAATTAATTAGTTTAAAAACAGCTAATAAAAATTGTATAAATATTGCATCATAAAATACCCTCACAATTCTACATAATAATCCAAAAATATTATTGAACTAAAATAAATTACATTGGTTAAAGTTTAAGGCTTTGGCCACTTTTGACCTCGAAGACGACAAGTGTGACCCTTAAACGAAGAGGACCAGAGGGTTAAACAGCCACAACATTTGTCACTATACACCAGCATGCACTGCTTCAAGTCAGCCGCAGATCAGTCTGCGCAGCACTGCATTAAGCTGAACAAGCCTATTATGGGAAGAGCGCTGACCAGGCGGGATTTAAACATTGGCTGAGACCCATGTTTGGATTGAAGACACAAAACGTTTCGAGCACAATGTTCTCTCACTATTCCTGATACCTCTCTGTATTCGCCATGGTCTTGCAGCTGTCAGAGAAGAAACAAAAGCTATTGCTATCCGTATGTTTTTTCTGTTTTCTCTGGTCGCGTTCATATGTAAATTGCGTGAGCTTATTTTGTCCATTAGATCAAAAGATATTAAAAAGTCCATAGACCATAGACCCTGACCTCAAAGAAGTGGTTGAAAGTGGACAAAGGAGATGGATTAAAACACCAGGTGTGAACGGGAATGTGTCTCCTTATTCTACTCGTGATCCGATCGACATAAACGCATCTTAATACAGGTGTAAACAGGGCCTAACAGATATGGGGTAAAACCAAAATGCTTCATTAGTGATTTCATGAGGCTTTAAGATGAACAGAAAACCTAAAGCACTCGGAAGTTAGTAAAAACTCTGACCGCTCTTGAGGCTTGTCGCTCCTAGTGACTGTGCGGTGAGTAGAGAGAGTCTGGCGCTGGAGTCCTGCAGGTAGATCATGCTGGACATGGGGTAGAAGTTTGCCTGCAGGGGGAGCTTAGCCATGGCTTTCCTCGGCTGCACCTGTAAAAACAGCCCACGGCATTTTTAGCACTGCAGGGAGAAAAAACTCAAAATTCTCCCTGTTAAGAGACCTGAAAACAATGAGCATGGGCATGTGGAGACACTTATCTAAAGGAAAAACACTGTAAATCGATGTGTGTGTGTGTGTGTGCACGCGCGCACACACGTGTGAATTACTGTGAAAAATGGATTGGATATTCCACTGTTTTTATTCATGAGGCATTTGTTTTGTGAAGTCAGTTAATTAGTTTGGACCGAAGAGAAGCACTTAATCCCGGCCAATGCCAGAAAGACATCATCAGCTAATTAAATGCCACGCTAATACCCCAACATGTCAAGATAACTTGACAGAGTGATTTAAATTGACACTTGTTTGTTTTGGTCAGCCCTGCAGCACACTCTAAACTGTTTTGATTAATTATGTCAAGAGAAATGAAAAATAAACTGACATTTTCATTATGCCGTCCAAAAACAACAACAACAGAGCATTTTGACACTATCAACCAAAATCAAACATCACTGTCAAAACATCACTTCAAGCAAATGAACTAACTTCTGATGACTCTTTTGTTGATTAGTTTTACTTGTCAGTAAACAGAATTATTCGAGCTAGCCGTCTATGAGATCATGTATTTAACTTGAACTTATTTCACTTTCATTCAGCTGTGTAATCTTTATTTAGAGACTAATGGTAATGTGGTTCCATCACACTTGATGTGTGTGACCAGGCAATAAAAGTAGCTTCTGTTGATATTAATGTGTCTTTGAAGGATAAAACATATTATATGATATATTTAATATTAATATTAATATTAATATTATATATATATATATATATATATATATATATAATATTTGTTTACTATATCCCTTGTTTTTATACCGTATTTTCCGCACTATAAGGCGCACCGGATTATAAGGCGCAGCTTCAATGAATGGCCTATTTTAGAACTGTTTTCATATATAGGGTAGCCTGGATGCCAGCCGAATGTAGCCCCGCCCACAAAATTTGTTGCTCTGTCAATTCGGTCTGGACTCGCTCCATAGAGGAGTAATTATGCCCGAACAGAAACTGTTCGGACCAATGAAATTGTCAGGGCGGGCTTTAGACGATGATGGACCAATGATCTAGAGTAACGTAATCATCGACGTCATCAAAGGCGCTTGGGTTGAATTTGCTATTATCCTAAACGGAGAACTTGTTCGTATATGCATTCACCTTCACTATTTCTCTCAGAATTGATGATCGTGTTGGTCTGTGTATCCTTAAATTATTTTTTTTACAACACTGGCAAAGATCGTTTACACTCATCTTTTTCTTCTAACCTTACTTAATCCAGCACGCGTGCAGACAGAGTTGCCATGTTTTTATGCAATGTCGCGCAATTGCTACTCAAAACTATAGCCCAAAACAATAGCTTTCCGGGGGGTTCTCCGGAAAAATTTTGCGTTTGGTTGGCAAAATACGTTATTTTGGCACGGTTGCCTGCTAAAATTTGCATTCCTGGGTCTATGTATCACATAATTGGGGTTGCTTCAACCCGCGGGAAAAACACGGACTTGGCAACAGTGCAGTTGAGTTCTGTTGACATTTGACAATTAATGTTATGCGTCGCTCCGTTGCTCTGATTGGTTGTAGGTCTATCCAATTGAGGTCTTTCCTGGTTCAGTTGAAACACGCCCCATAATCAAAACTAGAATTGAGTATGACCACGTCAGGCTATATATAGGGCGCACCGGATTATAAGGCGCATATAATAGAAGATACTGCAGTCAAACGTTTGCGTTATATATCCACTAGATGAAGCTCTGTGCTAAAGGGAATGTCAACAAAACAGTCAGATAGTGTCCAACTTTATTAAGCGTTCTGACAACTCCGTTCACTCCCATGGTAACGTTGTTCAAACATTGATGTGCATATAAACAATATCTCCCAGCCTTGCTAACTTTTCTCCAAAATTATTTTCTCCTTAATTCAGTAAACACATAGCCTAGTAAAAGAAACAGTCGGATACCACTAAATCAAACGTTAGTGCATAACTCCACATTATTCAGTTACGTATAACACGTAAAGCTCACTTTTTCAGTTCATTCCCCTTCCCGAATCCCTCGAATTCTTCTTCTTCAGTGTCCGAATTGAACAGTTGGGCGACTACGGCATCCAACTGGCCCGGCTCCCTCTCGTCATTATCCGAAAGCACAGTACCGGTGTTTACTGACTACGGTAGCCGTAATGCTGCGATGTGGCTTTGTAGTTTACCAGTCGTACTGAAACATTTTATTATTATTAAATTGTTTTTATTGGTTTTTCATACTGAAACATTTTGACAGAGCGCCTTGATCCATATATAAGGCGCTCCGGATTATAAGACGCACTGTCGTTTTTTGAAAAAATGAAAGGCTTTAAAGTGCGCCTTATAGTGCGGAAAATACGGTACATATTAGTCTCTATATATGCACATACACTACCTAAAAGTTTGAGGTCGGTAGTTTTTTTTTTATATCCTTTAGTCTTCTACTTCTTCCACTCTTGAGTGTATGGCAGCCAAAAGTAAAAAGTTGAGAAATTAGACACACAAACTTTAAAGGCGGGTTGAAATGCTGTTTCGTGCATACTGTGTATTTTACACTGTTAAAGACTTGGATTCCCATGCTAAACATGGACAAAGTTTCAAAAAATAAGTTGGACGTTTGATGGAGTATTTCCAAAAATACGGTTTCTCACAAGTTTCAGAAAGTTTTTTTCGAGTATGGGTGTGCGTGACGTCAACAAGGGAGCGCGCGACCATAGCTACAGAGCAAATGCACGCCCATTAACGCGCTTTGCTCAGATTTTGGAAAGCCGGCTGCGCTGCTGTCACAGGACTTCACGAAATCAACAATGTCACCAAAGAAGTGTGTTTTTGGTTGTCAGGGCTAGTCAACCCTTCCAGCTTCCCAAAGAACTTTAATGGGACAGTGGATGGAGTTTGGATTTCCGGAGCAGCGTTTTTGTGTTTTTGTTTGTTCCCTGCATTTCGGCGACAATTGTTTTATAAACAAGGCCCAATTTGACGCCGGATTTGTAGATTGCCTAATGCTGAAAAATGGAGCGGTCCTAAGGATAAAGGTTCACGGACGTGCGTTGGAAGCAGGCGGTGATTAAAACTGCTTCAAATGTCTGTGTGTTGTTGGCTATCGGCGCGCAAGTAAACAACATGAACGTATAACTTACATTTGTTTAAACCAAATCATGTTCTCATAAACCATGTGTGAACACACACAAATGTAGCTAAACTCGCGCATGACAAGCCGCTAAGCAAATATATAACGTTACAGTTACAGTACATACCACATTTTAAGATGTCACAGCTTTCGGACACTCTCAACACAATAACGTGTGCTCTGGATTCTTTAGCTCCGCCCACACGATACGCCTCCAGCTCAGTTTTATTCGGAAAGACTCGGTACAGCGTATTTTTTCTTTTATAAATATAATAAAACTAAAGACTTCTCGGGGATATGAAAGATGCAAAAAGATGCAAAAAACTATATTTGCTTATAACTTCTCAACAGAAAAATCATAAGACTGGTCTCTCTAGATTCGGTTCAGCATATTATAATAAAAATATCTTAATAGATTCCTTGGGTCATGCTGAGAATATAGATACCCATAGTCAGACAAACTTTCTGTCCGCTACTTTGATTTTCTTTAAAAACCTACTTTTTCAAACTCCTACTTTTTCTGATTTTCACCAAATTCGAGTCAGATCATCGTCAACCAATGTCAAAAAAAAATTATGGATTTAGACAAAACTGTTTCCGTATATACATTAATAAATTTGATGGCATAATGCCAGTATCTCTGGAAAGATTTGACATATTGACACCAAACTTTATGCGAGTAATATTCACTAATCCCTGACCACACCAGATCAATTTGGTGTGGTCACGAATTGGTCAAAAGTAATAAGCAATTTTTTAGCATTGGCTTCCAATGATTTTGCTTAAAATCATCTCCAAATGTCTTTACTCATTTCTGTAGTTGGTCTGTTGCCCCCTGCCTTGATCTTTAGCTCCTGACCCTGTGGTGCTTTGCCCCTTAATTCTGATCGGAGCTTTATTTTTGTAATGTATTTGATCACAAAGATTGTAAAAGCAATAATAGTGTGCCTTCAGTGTCACATGATCCTTTAGAAATTATTCAAATATGCTAATTTGGAGCTCAAATAACATTATCGTTGATGTTGAAACAGTTGTGCTGCTTAATATTTTTTTTTAGAAGTCTTTTGTAACATTTAAATCTTTGGTGTCTTTACTGTCACTTTACCTTTTTGATCAATTTAATGCATACTTGTTAAAAAAAAGTATAAATGTCTTTCTTTCTCTAACAAGTCTAATTATTTTATTAGACTGCCTGCTCTATTTTTAATAACTTCTGACAATAAAATCAAAACCCTGTTTTGATGGGATGAATTTAGTAACATACAGTAGTTATATGGATTACCTGTGTGTCCTTTTAATGCAATCAATAATACTGTTTATCTGTCAATCATTTGGTAACACCCTATAGGTGTAAATCACGGAGGGGGGTCGAGGGATCAGGGTCCCCCCATCTGAGGGTTGTCCCCCCCTTAAAAATATAATTAAAAACCAATTTATGTATTGTAAATAATATATTGATATATACTTAAAAAAATTGTGTAAGTAGTAAAACAATAAAAATGCAAACAGGGCAGTTTAGTCTGTTACGGTTATTTTATTTACTTTAAACATCGGATGAAGTGATTACGATGCTTAGGTATTGTGTATGTGTATGTGGGTGTCAGGAAAGAGAATATAAATAAATGTTCTGTTGTCCTACCTGGTAGCCATTGAGGTCAGTAAAGAATCGATCCTTGCTGTGCAGATCCGAGGTTATCCTCATTGCAATTTCATGGTTGATTTCGCTTCTTATATCTACAGTGTTACAGATCTCAACAGACTGACCCTCTACACCTATGAAAAAGAGAGAGAGAGGGGGGTCAAAATGGACGACTGAGCACAGACAATAGAAAGGGATTGGACATCTGTTTCCTACACTTACAAACTACAGTTTCTGATACTCTATGGGAGGGCACTCACGGATTGTGCAGATCAACTGGTGGAGGTTTCTTGCAATATCTTTAACCTCTCTCTGTTAATGTGCACTGTCCCTAATTCCCTTAAGTCTGCCACCACTGTGCCTGTCCCCAAGAAGACCGCTATCAGCAGCTTCACTGATTATAGGCCAGTAGCTGTTTTGAGGGGATAGTGCTGACACACATCAAATCAACACTTTCTCCTGAATGTAAATTTGCATATCAAAAACCTTTGATCAGAACCAGGTCAACGGATGATGCGATCAACACTGCGCTGAACCATTTGGACCACCTGGAACATACGTAAGGATTTTGTTTGTGGACTTTGCTTCTGCATTTAGCACAATTATTCCAAGCAGAATGGTAACCAAACTGCTCAACCAATGATCATATATGCATATGGATCAAAGATTGAACACAAACTGTCAGGCTGGGGATCCATTACTCCTCCACTCAGGCATTTAGCACAGGAGATCCACAAGGTTGCGTGCAGAGTCCTCTCCTTTATTCACTCTATACCCACAATTGCACACCAACCCACAGCCCAGACGCAATGATTAAGTTTGCTGATGCCACCACTGTGGTGGGGCTAATATTGAATGGTGATGAGGCTGCCTACAGGGAGGTTGCTGAACTTTAAAGTGCCCCTATTATGTCATTTTAAAGGTTCCTCATTTTGTTTTAGAGGTCTACAAAAGGTTTACATGCAGCAAAAAACACTTTCATTTTCTCATAATATACAAAGTACATCACCACATTTTTCAATGATTCTCAAACGACTCGTCGACTCGTCTCTCTAAATCCCTCCTTTTCTCGAGCCTACTCTGCTCTGATTGGCCAGATGGCCCAGTCTGTTACGATCAGTCTACCACTTACAGCGCGTCTCAGAAGCTAAACTCCCATTACCATAACTGAACTTCATCTCTGGAGGCTTCTTAAAGCTCAGTGATTTTACACTGTGAAGACAGTAATGATGACATCGATTATACCATATCAATCTGACCACGAGTTTGACGTTGAAACATTGGAAGAACTAGTTATTCAACCCGAACCTCCATCGCAAGGACGACTTGAGTAGGACGTTTCTCAGTGATACACTACTCATTTTGAGGTACATTATGAGATGTTGCAACTGTAAAGTAAGTATACACATGACATATGTTATAGACCAATAAGTATAATTAGGTTAATTATGGACAAAACAACTGCTTATTTACTGTTTGGCATTAAACGTGCATAATAACAAACAAACCACCAATATACTACAAACTGTACATTTTTCAGCAACAAATGACTGCTTTCATTTTTTAAACTTTATTAACTTGTTTGTTTTCTCTGCGGTTTTCCTGGCTTAAGCCGGATGAGAATGAGCAATTCGATTTACCAAGTACAATGAAAATAAGTGAACACTCCTTCACGTTAAATGTACATTTTGAATTAAACTAATTGAACCTTTGGGAATAAAAACAGTGCAAGAAACAAATATGTTCAGTTTCCTTTAATTAAAATAGGTAGAAGAGCATGCTCTATATAGCAGCACAACCATGAAAACAAGGTTGTTTTTATGGTGTATGATAGCTTGGAATATTTTCAACATGAGTGTGTCCTCATTAGCTCATAGCGAGATGGTAACCTGACACTTTTAGAAAGCAACCCTCACTGATACCACTGCTCATTTTCAGAGTTACTGATGTAGTAAATTTATCTTAAACTGTGTGGCTTGCTTAGGGGGTGTGTGCTATTGATTTGGAAAAATCCTATATTTACACTAAAGAAGGGATCCAAACCATCGCTAGAAATCAGAATATCATAGATACTTGGGCTCCGAACTGGCCTAGGACACAGGGTAAAGGGGAATAAAGGCTTGTTCAGACTGTCATTCCAAAATCTGATTTTTGTGCATATCCAATTGAAATCCAGGTTTAGCAAGCGTGAACAGCAAAAGGAGAAAAAAAAGTTTTTTGTGCTACATTCTGTTTAGAGCTACATTCATAAATGGTTTAAAATCCTATTCAAAATGCATTTCTAGAAATTTGTTTCAGTCTGATCAGATTGCACGTGGTTTATGTGATGTAAACGTCATACGTTGTTATAGGAAACATGCTGAAACTGCAGAAACAAGGTTGTGTTGTTGCCGGATAAGTATAAAATGACAATATAACAGAGACATGTTTTGAAACCAGCAAAGACAACACTGAATAAAGCCATGCATACCAGAATTATTATTTTTTTTAATCGGTAACACTTTAGAATAATCGTCATTAGTTAAAAGTCCTGTTCTTCGTGTTCCCATTTTTCAAACTTTAGTTAGCATGTAATATTGCTGTTAGAGCATAAATAATACCTGTAAAATTATAAAGCTCAAAGTTCAATGCCAAGCGAGATATTTTATTTAACAGAAGTTCCCTTTCAAAGCCTACAGCGAACGGCCGGTTTGGACTACATCCCTGTTCTTCCTGCTTTAATGACGCCAATAGAACAGTTTGTTGCCTAACCTCCGCCCACAAGAATATGCAAAAAAGGGGGCGTGGTCTTGTTGCTCTCCCACATGGAGAAGAGGAAGTGTTGCGTTTGTAGAGTGTGTTTGTCGCCATGTCGTCGAGACGCTGTTATTTTCATCCCAATTTGTAACAGCCAAACGTAAAAGTATGACAACTACTAAATAAACAGCTTACCATTGTGAATCCTGCAAAAGTATGATTTGTACTGACAGTATAAACGTAGCCTAAATAGGAGCAAATAATGAGGTTAATTAGGGAGAGAAGGTGGGACAAATAAACCAATTATCAGGTAATAAGAAGGATGGGGTTAAGACAACACAATAGCCATCATTTCTCTATCTAGGTTAACCATAGACCCGATATATTCCGGCTATGAATAACCCACTTCTAGCCAAAATAGCCTTTGGTTACATGACGTTTCTTTCAAAATAACTTGCAAGATGTATGATATTTCATCAAATCCAACTGATCTGGGCTGCGTTTCCAGATAACGATGGATCTTTGCCCTTAAGAGCGTTTTCTACGAGCGATATATATCGAACTTTGCTTTCACATGTGTTTCACAAACATGCACTTAACACGATCGCACGCACATGTGCTTTAAGGCTACATAAGAGTCGAAGTCTGTTTGTAAAATGCTGAAAAGTCATCTTATAGAATGGCTCGCAGTTGTAGCACACGCTTGTATTTCAAAATGTTTAGCCTAATTATCATCTGCTATGAGGTCAACAATCTATACAGCACATAGGCTAGGTAGAGACAAAAAAATGTCTGAATCGAAACAAAAAACAAAGAAAATTAATTTTTCTTTAAAAAAGGACACTAATGTTATTTTAGAGGAGGTGGAGCTAAACAAACATCATTTTCAGCAGGTTTAATAAAGTAAACAAAAACAAAATATCTGGGAGGATATTGCCATAAAACTAACTGCAAGCAGGGGCATTAAAAGGTCAGGAAGAAGTGGCAGGATTTTGCAAGGGTACAACAGAGATGAACAATTAATAAAACAGGTGATGGGACAAATGACCCCACTTCTTACACCAGAAGAAGAAAAGGCACTGGCTGCGTCCGAAAACCTAGGCAGCTGACTCGTTGCATCGCAGCTTTATCAGACAATGACAAAGGCAGCATTTGTGTAATTAAGGCACCTCACGAAACTAATTTCGGACAGACTACTGAGGCAGTGTAACAGTTTAATGGTCTACAGCAAAATAGAGAGAGCTTTGGCGAGAACTAAACAAATATTGAATTACAACATTAGTAATTTCTCGCTAGAATGACATCAGAAGTGAAACATTTTGGTAAATAAAAAACGTACATTTACACACAAACTGACCAGCATACGCAACATTCAGACGCCATCTTTTTTTCCAGGTCAACTGTCACAGAATGGAATGCACAGGATTGTGGGATATCAAAGGCAGAGAAGGATACATCTATGCTGACTTCAAAACTCGACTCGGTGAAGCTAACATTAGATTCAGACGTGCCTTAAAGCCTTCCGATTTTGAAATGTGTCCTCCGAAGGCAGCATTTTCCAGGTTTCGGATGCAGCCAGTGTCAATACTTGGCCTCAGATGGGATTTGCTGTGGTATTGACCTCCATAGGGAAGTAGGGATGCCTGAACCTGAACCAGGTCCATCATGCTCACATGAGCAATCAGGTTCCCCTCATTGTAAGACACATACCATCTCCCACTACGAAGATTTTCATGTACTACTTAAGTTACGATGGTTTTGGGATACGGCCCAATAGATAAGTCCACGATCGTGTGATCGTTTTTACGATCTACTTAGGCATACGATGCTTTTGGGAAACACAGCCCAGGTTCTCAGTCCAGTGAATAACAGATTAAATAAAGCTGTTGTATGAACACTTGAAATCCTGCTGAACACTACCACTCATTATGCCTGATGTGTGACACCTGTGTTTTCCCCTATTTAAGTGGGTTTGTGCCATGCCTTATTGTTCAGTCTTGAGCCTATGCTACCTGTTTTCAGCCACAGGCTAAGTTTGCATTAGTTATGTTTTTGGACCCTTGAGTCTGTTTTGTTTTTCTCAAGTAAAGATGGTCATTTGTTGAAGATCAACGACTCCTTGCTTTTTGCCACCTCTGCCCTTGGATTCATTAACTGGGGAAATTCAGTGACTCTGAACACAAGAGACCCGTGTTCGAACAGGCCTGTAATACCGGTAGTTGTAACTGCATGGAAAAGAGGGACCAGTATATTCTTCAAAATGTCTTCTTTTGTGTATTTTAGAATGAGGTGATGAGTACAAAATTTAGGAATTGTATTTTTATATGAACTACTCCTTCAAAATCACAAAAGAGGGACAGTTATTTTCTGTGCGAGAAAGGGTTCCTCTTCTTAAAATGATCGTTCACCCAAAAATAGTTCACCCGAGAGTTCTCTTTACCACTTTCAAGGCCCAGAAAGTTAGTAAAGACATTGTTAAAATAGTCAATGTGACTCCAGTGGTTCAACCTTAATTTTATAAAGCAATGAGAATACTTTTTGTGCGCAAAAACAAACAAAAATAATCACTTTATTCAACAATTCCATTCTAGCCTGTGTCAGTCTCCTATGTAGTTTACAATGTAAAAACGCATGTGTCGTGGTGCTCGCGTGAACAGCATCGGCTGCCATAGAATTCAAAAGCGCTCCACTCTTTATAATGTAAACTGCGTAGGAGACTGACACAGGCTAGAACAAAATTGTTGAATAAAGTCGTTACTATATCTGTCTATGTAGGGGTCAGAGAGCTCTCGGATTTCATCAAAAATATCTTCATTTTTGTTCTGAAGATAAATGAAGGTTTTATGGGTTTGGAATGACACGAGGGTGAGTAATTAATGACAGAATTTAAATTTTAAGGTGAACTATACCTTTAAGCTTTGAATCCTAAATTAAGTTTCAACAGGGGTTGTTCTTGATTCTTTTCTTTCTTTTTTTGGACAAAAACAAACATCACTGGGGGTAAAAGTTCCTAGGGCTATGGGACAATGGCTCATGTGACTGCTCCGCTCTTTCAAAAACAACATTATGTACATTATCTCACCCAGCCAGACGGGGTCACAAACCAACCATCCAAACCCCTGGTGCTCTTGATAAGAAAAGCATGAAAACTTTCTGAATGCATTTCTTTCTTTTATGAAGTGATCCATTTCATCATTTCAACATTAAACTTTTGCTGGACTGTTTTTTTTTTCAAGTATCAAACTTCCTTGTCTGATGCTGATTAAATCTTTGTTACTCGGTGGTGTAATGCACTGCCTCTTATGGCATTGGTGATTACACAGTTCAAACTGAGTAACATTTAAAAGCTTACCTTCAAAATTCAAAGATTTTTTTTGCAAGAATTGCACTAGAAAAAAAGTTTTCGTCCAATAACAAAACAAGCTGCTATAATACTGTAACTCAAAGGCTCTCTTAACAAAGACTACTTGGAAAAGGACATCATCCAGCATCACTTAAAGGATTTCGAAATTCACTATTTTTTCTATCCCAATCAACTTCCTGTGCTTGCATTGCTGCCTTCCCAACATTGACTTTAGGCATAAACAAAAACCCAAAACCTGCCTAACTATACAGGTTCTTGTTAAGACAACCAGTCAAACTTGATATTATGTCGTTTTTTAAATCCCTTGAGTAAATATATGATTTACATACTGTAAATAGTAGTAACTATTTGAATAAGTGAGAAGTGCAGGTGTTGAGTGTTTGCCGTCCTCTCTTACCCTGTATGTTGTAGAGCCGGAGAGTGTGTATGATGTGTGTGAAGGTAGTGGTGACTTCAGAAAACAGCGGCCCTTTAGTGACTCGAACCACCGGCGGTTGAGGCGGAGAGTAATTCTGTGTGAGAGAGAAAGAAAATCAATGTGAATCAAATCACACTCATAAAATCCCAGAGCAGAGCAGAGCTACCAAAGACACTGCATGACAAAACTGTCTAATGCCCTGATGAAAGACTGAGGTAGGCTCTTATGAGGTTTCCCAGAGTTCCCTGTGAGCAGTAGCAGCAGTAGCAAATTATGCAATGGAAATAATAATAATTCATTAAACAAATTACATGGAAGGGGTGAATACTTGATTCTGATTGGTCAATCACGTGATTCAGCAGTCTGTTATTTCCCAATAACAACCAGTAAAAAACTGATAACACAGGCTCATCCGGGTAACTGTCACTGGAGTCGGCGCTTTACACTTGCTAAGAATGTTTTTTCCTTGTGGAAGTTTTGCATTTGGTGATATAATAAAATATTAGATATATCAAAATTATCGAAATATTGCAAATGTTCATATCGCAATATGCATATCGCAACGCAATATCTGAATGATTTTAATAGGCTACTTCAACATTGTGAAAAAGTGTACGTTTTAGGTCGAAGCATATAGCAGAGAATAGACTGGACACACGGCTGTTACTTTTATGACTTGCTTGACGTTAAAAAGAGTTAGTAAACGTAATAACTTGCGAAAAACAACTACTTGCAGTCTCGTGCGGTCTGAAACACACACCTAAACCTGCGCACAAGCCGCCTCTCTGAAAGCGTGATCCCTTCAGTTCTGTTTTGTGCCTTGTTACACACTTGGACTGTCAAGGCAAAATGGCTGTCATGATGAGTATTCATGTAAACACAGTCGGTTTTGCTTTAAGTGAATGATATCAGTTGGGGAATGAAACCGAATGTGTGTCAAGGATCAGTGCATTAGGTCTATTTGCGATATTAACTTTTTGCTAAAACACTGCTGGTCACTTTCAGAAGTTGTAGCAATGCTTTATTTAGCTAGAAAGAATGTGAAACACATAAATTGTATCACTTAGTTTTAAAAAATATTTTTAAATATAATTTTAAACCGATTTTACACACTAATAGCAATATCGTATCGCATATCGAATATCGAATATCGCATTATTTAACAAGGTTTCGCATATCGCATTTTTCTTCAATATCGCACAGCCCTATAAAATATTAAAACTCAAATCAATATTTTGAGTATAGTTATGCCCGTTTCACACATACTCTGTATGCGGTGCGTACACGATGCAGGAGCCGCACGCCCTGTTGTGCTTTCACATAATGCTGCATTTGCAGTGCGCAACTGAGCCGCTGTTGTATATCACAAACACAGCATTTATTCATTATTTTTTATTTCAAATCCAAAAGTTATTACTGAACATGGCTAGTCAGAATTGCAATTCTCTTTATTTACATTTTCATAGATTTAACGTACTCCATTTAACGTTTTATTCAATTCATTAATTCATATTTATACAGCCTAGTACTTTAAATTTAGCTCACAGAAGTGGCAAAACATTTAAACATAGGTTATAGCCTAAAATCACAAACATTTTAAATTAGAAACTTACAATAGGCTATTCAAAAACAGCCGACTCTCGTCTTTTCTTTCGTTTTTAAACCCTTTAAAAAGAAATCCTGCCGGTAATAAAGAACTTTGTTTTTCCACCTCCAAGAAAGGACGATGGACGAGGATCCATTGTCACATTTTTTTAACCTAAATGCCAGGTAAGGTGTCGTTTCTTTACCCGAGAAAAAAAAGCCATGTGTTGACTTTAAAACAAGAGTATATTTTAAATTGTATGCATCTGTGGTGAAATTACTAGATTTTCGCGTCAGTACATGTTTATTTTAATGCAAACAATGTTCTGTCACTTTAATGCAGCAGCACAGCAAAAACTAGACTCGGTACGGAAACGTTCAGTGCACTGCTGCAGATCCACCGCACCTGGAACGGACTGACGGACAGCATCTGCGTGCAGTGTGAAAGCTGAAATCTGTTAACATGGGTACGGAAAAAATGGGTAACATGGGTACCGCATACGCACTGCAAACGGAGTATGTGTGAAACGGGCGTTATTTAATTATGCCTTATAAAACGGTTAGTTCCAGTCCTCTGATTGGTCAATAGCTGTGTTTTACCCAATAAAAACACGGCTATTACCACTTCACCCAACGGCTCTGTGTATCAATACACAACACCCTTAGCAACCACTCTTAGCAACGTAAACATATGTTTGTTCTCACTGATATTGTTCATTAAAGCTTACTGTATTATGTAGAGTATTTTGAGAGTGAGATCGAGTTAGCGTTTGTATTACCTGCATTTAGCATTTTTCTTCAGGTCAGTCCTATTTTCATAATAAAAAAATTGATTAATGATTAATGGGTTTCCCTGTGCCCTGACACTGACAGCCCTAGTCAATGTCCCCATGTTCACAACGAATAGTGTCAGTTCTTTCAATAAAAAAGTCTCACTCATAAAGACAGTATTTGCCGCCATCTAATGCCATAATAATGTAACTTCTGTTACTTTCAGGGACTATTTTTTCTAGTGGAAGGAAGACTTTTAGTGATTTTACTTATACATTTTTTGGCTTTAACATTAATTGTATTGTGTGGTAACCGTTTTATAAAAGCAATAAGGTACTCGAGGCTAGTTCTGTATCTTGATTAAGTCATGGCTGAAGGAGATGTTCCGTTTTGCGTCAAGCCTAACAACGCCCTTCAGCCATGACTTATTCACAATTCAGCACAGCCTCTCGTACCTTATTGCTTACATCCGCTATTGCGGACTTGCTCTCTTGTTTCATACAAACTGCTGCCTATTTGCCACGATTGTTTTGTACACTGTAATAGATTGTAAGATAATAAACAGGTACAATTTTAAAACAGTTTCATCTAAAATCAATATCTCTTATCCCCAAAATTATTTATGTGGTGAAATACCTTGTAATAAATTGGCTGTAACAAATAATAATTATACAGCAAAAAGTTGTAGGGGAAGAGCTTGAGCTATGATTCTAACCCAATGTCCCCTATCTTGATTCCTAAATCTCTCTCTACTACTAAAGTCCCTTACAAAAGTCTTGTCGCTTGTGTACAAATTGATCTGAAGTGCCGCTGAAATATATTTCTTATCAAGATTTTTTTTACAAGAAATGGCTCATTTTAATCCCAACAGCTTTTGTAATAATGTTTCAGTGCAAAATGAAACTGTCAATAAATATTCTAATATTCACAGCTTGGTAAAGCCCATTGAGTGAATTTTTGCAAAGACATAAGTGTTGTCACCTTGTCATATGAGCTTCACCTGTGACTAATAATGGATCAATTAGATCTCAGGTGTGTATAAAAGAACCCCAGTGCCCTAGACCTTCACATCAACTGCAAATAGACCTCTGCAAACATGCCTAAGATTCACCCTGAGACTAAAGTTTTGATTATCAAGAGCCTGAAGACCAGATCCACTGCTGATGTGGCAGACACCTTCAAAGTGTCTCAGCGTCAAGTACAGAGGATAAGAAAAGATTTGAAGAGACTGAGACGTTTATGACAAACCCAGGTCAGGCAGACCCTGCAAGACAACTGCTCGAGAGGGCCGTTTGTTGGCTCGAAAATCCAAGGCCAGCCCATTTTCCACTGCAGCAGAGCTCCACGAGACCTGGACACCTGAAGTCCCTGTGTCAACCAGAACAGTTTGTCTGATTCTGTCTCGAAATGGCCTCCATGGTCGAATCAGTGCCCAGAAGCTAGCACTAAGCAAAAGACAATTGAAAAACCGTGTGGCATTTGCCAACAGCCTGCTAAAAGGATGGACGCTGGAAAAGTGGCAGAAGGTGGATTTTTCAGATGAATCTTCTGTTGAATTACACCACAGTCGCCGCAAATATTGCAGGAGAACTACTGGAGCCCGCATGGACCCGAGATTCACCCAGAAAAATCATGGTCTTGGGTTACATGCAGTATGGGGGTGTGCGAGAGATCTGCAGGGTGGAAGGCAACTTCAATAGTCTAAAATCCCAGGACATCTTAGCTACCTCTTATATTCCCAACCATAAAAGAGGCCAAATTCTGCAGCAGGATGGTGCTCCATCGCATTCTTCCATCTCCACATCAAAGTTCCTCAAGGCAAAGAAGATCAAGATGCTCCAGGATTGGCCAGCCCAGTCACCAGACATGAACATCATTGAGCATTTGTGGGGTAGGATGAAAGAGGAAGCATGGAAGACGAAACCAAAGAATATTGATGAACTCTGGGAGGCATGCAAGACTGCTTTCTTTGCTATTCCATCAATAAATTGTATGAGTCCTTGTCAAACTGCATGGATGCAGTCCTTCAAGCTCATGGAAGTCATACAAGATATTACATTTGGATCTCACAGCACCACTACTTTATTTGCTGACATATTTTTGTATTTGCAGTAAATTTGTTCAATTTCTGTATAGGCGACAAAACTTTTGTCTTGCCAAAATTTGACGTTTCTGTCTTGATTAAATGATAAATCTTTTTTCAGTGAAACTAATTTATTTCAGTGTATTAAACGTCATTTGGGAGGGTTTTAGCTTTTGATATGAGCTATTTCTAACAGCAATTGATGAATTAAAAATCAGGTTAATAGCAGGTGTTTCTACAAAATAGATAAGCGACAACTTTTTTCAGGGAATGTATAGCTATAAATATAATGTAGAAAAGAAATAATAAAAAATGTATAGTATTTACTGTTGCTTCTTTGTCAGGCAGGAACAGATAGGCGCCACTCTTGTCTTTATTGCTGGTGGTGCCGTACCAAACAAACTCCACTTTGACCTGGTGCTCTGAGTCATCGTCCTTCAACCTCATTTTCTGCAAACAAGAGATGTTTTCTGAACGTTACACAGCGTCATTCCTAAACATATCACCATATGACAAAGCAGAAGTCAATGGTCTAACCTCTAAAAGCCCTGAAGCTGTTGAGATAGAGAGTTTGAGGTGAGGATTTTCAATGTGCACAGGAGCTACATCGTTTTGGTAGAACTGTCGGAAATGCTCCAGTTTACTGACTGAAATGTGGCTGCCTTCCTGAAGAAACATGTACTTAGCAGCTTCTGTCCTTGGCTCCATTGCTTCCATCAGCTGGTACACGCTCAGACCCAGAGGAGCAGCGTGAGCCACAAAAGACAACTGCCGAGGAGTAAACGAACACATTTAAAGAGCATTCAGATGATCTCATGCTAACGTTTGAAGAATCTACAATCTTCACATTGATCTTTTCCATACAATATAGCACAAATGCTGTGATATGATGCATCGATGTAGGAGACCTCACCTGGAAGTCAGTGGCAGCAGCATGAGTGGCATCAGCCCACACTGCACTGACTTGAGCGCGGACCACATGACCAAGAGCTGTAAGCACGCGCACGTTAGGAGTATTCACGTTCACCGTAACCATGGACGTCCTGGCCTGCTCTATGGGGTTGGAAACTACCAGCAACCTGGGGACAGCAAAAAAAAAGCTTTCTGCATTTTCTGCCACAGATTCTGCTGCCTCTAATTTATAACACATGTACCATGAGGCCATTCTCAGGAACTCAAAGTTAGTCTGCTATAAAGCACAACAAAAACATTGATTTTGCTTTTATTGAGGAATTTAATAAATACATTTGTTTTTTGCATTACCTTGGTTTTTCACTAACTTCAAGAAAAGTTCTGCGAGGTAGGGTATCTTGGGATGGCTGAACGTCATCCTGTAAAACAGAACCAGCAAAATGTGACGTGCAGATGGCAATTTCCAAATTTTGGAGTGGTGCCAGCATATTGTGGATATGCAGTATGAACACTCACCATCTGAAGAAATGGATTTGAAGGATCATGGCTGTATGTTTGTTTGTCCTTCAGCACCAACCAATGAGCTGAGCTCACAATAATTCGCTTCACGTTCAGAATAGAGTGAAACAACCTTAAAAATACAAAGATCATTATGTTTCTACAGCACAGGATTCCAGAATTCCTGGGTAAATTAAACAAGCAGTAATGCAATTCACTATGGATGCATGCTTTATCTGCAACCATAATGGGTATTATTTTCAATTATTATTCTGGTCTGTTTTACCTTATAATATCAGATAATAAGAATCCAATTTTTTTTAAACCGTTTTTTTTTTTTTATCAGAAAATCAAATTGTTAGACATTTTTAAAGACCCCCTGTGGTGAAAATCAAGTTTTTAATGTTGTTTATATGTCTGTGCGGTGTTTCTTTTAGACAAACCATGTGCAAATTCATAAGTCAACACCATTGCTGAGTATTTTCTCCTTAAAAATCCAGTGAAACAAAAGCCAGTCTTGAAAAACACGGTTTGAAATCACTGGTTAAAAGGTAGTTTGTGACGTCAGAAACACCAATCACATCAATGCGCGGACAGGCTTTAGCATATCATCATTACTATGCTGTGATGCAGGGAAGTCTTAAGAGAAGCCACGCCGGTATATATTTCTCTGTTGATATGAAAAATTGTGTACATTTAGCAATATAGAGGGTGACGTGTATATGATATACAGTAAATATTATGATGTAATGATGAACTATATGGATGTTGATTTTTAGAAGTGAGATTGAGATGGCGAACGGGAACATGGTTTGTGTAACATTGGCAATGCATTATTAGTCGTTTGATAACGTAGTCTAGCAATATTGAAGTCATATTAATTACCGTTATGTGACCATCATTGGCTATCCCCATAACAGGGGTAATTTGCATATTCATGGTTCCGCGTATACTGAATGAAGCAAGGGTGTTGATTTATATTCAAACTATTTTAAAGGTGCAATATGTAGAATTTTTTCAGTAAAATATCCAAAAACCACCAGGCCAGTGTTTTAAATTTTAAATGTTTCCAACTATTTGTAAATTGTGAGAAAATAGCTATTTTAACCAAGGAAGCTGCCGTAATTTCTTAACATAATTTTCAACACACTCAAATGTATCTAATATGGTAAACAGAGCTGCGTTACCTCATACTCACGACCGGAAAAGCGGAAATAGCGCCGGCGACTGTGTCCCGTCATAATAAAATCCCACTGCTCGCGAGCCATGTGTTGCGTAACAATCGCTCCGGCGGCCTCCCTCAGCTCCCTCAACACTCGGTCCTGCTCTGCTTCATACTACAGTTACGTTAATAACCGCATCCATGAACATGATTTCTGCCCGAGTCCTATCCCGATTCTTTTCCACCGGCTGTCAGGTGAAGACCACGACCCAAGATTCTGCGCTCAAATTTGGCGTCATCAAACTACGCCTTTGTTTTGAATAGGCGACCTCTAGCGGACGGTAAAGTGGCATGGTGCACCTTTAAGGTATGACATTTTTTCACAGGAAAAACGTTAATATATGCCATTTTGGTGATCAAAGATGAGTTTTAAGGGATAAAATGGTAATGTAAAGTATATCCAATATTTTGGAGATTGTGGGTCTTAAAAGTTAAACTGGCCTTGCAACCAAAAGGTTCTAAACTACAGTTCATATGTTTGGGGTCAGTAAGATTTTCTTTTTTTTTGTTTTTGAAATACATTAAAGCTACACTGTGTAACTTTTTTAGTTTATTCTTAGCTAAAAACACTTAGTTCTTTCAAAAATATATGCTCATTAATGTATATTTACTTAATTCAAGTAATAAAGTATTCTCGTAAGTTTATAATATGCCATTGAAAATACATACGAGTGAGGGGTTCGAATGCCGGTCGCCATGTTGCCCCTCCATCTTGAAAGTACATTAGCCAAAGAGGGACATACCCGTAAATTCAAGCTTCGCCTTTCGCGTTTTAACACTCGATGGGCACCGTGTCGAATGTGAAGAGGGGGATTGCTTGAGACTGCTATATGAAAACCTGAAAGCCTTTTTGAAAGTCTGTTGCTGATGGAGCATCACTTGAACGAACACTCATGGACGAGGTCGAACTGGAAGCCATGTTAATCTTGGACTAAATCGGCCACCGTAAGAGTTAAAACGAAATCGGAATTGAGAGGAACAGAAACTAATATTCACTGGATGGTCATATACCTTTTCACCGCTAAATGGGGGAAAATATCACACAGTAGCTTTAATATACAGCAAGGATTCATTAAATGGATCATTTTTTACATAAATACTGTTCTTTTGAACTTCTGAACTTCTATTCAACAAAGAATCCTGAAATAAAATTATCACGGTCAACATTGGTAATTATAAGAAATGTTTTGAGCAACAAAGACACTGAAGACTGGAGTACTAATGCTGAATGTAAATCATGCGTGAATATTGGAGATAGTGAAAAGGTGGCTTAAGAAACTTAACGCGAGTTTGCTCCAGGGGAACAGTGACTAAAGCGAGAGGGTTGGATAAGAGAATGTATCTTACTTCTATCTATTTTACATCCTATTTCTTCATAACATATTTTACATCTCACTTCTATGTTTCAAGAAAGATATGCTACCTGGTTCCATAGTCCACAACCACCCAGTCTTTGCCCGTGCCTGTGATGGCATCATGGTGCTGGAAGAGACCTAGATTTCGTCTGGCTTCAGTCAGTAACTTGTAATTATCCACTGCAGGGTAATCACTGTGCTGGCCGTACTTCTGAATGTTGGCCAAGGTCAGAGAGTAGAGGACCTCAGCTGCCCTGCGGAAAAACATCAAGTGACATATGAAACTCCCTCCATCGCAAGATCAAAAGTTCCCTCAAATCCACACTGTTACAAGAATACATCTGGCATGAAAATACCTCCTGTATTAGGCTAATGTTCACATTACAGGAAAAGCAAGACAACACTCTGCTTTGGTCCCTGTTGTGTTGGGAGTGTCGGAGCACTCCCACAATGGAGAACAACAATAAAACCAGAATCTCTCCACATTATGGTAACAATACAGGTGTCATCTCTCTGAAGAATGACCTTCTCAAATGTTGTACAGGACATGGAAATCTATAGCTGGGCGAACCCCACAAAACCTGTTGGAAATGAGTCATATTTCACATCTGGAAAAAAAGAAAATAAATTATATTTTCTTTTAAGGCAGTGTATCTCAACCAGGAGCTCAGTGCCCACTAATTTGGCTTCAGCACATTTCCAATGGGTGAACAAGATGATTTAAAATTAAAAATGCTAAAAACACAACTATCAATAACTATCACATCAATAACTAAACAAAAATAACTATTATGTTTTATTGAAGAACATTAAATTCTTGAAACATCTGAAATCACTAAATGATCATGGTTCAGTTATTTGATTCATCAATACTCTCCGTTTCTGAAGTTTGAAAACAAGCAGAAACACAGAAAATATTGGGATCGAATAAAAGATTTTTGAGAACCACTGCTTTAAGGAAATCAGGATTTTTTTCATATTTGCATGAATATTTGTAAAAAAAAATTATTCTCAGTAGTATAATGTTATATACACTGCTCGAAAAAAATAAAAGAACACTTTTTAATCAGAGAATAGCATCACGTCAGTTAAACTCCCGGGATATTGATCTGGTCAGTTAAGTAGCAGAGGGGGTTGTTAATCAGTTTCAGCTGCTTTGGTGTTAATGAAACTAACAACAGGTGCACTAGATGGGCAACAATGAGACAAATTGGGGGGTCATCTCGGTTTTGTCATCTCGGGGTCATAAACGGTTTTATGCTATGGTAAAATATGACATGAACACGTTTTCTTGAGATTCAATCAGATACATGTGCAAAAAGTGGCAGTTGTCTAAAAAAATGTTGACATTTTATCTACAACCAACATCTTCAAAAAAAACTATGACCTCTCATCTGAGTACATTGAAGCCCAAACTGAAGTGATATTTCAAAATAATCCATAGTTTAAACCTTTGAAGTGAGATGAGTTTAAATAGATTAAGCAGATCAAAAACATTTCTGTATATGGTTCACAGACAGTAGATATAAGATTGAAAATGCAGTACATGCGACCTACATACCACACATCAAACATACATCTGCTTTCTGCACCCGCAAGAACAGCCAAACACTGACTTTAATAATTAATTAAACATGAAATGACCTTGGACTGAATATCTCTAATCAATCTACTGTGTGTGTCTGTGTGTGTGTGAAACTGAGCAGAGCTGAACAAAGTCCTATTTGCTGTGTGAAAGAAGCCATCGTGTAGAACGGGGAATAGTTTAACAACTGCATACTGATGAAAACTGTCTCCTGCCTACATTTAGACACCCATCAAAATGCAAATACCGTGTTAAATAGAGTTCTCCGCATCCGCAAGCTGAAGGTGTACCCAATCTATTCACTTGTGTGATCAAGTACAGCCGTCTTCGAGAGGACGGGGTATACAGACGTACAATGCAGTCAGTAAATGAGGGAAATTGATATCCTTATCACGGTCTTGCAGTAAACAATGAAATGCAGGGCAGCCACTGACATATACAAACACACACACTAAATTGTACAATACTTAAAATCAAAAATACAGAATCTGCTAAAAGTATGGTACTATTGGATTTACCCCTAAAAAACATGGGACATACTACATGGAAATTTCATAGTACGTTTTGTGGTTAGGGGGTTTAAATTTAGAGCTCTATTGTGGTGTTATTTTGACATTATTTATATACTATTATAGTATTTATACATTTTTGGACTTTTTTTAGTGTTTTTTATATTTTAGTTTTATATTTTAAAATATACATGTTTATTGTAATTTCATTTAATTTAATTTCAGTTTTAGTTGTAGTCATTTTGGTACTTCATCTTTTTTTCGTTTGTTGCCAAGTTAACATTTCTAATTCTCTACATTTTTCTAATTTAAGCTTTTCTAATATTTCAGTTTATTTCAATTACCAAATGCCACTTTTTGTAATAGTTTTAGTTAACAATGACAACACTGCTCTGTGAAGGAGAATGTAGAGAAAGATCAATGTATAAAATCAATATGTAGCACTGTAATGTCTCATTATCTAGAACCGAGACAATTAATGAGAGCTGCGAAGACGTTTAAACTATTTCCTGGCGTAGACACTAAATAAATAAATTAAAAACGAGAAGATATTTCTTTCCAATTCCACATATTAGCAATAATTTAACTTTATAAAAGGCTTTTACTAAATAAGATCGATTTTTATGTTTCCAGGGCCAATATCATGTCAGAGAGGTGTCAAAGATTAAAGTTTATAAAGATCCCACACATGATAAGGTGCTCACAGTCAACAGCCACGGTCTAATAAATAATGAATCCATTGAGCTGCTGGCTCAAAACCGACCGCTTTAGATTGCTGTGACCTTGTTGTGGGGCTTCAGTCTTAAGGAGCGAGTATACTTCGGCCGTCCGTGATTTTCATCATCAGAAGGGTTCGCGGACACCGTGCAGGCGGTGCAGAGGAGTCCACTAGGTGGCAATACGCACGGTAATGTGCAGTCATCGAAGAGTGCTTAAAGGGATAGTTCACCCAAAAATGAAAATTTGATGTATATCTGCTTACCCCCAGTGCATCCTACATGTAGGTGTCTTTGTTTCTTCAGTAGAACACAAATTAAGATAACTTCAATTGTTGCTGTGTGCCAGTCATACTGCATGTGAATGGGAAACAATTTCATGAGAGCAAAAAAAAACATGCTTAGACAACATGCACAAAGAGCCCTGTGGCTCATGACGACACATTGATATCTTAAGACACAAAACGATCAGTTTGTGTGAGAAATCAAGCCGTATTTATATAATTTTTTACCTCAAATACAATGCTATTTCCAATGGCCTGGAACTCGCTTCACTTCCGGCAAGGAAGGTCAATATACACAAGATCACTTTTGACGTTGGCGTAAACTACGCCAGATTGTGTATACCGGAAGTGATGTCTTTACATGTACACGACGCCAAAGCGTGTATCTTGACCTTCCTTGCCGGAAGTGAAGCGAGTTCCAGGCTGTTGGATATAGCGTTGTATTTGAGGTAAAAAAATTATAAAAATACGGCTAGATTTCTCACACAAACTGATCGTTTTGTCAAGCCTGACCTGGGCTACAGAGAAGCAGCACTGGACTGTTGCTCAGTGGTCCAAAGTACTTTTTTCGGATGAAAGCAAATTTTGCATGTCATTCGGAAATCAAGGTGCCAGAGTCTGGAGGAAGACTGGGGAGAAGGAAATGCCAAAATGCCTGAAGTCCAGTGTCAAGTACCCACAGTCAGTGATGGTCTGGGGTGCCATGTCAGCTGCTGGTGTTGGTCCACTGTGTTTTATCAAGGGCAGGGTCAATGCAGCTAGCTATCAGGAGATTTTGGAGCACTTCATGCTTCCATCTGCTGAAAAGCTTTATGGAGATGAAGATTTTGTTTTTCAGCACGACCTGGCACCTGCTCACAGTGCCAAAACCACTGGTAAATGGTTTACTGACCATGGTATTACTGTGCTCAATTGGCCTGCCAACTCTCCTGACCTGAACCCCATAGAGAATCTGTGGGATATTGTGAAGAGAAAGTTGAGAGACGCAAGACACAACACTCTGGATGAGCTTAAGGCCGCTATCGAAGCATCCTGGGCCTCCATAACACCTCAGCAGTGCCACAGGCTGATTGCCTCCATGCCACGCCGCATTGAAGCAGTCATTTCTGCAAAAGGATTCCCGACCAAGTATTGAGTGCATAACTGAACATAATTATTTGAAGGTTGACTTTTTTTGTATTAAAAACACTTTTCATTTATTGGTCGGATGAAATATGCTAATTGTTTGAGATAGGAATTTTGGGTTTTCATGAGCTGTATGCCAAAATCATCAGTATTAAAACAATAAAAGACCTGAAATATTTCAGTTGGTGTGCAATGAATCTAAAATATATGAAAGTTTAATTTTTATCATTACATTATGGAAAATAAAGAACTTTTATCACAATATGCTAATTTTTTTAGAAGGACCTGTATGAGATGGTGAGCTTACAAAACCATGTGTATATTGTATTGCCTGTAACTTAATGGTAATTTGCAGCATGCATTTGTGAGAAGCTTTGATGCTTTTAATAACTAAATAAAATAACTAAACTAAATAAAATGGTCTGAATCATAAGCCGTAAACAACATGTTTGAAACAAGTGTGCCGCACAAGTCCTGAAAAGTGAAGCCAAAACATTTCGCTCCCAATATAGGTCATAAATCCATGTAATCGAATGGGATGTGAGAAAAACTAAACAATCAAATTACACTTCAAATAAATGTTTTCCCAAAAAGGTTTCTGTCATTTTAGGTAATTTTTATCACACTGATGTAAGTTTGGTTTTAGTTAGTTATTTGATGCTATAAAAACGGAGGTGACGTCTGAGCGAAGTTGTCACTGAGGCAGCAACAGACTTTTTGGCGGATTTTCAGGAGGAGATTCATTTCTACATTTCCATAACTGTTTATTTCGCACCAACATAATGAGTTGTTCTAACCGATTCTGCGGGAGTGTGGGTGGGGTCTTGACACCACGGCTCCACTTTACACTCGGGTCCCGAGTTCACTACTGCGCAGACTCAGGTCCCGAATCACTTCAAGAGGTCAGTGCCATATTGGGACTTATGCCAGCTTCACTTTTTTTAAACAAGAAGAGTAAAATAAGAAGCCTATCCTTCTTTTGATTTCTGTTTTTTGCTTTCTTGTTGTTTCTTCTGAACTTTGTTTGTAATGGAGGACCCTCTACTTTTCTTCTTCTATCCTGCCAAGCGGATGTCCTGTTGATGACACGACTCAGTGCTGCCGTCCGATGTCTGGTATAAAAAAATCATACTGCATGTGCGTCAAACTCCGCCATCTGCAGTTGAGTATACTTTAAAAGCTGTGCGGACATGACTGCTCTGTATACTCTGGCCTTTGGACAACATGACAACATGGACATGTGACCTTCAGCTTTGTGTGTTAGTTAGCAGCATACAGCCCAGGAAGAAAGAGACAGTATCTGTTATCCCAGAGCTCAATTTCCTGTAGAAAAACCCTTCTAGAATAGTTAGTTCGGGACTGTGTGTGTATGACAGGGGTGTCCAATCCTGCTCCTGGGAAATGTCCAGCAAAGTTTAGCTCTAAACTGAATATTTAGAAAGAGAGTGCTCAGACTTTGAATAAGCTGAATTTCCAGGTAATATGTCATTCGTTTCAATATGAATTGCAAATTTTACTGGTTCAAAATGAACTTTTTATGTTAATTTTGAACTCACGGCCTTGAAGGCAAATTAAGAACAGCTATATGGAAATAGTTTCAAATTTTGGACATTTAGACCATGACCAGAAATGTTTATGCAGTGCAGTTATGCAGATTTATGCAGTGCTTTTGGGTTGTGTTCTTCATATTTTCACTTTGGTGCATTGAATGAAATTTGTTGTGCTACATACAGTACTAGTAATAAAAGAAAAAAGAACATTTTATTTTTTGCTTCCTATAAACTAATTATTTTACAGTGTGGAAAAAGTTGTCACTGATCTTTTCTCTCGTGGACCGATTAGTTCAGTTTTAGACATCAGTTTTATGTACTCTCTGAAGCCAACTTTTTCCTGCATTTGGCACTTAATATAAGCGAGTGTTAATATAATGTTATTGTAGATGAGTGCAGTAAAGACATACCGAAGATGTGATTCCAGCACTCTGTCCATGCGTTTATAGAACGGCCGTGAGGTGAAGTATCCGCTCCAGTAGTGGTCATCTCGATCCGCGTAAGTGAAAAGGTCTCCGCTTAGCACAGGAAACGCCAACTGGCCAACGTTCATGCCATCCGAATCCATGCCAGTGCTTTTACGCAAGGCCTTGAAATAATCTGAAATGGTTCCAAACTGGGCCTGCAAGAAACAAAAGAGGTATATAGGGAAATATATATACAATGATTGCCTGAAATATACAAAGAATTCAAACTTTGACCAATTCAGAGTGACTTAAGCAAACACTGAAGCAAGACCTTGACGTGGAGCTCAGGGTGAGAATTCATGTAGTCGAAGAGTTTCTGGTAGTTTTCAAACTGTTGGTCCCATTCGACAGCTTCAGTGTAACGGAAATCATCTCCAAGTGGTGCCAGCACCACCTTGGTCCGAAACAGCTTGGATTTCTTCCTGTATTGGTCCAACAGTGTCTGAGCTCTAAACATGGAGAAACTAAACTAAGTGGAGGGAAATCTACGTCTGATCCAAATTAAGGGGACACTAATTCACAAACAATGACATGAAAAAAGGGTTAAAAAATTGTTAATCATTGAAAAACAATCATTGTTGTTTCTAGGTCTTCACATCACAAGTAAAAAAGGTAGTTCCTAATGTCTGTAACTGGACACGGTGTGTATAGTTGTACCTCTCCTGTACATTGTTGTCTGTGATGGCCTGAGGAGGAATTCTCCACGGACAGCTGATTCTTCCTCCTGGCAGCCTTTTAAAGTCAAACTGGCAGCAGATCTTTGGGTCAGGACCACATGTATGGGGAACATCATAGCTGTAGAATGGCATCATGTGACACAAAATGTCTGAACTTGAGTCCTGATCTGTTGGAATCAAAAACAAATGCCATTTTAAATGTACCATTCTGAAGGTATGGCCGCATTGGACAATAAAACAATGTCCATTATCCATTGTCAATAGTGTTGTGATGTATGAAGCACCAATTTCTACCAACTAAAATGATTTGAACACACCTGACGTGGTAATCACGACTTCCCAACTCGCTAATACGAACTTCCCAGGAGGACACACCACATAGGAATTTAAAGCTAACAGTCTAAAGGTGCAGCCGCATTGGCAAAAATGTACCCAAATATCACAGACAAAAAATATCCATTGTCTATAGTCAATTGTCAATAGTGTAGCAATGTATAAAGCACAGATCACACGGAAGTCACTTTCAAACCAAGCAGCTGTTGGTCAATGTGGCGAATTTGCGGGAAATTGCATGGAAAAATCATAACTAAAGACTACTAATGTTACAGCTAGTATTGTGATTGTAGTGGTTTTTATCAAATAATATGCTAATTAAAATAAATTGGTCCACCTTTGAAATTTCCCTCCGTTTTCTGCTGATGTTCCCTTCTCAATTTCAGGACATTCCTAAGAATATGTACGTAACGCCCACTAATAATACAACCAATTGCTGAAGGACGGAATCAAGTCCAATTTTTTTCCTGTTACACACTGAAAATGTTTTGTTTACACATAATTCAGTGTGATTTTGTCAAACAACTGAGAGTCCATTAATGTTTTAGGGCAGCAAATCATGAAACGATCCACTAATGTCAAAATCCAATCATATTTAATTTGCAATAAAAATATTAAATTACCCATTCAGCACAGCATGTGCTCCAGAGTGACCTTCATAAAAGCTGTGTGAATAAATAATGCAAGATTTCCCTTTAAACAAGGGACCAGATGTGAAGCACAGAGTAGTCTGGCTGTCTGTTAAATGGTGATATATGGAATTACACTGAGTAGAAAGCTAATTCAGCCTGGCATAGAGTGCACGCTGTTGCAGCCAAATGAACTGTAATCATATTTGTTCAGCAGCGGCTACGGTCAGAGATCTAAGTGAGGAGTCCATTTTTCCAGGGTTTTTTAACTCTAGGTCTGGGAAAAACAGCATATCCCAAACAGATGCACAACACTGAACAGGCAGACAACGGAAAACAATAGATGGCATGTGGGAGGACATTTCCCCTGACTTCTCTTTTGTTTGACGTTGTGAGAAAAGCTGGCTCCAGTTCAGCCCTAGTACCGTTTTACTTATTTCCCTCAGCTGTTATTTTATATTCAAATCATTAGAGAACAAGTGCCAATGGAGCAACATTCAGCAGCTCCAAAATATTAGAACACTTAAATACTTTTAAATGTATGAATGTCACTGCATGAGATAACACTTCTATGAGCCATTTTTTACAATGATTTACAGAGATGATTTTTAGTGAGTTTACTCCGCAAGGTGTCCTAGCAGAATAACCACATGGTGTTTAAATAAAGGCACTTAACTATGAATTGAGAATTTATAAACTTTCTACATAGTGCGAGAGAGATTAGGTAAAAGCTAGGGCTTAGTGTCTTTCCAAATGAACTTTTATGCATTTCATGTTGTTACACTTAACATGAATTATTTACACGTGATTTCGCCTCACAAATAAGCACTCTTATAATGCAAACTAAAAGAAAGGCTTTAAAATGCTTATACTTTCACAGAAAATGTTGAATACTTCATGTTTAAATTTCATTTATTGTTTTAGATATTTGAATAATTATTTGCATATTTAATATATAGCCTATTTAGTTGAATTCATCAAATTGAAAGAGGTTAGACTGGTACTTCAGCAGTGTGGAGATACTGTGTTCAATTATTAAATAAATGAAACATCATTAGGTAAGCTTCTGTACTACACTTTTCTTTGATCTCCTTCATCAGAATAACAGCGCAAACAAATTTACATTATAATAACACTAAAAATAACCAATCAAAGTCTTTGAGGTTTTAACGTCTAAATCCTTTGTTTTTGTAACCAGTTATTTTTAGGTTTTAAAAAGTAACACGTTTGTGTCAACACAGACTTTACAGTATGGACTGAAAGGTTTTGCGGCACTGCAAATATTTTTTTTAAAAGAGCCCTTGAAGTAGTTATGTTACATGTATGATCTGTGTTTCCTTCCGTTGTGATTTTGGTTCTGCCCTGTGACCTAGGCTGCGTCCGAAAACCTAGGCAGTTGCCTTGTTGCCTCGCTGGCTTATCAGACAATGACTTGTAAGGCAGCATTTGTGCAATGAAGGCACATCATGAAACTGACTTCTAAGGCAGTGTAACAGTTTAATGATCAACAGCAAAATAGAGAGAGCTTTATTGGGAACTAAACAAATATTGAATTACTACATTAGTAATTTCTCGCTCAGACAAGCAACTGATAGTGTTTCTCTGTCTAGATTAAGGAGCTTTACAAACAACCTTATCAGAACTAAATAGGCCTATATGATGACCTGTCATGTTATACATTTCATGTAGACTTGATTTAGATGTGTAAAGTGGTCATTTACATATATCCACCGACAAATTTCCCAACAACACAATTTAGTCGGCCCAATTTAATGGGCAGTAATTTCTTGTTTCTCCGTAATGACTAATTTCTTTTGTCAAAATGAAAATACAATTTATACAAAACGAAATTCACTTTAAAGAAAGACTCTACAAAACAATACTCAATGAAGTGTTCAAAATCACGTCTGACCCAATGTCTCCAGACATATGTGCATATTATGATGTAGCCTATCTCATGCTGCTCACTTTTCATAATCAACAAATGAAATTAAACATAATAATATCACAGGCTAATATTTAAATATAGCCTAACTATGCAAATAAATAGGATATGTTTTCTTCAACCCATGGCCGATAAAGGCGCCCGCGCTTCTTTATGACAGCAGAAATAAATCACAATTTTTAGCCATACAGTTAAGTTCAAGACATAATTATAAACTATAAACTGTCTACTTTTATTTGTGTACACTCACAATAACAACAAAGGCCGTGGATTCAGGGAACGGATTATTTTGCATGCACTCCACTCCAAACGCTGTCTTTATTTCAAAACTGTATTTTGTTTATTAAACGCAAAGTTTTTCATTTCAAAAGCATTTCTAAATTTCAATATTTCCAACAAACGACACTCCTATAACACGCCTATGTCTCCTTCCATTAATAATAATGGCTAATGCGGTGACCGGGATACACATAAACCTACCAACATACGTGGCATAATTTTTGGAATGACTTATCACGAGAGAATAAGCCAGCGGATTGCCATATCGCATCGATTTACGGCGAAAGAGTAACCCTTGACACTTGAACCCTTGATGCGTATTGATGGATATTAAGGATAGAGCTAAACAAAACACCTGTCATGAATTAGATGTCTAAAACGAGAATTTTTAAAGATAAATGGCGGATGATTTCGATATAAGATTGTTATATTGTTGCCCAGCACTATGTACATTGCGTCAGGGGTTACTCTTTTGCCGTAAGCCGAATTGCATACAGCTTTTCGCCGGAAGTTAGTTATTTTAGTCCATAAAGTTTTAAATATGGATATTTTTCTTACACAAACGTGCCACTTCACTTCAGAAGGTCTTTATTAACCCCCCAGAGCCGTGTGGAGCTTCATAAATGAGGCAACAATATGAGGCACTGCCATTATAAAGCTTGGATTAGCCAGGACTTTTTTTAATATAACTCAGATTTTATTTGTCTGAAAGAAGAATATCATATACACATAGGATGAGGGTGAGTAAATCATGTGGCTGTGTAAATTTTAGCTGCATCTAGTGGTGAGATTGTGAATTGCAACCGCCCACCGCTCACCCCTCCCTTTCAAAGCACATAGAGAAGCTACGGTGGCCAACACTGGACAAAGATGTCGTCGTCTGAGACAGAAGAGAGTAGCTAGAGCTCTATAGAGCATTTTGTCCGTTTAGGGCTACTGTAGAAACATGATGGCGCAAAATGACGATTTCATTGAAAATTTCTGTCAATAGATCTTAATAAATACTACACACTGTACCTTTAACTAATGTTACCAAATGGAACCTTATTGTGAAGTGTTATCTTTCTGTGCATTTACTTCTACTTTAAAAATGGTTTACTCCTTGTATTAGAGATATTTTTCATGATGCAACATTTGGTATGAGGTGTTCGACTGAACTACAACATGTAGCTACAAGCAGGATGTTACCAAACAATATTTATCCAGCCATAAATGATGAAATGCTGAGGGAGGTGTTCAGGGTGTGATGCACGGTCATTGCTCCATTATTATCATTAATTTAACCTGGCTTCCTGTGTGATAAGAGCTTTCTGAGCTCCTGGCTTTTCTGTTTGATGAACTCAAAGCTGGCCTCAATACCGAGCAGAAAGTTTACACACAATCAGGAGCGCATCAACCAGACACGCGATATCAACTCATCGCAGACCCACAACACAACATCGTACGATAGCTTCAAGCATGAGGTAGATCATTACA
Source organism: Gobiocypris rarus (assembly GCA_023029165.1). NCBI lineage: Eukaryota > Metazoa > Chordata > Actinopteri > Cypriniformes > Gobionidae > Gobiocypris > Gobiocypris rarus. Next base: position 12,676,918 of record CM040916.1, on the reverse strand, counting down.
GCTCCTGTCAACATCTCAGTTTGTGGTTATCTTTCAGGGCGAGTGGCTGAATGACCTCCAGTGATGGAGATGTATCTGCAAAGGGAGTGAGCTTCCACTAGGCACAGACGGTGTTGGGTCCGTTACCAACTGCTTCAGGGCCAGCAGCTACAGATGCTTCACGGAAAACTGGATTTATCTCACTTCGACCTCTATTTCTAAATCATGAGGCTAAATGTAACAAGCACCCCCACCTATCCAGCTTTTAATCAACGTAATCGCTAAATAAAAGATGGATTCAATCAATGGGAAGCGTGAATGGCACCACAGAGCAGCTCATATGATTAGAACAGGCTCCTACAGAGATTTCCAATCAAACGTGCGATGCCACTCTGACACACACTAAAGACTTAAAGTGACAGTTCACCCAAAAATGAAAATGATGTCCACTGCAGAAAATGTTTTTGTTTTGTTTTCCACTACAAAAATCTAAACATGCTGAAATCAAGATACATTTACTTGACAATCAAAATTATTTTTTTGTTTTCCGAAAAATGTAAAAAAAAAAAAAAGAATGGACTTTATGCTTAAAACAAGAAATAATATCTGCCAATGAGTAAAGAATTTAAAGTGAAACGCATCTTTTTCTTACCCCATTGGCAGATATATTTTCTTGTTTTAAGCATTATGTTACTTCCTTTTGATCAATGTTTCAGAAAGTCGTTCTGCTTCTCAAGTAACTGTATTTAAATTTAAGAATGTTTAAATATTTGCATTGGAAAACAAGACAAAGATACTGAGATAATTGGTACAAGGGACCTGCAATCAAATACCCCATTTGGTGCATTTACATTTAATCATTTATCAGACGCTTTTATTCAAAGAGACTTACAAATGAGGAGAGCAATAGAAGCAATCAAAATAAATCAACAATAGGGCAACAATATGCACTAGTCCCAGTTAGTCTAGCACAGTACACAAGGGTTTAAAAAAATACATATATAGAATAGTATGGGAAAATGTCATTAATTAAGTGCTTTAAACCAACCTTTATTAGACATTAATTGTGTTCATATTCAGTGTACCTTAAAATGTTTACAAATACATTAAGCACACACACACACATTATCACATGTGACTTTTACACTTTTCAATGTCACATTTTGTAATATTTGCATTGTTTTATTTTTGTAACATCGGTCACACTTAAGATTAGGGTCCATTTCTCACTATTAACTATGACGTTTGCCTCAATTAATTATATATTACTTATTATTATTTATTAATTGTTACTTATGAATAGTTAGTAAGGTAGTTGTTGTAGTTGTTAAGTTTAGGTATTGGGTAGGATTAAGGGATGTAGAATATGGCCATGCAGAATAAAGCATTCATATGTGCTTTATAAGTACTAATAAACAGCCAATATCCTAGTAATATGTATGCTAATAAGCAACTAGTTAATAGTGAGAATTGGACACTGTCCCTGTATGATTTTTTTTAAGGAACACTTAATGCAATTAATGTCTAATAAAAGTTGGTTTAAAGCACTTAATTAATGACATTTTCCTTTTTTCCAAAGCTTGAAAAACATGATCTAACCTTTTACATATGAGCTAATTAAACAATAATAATTTGGTTAATTACAGTGACAATGAATGAATAACTCACTATTTGTATATAGCCTATTAATATTAACAATATAGAGACTACAATATATTAATTATGAATTAGCTATAAACTAATAGTTTTCAAATTATTTCTACGTACTTTATTACTATATATATATATATATATATATATATATATATATATATATATATATATATATATATATATATATATATATATATACAGTCGTGGTCAAAATTGTTGGCACCCCTGATAAATATGATCAAATATGGCTGTAAGAAATAAATCTGATTTGTTTATCCTTTTGATCTTTTATTAAAAAAATTCACAAAAATCTAACATTTCATTGAAGTTAAAGAATTGAAAATGGGGGGTAAATCACATTATGTAATAAATGCTTTTCTCCAAAACACGTTGGCCACAATTGTTGGCACCCCTTAAAAATGTTATGAGTAAAATATCTCTGAAGTATATTCCCATTAATATTTAAATTTTTTAGCACACCAGGGTGACAAGGAACATGAAATTGTCCAGTTATGACGTCTTGTTTCACAGAAGTATAAATATAAGGAAGCACAAAGGCCAAATTCCCTTAATCATTCATCACAATGAGTAAAACCACAGAATATAGTTCTGATGTGCAGCAAAAGATTGTTGAGCTTCACAAAATAGAAAGTGGCTGTAGGAAAATAGCCAAGGCATTGAAAACCCCCATTTCCACCATCAGGGAAATAATTAATCAGATCCAATCAACTAAAGATGTTATGAATCTGACTGGAAGAGGACGTGTGTCTATATTGTCCTAATGCATGGTGAGGAGGAGAGTTTTGAGTGGACAAAGACTCTCCAAGGATCACAGCTGGAGAATCACAGAGATTAGTTGAGTCTTGGGGACAGAAAGCCTAAAAAAAAATCAAACAAACCCCTATATCACCATTTGTTGTTTGGGAGGGATTCAAGAAAAATCCTCCCAGCTCACCCGAAAACAAACTCCAGCATATTCAGTGGTCAGACACAACTGGAACTTCAGACGGGACCTGGTTCTGTGGTCAGAAGAACTATACAAAGAGCTTTTTGGCAGCAAATCTACCAGAAGCATTTTGTGCAAACAGGGATAAAAAGTACCCCATGCCCACGACTAAATATACAGCTGGATCTTTAACGTTGAGGGCCTATTTTTTTTGCTGGAGGTCCTGGACATCTTGTTCAGACACATGGTATCATGGATTCTAGCAAATACCAACAGATAAAAAATCAAAACCTGACGGCCTCTGCTAGAAATATTATAATGGGCCGTGGTTGTATCCTCCATCAGGACAAAGGTCCAAAACAAACATCAAAATCAACACACAAATGTGTCACTGAGAATAACATTAAGCATCTGTCATGGCCATCCCAGTCCCCTGACCTGAACCCTAAAGAGAATGAGAGGCTGAACTGAAGAGAAGAAGCACCAACATGGATCTGGGAATCTGAAGGATCTGGAGAGATTCTGTATGGAGGAATGGTCTCTGATCTCTTGTCAGGTTTCTCCAAACTCATCAGGCATTATAGAACAAGACTCAGAGCTGTTATCTTGGGAAAAGGACGTTGCAAAAAATATTTAATAAAAGGGTGCCAACAATTGTGGCCAACGTGTTTTGGAGAAAAGCATTTATTTCATAATGTGAGTTACCCCCCATTTTCAATTATTTTACTTCAATGAAAGATTTTTGTGATTTTTTCTTATATAAGATCAAAAGGATAAACAATGCAGATTAATTTTTTTACAGCCATTTTTGATCATATTTACCAGGGGTGCCAACAATTTTGACCACGACTATATACATATATTATAAAGTGTTATCCATCATATCTATTAGTTAACAGTAATACAGAAAAGCATCATGAATATTGAAGCACTCCATGAATGGACTATAAAAAGTGGTGTCTTATAACTGCATTAAGATCAGTTGCTCACCCCAGTTCTGTCTCCAGAAGAACTCCAGGGTCTTCTGAGAGGCAAAGTGTTTCTTCACTGAGTAGTGTACTCTCTGGATCAGCATGTTGGACAGACCGGCCTGTCGAAGCAGGTAAGCTTGGGTAGGAGAGTGACCGAACGGATCCACAGCCCAGCCAGTCTTTGGTTTCACTCCTAACAAAAAGCGAGGGAATAGAATTTTAGGTTGAATAAACAAATGTACATAATTCAATCAATTGGCTTTTGTTTTGGAGTCTCTGGCTGAAATTGTCACCTGTTTCTACTCCCTATAATAATAATTCGTTTTTTATATCAGAATATGTAACATGCCATGATTATTTAACTAGATGTAAACTGTATTTTATTTTATTGTATTGTACTGCTCTGATTGAAAGCCAATTATAGATATATTAATATACACTACCATTAAAATTTTTGGGTCAGCATTTTTTTTTTTTAAATAATCGTTTTATTCGGCAAGGAGGAATGGGATTTAAGAATTTATAATGTTACAGAATTAAAATTTCAAATAATTGCTGTTCCTTTGAACTTTCTATTCATCAAAAAAAAAAATATGTATCACGGTTTCCACAATTTGTTATTTTAATTTCATTGATAATAATAGAAAATGTTTTTGAGCACCAAATCAGCATATTATAATGATTTCTGAAGGATCATGTGACATGTGGAATAATCGCTGCAGAAAATTCAGCTTTGCCATCACAGGAATAAATAACCTTTTAAAATTCAAATAAAAACTGTTATTTTACATTTAAATAATAATTCACAATATAATTTTTTTCTGACTTTTTTATTACATTAATGCACATTCATTTAGTGACCATAAGAGATTCACACATAAAAAAATCGAAATGAACGCAAACTTCTGAACGGTAGTGTATATACAGAATTTATTTGAGCTATATCCATTTTCAGAAACAGCTAATACAATCATAAACTTCATGGAAAAGAGTAAAACACAGGAAACACAAGTAATCTTGAAGGGCATGTGTACCTTGAAGAGACTTGTGTTTATATTCATGAGCACATGAGCATGAGCAAACGATATCTCAGCAGCATAAAGTTCTCCTGATTTTAATACTGGAAGCATGGCATCATCGGCTAAACAAGTGTTGTTTGAAATCCAAAGACTCATTGTAGTATCCGTCTCTTCAATCAATCTATATTTGAGAAACCGGTCTACTGACAGCTGAGATATCGGGAGAGCAGATGGTAGAGTGGATGTGTAGTAATGAGAGCCAGGGCTATGCTCCATGTTTTAATACACTAATAATGAACATTGAAAAAAAATCTCCCAGAGGTCTTTGAGCCAATATGGGAAGCATAAATATGTAGAGGAGCTAAAATTCCTTATAGTATTGCAGTTAAGAGGTTTAGCATTCTGGGTTTCACAACCCACCTCTTGAGCTGAGGTTGATTCAGAATTTAAATGGGTCTGAAACAAGATATTGTTACCCAGTTCAACTTACGACCGCCCACAGCCCCTTCAAACAGGAAAACTGGAAAGTTCTTTCTTGATATAATAAGTTATAATCTAACTGGCTGACTTTACATAACTCCAGGGTGTAAAAGTACACAGCATTTTTTATCAATCCTCCAAAACAAATTTGCATTCACTATAAAATGACTGATTGTTACGCTGCATTAACTAGGTCAGCCGGAACCGGGAACACTTCCCATAACACCTGATGTACTCGTTACATCATAAAAAGAGTGGCATCCACACTAATGTTAGTCTCTCTGTTTATCCCGAGGTTGACTGCAGTCGGCCGGATCCAGGCCGTGTCCGGATCGGATGGTGGACCTGCATCTGGACATGACCAGCTCATCCTGGAGTGTCTGCTGAGACCGTGTCCATTAGTGTCTCCTCTGAATTTGCCTCACCGGCACATCATCCTCAATTAACCCGTCTCCGGCGCAATAACTCCGATCTTTCAAGTATTCATATTCTTGTGTAATCGACGCGCCATCCTAAATGAACCCGTCGTCGTGATACCCAAAATTTCGAATATTCCTATCTAATATGATTTAGGACCTGCAAGGTTGCCAGAGTAATAATTATACACTGATAATAATAGGCCAGAGGAGAACTGCCACCCCGACTGAGTCTGGTTTCTCCCAAGGTTTATTTTTCTCCATCATGCCCTGATGGAGTTTTGGTTCCTTGCCACTGTCGCCTTTGGCTTGGCTTGCTCAGTTGGGGACACTCAAATTATGATCCAAGTTACTCAACTAAATATACAAATAGAATTTATTAATTTGGTCATATATAATTCTATAAACTATCCAAATTAAACTAGCCAAATCAAATTTTGTTGCAATGTTGTCCTGTTTAACACTGTGAAGCTGCTTTGAAACAATCGTCATTGTAAAAGCGCTATTTAAATAAAGTTGATTGATTGATTGATTGATTGACTAAAAACTTTCTCACATTGGTATAATAATGAAAAAAATAAACGACTCTTAGATTTTACGGAATTATCAACAACTTTGTTGTTAAATAAAGCCAAACAAAATGGAAATAAAGAAGCAATACTGAAAATGTACATACCCAAATTCTTTTCCAACCACTGGTGGCCTTCAACTAACTGATCTATCAATGCAAAGTAGTGAGTGTTGGCTTCATCAGGCATCACCCAGCCTCCTGTGGCCACCTCGAGCTGACCGCTCTCTACCAGCCTGTAACAGAGAAAGAGAGAAAATAAATGAAAGAGAAGAAAGAAGAGAAAAATCTTCTTTACCCAACATGAAACTGCATTCACAAACACATTGTGCTTCTGTAAGGATTTGATGCATCAGGATTTGATTGGATCATGAAAACTAGGTTTATTTTCATTTACTAAAACTATAAGGGTTCTTTCACTCTTTTCATTTGGATGACCTGAACGCTGTTTTCCGAACTCAGGTGCGCACCCACAAACCGCCTAAAAAGCATGGTACGGTTCATGTGAACTCTGGTACAGTTCGTTGCTGATATGAACACTAAATCACAGAAGTTAACTGCCATTGATGATGTATTATTCAAGAAACTGTTCGGACCAATCAAATTGTCAGGGCAGGCTTTATATGATGATTGACAGATAACGCAACGTAATCATCCACGTCACCAAAGAGCGCTTGGGTTGAATTCATTCTAATCCTAAATGGAGAACTTGTTCGTATATGCATTTACCTTTACTATGTCTCTCAAAAACGGTGATTGCGTTAGTAAATACTCTGTGTATTCTGGCAAAGATGGTTTACACTCACCTTCTTCTACTTCTTCCAGCGTGCGTGCAGTTGAGTTCTGTAGATAACTAAGTTATGCATTAGTGATGTGTCGTTCTTTTTGAACTAATCTTAAATATGACTCGGGAACAGCGAGTTGTCTCAGAGAGCGGTTTGTTCATTTTGTGTTGACTGTGCATTGCGCTACAGGCCCAATTAAGAAATGCTCCAACAACTTGATTTGTGGACACATTTTATTAATTTATAGTTTTAGTTAAATCGAGACCACTTTGAACTAATTCGCTTCCTCGTTTTAGATAAAACATGACCATTGGTGTAATAATTTGCATCCTCATTTTAGTTAAATCATGACTCTGTTGGGTGTGTTCACACTTGGCATGTTTGTTTAGATTAAAACGAACCCTGCTGCGATTGCTCTGTTAGTGCGGTTCATTTGAATAAGTGTGAACGCTGCCATCCGAAACCTGCTGTGCACCAAACAAGCCGACCGAGACCAATGAAAAAATGGGTCTCTGTCCATTTCCTAACAAACTCTGGTGCAGTTTGAATAATATATGAATGCAACATGGATGAAAGAAATGTAAACGAACCAAAAACAGGTTCCCCAAGAAGACCCTAAAAAGGAGAGAATGCTCACGGATACCTGTTTTTTCAGTACCGTGTCTCCTCACAGCATTTTTTTGTGTCTGCGTGTGTGACGGAGGCATTCCTGCGCTTGAGTCCTTGACGTATTTTATAAGCTCTTCACAAGTTCTCAGCTGGTCAAAATACCATCATATGTAGGCTGCACACATACAATGAGTGCATCTATCCCAGCACACAGCATTGATTTGAATGTTTGGAAGTTCTGTCTCAAAATAGACAATACGTCATAAAAGCCGACCAATGAGGTTGTGAACGTATCCCTATGCCTTTAGGTCCCTTATCTTTAGGTTAGGTGATAAAAATTCCAATCTGAACGCTGTGGACCAGAACCAATGAAACCAAACTATAAGTGTGAACGCACACTTAGTTAAATCAAGACCACTTTGGACTAATTCACTCCCTCGTTTTAGTTAAATCATGGCCATGTTGTAATAATTAGTTTGCTCATTTTAGTTAAATAATGCCAATTTTTTTTTATTATTCACTCCCTCGCTTTAGTTAAACTGTGGCCATGTTGTACTGTCATGGTTTTGGGTTTTGTCATGTGTTCCTGTTTGTCATGTGATTTTTATGTTCTCATTGGTTGTTTTTGTCATGTGTTCTCATCTCAGTTCTGTCATTGGTTCATTGTCTTGATTCACATGTGTGTCATGTTTAGTCATTAGTCTTTGTGTATTTAAGCCCTCATGTTTGCCTTGTTTCCCTTGTCAAGTATTGTTTACTTGTGGTGGTGAGCTCTTTGTTTTGCCAAGTCAAGGCAAGACCACTTTGCTCTAATTTGTTGCCTTGTTTTAGTTCAGTCATGATCACTTTGTACTAATGCACTAGTTTTAGTTCAATCAAAAGCACTTTGTAGTAAGTTGTTGCTGTTAAACCGTGGCCCTGTTGCACCAATTAATTCCTTAGTTTAATCAAGACCACTTTATACTAATTCGCTCCCTCGTTTTAGTAAATGATACAATAATACATTTTAATATTTGATTACATTTTTTGAGTTGATGTCCAATGTAAAATCTGAATGAGAACCACTGATTCAAGAGTGGAAGAGTCTGTTTGGATGAAGACATCCCATCTAGAACGTTAATACCATTTGATGAAAGATTATGAAACCATTTACTTTGGAATAACATGCACAATAACACCAGGAATGTAAAGTATGCAAGGTCAATTTTGATGTATTCCACCTCATAAGCAAAGCTTTAAAGAGGACAAAAGAGCTGAAAATGTTTCATCACTGCAACATCATCAACAGCTTTTCTTAAGGGTTTTCACTATAAAGCACTTTCTCCACATATGTAGAATTACACTTGGTAACCAACATTTTTCTATATTTTCAGATTTATTGAGCTTTGCCGCTGCAAACTAATTATTTTTTTGAACAGAGAGCAGACACCTTGGGTAATGGCATCCCTTATTAGAAGTAGAGTTCTCCGGGCCTGATTGCCAGTCAGCAGCTTTTCTCAGTTATGCTGAATATTTCAGCGGTGAATCGTATAGCGTGGCCCTCTGGAGGCCAGTAATAAGAGCGGTGATAGCAAAACCAAGAGCACTAGCTCAGCACGTAACTGACAGAAACTTTCAAAATTACTTTGAAAAATGGTCTGTTATTTTCGAATCAATCACTGGCCAAGAGAAAAAGCCACTGGGCAGCGCAGCTGTGATTAGATCCTTTATTAAGGTCGATGTGAATTCAAAAACCATCCTATTCACTTTCTTTATACATGTTCCTGGTCTTATTCATACATCTCCCTGGACTTATTGTGCACAATGCAATGCATATTTTTTGAAAAATGGAAAGAAAATACAAAAAAAGAGTAATACCTTTACTCAGACATACCAAGTAATGGATGAGGAGCATCATTTTATGTTGACTTTGTCCCTACTATGACCCTTTCCCCATAATTTAAGACATATTTGGTTTTTAGACTACAGCTGCTATTTAAACCAAATGAGTTTCTAACTGTTTCTTATATCCAGGACATGAAATTGAGGTTCAGGTGAGGTAACACCAATTTGAAAATATGTTGACATGCTCTTCGATTAGCAACGTATAAAATATTTGAAAAATCTCATTCCCAATACTGCAAATTAAATATATATATATATATATATATATAGCATAGATTGGAATTTATGGACTTATCTGAAGTTCCCATTTTCCTGAGCAGACTCCTGAGCACAGACAACTTGATTTATTCTGAAGATACACCACCATGTATGTGGCAGTAAAAGAAATTGAATCATTATGCTAGACCTTGATTCGGCAGATACAAAATGAAATAAAACCTGCTCATGCCTGCCAAAAATCTTGATTTGGAGTCAGCCAAGGCCATCTTGGAAATAAACGAGGGGGGGGTTGTGGGGGGGCAAATGTTCAAAAAGAATAGTGCTTGTTTGCTTCAAACTCTTTCTGTGCATCAAATCAATAATGAATAAATATTGCAGTTGGATTTTTCATTTGGCTCCAGCATTCACCTCAGGCCGTTTTGAAAGATGCTCTAATTGGAATTCAAACCCACAGCAGAAATGTTTATTACATTTCCACATGGCATTTGTGTCTTTTCCCAAGGCTAGTTCAACAATGAACACAACCAGTTCTGTATATTTGACATGCATTTATAGCCCATCTTCTCCTGTGACAATGTTGTTGAGCTACTAATCATATGTACTGTACCTGTCAAAAGTTTGAAATATATACATTTTTTTATGTTTTTGAAAGAGGTCTCATCTAACGTTAACAAAGATGAACTAATGCTGAACAGAGGTGTTGTTCATGGTTAGTTCATGTTAACTAATGCATTAACTTAAGTTAACTAATACAACCTTATTGTAAAGTGTTACCTGTATTTTAAAGTGTCATTTATTCCTGTTGGCAAATTTTCAGCATCATTACTCCAGTCTTATCACATGATCCTTCAGAAATCATTCTAATATGCTGATTTGGTGCACAAGAAACATTTATTATTATTATTATTATTATTATTATTATTATTATTATTATTATTAATGTTGAGAACAGTTATGCTTTTTATGAATAAAAAGTTGAATGAACAGCATTTGTTTTGCATTTATTAAATAGAAATCTTTTCTTTTGTAACATTATTCATGTCTTCACTGTCACTTTTGATCAATTTCATGCATCCTTGATGAATAAATGTATTAATTTCTCTATTTTTTTATCTTATCACAAAAAAAAATTAAACATTGATTATAATAATACGATTTTTCTCTAGCAGCAAATCAGAATATTAGAATGATTTCTGAAGGATCATGTGACACTGAAGACTGGAGTAACACAGCATTAATAATTTATATAATAATTTACATTTTTAAATGTATTAAAAAAGAAACCCCTTATATTAGGTTGTAATAATATTTCACAATATTACTGTTTATTTTTGATGAAATAAATACAGCCTAAGAGAGCAGAAGAGACTTTTTTAAAAAACAATTAAAAATGGTAATGTTTCCAAACTTTTGGCAGGTCCTGTACATTAACTACATTTTTGGAAAAGTTTAGATTGAAGAAAATTGTTTTGAAAATAAATATATACTAGAATCTATATTCATCTATAATCATGAAAACAAAGTATGTTTGTGTCATACCCAATCTGTTTCTGAACTTAATTTTGTTGTTGCTTCATTTTTGCGTATAAACCGTCACCTGAGAGCTAGGCAATAAAGTACAAACTTTGAGCTTAATTAAAATGGGACCAAAAGCACAACGGAGTCCTCCAAAACTCCTCAACATCTCCCAGTCTTGCTTACACCAGACTTGTGTGTGAACGTTGCAATTAATGAATCCATAAATTACACCAACGCATGAGGATGAATGGATATTAACAACAGAGAAAAGCCTGACCTCCTGACAGCATCTCGTTTCTGCACGTCGATGTTGTCCCACCATTTTGAAAAATATGAGATCTCAGACCAGATCATTTTCCGCCGACTGTCTTCATGTAGTTTCACCACCATGTTGTTGAGAATGTGTTGCGTCTGGTCTCGATAGTAGTCATCGAATGTCTTCAGCCAGCCTGAGCAAAACACCATAAAAATTTGTCACACAGTTTGCTGAGGTTGTTATTATTATTGACTTGATATTTAAAATGGTTTTAACTAAAAAAAAAAATATTCTCTCATCATTTATTCACACTCATTTCATTCCAAACCATTCCTACTTAGGTCGAACACAAAAGAAGATGTTTAGCAGAATGTCTATGCTATTAAATGACAGTGGATGGGGATCAGGAACAGCCATAGTCGTCACCATTCTTTTTTTATTGTATGTAAAAAACAGCTTGATATTGTGCGAAATATCTCCTTTTGTGTTCAATGCAAGAAAAAAGTAATATGTGTGTAAAATGTGTAACATCGTAAAGGGGTGTGAAACAATAAAGCATTACGGTGCCAGCATGTTTATGAACATGTACTGTACCATTACCATTATAGTATTCTTTGAGGTAACACGAAAATGCCTTGGTATATGAATATGGTACTTATATGCCATGGCATATGTACTAAAATAAGAGCTTTGCCATCACACAAAGCTGATACTTATATAAAAATAAATGCTCATTTATTTGACCAAAAATACAGTAAAAAGAGTAATATTGTGAAATGTTAATACAAATTAAATTAACAGTTTTTCGATACTTATTAATAAAAAAAATTAAATAATTGTTGAATACATTTGAAAATATCAGCTTTGTGTGATGGCAAAGCTCTTATTTTAGGTTGTAATAATATTTCACATGGACACGTAAAATCCCAGAGCGGGGTCAGCACATGCGGAAGTCGGCAACTTTCTGCACAGTCAATAGCTACAGACCTCCAAACTCTGTGTGGCCTTCAGATTAACTCAAGAACAGTGAGTAGAGAGGTTCATGGAATTGGTTTCCATGGCCGAGCAGCTGCATCCAAACCTTACATTACCAAGTGCAATGCAAAGCATCGGTGTAAAGCACGCCGCCTCTGGACTCTAGAGCATTGGAGACGTGTTCTCTGGAGTGACGAATCACGCTTCTCTGTCTGGCAATCTGATGGATGAGTCTGGGTTTGCCGGTTGCCAGGAGAACAGTACTTGCCTGACTGCATTGTGCCAAGTTTAAAGTTTGGTGGAGGGGGGATTATGGTGGAGGGTTTTTTTTTAGGGGTTGGGCTTGGCCCCCGACTTCATTTCAGAGTCAAATAATTCTAATATGCTGGTTTGCTGCTCAAGAAACATTTATGATCATTATTAATGTTGAAAAAGTTGTGCTGCCTAATATTTTTGTTAAAAAAACATGATACAAAATTTGTCAGGACTTTATTTATTTAAATTGTACAAAGGTGGAAACGGATGGTACGGGAGGAAAAATAAAACTCGAAAATGTTTGTATTTCCTTGGGAGAGTGGCATGACTGATAATACAGGAAGCAGGAAGAACCCGTTCTTCACCTGTGATGATTGGTTTAGTATCTGGTTGCTAGTGTAAATGTACAATCAATTATACTTTGTAAACTATAGACACTATATAACTATATATATAACTATATAGATATAGTATAACTTATGTAACTGTACCTTTTTACAATAGAACATGACCTTGTATCAGAACCTCAAGGATTTAAATGAAGATAAATATTTAAAAGTGAAGTGTGTAATTTCTTTGCCACAATCAGAACCAAACAAAATTGCAAACAAAGAGAGACTTCATAAACACTCCCACAGTCTTCAAATATTTATACAAACATACACCCTGCAAACAGACACACCTACTTAAGTAATAATTACAGATATTTTAATCCCACATGAAATGTACATTAAAATGATATTAGTCATCATACAGTGCCCTCGACTAATAATGGCACCCTTGGTGAACAAAGGCGGCTGTGAAAATCAATATGCATTGTTTATCCTTTTGATTTTCATTATAAAAATAATAATAATTTAAATCACAAAAATCTAAACTTTTATTGAAGTAATTGAAAGTGCGGGAAAATCTCATTATGATTTCTTATAAGTAAAACCCACCAGGGTGACTATGAAATTGTCCTGCCATGACTTCCTGTTCCATCGGAGTATAAATATGAATATGAGGAAACACAAAGGCCAAATTCCCTTAAAGGGGTTATGAACTGAGAAATCAAACTTTTGACATATAAGACATTGTACTACAAAAACATACTGTAAGTTTCAGAACTCAAAACTTTCTTGTTAGTCTAAAAACAGCTTATATTGAAGCCAATCTGTCAAATAGCCATTTATTTATCAATTGTGACAATTTGTCAAATGTAAAAATCATATTAACATTATAAGTGCACCCCAGGAAACATTATAAAATAATTCAAAATAATTAATGATCCCTTCGTAATCATCCATCAGAATGAGTAAAACCGAAGAATATAGTTCTGATGCGCAGTAAAAGATTGTTGAGCTTCATAATAGAAAGTGGCTGTAAGAAAACAGCTAAAGCACTGAAAATCCCCATTTCCACCACCAGGGAAATAATTAAGAAGTTCCAATCAACTAAAGATGTTACCAATCTGCCTGGAAGAGGACATGTGAATACATCGTCCTAATACACGGCGAGGAGGAGAGTTTGAGAGGCCAAAGACTCTCCAAGGATCACAGATGGAGAATTACAGATATTAGTTGAATCTTGGGGTCAGAAAGCATAAAATAAATTCTCAAATAGCACCTAGAACACCATAAGTTGTTTGAGAGGGTTTCATGAAAAATCCTCCTCACTCACCAAAAACAAACTCCAGCACATTCAGTTGTCAGACATGACTGGATATTTAAAAGGCGACTGGTTCTGTGGTCAGATAAAACTATAAAAAAATAGCTTTTTGGCAGCAAAACCCACCATATGGGTTTGGTGAAAACAAGGATAAAAAAGTGCCCAATTTCCATGCTTAAAAATACCACTGGATCTTTAATGTTGAGGGCCTATTTTTTTTGCTGGAGGTCCTGGACATCTTGTTCAGACACATGGCATCATGGATTCTAGCAAATACCAACAGATAAAAAATCAAAACCTGACGGCCTCTGCTAGAAATATTATAATGGGCCGTGGTTGGATCTTCCATCAGGATAATGATCCAAAACAAACATCAAAATCAACACACAAATGTGTCACTGAGCACAAAATGAAGCTTCTGCCATGGTCGTCCCAGTCCCCTGACCTGAACCCTATAGAGAATGAGTGGGCTGAACTGAAGAGAAGAGCTGGGAATCTGAAGGATCTGGAGAGATTCTGTATGAAGGAATGGTCTCTGATCTCTTGTCAGGTGTTCTCCAAACTCATCATCGGACAGTATAGCAGACTCAAAGAGATCTTGGGAAAAGGGCATTGCAATAATTGGGTGTGAATAATTGTGGCCAATGTGAACGATTCATAATTTGATTTTCCTCCCACTTTCAATTGTTGAAACTCTATGGGCACTCAGCTCAGCTGCTCACGGCCCATGCGAACGCTCCACTCATGTACCACTCATGCTCAAACAAAGTCAACTCAAATAATGAGCTGAGATGAAATATCTATTATATTTGCATATTTGTTTCTGTTTGCAATAGCGGTGTGGTACAGATGTGCGAATGACACTACTGATCCAGTCCCGCTATCCTCTGATAATAATAGCTTTGCAGGACTGTACATCAGTTGTATAATTGGTTAAAAAATAAATCAGTTAAATCTGATTCTGTTGCATAGAATTGAAACAAGAACAATATATTGATATTCAATATTAATATATTTTCTGTATAATTTTAGTGTTACTTTCAATAAAGCAAGTTTATTTTATGTAATTGGCTTGTATTTTTTATCATTCAGTATGATTAAATTATTGAATTTCATTAAAAGTGTAATATTAATATAAAAAACAAACAAAAAAAGCCTTTTAAAAAATCAGTTTTCGGCCAATCGTATCCAGAATTTTCGGCTTCGGCCCAGAATTTTAATTTCGGTTCATCCCTACTTCCAGCATAGATTGCTTTAAATATAAATTATATTTTACACAAAACTGCCTCACTGCTTATTTAAGAAATAATAAAGAAAACATTTTGCCAAAATAAATACTAAAGCTTCCCTAAGCCTCTTAATGAGTTTTTCTCTTCTTTTCCTTAAGGATGGTTAAACCAACCAGATTTTATTTTAATTTTTTGCTCTACAAAAATGAATGAAAAATCATAGAAAAGGCGTATAAATGTTTTTTTCTTGATGAAACATCTGGGATATTAAAGACAGGAGTCAGGACTGACCTTGGGATTGTTTCAATAATAATGTTCCCTGGCTGAAGTATTCCCTAGTTCTGCAAACTGCTGTCTTCGATTACTCTAGAGACTCCGACAAAGCACAGATATGATTGATATGTACTCTCTTATAATTAAGAAAACTTTCATTTTAGCTTAAAAGCGATACAAAGACAATCTAGCTGTAAAAATGAGATCCCACAAAGTCAGAGAATATCAAGTAACACCTGTCATATTAAACTCATTTTTAAATAGACTGCTGTATATCTGGATGATTTCTTTCATTTCAATCCTCGTGTTGAATGCAAAATATAAACTGCACACTTGCCAATTCAGATGGGAGGGTCAAGTAATAAACTTCCTGTTTTTTTGTAGGATTCCATTTCATTATTAGCTCGTGGGCACAGAGAAAGACAGCTGTTAAAGAGGAAGGGTACGTCAATTCTCGTCTATCACAGCTATTGAAATACCTTGAAAAAAAACAGCAAGTCTTTTCAGTTACCTGGTCTAAAGGAATATCCAGAGTTCAGTATAAGTTCAGCCATCAACAGCATTATCTTTCATCACCACAGGAAACAATTTCTACAATTCCTAGCTATTTTAGGCTAAAAATCACAGTAAGCCACTTACAATGGACAAACATGGAATCAGCCAATAAGCAAAACACAGACCATTTATTTTAAGCATAGCTGGGTAAATACTTGTCGACCTTTCGTGTGTAAAATGATATAGAACTTCACTGTCATGGCAACTTTATCACAAAAAGCACAATGATACCTGAAAGGCACGTAACTATGATCCTGTTTGCACTTGAAATCAATATCTCAGGTGATCCAATCACAAGTGGTCAAACAGGGTCCATATGTTTCCTAGAGATAGTCAGAAGTGCATGTGACCACATCACATCTGAAGTGTAAACGCTATCCGTCCGGACAGCACTGAGGGACCGCCTACTCATCTGTAAATCATCCACTATGCTAAAAAGAGGTTTGAAAATTTGCCGGCTTTAATTCACCTTCAACTGCCAGATCGAAACATACATTTAAATACTGCATAAGATTTCACTGAACTCCTTCAGTAGGCTATGTCTGTTTGACATCAACATGCAGTGACATAAAAGTTCAGAATAAATCATTGGAAAATTGTACGTGAAACATCTCGCAATTTTTTCAATCGTTTTTCAATTGTTATGCTAAATCAACACACGCTAACACAGTGTGATGTATGAAGGTATGGACGTATGAAACCCTCACTTGAAATCTGATCCGACTGGTCATGAGAGATTTGAGATTGCCAGGTGTAAACAGCCATCTGTCTCGTCTGGCTACCCGTGATCAGACCACCCGAGACGGATCTTAATACTACCAGGTGTAAATTCCACCCACTGGAATTTTGCCGGTAACACAAAATCAGACGTTCATCTACCTGGGAAACTATTCCCACTTCAACTATAGATTTTTTTTTTTTGTGACTAGCCCTTTAACAAAGATCAAGCTTCGTATTTCTGCTTAAACAAATCTGAAATACCGACTTTATTTGCATGACTCTAACAGGAACTGAATATACTAAAAATAATCAAAACATGTCTGTATCTGAAAGCACATCAGTCTCACATCCTTAGTCCCACAAGGGCTGGGCGATACGGTCAAATCATTCAGTATAAATATTTAATTTATCACAATATTCATTTCATACCATTAATGAAGTAAAGTTTATTAGACATAATAAATGTAAACATAACTTGTTTGTTTACCAATAAACACCCAGAGCAAGCTTACCCTTCATTTTGTGCGCCATGACTTTGTTTTATGTTTTACATTTTTTTCTAGTTTTATGATTTAATACAAATTCATCATTAAATTGGTGCCTAATTAAATGAATTAATAAAACTTTAACTATTTAATCACATTGTATCTAATAATGTAATCAATTTAAATTATAACAATTAATTCACAACAACATTGCATACTTAAGGTATAAGGATAAGGTGTTGCACAACAGAACTTGCACACTATATAAATTTAAGCATGAATGAAAAAATATCTTGGTTTTAAGATATTCCTTAAATTAGTAAAAAAGAAAAATGGTAACACTTTACAATAAGGTTGTATTAGTTAACATTAGTTAATGCATTAGTTAACATGAACTAACCATGAACAACACCTCTGTTCAGCATAAGTTCATCTTTGTTAACGTTAGTTCATAAAAATACAGCCGTTCATGTTAGTTCACAGTGCATTAACTAATGTTAACGAGATTTTAATAATGCATTAGTAAATGCTGAAATTAACATTAACAAAGATAAATAAATGCTTTATAAGTGCAGTTTATTATTAGTTCATGTTAACTAATGTAGTTAACTGATGTTAACTAATGAACCTTATTGTAAAGTCTTACCAAAAAATATATATATAAAGTAGATTTTACTATGCAATACAATACTATTTCTGTCATAATTTCTTCAAGTTAAACCAAACTTTTATTTTGGTGGGATGTAGAACTTTGAGGTTTTTTTGTATTTGATTCTTTTTGTCAAATGAAATAGTGAAATGCAGTACTTTCCACTCCCAATGGCGCTTTTTTGGAATTGCGCTCTCACGCTAATTTGCCCTATTTAGTAAATCTGACCCTTGTTTTTAGTTGAGAGAATTAGGTGAAAATAGGGCTGCACGATATATTGTTTTAGCATTAATATCGGGAGGTGCCCATCTGCAATAGTCACGTCACAGGATGTGCGATGTCAAGTCTAGGGATCGTAGTTGATCCGTGATCCGCACAGGCCAACAGCCTCCCAGTTCAAAACGCATGTGATTTGCATTTGTTTTTAAGTTCTGTCAGTTTAATCAACAAGCGCAAGATGACTGAAATAAAGCCACTGGACCGCACGTGAACATCGAAATCAGTCCTCTTTCTCTTCTTTTTGAGCTCAAGTCAAAATTTTCAAATCAAGATTATGTGTTGTAAACAACTGAGAAAGAAAACGGATGTGTATCATTATATTGGATCCGTACATTCGTCTTAAAGTGACAGCAGCCTAATATACCCGCAGTTGTTTGTCACCAACGGTAATCAAACAACAAAAGAGAAAGAGAAAATGTATGAATTAATTCATTCTATTTAATGTAAACTGTACAGTGAAGACTATGCAGTGTTATTTTACATTTGATTATTGTATTTATCTATGCTTGTAATTTGTTTATTATTTTCTATGCAGATGCACTTACCCTACAGGATCACCCCATGATTAATTATTTAAAGAGCACCTATCATGGAATTTTGAAATGTACCTTTCATGTAGTGTGTAACATAGATCTAAGTGAACAAAAACATCCTGCAAAGTTTGAAATATGACAGTGCACCGTATATAAAGTTATT
The DNA here is from genome assembly GCA_023029165.1 of Gobiocypris rarus. NCBI lineage: Eukaryota > Metazoa > Chordata > Actinopteri > Cypriniformes > Gobionidae > Gobiocypris > Gobiocypris rarus. The sequence goes on along the minus strand of CM040916.1, from coordinate 12,657,849 downwards.
GTCTTTCAAAAGTAAGAGTTGACTCTGAGTCATTTTTATGAATCGTTAGAAGACCGAAGCTGTTTATCTGACTAGATGACGTCAACTTGTCAAGTTATTTGAATACGATACTAGAAAACATCATGGCGACGACGCTGTGTTATGAAGTGCGACTCAAAAGCAAACTTTTTTCATCTGAGCATTTGAAGACTAAGTGGCTACAATTCATATATACAACTGTACCACAGGAGTATAGTCCGAGCCTTGTGCTTTGTTCACGCCATTTTGAAGACGATTGCAATGCAATTAAACTTGGATTCGAGCCAGCTGATATTGAAGGAAGGTTCAGTTCCAAGTGTATTTGCATCAGCTTCCTCCTCCGTATCACAAACTGTAAGTGTTATTAATAATTGTTGCTTTTATGTTTTATGTAGCATGCTTAATAATTGTTTGTTTGTTGTGTAAACACCGTTTAGCTTCTAGATCTTCAATGACAATTGTATTGAGATATGTGAATTGTTTGTTGTTGTTTTCGGAGTTATCTTTAAGAATAGAGTCATACCTCGTCGTAGTAACGTAATGTTACTGCATTTTTATTTATTCTTTGGTAAAAACTTTATGTTTATGCATCGAGTTAACGCTCCATTGGCCTGAAGTGACAACTAACATTACATTGATGCTTACCATTGAGAAATATCCTGCTCCAGTCGTGGTGTTTGCGATTGAGTTTGTTAATCCGCATCTCCAGACGTTTCCCCTTCATATTCAGGCTCGAATTGATAGGGTAAAATTGATTTAAACCATCTATGGTGATGGGTGTTCCGTTTCCGAAAATATCTGCACAGACTATACCAATCACAACTGACTGGGTCATCGGACCAATCACTGCATTTAGCGTCACGTAAAGGTGGGGTTTCGAAAAGTGAATCACTAAACGAATCATTTGAGAATCGCTGTCAAAACAGGTAAAAATAAATGCATATTATAAGAAAACTAAAGTATTTTTGGTCATTGGATGCATGCAAAACTGTTGTTGGGGACTTCTAAAACAATATTTGGAATATTTTAAATGCCATAATAAGTGCTCTTTAAAAAAGTAGAGCTATTTAAATGATCTGGTGAAATTGTTTTCATATTGCATTTCATATTGTCAGCTATTTCCAATATCAGCCCTACAAGAAAGTTCAATTCATCGCTTCCTATAACAGGCAAAATTGTTCAAGTGTTTTTGCCAGTTGACTAGTTAGTGCACAACAAATACTTGACTAGTCAATAACTCATGCAAATCCCTGAATTTAACCCATACTCATGTCTGCAGCCAATCGAATTTCAGCCGTCAATCACAAATATTTGTAATATTCATCACATACAAACATCAGGCCAAAGCACAAGGGATAAACAAAAGTCTGTTTACTTGATAAATGGTGAGTCTCATTGACTACAAACACATGACAATGGTCAACAAACTTTATGACTCACCAGGGTCATTATGTGAATGGGGTACAACAAAGACTTGCAGTGGCTCATTGTCCCATTCATCAGCCTGATAAGAGATATCAAAGCCTTGTTTCCATACTCCACCATCAGGGTTATCAAAGCTGAGCAAATCATAAACATCCAGCATCTGAAATAAAGCAAGAGAGAACATCATTTTACTAAGGTATGCATACTTCCAATTTTTGACCAAGTGCAAGAGACAGTTCACAAATGTGCATCAGTATTTATTAGTTACGAAAATGTATCATATTTGCGTAGTTATTTGAAGGCTTTGCAGTGTGAATGTGGCCATAGTTTATGAGAGCTCTCTTTCACTGAAGCATAAAAAAAAGATTTTCTTTTAAGCAATTCCTGCATGTATTTGGTAAATTCATTTATTGATAAGCCGCACACAAAAAAAAGGTAATTCAGCATACATTACGATGTAAAAAAAGCAAGAAAAAAAAGCAATGGAATAAGGTTAAGTAAAAAGGCAAGCCATAAACAAACGCACATGCAAAAGTATGTAAAAAACGAGTCAGGGAGAGTGACGATAGAGGCATTGAGATATTTCTTAACCTTCTAAGAACAGCCAGTGGGTCTCTCTGGCATTGATCTATTCGTGTTTACTGAACCATTGTTCATGAAACGAATCTTTATTAAGTATATTGTGCAAAAAATATTAGCAAAACTGTTTGCACCTCTCAAGGTTATTTTTCTCCACTGACCACATTCTTCATGAAATAATGGGTCTTCACACGTGACAACTTGTGAACACCCTTTAACTTTCAGTTAAATTAGTTAACTAGTATGCTAAATGTGATTACATTGTGTACAGTGTGTCTTACAAAAAATAATGACATTGAGGTTTTAGTTTAGAGGAAGAATTAATATCAACTCCCTTATCCCTTAATTAATTACTTGCCATCTGAATACATGATTTTTATAAAAATGATTCAAGCAAATGTTATAAAAAACTAGTTTACTTCCAGCTATTTTTGCTTTAAAACCCTAATAAATTGTTGTAACTTTTAAATGTATGTATATGTAAACTTACATTGCCATTCAAAGGTTTTGGGGTTGATGAAATTTGTTTATGTTTTTTAAAGAAGTCTCTTATGCTTACCAAGGTTGCACTTATATAATTACAAATTACATGTTATTACAATAAAAAAAATTGAATTAGCGCAGTCAAATCGATTAATCGCGATTAATCACATCTAAAATAAAAGTTTGTGTTTACATAATATGTGTGTGTACTGTGTATAATTATTATGAATATATAAATACACACACATGCATGTATATATTTAAGAAAAATATATATATATATTTATATATAATATAGATTATATAAATATATATACAGTATATACATGCAAATATTTCTTAAATATATACATTAATGAGTGTTTATTTATATATAAATAATTATACACAGTACACACACATATTATGTAAAGACAAACTTTTATTTTAGATCCGATTAATCGTTTTGACAGCACTAATTTGAATATATTTTAAAATGTAATTTATTCCTGTGATGAAAAGCTGCATTTTCAGCATCATTATTCTAATATGCTAATTTTCAGGTCAATAAACATTCTTCTTATTATTCATGTTGAATACAGCTGTGCTGCTTAATATTTTTGTGGAAATCATGATTTGGGATTGTACATATACTTTAATTATTTATATATAAAATTATGTATTACATTTCTTTCTGACACAGAAAATGTGTTGATAAAAAATAAAATGTATTTTTTCGTGTTGGAGCCAGACAAAATATTGGGCTGGTAGAAATATAAACCACTGGTCTGACCGGGCAAGCAGAAGAAATCCTGACAATTATCAACTGTTCCACTTAAACTTAAAGTTTCCCCCAAAAATGAAAATTCTGTCATCACTTACTCACCCCCAAGTTGTTCCAAACCTGTAGTTAATTTATTGAGTGAAGACTAAGCAGTTTTTTGTTTTTTTTTTCTTGACTTGCTATACTGTTAAATAGACCTAAAGCTGAAAAATAAAGCACTGTTTTTGTCATATTGTTTGTAATTTGCATTTTTAGCTTATTTTTAAAAACAAAGATAAAATAAAAAAAATGCAATAAGAAGAAATGGTCAAAAACCAGGGCAGGAACATGCTGGCCAAGTGAGTTTTTAGTTAAAAAATTAAATAAGACTATGATTAATAAGTTCTGTTGTCATATTATTCAATTACTTTTACTGGGTGGTATTTTGACCGTGTTATCGATTTAGTATCGGTATCGAGGTATTTTAGTCTGGTATCGTATCAAAGTCATAATTTTGGTATCGTGACAACACTACCTGTATGCGTTTCTTTCTTCTGTTAAAAACACAAGACTGTATAAAACTATGGACCTAGTGTCCGTGACGTCACCCGTAGGTTTCTTTGAAGCTCAAAGTGGGCGGAGCCAGTCGTCACCATCTTGCCAGCGCGTGCCCACACGTCACTCCCGGAAAACCGAAAATGGACAAAAAGGCGGGATGTGGGTGGAGCTGAGGTGACATGATGGCTAACAGACAAACGGCAATCCACCTGCGCTGTTTTCTGCTGTAAAGTTTGGCATTTTAACATGCGGGAGTTACAGATTTGACGCCCTTTTGGAGCCTGTCTCTAGCCAGTCGATGAATTGCAGTTTAAGTCACTTATTGGCTTCAAGAAAGACTGCGGGAGGTTTCCACTTGTTTGGAAACAAAAGAAGATACTTTGAAGAATTTTGGGTAATCATACAGTCGATGGCACCCATCGATTTCCATAGCAGGAAAAAAAAAATACAATTAAAGTCAATGGCTACCGTCAACTGCCTGGTTACCAACATTCTTTTGTGTTCAACAGAAGAAAGAAACTCATACAGGTTTAGAACAACAATGAGTAAATGATGACAGGATTTAAATTCTTGGGTGAACTGTCCCTTTAAGACTCCCTTTTCTCTCTGTACCTGTACTCCATCCGCTGCCTTGGAGTACGTCCGTGCTGCAAACTGGCAGTCCTCTGAGTGGACGGGGAGCAGCGCAGGAGCAAGGGGCAGCGATTCCAAGTTCCCCTGACTCATATTCCCTTCAGGAAACATTTTCCCAACTTTCACAGTTTCTCTCAGGTTAATTACGGAGTCCCTGATGTTGGCAATGATCTCATTGTTCTCTGAAAGCAGTCTTTCTAAGTGGTCTATTTTGTCCTGCAGAACACCAAGCTGACCCTGTAAAACAGAAAAAAAAACGTTGAGGACTTTGCACTTAACGGTGCAATTGGACAGAATCACGCAACCCTTCAGCGCAAAATTCAGACAATGACGTAACTGAATACGTTTTATCACATAACCTAAACGTCGCAGACTTTGTTTACAGGCCTTACGGGCTTTGAAAATAAATGTTAACATCCAAAGTAATTTAACGCAGCATCTGGCCTGCAACTTTTCAGGCACAAGCACCGTGTCTGTGAAAAAGGAGAGATTCAAACTTACAACATTCGATTAGAATTCTCTCACTTTCAGCAGTGGCTCTTAAAAGTAATTTAAACAAGGTGTGCCCTTTTACATCAGTGACAAAGAACATCACTGCTAAACTCTCAGGCGATCACATTTGCTGCTCCCACAGTTTTAAGATGAGGTTTAGGGTTAGTCTTCTGGATTTCAAATAACACAGCTAATGAAAAATGTGAATCCTCCAGGACTTGTTTGTGAATTTGGGTTAAGCAGAAACAACTGTAAACATCACTGGTTATCAGCTGTCATTTTTAACTCTCTGCTCACATCAGAAATGTTTTCCAATATAGCAATGCTGTTTCTGAAAAACACTAATCATACGTTTAAAAAAATCCAAATAGACAACTGGGAACTACAACATTCTAAATTGAATTATTGGCTCCCTTTCGAGTTCAACTGAACTGGCCACACCAACAAGAAGTTGAATAGAGGAATATAAATCATTTACAGCACTTTTGAGTAATGTCAATGTAGCTGATATGAGATATGAGATGAAATAAAAATAATACACAATAAATAATACACAATACAACAAGTTTTTCTGTTGAGCAAGCTCCACGTAAAAAGAGTGTTGCGGGTTGTAGTCGGATTCACCATTAAAAATATCACAAAATCATATGATTTCAGGTTCAATTATCAGTCTGATGATATAAAGAATTTTCTTATATTTTACATTCTTTTCTTTCAGTCATGTTGAAGTGGAATTGAACAACTGTTTTGTGTACTTAAGAAGCATGACGTTTGCCATAATTATGGTTGTTCATTTGACAACATGTTGCTGAAGAGTTGCAATAGTCTTTCTTCTTTATTGTGACGTGTCCGAGTGAAGGACAAGAACAAGGAAAAAATTGGGAATAAAGTGGTGCGGGTATGACATCACTTTGTAGGCCAAAACGTGGAAACGAGTTAGCATTTCAGCCCTTCCAGTTCCATCGTCCCGAAGTCAATGGGTTTTTTGAATGGGGTTTTGGTTAAATGGTTGAAATAAGGTCTGTGGTGAACACAGGCTCAAGAAACGTTCTTGTTTTATTCTACGACATAAAATACATAAATATTACCCCACTTGTGATTCTTTTAAGCTTCTGCGCATCTTGAAAAAGGCAGATGCTAACAAGTGGCTAAATGGGACAACAGAGGCAGTCGGGGAGATTAAACGTCATCAGGCCGAAAAGGTCAAATCAGTCTGCTTTTACAACCTTATTATGCTCATAACTGTGCTTTTATAAACTATTCTAATTTAGATAAATTAGTTTATTCTAGTTTAGATAAAAACTGAAAGAATTGTCGGAAGCTTAGTAATGGTGACGTTTAAATCGTGGGAAAGTGGTGTAGTCCGTTTATACCGATATAGTCTGCAATAAGGTGCCAAAATTAATATATTGTGTATCATACATTTTTGTTGATCACAGCTTGTTTTTTGCAATAATCAAAAAGCCTATGGTAAAATCCTATTGTTTTTCTGTTGTTAAGGGTACCAGTGTGATGCGACCACTGGTTGGACTACAAAGTGATGTCATACCTGCACCACTCTTTTGATCGGATCATTGTAATGATGTCATGTGAGTGACAGGTTGTCCTGCCTTCAGATATGTAAAAGATATGTAGTAGCAAGAGGGAGGGGTAGTTATTGTAATTAAAGATAACAAGAGCACATGAATTTAACAAAAAATAGTAATGTGCATAAATTAACAGATAAATCATTTATAATAGATACTGCAACATTCCAAATTTGTGAATTCATGTTGATTTTAATCATTTAAAAACATATATTATCCCAAATAGTTTATACATGCAGGTACGACCAATTACGGAAGTTTGAACCTATTTGAATGCAAAACACACACACACACACACACACACACAAACACTGAATTGAGCAGGAAACAGTGTGTGTTGTCTAAACAGGCAGATCGTTGGGTTTTGAAAGAATCTATGAACAACGCTGAGGACTGCGAGGAAATGACCTTTGAGCTCAGTTCACTGTCCAAAGCGAGACAGAATCTCTATTTAAATTCGCTTTCTCAATCGTTTAAGACACTATCGTGATTCTAAGTGGATATAACACGATAAAAGTATTTGAGAAACAGGAAATGCAGGCTTTACTAACTGATCACAGCCATCTTGTGTCAATGTATTACTTTAATAGTGTAATGTCACTTGGAAAGAAGCAAACTATCAATTAAAACCGCTAAGTGTCTTTTATCCACCACATCACGATCGAGTTAATATTATAAGTTCACGAACTTTAACAGAGAAAACACACATCTGCTGACAGTTGGCTATTCTTTATAATTAATTGACAAGCATAAGACCGGACACATGGAGTACTTACGTTTTGCGTTCTCTCTCCATTTGGGTTTTTGCTATAATCTAAGTGATCCAACATCAGGTACAAGGAAAATACCACCACACAGAATATGGCACTGCCAAAAACTGTGAACTGTCTGCTGAGCTTCATTTCTCACACGAGTCCTGTACATTCACATGAAAGGCAAACTTTTAAAGGCTTGTGTCTCGCGAGCGGTGGTCCCGTAGGTGACAGAAGGCAATAGTGAAAGAGAAAGGTCTTTTCGCCATGAAGAGTTGCACGAAAGGGGACACCTTCTCTGTCTGAGGGCGGGGAAATGTCGCGTTATGTATCCACGGACTGAAATCCACTGCGATCTGTCTTCAAAGTTTTGACGATGCGGAAGAGTTTGTGTGATTCAGCAAATTGTGATGGTCAAACAGGCAAAGGAAAAGCGCCAACCCTGCCCCCTTCCTGCGCTTACTGTGTGTGCTACAGTACAGACAGAGGAAAAGTCAGTGTGGAGTTGCGCCGCCTAACGCTCTCTCTAACACATCTCTCTCACACACACACACACACGCACACACATCCTTTTTATTCAGTACAAACTGTATATTCTATCCCCTTACACTAAAACTACTCATCAAACAAGACTTTCAGCATTTTTATTATGCATGGTTTATACGCTTGTTTCCTCATAGGGACTTCAATTTAGGGCCCCACAGTGACACAAGTCCCCATGAGTCATTCAGCTTGAAGTCCCCACCAGAATAGAAAAACATGCATACACACGCGCGCGCGCGCGCACACACACACACACACACACACACACACATGTTAGGTTTTTTTGTGAATTGTGGGGACATTCCATAGGCGTAATGCATTTTATACTGTACAAACTGTACATGTTATCCCCCTACACTGCCCCTTCCCCTAAACCTACCCATCACAGGAGACATGCTGCATTGTTACATAAAATAAAATAAAACATAATTTAGTATGTTTATTACTCCATTTACATTGTGGGGACCGCTGGTTGGTCCCCACAATGTAGGTGATTTCAGGTTTATATTATAATATAAACAAGTACACACATACACACACACACACACACACACACACACACACACACACAATAATGTTATGTTTTATGGGGACTTTCCACAGACATGATGATTTTTACTGTACAAGCTGTATATTCCCTAACCCTAAATCTACCCACCACAGAAAACATTCAGCATTTTTACATTTTCAAAAAGCATCACCTTGTATGATTCATAAGCTGTTTTCCTTATGGCGACCAAAAAATTGTCCCACAAGGACAAGGATTTTGGATATTGCTGTCTTTGTATAATAATGTATAGGGTTTACCAGGCCACACACACACTCAGGCGTGCCCATGTATTTTAGTCAATTTTCTGTTGACACTGACTCTGCTGTCTTTACCCCAGAGATTGCAAATAATTAGTGTAAAAATACATTTGAAAAAATTCCTCCAAAATGTCAGTTGTATTCATTTCCTCAGCGCCATTTGACACCATTTGATCATTCATAAACTGCTATATATATAATGTGCTTTCGGCTGTTTTAATGTAAAAATAGGGTGTTATTGATATCTCAACATTTATTTATTGTTATGTATTATATTTTATGACAGTTAAAATATGACTTGATAAATTCTTAGATAATCAGGTGGAATTGTTTATATATTGTATAACATGTTTCCTCTAATCATTCGATTTCTAATGTTTCAGGGCAGCATTTTTATATATGGGTTTGGAGTGCATGATAACTACATTTTTATTCTTAGTTATTGTTATATATATATGATTATATTAAAATATATTGACTTTTAAAATATGAATTAATGAATTATTAGATAATCAATATTTATATATTGTGTAATATGTTTCTTCCAATCATTAGATTTCAGGGTGTTTGGCAGTGCTGTATTTATTTTTTTAATGGACAATTATAATAATAATACTTTCTGGTCTACAAACATTTAAGCACCTAGCAAACGTTTCATTGGAAATCATTTCCTTTTCAGTTTCATACAATTAATCCTTACATGTCCAGTGTCTGTCCTAACACTTCCCGTTCAAACGTATCCTATCCTACCCTGTTCTGTAACATCCCATAACATCCCATTCCCATCCCCGTCTGCTCTGCATTCCGTGCAGGTGGGCTTTAAATGGTACACGTGGTGTTGCAGTTGGTTTACAGCTGCCTAGCTGCACCCGATTATAATACTGACAATTATACTCTCAGTTGATTGGTGGACATGTGTCACGTGTCTCTTAAGTTTCGTGGTGACGTTCGCAGAGTTAGTTGACACAGGAGGCATCCAGGAACACAGGTACAGTCCCTTAAAAGACGACTAATTTCTTAAACCAAAACATTGCGTGAGTTTTTTGCGTGAAACTGGAGGACTTAAAGCGTTAGAAAACATTGCAAGCCACGCCCAAGAAGCAGCAGCGCTTGTCGACAAACATTAGTTAGCTTGTTAGCTGCTCTGAACTTGTATGAGGGCCCGTAGTCGACTGAATTGATCCAGCTGCTCAAATGAATCACGAGTTGTGTGTGTTTCTTGAGATAATAATCTGTTTTAGGGTGTTGTATGTTGTGTTGATGTGTTTTGAGGTAATCTGCCAAGCGATAGCATATGTCAAGCCCCTTTAATGCGTAATGTTGACGGATGTGATGTGTTTGCTGCAAACTACAGACAACAATAACATGACAGTGATTCGTTTTGATCAGGCTGAGCTAAGTAACTTCCGTGTTGTTACTGTGTTCAGCTTTAATGTGATCTGTCATCGGTTAGAAAGCTTTAATTCCGTCTAATCCTTTTCTTGGAGTAGTACTGCATTGCACATATATTTCCTGCGTTTAACAAACATCCTTGATTAATTATTAGAGGCCCCAAGACCTGAATTGGATTTGTTTTAATAAGGTATTGAACAAATACTTAAAAGACAACAACGTTTTCAGCATCAAAGATTGAGAACATTAACTGGTCACAATTTAATAATCTTTGTTTTAGGCCCGTGTTACATAAAACATGCATTTACGTGTGTGATTTAGTATATCAGGTGTCACACCTCACTGTGTTTTCTTTTACATTTTAACATGTAATCATTAACTAATGTTTTTATCCAAAGCGACAAATGAGGAACATCACGAGCAATTCATCACACATGACAACAATATTAACATTACAAGACTAAGTGCAAACTAAAAAAAAAAAAGATCAAGAAGATTTTTTATTAGATTAGCTAAAGGAAGTGCCTTTATTTAACCTATTAGTTCATTAATATTAGTGCCTTTTGTACAATGCCCCCCAAAGTTATGTGGATGCATAAAGAATTTAATGGATGCATAAATTTTGCTGATTTTCAACCAGCTTTGTATTGCTGCATTGTCGGTGAATAATTTAATTAATAAAGCGTTATTTGTACTCTTTCTCCATGTCCCCTGTACACACACATCCCTGTTTATTTGTCAGCAAAAGTGCACCGGCCACCGGGTGATGCAAGTCATGTCATTTTGCATCATCCAGTGGACTTTTGCCGGCTCCAGGGCTTTTCTTAAAACTACAAAATAAGTTTTTGGCAAAATAAAACACAACAGCTTCCTTTCTCTGTTTTCTTCAGTCATAGAGTACCGATTACTACAAATTGTCACTTTTCTACTGATTAGACAGACAAAAATTCTCATGATTTACTCACCCTCAAGCCGTCCTAGGTGTATATGATATTCTTCTTTCAGAAAAATATGAATACAATGGAAGCTAGATATCTTACTTTCTAAACTTTTAAATATTGATATTTTTCTTATACAAACCCATCGATTCATTTCAGAAGGACTTTATTAACCCCCCGGAGCCGTGTGGATTACTTTTATAATGGACACTTCAGTTTTTTTGAGCTTCAAATTTTGGACTCCCATTCACTACCATTAAAAAGCTTGGATTAGCCAGGACATTTTTTAATTACTACAATTGTATTTGTCTGAACAAAGAATGTCAAATATACCTAGGATGACTTGAGGGTGAGTAAATCATGTGGTCATTTTCAGTTTTGGGTGAACTATCGATTTAAGGCCCATTCACAATAAGGACAATAAAACAATAACTATAAAGTTTTAATAATCGTTCTAATTCCGCGAGATTAGGGAAGAACACACCACAACCAACATGGGAATGATATTTCTGGAATTACTTTCAGAATTAAATATTTTTTCCTACAGAGGAACAAAAAACTTTGACAGCCAATCAGAATCCACCAGATTTTAAAGAGCTTCAGTATTCAAAGTGACAGATGATATAACTGTGACACGCTTATAATAAACAGAACGATATCATCCATTGGTGTGGATGCTAATATAGTTAACTTTGTAGTTATCGACCAAACATTTAAGCTTCTGTTTCTCGTAGGAATGGGTCAAGAAGCTGGAAAGTCTGCGTGGCCCAAACCAGCAGGAGGATACCAGACCATCTCAGGCAGGAGATACGGCCGAAGACACGCGTATATCAGCTTCCGGCCGGTCACAGATAAACAAAGAGCCACATCTGGTGTGGACTCTCAAAACATGGAGAGGACAAGTAGTCAAAAGGACCAGGCAGTGGGTACGTACCAGCTGGTGATGGAAACATTTAGTGCGTGATGAAACTTAAGAACTACTCAACTTTTAAGGTGAAGTGTTTAATTTTTTTGCTACAAACATTGACAAATTGAATTGCAAAAGTAATGAATGCGGTTGGTTGTAAAACTGATAGTCCCACCCCAAACTCAAGCCAAACCTACAAGTCAGTTTTTTGATAGCGCCAGAGATTGTTTATATTATTCTGGAAATAAGTTTATACATGCCTTTACTGTCACATATTAAAAATGATTAAAAAAAAACCGTACTGATAGTTCGCCCAAAAATGAAAATTCTGTCATTAATTACTCGCCATCATGTTGTTCCAAAGACTTTAGTTCGGAACACAAATGAAGATCTGTTTGATGAAACCTGAGAGCTTTCTGTCCCTCCATCGACAGCTATTGAGCGGTTTATTCCAACATTTTCTGAAGAGACTCGATCGCTTTATATGATGAGATTTATATGAACAGGTTTAGATTAGGCTTTTATTCACATTTAAACCGAACATACACAGAAGCTCAACCAAACCTGTTTGACGCACAAGACAAAACATCATTGTCTCTTACTGAAGCTCAAACGTGCTGCTAACACAAGAAGGAACCTCAATGGTTCTCGCACATCAAGCGAACGTGCTTGAGCTTCTGTTAATGTTAAAGAGGTAATGAATGCTTATATGAAAATAAAAGCTTAAATTCAATCTGTTCATCAAATAAATGGATTAAGTCTCTTCAGAAAATTTGGACTAAACCGCTCAATTCATATAGATTAGTTTTATGATCTCTTTATGAACTTTTTGAAGTGTCAAAGTGGTAGTTGTGTAGGTGTCAATGGAGGGTCAGAAAGCTCTCAGATTTCATTAAAATATCTTCATGTGTGTTCCGAAGATTAATGAAAGTCTTATGGGTTTGGAGCAACATGAAGGTGAGCAACTAATGACATAATTTTCATTTTTGGGTGAAATATCCCTTTAAAACTTAAATTACTTCCTTCCGCTAACTATTCCTGAGTAATTGGAAATCTATGATCAACAAAAGTGGAAAGAGATTTTGAGATTTTACTGGTTCTCATGGCAAATAAACAGCTTTGTGATTTTGGGAATTTTGAAGAGCCAAAGTATGCGTGTGTGGGTTGTTCTGCTTTAGAGTGGAGCATTCATCACCTTTAAAAGTGGAGACTGAAACCCTGTAGGAGACCATCTGACTTTATTATGCAAATATATAGGAGAATGAGGAGGGTGGGTAGAAAGTAGTTTTTTTTATTTATTTTTAATAGAGTGTCAAGAAATGCCCAGGTCATATTTCACTTCTAAACCTAAAAGGAAAACAATACATATTTACATGTTTTTCATAAAGAAAAGTATAAGGAGTGTAAGACTTGTTTTTGCTTTGAGACTACTTTGCTTAAATATCATGAAAATGTCACATTATCATTCTGTAATTTGATTTAAATCAAATTAATGAGAACAACAATACATTTATTAAAATGTTTAATTGTTAAATGGTAATAATAATAAAAATGATCTCTATGATTGGATCATTATTGCATTGATTATGTTCAGCATGTTTTATGTTTGGCAACAGTTCTTCTAACCCTAATTGTTGGAGTGTGTAGCTTTTCATTTCGTAATCAACCATGTAGGAAAGACACATCATGGCCATATTCCAGGATGACAATGTCAAGATTCATCAGTCTCAAATTGTGAAAGAATGGTTGGGAGGGAGCATGAAGAATCATTTTCACACATGAATTGGCACCTTAAATTCATTGGAAGTCTTTGGGATGTGCTGGAGACTTTACAGAGTGCTGGACTCTTGCATATGTTGTGATGTTATTTCCATCAAGAGGTGCATCAATTTTTGGTTTCAAAGAACTGTTGCCAAACATATAACATGCTAGAAACATAATAAGCACTGCAACAATGAGCCAATGTGTGTGTGTGTGTGTGTGTGTGTGTGTGTGTTAAATTACAGTTTTATTTTGGAGGGAATGTAATCATCATGAATGAGACACAAAAGTATAATTTCTTATTTTATTATTTTGTGTGTGTGTGTGTGTGTGTGTGTGTGTGTGTGTGTGTGTGGGGAATGTGTGTGTGTGTGTGTGTGTGTGTGTGTGTGTGTGTGTGTGTGGGTGTGTGTGTGTGTGTGTGTATATTGTACAAAATGTCCCCACAAAGATGGCAATATCCGAAATCCTTGTCCTTGTGGGGACATTTTTTGGTCCCCATGAGGAAAACAGGTCATAAATCACACTAAGTGATGTTTTTTGAAAAATAAAAAATGCAGCATATCTCCTGTGATGGGTAGGTTTAGGGGCAGGGGCAGTGTAGGGGGATAGAATATACAGTTTGTACAGTATAAAATGCATTACGCCTATGGAATGTCCCCATAAAACATGAAAACCCAACGTGTGTGTGTGTGTGTGTGTGTGTGTCACTTTCACTGTGTAGTGCACTTACTTCCATATACAAAATAATTAATCTTGTGAAGGAGAGAGTAACAACTGAAACATTTTCCTTCTAGCGTCAAAGGGCAGCATTTCTTCAATGCTTCAGAATATCCTCCCGAAACCGTGCACAAATTCGGTGCGCCCGGAGTTAAATGCACCTTCAAATCAAGAGGGCCACAACAGGAGGCAGTCGTCATTGTGTAGAGTCCTAAAAGCACCCTCCAACCATTTCAAGAGACCAAAGAGTGAGAGGGTTGTGCCATATGATAGACAATACTGTTCTGCTATAGAAAAAAGTGATCGAGCTAGAGTCTGGCCCATCAGTGAAGACCGCAAACCCAACCCTGAAGCTCTGAGTTACATCAACATTGACGCCTATGAGCCTGACAGTAGCGGAGCCGAGGAGGAGGACTTGAGTTTAAACCCATCTCAGGCTGCTCAGAAGAGACTTGACGGTATTTGTGATTTGAGTGGAAATGTAATTTCGCTTGATGATTCACATCCTGATGTCTTTACAAAAATAAGTAAGCGTTCAGCGCAAACGGCACCTTCTAAAGGCTCAACAGAACTTCATTGTGATGAACCAGATTTTCAAAGAGCTGTAAAAGCAAATAGGAAAGTTGGTCAGTTGTTGGTTGGTGAAGCCCAAGCTCCGAAATGTCATGGGGTTACGGCCAGCGCTGGAGCCGTTTCCTATAAAAGCACAGGAAAAACGAACCCTGAAGAAACATTACAATCTGAAATGGTTGTGAGGCCAAAGATCCGCAAACAGACTAGCGAGACCCACCTTGAAAGGAGGAAACGTTCAGAAAAAGAGGAAGTAAGCCATTTATCAGGCTCAGCAGACAGAAACAAGTGTGGCTCGGCACCTCCGGGTTTCCTCTCACAAACAAGCCCTGAAAATGAGTTCCTCTTTGAATTTCCACCAATGGCCTTGAGTGACCCCTGCTCAGAGGACAGTAAAAGTGTAAATAATGATAACGCTAAAGTAGATGCTAATGATGACGATGTCTGGGAAGATCTAGAGAATTTTGGAGAGAAATGTGAGCCATCTACAAAGGGTGATGAAAGGTACAGTATGTACTGCATGCATAGATTGTACTAAAATGTTTAATTTCTCAGATTTGTATAGAGTAATAATCTGCATAAAATAGAGTATATAAAATACTATATGCTTATTATAATTATATATACAGAAAGAGAAACTTCTGCATCAATGGTCATTAGCAACAGTGTGATGAAATTTATATTGGTTATATTATGGCATTTTTTCACAAATGGGGTACAAATTGATGTCATTACCTATTTTACCTTCATTTTATTTATTTATTTGTACGTAATAGCCAAAAACTTTAGAGCGAATATTAGATTAGATGTTAAACTTGTTAAGAAGTGTCTTATGTTCACCAAGGCTGCGTTTATTTGTTCAAAAAGTTACTGTAAAAACATTCACATAAATATATCAAAATAGTCTTCAGTGTCACATGATTTCAGAAATCATTCTAATATTCAATACAAAGTTCTAAAGAACAGCAATTTCTTTGAAATAGTTTTTTTTTGTGTGTGTGATATTTTAGATAGGGATGCACCGAATCCAGATTTTTGGGGTTCGGCCGAATACCGAATCCACTGGCTAAGATTCGGCCGAATCTGAAACCGAATACCGAATCCTTCTCCCATCCTCAGTCCATCATCACAGTAAACACATTAACGAAGTCAGTACCGTCGCAAGGGCTGTGCCAAGTGTGCGACCGCACGGGGCCTTACGCAAGGTAGTGACAGCTGACTTGATTTAAAAAGCTAGTTAAAGTTTATGTCCTTCAAAATACTATAATAGTTAAAAGACATAGCCTAGCTAAAAAGTGCACCGCGATGCTGTATTATTCTGCTGGTTAGATTTGTATTATGCAGTAGGCTAACTTATATATTTTTCTTTGCGCGAGACTGCGCATGTGACAGCGATTCACGCGCATATATGTCACTTAGTGCGGCACCGCACATCAGGCTCGTAGAGCGCTTTATTCAGGCCATTTAAATTCTGATTTTAGCTGCCTCTGAAACTATAGATATTAGACTACTTAAGACATTCAAGTAAAAAGGCTACACTAGAAGTCCGTGCTCATTGAAAACGGAACGAGTAAATCATGTCTGACCGACCCCACTCCATGTCTCCAGACATGCGCATCTTACATATAGCCAAGGCCTATCTTGCACATGCTGCTCACTTTTCATAATCAACATACGACATTTAAAAAGTAATATTATAGGCCAATATTTAAACATAGCCTAACTAAATACGTGGCCGACGCTTCTGATAGACATTTGTTGACAGCGGATATAATTCACAATAGGCTACTCCATCATTTTTAGCCATACAGAAAAGTGCAAGACATAATTATAAACTATAAACTGTCTATTTTTATTTGTGTAGGCCTACAGTCACAATAACAAGTCAGTTAATTCAGGGAACAGATTATGGAGCGTGCTCCAAACTTTTAATTTAAAAATTAGTTATTAAACGCAAAGTTTTTAATTTCAAAATAATTTCTAAATTCGGTTCATATTTCTAACAAACGAAATTCAAGGCCAAAATAACGAAATAGTAAAAAAAAAACAAGAACATTATCTCAGCACCAAGTGATGGTCATTCACCATCAGCAAGTGATCGCGCTTTAGGGCATCACAACGCCAGCGACGGCACTGCGCATAACATTGGTTAATGGAAACGTGCCGCCGTTTCGCAGAAGCCTAGTTTTTATCGACATTCAGTAGGCTAGAATAACGCAAAAGCAAATATGTAATGAAAACGCTACTGAGAGAGTAGTCCAAACTAACTCAAGTGAATACAGGTTTTTTGACAAACGCTTTTTACCAATTCATAATTTAGAACATATAGACTATTTAAGCTTCAAAATAGGCGCACTGTGCAGTTCAGTTACAGTTTAACTTAACTCATTGCTGTTAAAATAGATAGGCTATAAGATTTTTTTTTTTTTTTTATATTCACATAAACAACATATTTTTCGTCACTACAGCAACTGGCCCCGGGCCTCGCATATCACGTTCGCACAGGGCCTCGCATCCCCCTTGCGACGGGCCTAAACGAAGTAAACAACGTCCACAGCAGTGTAACGTTAGGGATGCTATTGACCATTTAACCGTTAACCGAAAGTAAGAACTTCGACCGATTAATACTACCAGTTAAGCGGTTTAAATGTTTTTAACGCGTTTGTTTGTTTGTTTTTTGATGCATGGTTAAGAAAAATATGCTGTATAGCGTTATTTGTTCACTCACGGAGTGCGTCGACATGTGCAACCACACACCAGATATATCTCGCAAAATGAAGCAATGGCAAAGCTTACTGTGTGGGACCATTTCGACAGAAAAATGTAGAAGTAGTACAAGCTCCTGACAGCTCCTTAAAGCAAATGAAAGGCGCTTCCGAGGCTGCACAACTCGTATACTCGGATGTTTCATACGCAAATGATTTGACAGCGGCTAATTGTTTAGGGTCCTTGTCATCACAAGACAAATCGGTATTGCAAATTGAACATGTAGCTCGACTTGAATCGCTTTTTTTTTTTTACTTAAAGTAGCCTACTGCCATGTTTTCTGTTCATGAGTTCCATTTTCACTTTCAACGGCGGCGTCATTACGTTCGACCAGTGGGGCGCACATAGTGCAATCCTAGGGTTCGGGTTCTGTGGAAAAAAATTCTGAGATTCGGCAGAAACCGAACCCCATCAAAAAGCCCAATATTCGGCCGAATCCGAACCCGAATCCTGGATTCGGTGCATCCCTAATTTTAGACAAATGTCTTACCAGCAGTGTTGGGTGTTATGATTACTAATTTAATTACAATTACAGCTAAAATTAAAGTATGGGGTTACTCTTAATTTTCTATAATTGAATTAGTTACTTCTGATGTAATTGCATTAAATACTGTATAGACTAGAACATTTCTATATAAAACAATAGTGGATTTAACATCAATTTAATGTCTAATGTTAAAATTTATGTTTTTAATGTAGCAATTTTATATAAATTATTTGAATGAATTAAGAGCTGTTTCATGTCTATCCATGTGTTGTTCAACTGGTCCAGGTTGATATGGGATTTAGAAAGTAATTAAAAAGTGTTTCATTACTTGTTACTAATTAGAGTAATTAGTGCAATAATTTAATTACACAGTTGAAGATGTAATTATTTACTTTTTTAGAGTAATTTACCCAACGCTGCTTAGCAGAAGGCCGTGTGTGCGTGATAGGGGCTACTGTCAATTTTAATCAATTTAATGCTGAATAAAAGTATACATTTTTTCTTACTGACCCCAAGCATAATCATTTATTAGATTTCAATTCAGTTGTAGAAAAAACATATTTTTTTCACGTTTTAACTACAAAAAGCAGAATATTTATAGAATATAGCTCCCACATTTTGTGTGCAACCGTTACTTATTTTTACAATCTTTTAATTGTATTTCTATAGCAGTCATTTTTCGTAAATGTTTACATCACTACTGTTGAATGTAATCATAAAGCTCAAATTTAGCCCTTGAAAATCTGGGTTTCACATTTGTCCCAAATTTTAATAACTGAGTTGCAGAAATCGGCAACTCAAGTGGACGAATCTCATTTCCTGAAGGTTAAGTCCCTTCTTTTATGGATGCTAAGCTCCATTTGTGAAAAGTCCCTCATATAATGCAAGTCAAGGATGAGTTTGGGCATTTACTGTGAATGCTTGATAAGATATACACTCAGCAGGAAATGAGTGAGGTGACAAAGGTGCGCTCAGTCGGTGCTCATTCTACATGCTAAGGCTCTTCAGCTAAGAGGATTAGCTTGACTTTTACGAGGTGGGCTCACGTGTGTGTGTGTGTGTGTGTGCGCGCATGTAACCTGCTCTGTGTTCTAAGCAGCAGCTCAGATTTCAGCGAAGGCGAGTGGTCGGCTTCGTGGACGTCCGACTCTGGGCTGGAGAAGGAGAGGTGCACAAGTGAAGAAAGCTGGGAGACTCTGCCTGGCATGGATGAGCCGCCTGGCAGCAGCAGCAGTCTGGAAGAAGTGCCTTCTCTCAACCTCGCTCTAGAGTAAGCACACAAACTCTAAACGCTTGAAATACTTTGAATAACATCATCACACAGCTGTCGCCCCATTGAAAAAGAAAAGCCTTTTTATGTTTTGTAATGTTAGACCAAAAAAAACCCCCCTTGAAATATGTGCCCATATAAAAATATTTGGTAATTGTTTTGGTTTTTTTGAGTTATAAAATATGTTGTAATGCATTACAATCATTTAACATTAAATCATTAAATCATATACACTTTCTGCATGTTAATAATTCTGCATAATGGGGGGAAATTTTTTAAAAAAATATTTTGTGTGGCATTCCAAAAAAGAATCACTTGCTGCACCATGATTTGAACAAACATCAGTAAGAAAGGCATTGGATGTAAGATTAAGTCCATAAGTCCATGGGGAAGTTTATTTCAAATTATTGAAATATTGACAGGCTATGTGCTTTAAAAATTAATCCTTCGGAAATCATTCTATGCTGATTTGGTGCTCGATGTATTTCTTGTTGTTGTTTTGTTTTTTTCTCTCTTCTCTCAGGATTGTTTAAATGAATAAAAGCAGCATTTGTTTGAAATATAAATATTTTGTAATATAATATGACATTATAAAATATCTTTACTAACATTTAAGTTGTTTTCAAATAAAATCTTACTGACCTCAATTTTGAACGGTAGTGTTTAAGATTGTTTGCACAAACAAAATGTTGTATGGACTATAATAAATTGGCCATTAAAGGGATAGTTTACCCAAAAATGAATATTCTGTCATTTATTCATCCTCAAGTTGTTCCAAACTTTCTTTCTTCTGCTGAACACAAAAGAAGATATTTTAAAGAATTTGATTAACCAAACATTTAATTGGCCCCCTCCGACCCACTATGGTAGTCAATGGGGTCCATCAACTGTTTGGTAAATGACATTCTTTAAAAAAAAAAAACTTTTTTTTGTTCAGCAGATGAAAGAAATTCATACGGGTTTGGAACAACTTGAGGATGAGTAAATGATGGCAGAATATTCATTTTTGGGTGAACTATCCCTTTTAAGATTTTTCTCCATCATTAACTGGCAAATGAATCTGTCTACAGCATTGATTTTGTGTGCATGTGGTACTGCTCTTATTCTGATCTCTTTAGTCACACAGAACAATGTCACCATTTATTTTAATTTCTCAAATGTTAAGGCATCCCTAAAAAAACAGTTTTTCTGCTGTCCTGTGTTTGTGTGGTGTTTTACAGGGAGCAGACCCCCCTGGAGGAGGGCGAGATCCCCTGGCTGATGTATAATGAGGACTCGGGCAGCAGCAGTGATGAAGACCCTGATGGTGTCAGTCAGTTTGTGCACCCTGGACTCTTTATCCTGGATGGTAATAATAACCTGGAGGATGATTCCAGCATGAGTGAAGATCTGGACACAGAGTGGAGGTCAACAAACCTAACATACAACATCAAATATTACAAGATAATGATGCAATTTTGGGTTAAAAAATGGCCTGGAAATGTTTTCATGAGATTTAACCCAGTGATGCATGTCTAAAATATGAAAACCGGTATTGATTTATAAGAACATTTTGCTTGACCAGTTTGATTGAGTCAGTTACAACGTGCAAAGGTGACTAAGAGAGAGAGGCTGTGTTTTAAAGTGTTTTGTTGTTCAGGTTCCTTGATGAATTTGGTGACGGTTTCGGGATGGCTCAAGCAATCTCTTACGTGGATCATTCCCAGCTCCTCACTTACATGGCATTAGAGGAGCGTCTCGCACAGGCTATGGAGGTGAGGTACCTCTGCCCCGTTGCATAAACGTGTTTTTTGTGGAGCTGCACAATTTGACAGAAGTTTTATTTATTTATTTAATAGGCCATTATTTATATATATATTATTTATTATATATATATATATTAGTGCTGTCAAACGATTAAAATATTTAATCGCGATTAATCGCATTAATGTCATAGTTAACTCACAATTAATCGCACATTTTTATTTATTCTAAATGTCCCTTGATTTCTTTTTGTCCCATTATTTTTTCTTATTTTAATGCTCTTATCAACATAGAAAAGTGGATCGGCTTGCTTTGTGCAAATGTTTGTTTTATTGAAAACAACATTGGCATACTGTAGTGTTCGATTTCACACCAACATTCTCACTTGAAGCAGTCATTCACACTTGGAGAAAATAATCGCTCACACAATGTAACACTATCCATCAATAAAAGTGTGAAAAAAATACTTTGTTAGTTGTGTTAGTTTGTTAGTTGTGGTATCCATGTGTTTCTGTCTGAAGTCATCCATTGTTGCCTGGCTTTGACGAGGGGGCGGAGAATTCGAATCAGCTGAGTGCTTGGCCATTAAGTGGTATTTCAGACTGCTAGCTCATTTCACAACGACAAAACACGCAGACCACTTTGGTCTTGTCAATGGAACCATTTGGCAACTTTTTAAAAGAAAACTTTCCATTTAGAATACTATTGGCATCCATTTCGGCGTCTCACGCTTGCCATCCACGTCTACTCTTTTAATGGTCCAAACAAGTGTGGGCAGCCGCAGCGTTCCTGATGTTTTGTTTCCGGTCTAGCTACATCCGGAGGGTTGTGGTAGTTTTTCTAACGTTACTAGTTGTTGCAACAGCGTGTGAAAAAACTAAAACGTTTGTTAGACCAAAAAGAACGTTAATCTCGCGATAAAAAAATTGACGCCGTTAAAATAGGTTTGCGTTAACTTCGTTAATAACGCGTTTAACTGACAGCACTAATATATATATTATTTTATTTTATTTTTATTTTGTTTCACAAGTGCTTTTAAACCATCCACGCGAGATAAGAAGAAGAAGAAAAAATCTGTACTGGCTAGTGTCTGTGAAGCGGCTCTCTGAACAAACACCCGGAATGTGCACATAGAAAGCAATTTTAGAAAGCGGGTCAGCGCCGCATCAAATTCTCATGCTTGAATGGACAAAAACACACAAGGTTGTCGAAATGCCTTTTATTGGCTAGTGTCTTCGTAAGTGGAGTCTTAAATAAGTTAAAAAGTGTTAAATGAACATAAAGGGTTGTGAGAACAGGATGCATGTCAGGTCTTAAACCTGCTGCTGTATTAGGCTGCTGTCATTTTATGTTTTTAATGTTCATCAAAAAACAACACACAAAGAGAAAATCACCCACTGCTCTCGACTAAATCACTTTTGTAGCTTTAATTAGGATTCATCTTTATTAAATTTATAATTTATGCAGTTACTTTTTTTAAATAACTGCACAGATACAGAAACTATTAAAGAAATTATTCTATTTCTGTATATTTGCCTGTTAGACCTAAAATCTTAAAGCACTGTTTACAAGGTTACATGGGTCAAAAACAACGATAACAGGAACTACTTTGTGCATTTTAGCAGGGCAGGTAAAAATCTGAGCCTTCCTGACTGAACCAGTAGGAAAAAAAAAAGGTAATACTTTACAATAAGGTTTCATTAGTTGCATTAACTAACGTGAACTAACAATGAGCAAGACATTTATTACAGTAATTATTCATCTTTGTTAATGTAAGTTAATAAAAATAGTCATTCATTGTTCATGTTAGTTCACAGTGCATTAATGTCAACAAATCAAACTTTTGATTTTAGTAATGCATTAGTAAATGTTGGAATGAACATCAATTTAGATGAATAAATGCTTCAGAATTATTGTTCATTCTTAAAGGATTAGTTCACTTTTAAATAAACGTTTGCTGATAATTTACTCACCCCCATGTCATCCAAGATGTCCATGTCTTTCTTTCTTAAGTCGAAAATAAATGAAGGTTTTTGATGAAAACATTCCAGGATTTTTCTCCTTATAATAGTCTCAATGGAGCCCAAACGGTTCAAGGTCCGAATGACAGTTTCAGTGCAGCTTCAAAGGGCTTTAAACCATACCTTACGATGAATAAGGGTCTTATCTAATGAAACGATTGGTCATTTTAAAAGTTTAAGTTTTATAATTGCTCCGTTCTGTGATATGTGTTCGTGACGTCACGTAAAACGCAATTACGTTGAAAAGGTCACGCTTGCCGTAGGCGGAAGTACCGAGTCGTTGTTGAACGTGCACATACTAAGTCAAACGCCGTTTACAAAAAAGGGAGTTAAAAGGTAAAACAACGATGTTGGACGATTTTGAATCCTCCTTCCGCACATTTGTAAACACTGACTCGGTACTTCCGCCTATGATAAGCGTGACCTTTTCAACGTAACTGTGTATTACGTGATGTCACCAACACATATCACAGAACGGAGCAAGGCCAACATTTGTGCTTAAAAAAAACTTAAAAAACTTAAACTTTTGAATTTGTTTTTTTAAATGACCAATTGTTTCGTAAGATAAGACCCTTATTCATCGTCTGGTATGGTTTAAAGCCCTTTGAAGCTGCACTGAAACTGTCATTTGGACGTTTGGGCTCCATTGAAGTCCATAATATGAAGAAAAATCCTGGAATGTTTTCATCAAAAACTTTAATTTCTTTTCGACTGAAGAAAGAAAGACATGGACATCTTGGATGACAAGGGCGTGAGTAAATTATCAGCAAAAGTTTATTTTATTTAATGGAGTCATTGCTGGCATCAGTGATGCTGGCCTTCATTCATAGTGCTTAGTAAAATAAAAGACAGATATTTAAAATATTCTGTGGCATATGTTGTTTCTTCATTTATTTTGTAGATACAATGTGAAAGTAATGCAATATAAAAATATATATTACCTTTAATGTTAGGTGTGATTTATTGTGATTTTAATTAAAAAAATAAAATTAATAATAATAAAATAAGTCACATTTTTCTATCGATTGACAGCACTAATATATTTAATTAATTTAAAACACCGCCTTTGTAGTTGGAATCACACAGTCATATTGCAGTTTTGCTTTTAATTTTATTAATTGTTCAGTCTGTGTTACCATATCACTGTGCAGTCCAACTATAATGGGTTTCAGGTCACTTTAGAATCAGATGGAAGAGATCTGATTGAAGAGTAGCTTCTTTTGTACATCATCTGGGCCCAATTTTTCTAATGGTCAAATTGAAATGGAGCCTCAAGATGTGTTTTTAATTTGATTTATTGTTCATGTCTTCATGTTATCAAAGCACAGTAGTCTTCCATAATGTACTGTATGCTGTTTTTTCATTAACAAATAAATATTCTATTTGCTTAAATGGCTGATCCATCTTAATTCAACACAAAAAGACAATATTGAGAAATTAGACTCGGTTTCTGAGTGATATTGTGAAAGCCCAGCAAACTTCATTGATTTGAGCCAATGAGAGCGCACACTAGAAATGTAAGGCTTAATGTATAATTAACTTGCTTCTATCTTTATCCAGGGGAAATTAAATATGCTAATGGTTTTGTTGTGTTGCAGGCAGCACTGGCTCATCTGGAGTCTTTAGCTATAGACGTGGAGCAGGCCCATCCCCCCGCCACTGAACAGATCATCGACTGCCTACCACAGATCACCATGCATGCTGAAAACATCGGTACTACTGCCATTACTTGTGGCTACATACAATATATATATGTATGTATGTATATATGATATGTATATGTATATATATATATATATATGTATATGCGTATATAATATGTATATGTGCATTTATAGTAGAGTTTAAGTAATATTTAATGAAGAGGCTGTGCCTTATTTTAAATATAGTCACTCCTAATGCAGGTTACACCATATTCAGAATATTCAGCCTCAAATGTCTTAATCCCTGTGTCTGGACTATATACAGAGGTAAAAATGCAAGTACTTATAGAAATATTTACTCAAGTAAAAGTAATAATCTTAAAAGTTACTTCAGTTAGAGTAAAACACAAAAGAGAACGCAGTGCAGTACTGCCGCGTGTCTGTGAATCTCCTGTTTGAGTGACACACACTCATGTGCACAAAGACACTTCAGACAGCACTTGAACGGGCAAAACACAAAATTATGCCATTTTTTTCAGGTATCCTCGTTAGCATAAAATGGCTAAAATTGAGGATAAAATCAGCTAAAATCATTATAGTAATCATACGTCTTTATTGTTTCTGCCTTAATTTGGAGATTAAATGTGAAATTATTACAATATAAAAATATATTAATGCTATATATTTAATGTTATTTGCGATTAATTACTGAAAAATTAGCAAATGTATTTTTTTTGACAGTACTTGTATGTATATAAATAAATAAATAAAGCATTGAATGGGAACCACTGACACAGAGAACCGTGAAAACTCTTCACATGAGCTTGTGCTCATGACCACTACTGACCACAAACAACAAATCAAATGTACATTGACTGATCTTCTTCCGTCTGTTCTCTAAAATATAATTAAATGTGTATTTCTGCAAGCACGTGCAAACTGGTTAACTGTCTAAGCAATTAAAAAATACACGTTTAATTATTAAAATAAAGAAATGAGAGGAACATCACACACTTTTTTTCCTCAGAAATATTTTTGACTTTACAAAATTATCCACAAATAATTTTGTTTTGTTGTTTTCACTCAAAAGCTGAGGTGCATAAGCTCAGATCAATGAGGCCTATGAGCAATCAGCCATTAAAAAAACAGTCCTAATTGAAAGAAAACAAGTTGTCAAAAAGATTGAACCCAATATTTGGTGATTTTAAAATAGCATAACGAGTTATTTTTACAAGCAATTTTTGACTGTGAACACCAAAGGTGTTTTCAACAGGTTAAAGTAGCAATGCAACATAATTGGACGCAACACAGCATTAGATTGTAAGTGTTCATAACTGGTTATAACAGAAATGAAAAGTGATGGATGAATGGATGGCTGTTGTGCAGAGTGAGCTGCGGCAGACAGACTCTGTATGTGCTGTATTATCGTTGCGGACAGGGTGTGCAGGTTACATGATTGAGTTACATGACATTGTATTACTGTGTTTATAATTTGCCTTCCTGTTTCTCACTGCGGCCCATGTGAAGTGTTTTGCAGATGGAAAATTGTAAGAAAAGCTTTGTCTGTCGGTGTGTCTCATACACACTCAAGACTCTAACATCCAAGCTCATCACCTTTAAGCGACTGACTTAGAAAAGGAGTTCACAAAGTATTTTGTGCAATACGAACACCAGATGAGAAATGTTTTTCACAAAACTCAACACACACTTTGGATGCTGGAAAAGTCATGCTCGCACACTAATGTCCCACTTCAACTTTGTGCATTTGGGGTGATTAAATCTGCTCTGTCGCCTCTGGCTTGGCTTGCTCAGTTGGGGGAAAACTATTTTTCAAATATATTTCAAAATAAATCTAATTATTAAACTAAATTAACCATATAGACCAAATTACTTATCTAATTACTGATCTAAAGCCCACATTGTTACTGTATGATAATCGAAATATATTCTGTTGCATTATTTTTCTGTTTAACACTGTGAAGCTGCTTTGAAACAATCTGCATTGTTAAAAGCGCTATATAAATAAAGTTGACTTGACTTGACTTTGGAAAGCATAAAATGACTTCAGTTTCACCCCTAATGTCTGAAATGAGTTAGCTAATGTGTGCGTGACTGGATCGAGACATGTTGAAATGTTTGGTTTGGGATCATAGGTTTCTGATGGAAAGCGGAGTTGAGTCTTTTACATACATTGACATGCCCACTCTCTTTTGGTTCTGCAGAGCAGGAGCAGTGCTGTGCCATCTGCTGCTGTGAATACGTCAAAGATGAGATTGCGACCCTGCTGCCGTGCCGCCACATGTTCCATAAACTCTGTGTCACTCTCTGGCTCAGAAAGGTATTGTCGTTTTTCTTTGAGCTTGTGAAAGAGCCAAAAAAAACAGGCTAGTTCAATCGAAAACAAAAATTCAGTCATCATTTACTTTCCCTCATGCTGTTATAAACCTGTATGACTTTCGTTCATCTTCGGAACACAAGTACAGATATTTTTAATATTCTCTTTTGTCCAATCATTTAAAGTCCACGCAACCAAAACTTTCATGCATTTATGGTACAAAAGAACATTGTTAAAGCTATCCATATGCATCGAGTAGTTTAATCCTAATCTTCTGAAGTGACTTGGTCAATTTATATGATGAACAGATTTTTTTTCCATTAAAAGTATCTTCTTGTGTTTTGAAGATGAACACAGGTTTGGAACGACATAAGTGAGTAAATGATGACGGAATAAAATTTTTGGAGTGAACTGTCCCTTTAAGATTCTAATGACATGACTATTATATTTACCGACTGTTGTCTCCTCATGATTTTCAGTCTGGCACGTGTCCAGTGTGTCGCCACATTCTGACCCCGGAAGTGACCGATCCCACGCCTTTGAGCTCCGAACAAGAAACACCACCATCCAGTCACAGCGCGTCTGAGGGAGCGTGTTGAACGACTGTCATGCACCCATCTAAACATCCCACAGAGAAGTATTGAAATAATAAATAATCCGTCTCACAAAGAAATTCCCATCTGATATTTCTTTGCTGGAATGCAGCCGCCTGAACTAGTATTCGGATTCCATTTAACCTAGCGACTTGTGCTGCATTTCATGGTCCCAACGTGGCGAACTAAAAGTTATTTTCTGAGAAAATATGAATACGTATATATTCATAGGAAGCATATTTATTCATGTTTCAATTAAAATGTTTTTGTACATCAAGGCTAAACATAATAACTACATGTGTCAAGTAAAACGTTCAAATGCAATCCCTCAATAAAAGCTCACATTTGGCTCAAATAATCATTTCCTTTATCATTTGATTGCTCTGGCAAAATGGTTGCTACCCTGAACTCTCTTCAGATATCTTTTCAGAGTGAATTCAGCCGCATTGTAACATCCAGACTTAATCGCACATAGCTGGATATGAATGATAATGGCTGTGCGATTTTATATTTCACCGTGGTTCATAAACATATTTGTATAAATCATCCACATGATGGGCCGCTGAATAGGTAGTTTTCACAAAAGCACCTTCGGGAGCAATATCATTTCCAGAAGGCTGAAAGACTGAACTGGAAAAAATGATGGTGGGGGACTATAAATACGAGATGGCTTTGTGCCGTTTACTGCAAAAGCAATTGGCATGTATTCAATGTCGTGTTATTTAGAGGCGGCAGCTCGTATCTTTGGAGAAAACCATCACCGCAGAATAATACACAGAGAAAGGCACAGGTGTGTGCGTGTGTGACAATAGCCCACCAAAATCACTTTAAGGATTTATTTCCTGGAATCTGCCAAAGCAGATATGTTATTTATGTGGGTTTTTTTAAAGACCCTGTCAACAGTTACACATGATTTACTATCTATCTATATATACTATATCTCTTCCAGCAGATTGCAGTGGGGAATGATCAGCTGTAGGCACTTTTCACAAATGGGTGTAAATTGTCCCGTTTTAACAACTCAATGGATCTTATACAAATAATCTACACAATTATTAGTGAATATATTTATACGCACTAGACTGGAGAACTTCTAAAAAAAAAAAAAATCTGCCTATTTCATAACACATCCATATGCTCGTGTTCTATGAGTTTGTATTGCGTGAGGCTGCCTCCTTGTCATTTCTTACTTCTAACAAAAAACAGAACAATGTCTAAAAGCTGATCTGTGACCAGGTGTACAGCAAACAAGTTAATAAACACAGAACTGCGTTTTTCTAAACTTCTAAACGTTTATGGAGACAAATGTGCATACAGGCAATAAGACATGAGGGCTTCAGCAGGAAGAATGGGTACATTTTGGGTAGGGGTTGCTCTGATCTGACTTTTTCAGTCCCGATACCGATGCCTGGCTTTTGTTTATCTGTCGATACCGATCTGATAGTATTGTTGAATTAATAATAAACTGTATACCTTCCTTGAAGAGACTAAAGGCTCGTTTAGATTTTACTTACTACACATAACTAAGACAAAATAACAGATGTATGTAAAGTGTTGAATTCTTATTTATTTAAAATATCGGTGGGGCGATATCGATTTCGATCTTGATTCAGAATCAATTCGTATATATAGCCTACTGTACATATTAGGACAAATGTGTTTGTCTTGGCACTATTTTAAACGTTTCTTGGGTCTAATTATATGTGCTCACATTCATTTATATTGACTTGTGTGTGCTTATGTAAGTATCATAAATATTAGGATGCAAGTTATTAATGTTTTAAAATGTCATATTTAAAGAAATCTAGTGTTTGATCATATCTAAATATGCCACATTAGTGCCAAAACGCTATTTATTGTTTGAATTTCGCAGAGTGAGACCGTGAGCAACCCTGCACCCCCCTCTGGCTCGCTCCATGTTGCTTCAGGCATGCGACACACGTGAGGCTGACGAATGACGTAGGTTCTGCTGCGACCAAAAAACAAAAACCAAAAAAACCTGGATTGGCCAGTGGATCTGTTCATTTTTACGATCCCCGATCCAGCTAATTTGTCAGTATCGAGGCCGATATCGGATCGGTGCACCCCTCATTTTGGGATCCTGATCCAAATGTCAGTTTTATATATTATTTCCTGTTGCTGATTGCGTTCCTCTCCAGTGGGTGTAGATCTCAGTGTAAATATAACGTCACGCTCTGTCTCAATTGCCTGTACCCACTTTGGTGTCCTTAAACGCACGTTTTTTGGGTCAACAGCTTATAAAAACCTAGTCTTTTTTGGTTCTGGGTTTTTTAGCTCGTTTTCTGTACACCTTGTCACATATCATCTTTTAGACATTGTTAGTTTTTTTTTTTTAATAAGTCAGAAATGACAAGGAGGCCGCTTCACGCAATAGAAAGTCAATGGAGACGGTTGGTTTGCCCCCCCCAACGGGCGTGTTGTTCAGATTATGACGTGTGTCGCTCGCAAATGTTCTAATCATAGACTGTAAAAAAATGGTTCTAATGCAAATTTCACTCACAAATTTGCGTGAGATCCAGCGTTCTTTAGTGTGGAATTTGATTTGAGAAACTTCCAGGTCTGGAAAAGGGGGAATAAAATGCAGTTCATGGGGATTCCCAAGCGTTTTGGGATTATTCTTATGATATTCTTAGCACCGTATTACAGAGGCTATAAAAATGTTTAAAAAAAGTATGCAGACTTTCATGTGCGCACGAGAAACCATTAAACTTTTGCATATAGCATATAGGACAATGCAGACTGAGCCACCTATAGCGCCATCAGGCCCTTTCGCGGTGGGTTTCGCGGTCGCCAGAGTGTGTTAAAGCAGACCTAAGGACTTGAAATATGACTTGATTTCCTAACGAAAGCCAAATTGAGCACTTTTTACAGTACCAATCTTTTTTTTTTTTTTTTTATAGCCCCTTGAACTTTGCAAATAGGACTCCACACAGCCATTTTGTGCAATCAGCCCATTTCATGTCATGGTTTCTCCGCAGACACAGGTGATGCATTAAATTGGACATTAGACTTTGATATTAGAGGTACTACCCTAAGGAAAGCCAAGTTTTGAGCAAATAGATCTATTAATTCATGTGCATCCATGCTCTCGTTTTCTTCAGTTAGATGGCAGTGATGGACACAGGAAATAGGTTGTAGTTTGTATATGTGTGTGTATATATATATATAACTAGAAATTGTAATGAGCACACAACAAATTCCCATGCACATATGAAAAGTTTATCTTGTCCATGCAAAAGTGTTTTATGTTAAATATAGTCTGAAAAAAGAGGTTTGGAAATTTGAGTCAGGAAAATTATGGAATTTTGAAATGGAAAATGTGTAGGAACCCTGTTTAGAGAGAAACTGTATTTATATCATCATGCATTTTTACCACCCTAAAAAAATTTCACTATAAAATCAAATTTTGCATGCAAACCTGTAATTTACATGATTTCCACCCTCATAAAATAACATTTGAGTCCTACAGCACAGTGGGACGTAATCTAATAAACATTTCACAAACAATTAGTGCTGTCTGTATTCACCAAGTTCAACCATTCAACCCTGTTATCAAAGTTATCATAAGTAAAAAAACAAATTTTATCTATGTTTAAAGACCATCTGTGGTGAAAAATCTAGTTTTTAATGTTTATGGCTGTGGTGTTTTTAATGCTTTCATACAAACCATGTGCAAATTCATGTCAACACCATTGCTGAGTATTTTCTCCTTAACTGCAGTGGACCAAAGACTCAAAAACACGGTTTAATCCCGTCAATCCCGTCAACGTGCGGTCCAGGCGTGGCTTTTCTTTACTGACTTTCTATGATGTTCAAAGCATTTTTAAGTATGCTGATTTTTAGAAGACTGCTGCCTGATTCAGAGATTTGTGTAAAATTAGCAACACATTATTAGCCATTTGATAATGTAGTCAAGCCAAAGGCTGATCATTGATATCAATCACCGTTATGTGTCCGACGTTACACGTTCACACTGCACCGACAGACGGCAACAGACAATTCGGCGAGTTTTGTCAGATCAGTGTTACCCCTGTTGGTGTCTTTCAGAGCTTGTTTTCGCCTGTTTAACATGCTGAGCTAGAATGTCTGAGAAGTGACGTGCTGTAATCTGGTGAATGTCAGCATTTATTTGAGTCTGTCAGTGAATTGGCCTGTAGAAAGCGATACATAAAACCCACTGCCGTTCTGATACTTCGACTTGTAGTTGAAAATGTATTATTCGCTCTTCTTCTTAAGAATAATTTTCGGTTTCAGACATGCACTATATTGCCAAAAGAATTGGGACACCCCTCAAAATCATTGAATTCATGTGTTCCAATCCCTTCCATGGCCGACGGTGTATAAAATCAAGCACTTAGGCATGCATACTGCTTCTAAAAAGTTGCAACCTGTGCAATGAGTCCATTTGTGAAATTTCCTCACTGCTAAATATTCCACAGTCAACTGTTAGTGGTATTATAACAAATGTGGAAGCAGTTAGGAACAACAGCAACACTGTAAAATCACAGAGCGGGGTCAGCGCAGTCAATAGCTACAGACCTCCAAACTTTGTGTGGCCTTCAGATTAGCTCAAGAACAGTGAGTAGAGAGGTTCATGGAATTGGTTTCCATGGCCGAGCAGCTGCATCCAAGCCTTACATCACTAAGTGCAATACAAAGTGCCGGATGCAGTGGTGTAAAGCACGCCGACACTAGAGCAGTGGAGTCATGTTCTCTGGAGTGACGAATCACGCTTCTCTGTCTGGCAATCTGATGGTTGCCAGGAGAACGGTACTTGCCTGGCTGCATTGTTCCAAGTGTAAAGTTTGGTGGAGGGGGGATTGTGGTGTGGGGTTGTTTTTAAGGGGTTGTGCTTGGCCCCTTAGTTCCATTGTAAAGAACTCTTAATGCTTAAGCATACCAAGACATTTTGGACTATTTCATGCTCCCAACTTTGTGGGAACAGTTTGGGGATGGCCCCTTCATGTTCCAACAAGACTGTGCACTAGTGAACTAAGCAAGGTCCATAAAGACATGGATGAGTGAGTTTGGTGTGGAGGAACTTGACTGGCCTGCACAGAGTCCTGACCTCAACCCAATAGAACACCTTTTTGATGAATTAGAGTGGAGACTGGGAGCCAGAACTTCTCGTCCAACATCAGTGCCTGACCTCACAAATGCGCTTCTAGAAGAATGGTCAGAAAATCCCATAAACACACTCCTAAACCTTGTGCAAAGCCTTCCCAGAAGAGTTGAAACTGTTATAGCTGCACAGGGTGAGCCAACTCTATATTAAACCCTACGGATTAAGAATGGGATGTCATTAAAGTGCATGTGCATGTAAAGGCAGGCATCCCAAAACTTTTGGCAGTATATGGCTGAATAAAACTTAAATTTCCACTAAAATTTACCAGTTAATTGAGTGAAGGTGGGGACTCATTTGCATATTCATGAGTCTGGATATCACAGAATTTTTTTTTTTGATTGTCAAAGATTAGTTTAAGGGATAAAATTATTGATTGCAGTTGTTTAACCATTCTGTTGTATTTCAGTTATTGTATTTGTTTCAGATTTCTTATAAAAAGTGAATTATTTATTGATCATTATTATTATTTTATTATTGCTAGGACATGAGAACTGGTTAAGCACTTCCTTTTAAGCATTATATCCTTTTTGATAGAGTAATATGATTCATGTGTGCAACAGGGACAATGACGAGTCACTTTTAATAATTCATTTCAAGCAGAAAGTTCAAAGACTCAAAACTTTATTGCAAGTGTACAATATAAACAATGAGCAGACATTGTTATAGTTGAATGTCCATCAGAGAGGTGTTATGAGAAAAGAGACAGATGAAAGAACTACATGGGGGAGAAAAGAAAAAAAAATCTAGCTTTTTTCAAAATCAACCATTTATCTTGTCATAGTTCCTCTTTCAGCGGGGAAGGGTGAAAATCACAATAAGCATTAGTTTGAAAATCAAACGTCCAGTGTTGCTTTTCTAGTTTTGTTCAAGGATCAATTCAATACAGTTTGAGTCGATCTTTACCTGAAACAACAATTTGCTGTTTTATATTATAGGGGATCATTTTAAAGCACAAAAAGGCCAAAAGTGCAATCAATATATAAAATGTTCCATCACAGAATAAATAGTTCAGCACAGAGTAGATGTCAGACTGACAACAGAAACGTTTGCTTAAGTACTTTAAAAGTGAACTTCAGTTATGATTTATTAGAATATCACTGACAAGCCATTTTTTCTGATGGAAGTTTACATGATCACTGTGCAAGTCAAACATGGGAAAGGGAACTCTAATGTCTCTGAATAACACATTTCAATATAATGTGAGACAATACTGGCGTTTGCTTTAATACACTGGCAGAATTATAGCGAATGGTACAAAATAGCAAAAGATTAAAATGCTAGAATAATATTACAGTATTTCAAATAAATAAAATCAAAAACACACTAGGGATAATTGCTTTGACGTTAAAAAAAAAAAGTCAGAAGAGCTTGCTCACCAGTAGTTTAATTGATGTAAGCTCAGCTTCACCAAAAAAATAAAAATTGATCTGAACCCACTAGTGACTCATGCAAGGATATGAATCCAAACTGTATTTTACAGTAGCTTTGTGGTTTAATTGTCACCAGTTCTGCATGATTGGCACATGCATTGCATTCCTTTTGGCTGCATTGGTGATGGCAACAACTTAAAGAGAAAAAAGGTCTTGCAAAACTAGAAAGAAACAGTCGGTGCTATGGGACCCTCTTTACGTATTCCAAATGTGCAAATATTAGAGCAGTATTGAGCTGGGTCTGCATCGCTACTACAACATCTGAACGTTGAGGCGCATTCCTGACAGACATCCACATTCTAAACATCAGTTTTGCAGTGAAAATAAAAAAAATAAACACCTACAAAATTACATTACTGAATCTACAAAAAATTATTTACAAAATACAAAAGGAATGCTTTTATAGAGTAAACCTTGAAGAAACCACTGTTCCATTTTTGTGGAAATGGAACGACAAATTTATGTGACTCTGGAACAAGAAGTTGCTGGTAAGACGCATCCAATCGGTCCGCACGGATGCCCGCTTGGGGACATAAACGCGGAGGAAAAAACCTGGGAAAGTCTTAATACAAAACACACCATTGTCTAAAACAAACCTGTAATACTTGCGGAGGTAAATGCATATCTGTTAGAACTCGAGGGATGTTTGCATGAGAGGACCTGATGGTAAAATACCACATGTTGCACAAGAATAAGAACATCACAATCGAAGACAATGGCATCGATACAAATAAACATGCTTGTGATTGGCTTTGGTTGCTGGTTAAAAAAAAAAAAAACCTGTTCCATGACAAGAGATCCCAACAGGACAAACAACAGTTTTGGACAGAGCTTTTGGTGACGTGTAATATGCCACATGGCAACAATGTAAATGTTAAAGGGATATTCCACTGAAAAATTAAAACTGTCATCATGATCTAATTTCCTATTACGTATGATGATGTTCCAAGAGTGCCCAAGGCCAGCTGCTCAAGCTGCAAAAAAAGCACCATTAAAGTATCCGAAAAATAGTCTGACTTGTTCCCTATATTCTGTTTGGTAGAACAAACTAAAGATGTAAGTTTTTATTCACAACATTTATTTTTCCTCTGCTGTGGCACTCATTGGTGTTTCCAAATATTTAAACTTAACGTACATAACGTAACGATGAATACCCTTTTGGCATCACTTAAAGGGATAGTTCACCCAAAAATAAAAAAATCTGTCATTAATTACTCGCCCTCATGTCGTTCGACACCAGTAAGACCTTCATTCATCTTCTGAACACAAATGAAGATATTTTTGATGAAACCTGAGAGCTCTCTGATCACAACGTTATTGCCACTTTCAAGGCCCAGAAAGGTAGTAAAGACATTGTTAGAATGATCCATGTGACTACGGTGGTTCACCCTTAGAATACCTTTTGTGTAAAAATAACGAATAAAATAACTTTATTCAAAAAATGTCAGTCTCCTATGCTGTTCACATAGTAAACGCTTCAGGGTTCTACGCCAGAACGCCGGCTCATTATTTGCCGACGCAGTTCACGTGATCACGACGCATGCGTGTGATGCTGACACAGGAGCTGGCCAATCAGTGGTCAATACTGAGCTGCCGTTCTGACGTAGAACCTGGAAGCGGTTTGTGTGTTTACTACGTTTTGTTGTTTTGACAACACGTTTTGTTTTTTGTGCACAAAGTATTCTTGCCATAACATTAAGGTTGAACCACTGTAATCACATGGACTATTTTAACAATGTCTTCACTACCTTTCTGGACCTCTGGAGTGTTAATAACTTTCCAATTTCATCAAAAATATCTTCATTTGTGTTCCGATGATGAACGAAGGTCTTACGGGTTTGGAATGACATGAGGGTGAGGAATTAATGACAGAATTTTCATTTTTGGGTGAATTAACCCTTTAAATCAAATGTGCTGCTCAAAAGCCGTATTTCAATATGTAAAACCGTGAACAAGATTTGAGATCTACAGTGGAGCGAGATTGACACAAAAGTCATATAGACCACTTTTATGGTGCTTTTAGAAGCTTCACAGCCTCTGGTCAACATTTGCTTTCACTGAATGGAAAAGAGCAGCGTGAACATTATACTAAAATTCTCCTTTTCATAATCTTCATAATGATGACAGTTAAATTTTTTTTGCAGAATTATCCCTATAAACATCAAATGGCAAGAACCATGAAGAGGTGAGAGGTTGAAGTATTTGGAAGAAATCTGAAGGCTTGTAAAGTGTAGATTGGTGCTGTGTCCATGTCATTCAACAGCTCTCAAGCAGCCTAGCACAATCGTTTGATTTTACATTAAGGCCACCTGATTGTAGTATGACATTTACACTCATGTGATCATAAATTGCACTTCGGTAAACATATGCATTTGGTCTCATTGCTTGATGAGTGCTGAAAAGTTGGAATGTAACTCTTAAGGATGTGACAGGTTATTCTGTGTGACTGACGAACATCAGAAGAAAAGAAAAAAAATCGTCCAAAAGGGTTCTATTGCTCCAGGAATATAAAAATAACATAAAATGTCTTGACTATAAAACTGCCCAAACCATCAAACCGGTCTAGGACTTTAAAAAAAACAATATTGTGTTATCGGGTGGACAAACAGCCCTTTTTCACACATTCATATCCATATGTTAAAGGGATAGCTCCCCAAATATGAACAATCTGCCATCATTTGCTCACCCCCATGCTGTTCCAAACCTGTATGACTTTCTTTCCTCTTTGGAGCACAACAGAAGATATTCTGAAGAATGTTTTCCCTGTTTTGTACATAATGAAAGTGAACGGGGTCCAAAACCAACCGTCACTGACTGGACAAAGAAACACAGAAACACTCAAAATATCTTCTTTTACATCCCACAGAAGACAGACAGACATAAGGGCAAGAAAATGATAACAAAATGGTCATTTCTGGGTGAACCACCCCTGTTTTTCGCTGGTGCGTACACAGGAATACTCAATGGCATACTGAATACACCTCATGTATCTTACGTTCTGTCTGTCATAGCTTAACGGTTGCTCAGTTACAAACACAAAACAAAACAAACAAACAAAACAAACAGGAAAAATCTGCATAATTTTGACATCAGAGCAAAGCTGAGACCTCTCTCCATGCTAATGGCTCAAAACAGCTGGTGCATAGGCAGTTCACACAGTGATTATGTGACAGAGTACTCTTTAGTACAATAATGGCATGTGATTTCGAGGGCGAAACATTTGTTGTGTTTCTCTCTGCAGATTAGGGATCACCTGGATGTGAAGTATCAGTTTGGCCTTCCAGCCATTTCCTCATTAAAGGCTATTTTTTCTTGACCGCGGCCAGTTCTTTCTGAATGTCAACGAATTTGGGGCGATTCTCAGGCTTGTACTCCCAACACCGCTGCATGATCCTGTACACCTCATCTGGACACTTCTGCGGGCAGGACATTCTGTAACCTAGATTATACACAAACAAACTTTCTATGTCAGTGGTTGATAGTGGATATGAAAGATTATAAAAGGCTAACATTGATTTTGTTACAGGTTTTACTGTATTGTGTATACTGAAGTGCTTACTTACTGTGTGAAATAACATCATGCACGATTCACATTTCAAACTCTAGCTATCCACTAACAATAATTAAATATACCATTCAATAAAAGGAAATTAGGCAAAATATAATTTAATTGAAAGTGAAGTATGTATAATTTTTTTAATGTTAAAATACATTATCTTAACCCAGTTTATTGTTCATTGACTACTATTAGTATGCCATTCATGGGCAGCATCAAAACACTGAGGATGGTCCGCTCATATTCGTCAGTCTTTCCAGCTCAACCTATACACCATGTAGCCCCGCCCCTTTTCAGCGCCACGCTCGTTGTGCTCTGTCTTCCGGTTTATATTTCCACAGCATTAAGGTAAAATCTTACGGATTTA
This sequence comes from Gobiocypris rarus, assembly GCA_023029165.1. Classification (NCBI taxonomy): domain Eukaryota; kingdom Metazoa; phylum Chordata; class Actinopteri; order Cypriniformes; family Gobionidae; genus Gobiocypris; species Gobiocypris rarus. The sequence goes on along the minus strand of CM040916.1, from coordinate 12,619,586 downwards.
CGATTGAACGCTCATTTTAAAATCATTACAATGCTCATGATTACTTTCGTTAACTCTTCAATAAGTAAAAAATATGCAGAGCTTTCGCAAAAACGGAACTTCAAAGACAATATTCTAAAGATGGCTGCACGCTTGTTTCTCTGCCGTATAATATTTATAGAGTGCAACAGCCGGGTTCCGTAAGTGCACATTATTTCAGCTTTTTTTTTTTTTTATAATTGTGTTTAACAGCAGAATTCCTGGTGAACTACATTATCCATGATGCTGTGCAGAATATTAAACCAATCATAGATTCAAAATAGCTCTTTAGCTCCTCCCCCTCCCATGAAGTACCTCAAATTATGTAATTGAGTTGATCTCACTATGCTCTCATTTAAGTACTTAAATGTTTGTATATATATATATATATATATATATATATATATATATATATATATATATATATAAGCATAACTTAAAATATATTGTTCATACAGTTGAACCAAAATGTATTCAGACATCTTCAAAAAAAATTCACATTATCACAGTTTATTCGCTATAGTTTAGGAAACATAATAATAATATGACAAAAACTCAAGAGTTAAACTGTGTCAGAAACGGTTTACTGTCCAGGGTATAATATGCAAACCATACGCTTCAAAACGGCTCTGCAGAATCCTATGGGAGACGTCACAGACATTACCCATATTTTTATACAGTCTATGATATATACATATGTCAGACTGGTTTCTTTAAATATATATATATATATATATATATATATATATATATATATATAAATCATGTTAGAATCAGTTTAAACTTTCAAACTTCAAGCTTTTAAAACTAATTTAAACTTTCTGGTCAGGTTTTCTAAAGCCAACATCAGAGTTTGTCTTGACAAGATGAATGGAAAAAATATTTCCGGAACCAGCGCTGCTGATAAAGGGGACGGGCACTGGTGCACTCTATAGCGAGAGGTTGGGACGCGTGGCCACGGTAGCAGGCGGATCCAGAGAGTGTTTAGCCGGTGTAGGGCCATGACTGACATTTGGAAAAAACAGTGAGTCAAAATTCAATGCATTTAGATCTTCAAAGATGAAACATGTTCATGAACATGTCAAAGCAAACAAGGCATGTGCTACAAAGAACGTTTCAATACAGCATCCCTTCAGAAAAATGTACCTGTTTATGCAGCGCGCCATGCCAAACAATGTGCCTGGTACCGATGCGTTGGGTGGGTTTATTATAAGCGAGACACATGAGCTCTAGACAGCGTGTTAGCCTAATTGCTCATTGCACATAGCAGTACAACTAAAAGTTTTTCTAATATGTTGGGCCTTTTATTGAAAGTAGCCTGCTTTAAAATGATGGTTTATTTTTTAATTCCGCTAGGTACCACTAGTGTCACAGAAACCACATACTTCACCTTTAATAAAATATAAAACAAAAATATAACATTTAAAAAAATAAATTAAGATTTAAAAATAAAACCTGGTTCATTCACTAAAAATGGAATCCACTTTGTACCTTTTTCAACCTGTTCTCGAGCCTGCTGGTTGGTCATGCCCGGGTAAGGACACACTCCTAGACTAAAGGTTTCCCACAGGAGGATCCCATAACTCCACACATCACTCTCTGAGCTGTATCTCCCTGTGATTTAAACAACACGCCAAACATCATTCTGGATCCAACCTAAGAACTGAAAGCTTGACCAAAATATATACAAATTCATAGCAATTCATTTGCTCTTATTATCTCTGTACACCAGCACACCATGAGCGCTTTACCATAGTTCAGTGCTTCTGGTGCAGTCCACTTGATTGGGATCTGTTTCAGTCCTGATGAGGAGTAGATGCCATCGTCCTCCTGTCGGGACATCCCAAAATCGCTGATCTTCAGCACATTGTTCTCTCCCACAAGGCAGTTACGAGCAGCCAGGTCTCTGCAAGATTTAGAGAAATGGTGTAATATCACATAATGAACAATACAACATGTGCACTCTCAGCTCACAATCACAACTCTGATTGGACAATTCACAGCGGTCAACAAAATCATCTACGAGAAAATTGGTCCAAACTGGTTTCAAATTCAAGTTAACTTCTGCCAACAGAAAAGCTGTCAGGGACTGGAGTAGACAGTCTAGACAATTATACTGAGATCGCAGTTTTGAACACCCCCAGTCTAGAAGAAGTGCCCAATGAGACCGCCAGCGGCCAGGACAGGATGCTCAACCTTCTGCTGTCAAGACAGCTGCTGAGAATATCCAAAAATCCTCATCTGTATCTGTTTCACAAAACTCCAAAGTAACAAAGTGACGTTGTTTAACTGCAGAAAATGCAGCGCTCTATGTGATATGGATTTCCACATCGCTCTTAATAATCCACATTAAAACCTTGAAAATGGTCTCAGAATTTACAGTTTAAGGGACAGACATGGTCACCTTCCACAAAAATAATACGACAGACAACACATTTTATACTTGCACTCTTAATATAATAAAAACATGTTTTTAACAACATTTTATTTCGCTTTAAAAACTTAAATGCTTTAACCAGCCACTGTTGCCAAGTACATTCAAGTTTAGTCAAAATTATAATGAGTAAAAAAAAGATCTATTAATATACATAATACATATAGCAAAATATATCGTGCCTTAGAAAAAAACATTACTGATGTGCATCTTGAGACAAAACAATAGCTCTGACATGTTTTAAGATATGCCAGTGCAAGTTGCTTTCAGTTAAAACAGCTCAAACATGCACTTTATTCTGGGACTAGCTTAAAGGTGCAGTGTGTAAATTGTAGCGGCATCTAGAGGTGAGGTTGTGAATTGCAACCGCTCACCCCTCCCTTTCGAAGCACATAGAGAAACTACGGTGGCCGACACAGGACAAAGATGTCGTCGTCTGAGACAGAAGAGAGTAGCTAGCGCTCTATAGAGCAGTTTGTCCGTTTAGGGCTACTGTAGAAACATGATGGCACAAAATTACAATTTCACTGAAAGGGGACCTGCGGTGTACGTAGATTGAAATGGCTCAATCTAAGGTAATAAAAACATAACGGTTCATTATGTAAGGTCTTTATACACCACTGAAAACAAAGTTATGTATATTATATAGCATTTCTGTCAATAGACCCCTTATAAATACTACACACTGCACATTTAAGCCTAATCTTTGAAACCAGGGGATAAAGTATCATCAAAAGGCCTAACATATTTATAGCTATACTACCATATAAACATATATATATATATATATATATATTTTTATAAATCAATATTACTATTTTTTATTCAGCAAGGATGCATTGAATTGATCGAAAGAGAGTAAACACTTTTATACCATGGTCTTTCTGAAGTTTATTAAAATAAATGTTATTGTACCACACTACTTTATATCTGTGTCTGATTTAAAGCAGGCAGAATGCTAGATCGTGTTTTACCCTTCAAATATTGCACTGCAAACATCAATAACAGCTTTAAGTGGTCAATGCTGGCAGATGACCATGGTATGAGCGGGATAATCCACAGCTAGCTGTGCATTAAACGATTTGAATTAGGGTGGCTCTTTGCCTCCGCATCGTGCATTAAAATCATTTCATGCACAGCTAGCTGTGGATTATCAATTGCTTATAATTGTACAAAAACGTTACTTATTCTATTATAACTTTCTACTCATCATAGAATCCTGAAAAAATGTATCATGGTTTCCATAAAAATATTAAGCAGCACAACCATTTTCAAATGTGATGCTGAAGAAATGCTTCTTGAGCAGCAAATCAGCACATTAGAATGATTTGTGAAGGATCATGTGACACTGAAGACTGGAGTAATGATGCTGAAAATTCAACTTTGCATCCCCGGAATAAAATACATTTTATAGACGCCAAACTTTTGATCAACAGTGTACATCACCTGGTACTGGGACAAATACATGTTATAATAGTAATAACTGTGTGACTGCTGCTTGAAACAAAATTTAGCAAGCGGAGATCATTTTAGCACATAATCAGAGGCGTTTTTTACACTTTTTTGACAACAGTGCACTAAAAACTGAAACGTTTTCCCTTTGCATTTTTCGGAAATATAGACGACGACGTTGTCAAAGCGATTCCAGTTCACACGGATCCACAAAAACAACTAATAAAAGCTGTATTATGAATGCCAGGCCAGTAGTTGACGATGTCAAGAAACTATACATTTTTGTGGTTTACAGATGATAACAGTATCGGCTTCAAAAACTTGTTTTCAGGCCCCCAAAACACCGTAAATAAAAGGCCATGAAGCATAAAAAGTATGGTAAGACCAAAAAATAAGTGATGAGTTTTCATATCACAACATTCAAAAGCGTATGGTCCCTTATTTTTTTTTAGATACAAGAGCCGATCATCATATTCGTAACGTCTCTCTTAGATATGTCTCTCTCTTCTCTTCCATCCCCAACCAGCGATTTAAGATTCTAGTCTACAGCCACTGCTGTGCCTCTCCCTGGCATTTATGCTGAGCAGACCATTCTCGGCTACACAACCATATTAGGTTGTCACATCCCAAAAATTGCCTTGCTGACATGAGATGGGGAAAGACAGCGGGGGGTAGCGGAGAAGAGAGGCGTGATCTGACAGAAAGGTGCTCAAACCACCGCCGCCCCCTAACATGATCATGTCTGATAGTAAATGGATTTTAGCGGGGTGCTGATAGAGCCGTGGCTGTGAGAGCGCCCAGAGCTCATTTCTGAGCGACATGTATTCAGCCGGCTGGCTTCGGGCTCAAACAGCACAATGCACCAAAGCCCATTTCACAGTTTAAAAATCACCACCACCAGAAAGCAGCAAGACAAATTGGACAGGAAGGTGCCGCTAGGTCCTGTTGTTTTACTGGGTGGCCGAGTTGTTTAGATAAAGAAAAAGTAAGGTACTCTTGAGCTACTGCTGATGATCTACTACGGATATAAATCATCAAATACCTAACTTACATTACAAAGCTCTCTAAATAATTGTCTCTCAGGGGACGTATGGTACTATTTTCAACATTTACAGGGATTTTATTGCCGTCTGAATCCAGAATGTCAGAGTTTTTCTCCCACCATCCGCGTAAAAATCCCCAGCCGAATTACATAACCAAGGTCAAGTCAATTTTATTTATATAGCGCTTTTAACAATGCAGATTGTTTCAAAGCAGCTTCACAGTGTTAAACAGAAAAATAATGCAACAGAATATATTTTGATTATCATACAGTAACAATGTTGGCTTTAGATCAGTAATTAGAGCAGTAATTTGGTCTATATGGTTAATTTAGTTTAATAATTAGATTTATTTTGAAATATATTTGAAAAATAGTTTTTCCCCAACTGAGCAAGCCAAGCCAGAGGCGACAGTGATGTGGTAATTGAAGTGCCGTCCAAATCCACATCTCTGAGTTTACAAGAAGAGATCACTTCAAAATTACGTTTAAATCCTTTTTGACCACTGTGAAGCACCATACAATAATTGTTGCGCTTCACTGTAATTTGCATATAATTTGTGCACAAGATGTAGACTTTTATTACAGAAATGCTGGAAAGTATTTAAAAGAACAATATTTAATTACCGCTCCACCTAGTGGATGGGAGCTCTTAAGAACAAAAAAAAAAATAAAAAAATAAATCACGTACTTTTTGACATTTTGTGCCTCCACCAGGAATAAACCGGCATCCGAAAGCATGAGTTGTGATTTTTTTTTTTTTTACAGATATCCACATGAGAAACAATTACCATCCGAATAGAGCTATATTTATAAGGGTTAGGGTTAGGCCTTTATGAAATGATGTTCATACTACACAGTGAGCTACCTTGCTTTTGCCATTATAGGTAGTTTACTTCAAAATTTGCGTTCACACTGCCAGCAACGTGACATGATCCCATTTCTTTCAATGGAGAGCTGGGGTGGCCTGGATGCCAGCCGAACTTAGCCCCGCCCACAACATCTGAGCAGGCTCTATCAGCACCCCGCTAAAATCCATTTACTATCAGACATGATCATGTTAGGGGGCGGCGGTGGTTTGAGCACCTTTCTGTCAGATCACCCCTCTCTTCTCCTCTACCCCTTACTGTCTTTCCCCATCTCATGTCAGCAAGGCAATTTTTGGGATGTGACAACCTAATATGGTTGTGTAGCCGAGAGGTCGGGAAGTTCGGTCTGGACTTGATCCATTGTGGAGCAACTACGCTCGAACCAGAGCTGTTCGGACCAATCAAATTGTCATGGCGGGCTTTGTACGATGATGGACAGATAACGCAATGTTATCATCCACGTCACCAATAAGGCACTTGAATTCATTCTAATCGTAAACGGAGAACTTGCTCGTAAATGCATTCACCTTTACTATTTCTCTCAAAAATGATGATCGTGTTGGTTAAGAACTCTGTGTATCCTTAAATTATTTTTACAACACCGGCAAATATTACACTACTGATCTCTATATAGATCAGTGGTTTACACTCATTTTCTTCTTCTACTTCTTCCAGCGTGCGTGCAGTTGAGTTCTGCTGACAACTATGTGTCGCTCAACATACGTCACTTACTCCGTTGCTCTGATTGGTTGTTGGTCTATCCAATTGAATGCAGAGGCATTTTCTTTCCTGGTTCGGTTGACACACCCCATAATCACAGCCCAATGGAGCAGCAATCTGAGTATGACAAAGTCAGGCTAGAGCTGGGGATTTCCAGCGTCACGAGTGACAGTGACCGTTGGTGTCAGGATGTAGCCGCGTCCAGCGACGCGACAAAGTTGAGATGTGTTATACTGATGTGAGCTACTTTTGGGAGCGACAACCAATAGGAGTGAAGTCAGTGGAGCTCAAGTGGTACATGACTACATCCTGTAGATTGTCACGGCAGGACAGAGGGATTATTTTAGTGGTCAGCAACTTTCCAATAATTTATGATATGTCTCTGTGTACAATATGGGGGTACATGCTGTGCTGACTCTGAGCCTGAATGGTTTTGTGTACTGTTTCTCGTATATCTTTAATATTAAGCATTTTATTTACCGATACCATTTATATTTTTTGACACTGTTCTCGCGCTACACATCCATATTCTCACGCAGTGAAAAAACAGAGCAAAGAGGACACGGACAACGCACGGACAGACAAGACAAAGCAAGTTACTTTTGTTACATGACAGTCTCGGCTTTTAAAAATGTTATTAGGAAAAAGTTAACGCTCTTAATGTTGTGTGGCACATTGCTGTTGATCTGATCATCTCTCCCTCTTTACAGCTAGTTACACTACAAAATAAACATAAACCTCAGAGGGTGTTGAAATAATCAGAACAACTTACTGACATGTATCATGTCTCATGGAATCGCTCAATCAGTGATTCAACCGTAGACAAAACAGCTTGTAAACAATAAAACTTCAGAAAAGCCATTCAACATCTATAAACTTTAAACTGGTAAATATGAATACTTAGGACCATGTGATATTTCAGTTTTTCTTTTTTAATAAATCTGCAAAAATGTCAACAATTCTGTGTTTTTCTGTCAATATGGGGTGCGGTTTGTACATTAATGAGAAAAAAATGATTAAATGATAAATGATAAAACTTAAATGATTTTAGCAGATGGCTGTAATAAAACAAAGAGTGAAACATTTAAGGGGGTCTGAATACTTTCCGTACCCACTGTATATTGTATTTTCTTTACATTTTATGTCTAAAAGTGACCCAAAATGCTTTTTTAAAGCAGTTAATTTAGTGTGAAATTTTTCATTATTTTTTTTTAAGTTCTCCTAATGACTAATTCGTTGTTCAGAAAAGAGAGTATACCCTAAATCACTAGATGCATTTAAAAAAAAGAAGACCGATATGAGGACAAAGAGGAGTGCAACAGGGAGGAAGATGAGGACAGAAATCTGAAGATTGAAATATGTAGTGTATATAATGAGTTGCATTTGTAGATGTTATTATAGCACAATTCATAAAACCCAACCCCCAGACCTCACTAATTTTCAAACCCTGGTTACAGCCATGTTGTGCCTTCTCTATTTTTAAACACACCATGCAACTGCTACGAATAACTGGAGATATATATATAAAAAAACATACGGAAACAAGAAACAGGAGCAAATTGTGGCAAATGTTCATGAAAAAAAAAACATAAAAATTTTAATAAAATGATTTTTGATTTAACTGGACCTGCTTTTTGTTATGATGTGGTGTATCACTATTAAATCTGAAGCATTTCAGTTTTTCTTACCGGTGTATACAGTTCTTTAGCTCCAGGTACGCCATTCCGGCAGCAGCGTCTAATGCAAACTTTACCAGTTGCTTTGTCTTGAGGTCCTCCTTTTTCTTTCTTAAGAATGATAAAAAGTCCCCGCCTATTGAAAAATGGCAAAATAAATGAGCTACAGATATGCAATAAATTAAGAGACACCAACATCCCAAACAAGTGTACGACACAACTTTTAACGAGAATGGGTTTTAGTGGCTAATGGCTGAGACAAAGATCCAGTTTACTGACCTGGCACAAGCTCCATTACTATGTAAATGGGCTGCCGTTGGGTACAGACGCCTATTAACTTCACAATGTTCGGGTGATCATACTGCTTCAGGATCCTAGAGGTGGAGAAAGCAGAAATGAACATGGACATGACCACATTATTTCATCACTCATTATTATTTGTAGGAGAATGTGAACAAAGTGAACATTATTTCTGGTGGTTTGAAGAATGAGAAAGTATGATGTAGCATACAACGGTGAATTATGTCTTCACCTGGCTTCTGAGAGGAACTTTATCTTGAGGTCTTGTGGTAGATCTTCCTTGCAAGTTTTCACGGCCACTGGGGTTTTATCTCGCAGAGTTCCTTTAAAAACCTCCCCAAAATTTCCCTAAAACAAGATTTGTCCAAAAGCACTTATCATCTGATTTCATATAAATACCAAAAAAAACAATGGCAGTTTTTCTAGATGCACCTTAGCATGGCTTTCTGGACACACACCATAGTAGTAGTACTTATACTTTGGACAACTAATTATCAAACAACCTACCTGAAGTCAACTAGTCTTGTTTTAGTTTTGCTGTCATTTTTACACAGACTAGTTATTCAGGCAACATAGTTAATTGTGAAAATATGTAATATTGCACAAGGTCCTACCATAATATTTTTTTGGTAACACTTTACAATAAGGTTCATTAGTTAACATTAGTTAACTACATTAGTTAACATGAACTAATGATGAACTGTACTTATAAATAATTTATTTATCTTTGTTAAATGTTCATTTTACCATTTACTAATGCATTATTAAAATCTTGTTAACATTAGTTAATGCACTGTGAACTAACATGAACAAACCATGAACGACTGTATTTTTATGAACTAACGTTAACAAAGATGAACTAATGCTGAACAGAGGTGTTGTTCATGGTTAGTTCATGTTAACTAATGCATTAACTAATGTTAACTAATACAACCTTATTGTAAAGTGTTACAATTGTTTTATGCTTAGCTATTTTGCTTAGCAAGGTTGAATTTTTTTAATAAAAAATACATTAAAAAAGTAATGTTGTGAAATAGTATTACAATTTAAAATTACTTTTCTATTTTAATAGATTCTTGTGAAATTCTTGTGATGGCATAGCTGAATTTTCATACATTCATTTCAGGACTTTTTGGTGAGAGAAAGCTCAAAAGAACAGTATTTATTTGAAATATAAATATTTTGTAACATTATACTTATCTTAACTGTCACTTTTAAACGTTAAGAAATCAATTTATTGCATCCTTGCTTAACAAAAATAAAAGCTTAGTTCACCCTAAAATTAATTACCCTCATGTCGTTCCAAAACCGTAAGATATTTTAATGAAATATTAAAATCTCCCTCCGTTGACAGCCTACGTAACTTCCACTTTGATGCTTTAAAAAGTTCATAAAGAGATCATAAAACAAATCCTTATGAATTGAGCAGTTTAGTCCAAATGTTCTGATAAAACAATGGCTTTATATGATGAACAGATTGAATTTATGCTTTTATTCACATTTAAACATTCATCAACTCACACATCAGTTGTGGCAAACAGAAGCTCAAGCATATTCGCTTGACATGCGAGAACCAATGAGGTTCATTCTAGAGGTTTTTTCTGTGTGTCAAACAGGTTCTGTTGAGCTTCTTTTTATGTTTGCTGATCAATGTTTAAATGTGAGAAAAAGCCTAAATTCAATCTGATCATCATATAAAGCAGCCGCTTTATGAACTGTTTGAAGCGTCAAACTGGTAGTTGCGAAACTGCCAATGAAGGGACAGAAATCTCTCAGATTTCATCAAAAAGATCTTCATTTGTGTTCAGAAGATGATCGAAAGTCTTACAGGTTTGGAACGACACGATGGTGAAGATTTAATGACAGAATTTTTTATTTTTGGGTGAACTAACCCTTTAATTTCTTTTTTTTTTTTAAAGGGGTGATGAAATCAACTTTCCCTTGAGCTTTTGATATATAAAAGGTCATTGTAATATAAGAATATCCTGTAAGTTTCAGAGCTGAAAACTTCCTTGTTAAAGAAAAAGCTTTTATAGACACCAGACCCAGAAAACGATAGAGTGCTTCATACTGACGTCATTGTGCAACGATATAATACCACCTCTACAGAATAATAAGCACGTGTAATTCAGTAGCCCCGCCCACCGACTCATCGGATCACTCTAGCCAGCAGCAATAAACAAGTCGAAGAAGACAGCAAGATATTGTGGAAGAACACAGTCACTGCATTAGCTTCCTTCGGATACTAATATTAGGAAGGTGTGATACTTCAGTTATTTTTAATGAAGTTCCAGCTCACGTGGGGAAGACATGTACATGTGTTCGCTTCATTTCACTGCGGAATCGTTTGTAAACAAGTCTCAGGTGCAGGATTTGCAGACAGTGTTGTGCCTTCTATATTGGATTCGACAGGAATGGTGCAACACACTTATGTGAGTAAACGTCTTTTTTATATGTAATAGTAGTCCCGGGGCTATGTGTTTCCCAGACGGCTACCAAAACGTAAGCCCATCGGCAGGCCGATGAATCTCAAATAGTGAAATAATATTCCTATCTTGATCTGGGCGCGCGCACATGTGTGTGTGTGTGTGTGTGTGTGTGTGTGTGTGTGTGTGTGTGTGTGTGTGTGTGTGTGTGTGTGTGTGACCGATCGGGCGGGCCATGTAATACAGAAATAATATTCCAATCAATCTCGGGTGGATGAGAAATAAATCATTGTGTTTGTTTGATAAAGGCGTTTACGAGCCATGTGATCGAGAGAATCATTCCGGTTACCGCTTTCAAAATGATCCCTCCCTAATGTGAACTGAACTGACAGGGGAGCTGAAGCTCATTAAATATGCAAATCTTATCCAATCCCAGCCGTGGGCGTTTACTTCCAAGTCTCCAGTGCGGCACGCCCATCAAAACCCAGCGTTCAGGAGAGAGCCTCAAAACCAGTGTAGAAAATAGCCTATTACTGATTCATTATGATGTTTTTGAATGTAAAAATCACACAAACGTCATTAGTTGACCTCAAACAACAGTATAACATTTTTTAAAAAGCCAGTTCATGACACCTTTAAACTAAATTGTTCTGACCCCAAACTTTTAAATGGTAGCACATAAATGGTGTCAAAATGGTGTTAAATGGTGTCGCCTCTGGCTTGGCTTGCTCAGTTGGGGAAAAAATACTATTTTTCAAATATATTTCAAAATAAATCTAATTATTAAACTAAATTAACCATATAGACCAAATTACTTATCTAATTACTGATCTAAAGCCCACATTGTTACTGTATGATAATCAAAATATATTCTGTTGCATTATTTTTCTGTTTAACACTGTGAAGCTGCTTTGAAACAATCTGCATTGTTAAAAGCGCTATATAAATAAAGTTGACTTGACTTGACTTGACACATGTATATCTCAATCAAAGGTAATAATATTATAAATGTTCTTAAACACAAGCACAATAGATGTGGACTTACTTTGCCAAGGAGTTCTCCAAGAATGACGTCCTCATGATTGAGGATCCATTTCTTATCCTGAGCAAACAAACAAAAATAGCAAATTATCTTTCTGACACATGTTCATTAATGAACTAATGACTCGTGAAGAGACAAACAGAAGAAAGATGCTGAGCGTCCTGTGGGTCAGTCCCTGTGAAACTGCTTTGATGAATGATAATGATGCAATTATCGCCTCATTCTCCATGAGCACTTGCATATAGACATACTGGGATATATTTTGAAGATCCTCACAAAAAAAAAAAACTTTTTTTATTGCGAAACCTCTACTTTTACAAAACAAATTTGACAATTAATACACAATTGTAACAGCAATTTACAAAGAGGTATATGTACACAATCCATTTATCTTTGCAGGTAATCATACAGGGTAAATAAACCAGGATATTCCTTTAAAATGCCATTATGCTATTTTAAAGGTTCCTAATTTTGTTTTGGAGGTCTCCTACAACAGTTTTACATGCATCAAATGTCAAAAAACACTTTCATTATCTCATAATACACATTGCACATCAACTCATTCAGTTTCTCTAAAACCCTCCTTTCCAAAAACGTACTCTGCTCTGATTGGTCAGATGGCATAGTCTGTTGTGATTGGTCTACCGCTTACAGTGTAGGTGGGAAACAAAACCTCTATTACCATTTACCTCTATTACCTGAATTTCAGCTCTGGATGCTTTTTCAGTGCTTGATACACAGTGATATGAACAATGCCGTCGGTTTGTCAGTATCAATTCCAGCGCAATTCCGTCCTCATCCTTTTGAAATGCATACAAATTGGATTTGCAGCGCTGAAAACAGCGTAATTTTGACAACAAGAACCAAACTCTTCCAGGCTTCAGCTACAACTACAGTGTTTGAGGGAGGGTCAAAGTAGACATCGTTCACATCGGTCAGCTAATGAAAGCCATAGACTGGAATTATTCAAATGTTACATTATTACGTAGGTATGTAACAGGAAGAGAGACTGGAATTGCGGGTGACTCATTTTAGCAGTTCAGAATCAACTCTTTCTTTTAAGATACAATAAGTTTATTTGTCACACACTCTGATCTTTAAAACTTTGGAGACCTTTTACATTCACAAACAGCTGCTATATATCACACTGCATGAAAGTGTACACACGGCACACAATATTCAAAAAAATTATAATAGGGGGACTTTAAAAGACACAAAAACACATTCACTGTGTGCATATCTTGTCCATGATTTTTGTTTGTTTGTTTTATTGAACTTTTAGAGTTGACCCAAACTGCTTTTACCGAAGCCTCAACACATTTACAGCAGTGGTAATGAGAACAGACATTTACTACAACACTGATATTAGCGTCAATTAAAGGGCCATTACTCTAAACATCATGAGGATGAGTGACCTGCAGTGTTGACATTAGCCTGGACAATAATGCCCTCCATTCAACATGATTATTCAAAACTAAACACAATGAAACAAGCAGGTTTTGGTCACAATTCTCCTCTTTTGACAATCCTATGTAAAGTCACAATCATCATGATGATTCTACAGATTATTTTATCAGCTTGTTCTGTGGTGTGATGTGTGTTATGAGTGATTGAATCGGTTCGGAAGAACATCTGGGTCGCACCAATCTCACCAATGAATATTAAGCAGCCATATCACCCTGTAGCCCAAGACGATGGGAGACCACATAGGAAAACTAGGTTGCTGCTGATAGAGGTGTTAGTGAGGCCAGCAGGGGGTGCTCACCCTGGGGTCTGATGGGGACACTATACTGTAACAAGCCCCGTCATTCAGATGAGAGGTCAAACCGAGGTCCTGACTCTCTGTGGTCATTAAAAATTCCAAATTTACCCCATTGGATTCTGTCCATTATGGCCTCCTAATCATCCCCATATACCGATTTGCTCCCTTACTCTGTCTCCTCTCCACCAATAAACTGGTGTGGTGGGTGTTTTGGTGCAATATGGCCGCCGTCGCATCATCCAGGTGGATGCTGCACATTGGTGGTGGTTGAGGAGATTCCTCCTTTCTATTTGTAAAAGTCTTTGAGTATCCAGAAAAGTGCTATATAAAATGTAACAAATAATTATTATTATTAACGATCAGAAATCCCTGAGGACAAAAATGCATGCAAGATTGTAAAGTGGAACGAAACAATGGCCAATCAGAGAGCAAGCTGACGAAAGACATAAGCCTCCACAACTTTATCCAAAACTTTTTCTATATTCCACAAATATTCTGTAAAAAGCCGTCTCAACACTATTATCGCCATTTCTTCTTGCCCATTGTCCTCCATGTTTGTTTACTCTAAAGATTTTTGCGAGATTTCCCATGTTCACAGTTTGGGAAAAAACTGTAAACAAAACTGTTAAATGATTTATGTCTATGATGTCTATGCTTTTTTTTATCGTCATGTTTGTGACATGTGGGGAAAAAAATCTCTCATATTTTGAAAATATGATAAAATTTTAATAATCTTTTACAGTTTTAAAGTTTAAAGTTTAGTCACTTTTAAAGTTTAGTCAGACTTTAGTTCAGCTAAAATGCTGTCCTTTCACCATATCTGTCCACTAGGTCTGCCTAAATCGAAACTGTCAGGCTATTACATTTATATTATAACCTAGTATGTTTGGAATTATAAAATGTGTAGAAAAATAATTTAAAATGGCATTCTGTTGCATCCTGAATGCAAGCCAAACTCAGAGAAGCTCAACACATGTTGAGGTTGTGTGAACAAATTTCACATAAACGTTCACATACTCTGGCCCACTAAAAACACATTATGATCATCATGTTTGTTTGAAGTATATGACATAGATACACAGTTCAAATGTTTGGGACTATCTTTCAGAAATCTTTTAAATATGCTGATTTGGTGCTCAACAATCATTTCCAATTATCAAAATTGAAAACTGATGGACACCATCATGCTTTTTTCAGGATTCTCTGATCAACAGACAGTCCAACAGAGCAGCATATATTTGAAATATAAATTATAAAATGTCTCAAATTGTAAAAGCGGTTCCTGTGTTGTGATTGGACAGCAGCTTAGCGCACGTTGCCCGGAAAGGTCACGCCTCTTACCATAACGGGGAGATGCATGCGCTCAATGTTATCGTAGACGTGGCGACAAGCACACTCTACACAAACGCAACACTTCCTCTTCTCCACAGGGGAGAGCAACAAGACCACGCCCCCTTTTTTGCATATTCTTGTGGGCGGAGGTTAGGCAACAAACTGTTCTATTGACATCATTAAAGCAGGAAGAACAGGGATGTAGTCCAAACCGGCCGTTCGCTGTAGGCTTTGAAAGGGAACTTCTGTTAAATAAATATCTCGCTTGGCATTGAACTTTTAAGCTTTATAATTTTACAGGTATTATTTATGCTCTAACAGCAACATTACACGCTAACTAAAGTTTGAAAAATGGGATCACGAAGAACAGGACTTTTAAAAAGTAGTGTGCATGCTACATATGGTCCTGTGTGATTATTAAACTGTACTTAAATTACATATTACAATTTTGATTTTGTCAATAAAATGTGCAGGTCTACACAGTCTGAACGTATCCCAGCATTCACAGGGGTCTGAAAGTGTTTCCTGCATGCCCCAGCAGAAACATCACCACTATTATGATTTCAGTCAACATGTTCGGATGGAGTGCTTTACCCCTGTCATCAAAATCCCATCAGAGGAACAGCATGGCAGGTAATCATCCAACCTGACGGATACACACATACACGCACAGACTAACTTCCCGGGGGGAATCCAGCCGGTGTGGACCACCATCAAGGAATGAGTCTAAAGTGATATTTTCTAAACCGCTACAATCTTTTTCCATAGCAAAAGAGAAATCAAAACACACATACACATCAAATCACAGGACTTTACATCAGCAGGACAGGTTGATTTGAGAACTGCACTGCACGACAATTTAATATCCAATGTAGTTGCATACGTTAGGGAAAATGAGCAATGCACCCTCTGAATTTTTGTAATAAGGAACTTTATGGCTTCATATTGGAAATACAGTAATAGCTTTAGAAGTGGCATAGCAAATGACTACTGAGAGCAGAACAGGTTGTTAAAATGAAAAGAGACAATGTTTCACCTTTATGACGGGGTTCAAGAGCACGACCCCAGATTTCTTGGTGATGACTTGTTTAGTCGAGTAATGATGCTCAATGAGCTGTGGGATGGTGGGGAAGCCAGTGCCTTCAAATCTGTACTGATTCTGCAGACAAATAGAGGCAAATTAAATAAGACAATACAGTGAGCTCAGAATAAAATACAATAAAATAATACTTGGTGTATTTTAAAGTATATTTAAATAAAACCAAATATAATTTCTTCACTTGTTATTTAATCTGACAAAAAAAAAAAACATCAGTCAGTGAGGCGCACACCATTCTGAACGTGTACTCACATCAGCAAACTGAATGATGAAATGTCTGCGCTGTCCATCTGAAAACACAGACAGCACATATTCTCCAGGTTTGCCGTGGCTCTCGCGCACCAGGAAGTCTCCCTGCTGCTTCAGAAGCTCCTGGGCCTCTGTCCTGGGAAAGGCACCGTGATACCACTCCTGCTCGCCCAGCGGTTTCTCACTAGTGGGTATCACATCGAAAAACTGGGGAGGGACAAAACCCAAGAGGTCAAGGCAGAGAATATGACAGGTCAGGATAGAAATGAGGAGGTGTTGATGGAAAAATGACTCTGTTTTGAAACTTACTGATGAAGAGCCCAGGACAGACTTGGGCGAGCGGATGATTCCAGCGATGGAGTGTCTGAGGGTGTCAAACTTTGATACCTTGTCTTTGCTTTTATCCTGAAATATAATGTACATGTCCATGACAAATTTTGAATGGAAATCATCAAATACTAGAAGAAACTAAAAATGTTTTTTGGACATGGTACAATGTACCATATTTTTTAGATTTATACCGTAATAATAAACCATTGTACCATGGTAACCCTACAGATTTTTTACTGTAATATGGTACAGCCGAAGCACTTAAGACCAAGTTATACAAGATAACGTTTATAAGTTTTATAAGACAAAAATCATACACTTAGTGTTCAAGTATATTTGGATGGATATATAAAAGGATTTATCAGACACATTTTTAGAAAAAGAAAATAAATCTCATTTACAATCCCTGCAGTGAAAGTTAAAAGTCTTAATAAATCACACTGTGCATCAATGCACTGGTTAAAAAGCAGCAATAAAACTGGGATCACACTGCCCTCTTCAGACACCTTCGACACCAGCAGCATGTCAAATCAAACTATACCCATTACACAACAAAATGCACATATATCTTTAAATGAAATCACAAGACAAATATTAATATTGTGTTGGGACAATTGGTTTAACAAGTCAAAATTACTCTTAGTAATAGCAATTGTTGTATGTAAGTGATTTTCACTGCTCTGATGAAATAAATCAGGGTTTCTGCAGGTTTCATCCATGTAGATTTAACAGACCTTTATTAGAACAAGTAAAGAACATTTCAGGAATAAAGTGAAGGGAACCCAACATGTCAATATATAAATGTAAATGTCTAAGGAGAAACACAATGAGTGGCATTAGAAACACTTCAAAAACTTTTGGCACTTCAAAGTTAAAAATAAATAAATAAATTAAATAAAATATTGCAAAAAAGTTGTTCTCAGTACTTTTATATTGTTTCACAGTGCAAATTTCTAAAGATTTGTGAATCAAGACATATACTTGAGTGGCAAAATTACAGTAGAGGTGTTACATTACTGTCTTGCTTCCCCGGGTTTTGTGTTGTAGGACTTTTATTTTGAAGTGCCTTTTCTGCTCCCCTTGTTTCAGTTTCACCCTTGTGATTTGTTCCTGTTTCCTTTGTTTCCATTGCTGCCTTGTTCATTCCCGTAGTTAACCTTTTCTATGAAGATTCAATGGCCCATGATGTCACCGTTTTCACAGATTCACGTTTTTGTTGTTTACACAAAAACAATAATGGTCTTGTTAATAAAAACCGTTTTCAAAAGTTTGCAGTTTCAGGCACCCAAAACGCCGTTGTCGTGTAAGTGGACGGCAAAAATGCATAAAAAGTTTTCAGTTGAACGCGGTGTCGTGTAAACAGCCCCTTAAACCCCAGTGTTTTCCCATGTTCTTTGTCTGGTCTGGTCTTGTCCTTGATTCTTGTTTTTTCTGTTCTGACTGTGTTCTTTTGTTAATAAATATTATTATTGCAATTGGATCCTACCATCCTGCATTACAAGAAGTCTGGTTTTCAATAAAACTCAATGAAGGGAGTTTCTGATTAAAACAAGAACACATATTTGCCAACAGGGTCAGAAAAACATTTAAATTCAAAAGGCAAAACAAGTTCTTTCCTCATTGACAGATATGTGTTTTTGTTTCAAGTGTAAACTCGCTTAATTTTGTTGAATTTCTCAGAAAACTAGACTTTGTTTCTTCATTTTGCATCTTAGGATGTAGATATTTGTATTGGGAAAACAAGACAAAAATACTGAGAAAGATGCAACAGTGCATGCAACATTTAATGCCATGACTTGATGAATTTAAGACCTTCTGCTCTGATTTATGACCTTTTTAAGGCCTTAATTTGTGGAAGGGCGAATTAAGATTTTTTTAAGATCTGCAGAAACCCTGTAAATGACACGATATGACAATAATTAAAATTTAACATACATTTCAGAGCATATAATAAGAGCATATTAAATTCCCTTGTATGACTGGCAATTATTTACAGTCTTAAGTGTTACATTATTTAAAATTATTTCATTTGAAATGTAACAAGTACTTGACATTTAACATTTATTTCATGTTTATTTCCCTAGACTACTGACTACACACGTTCCATTTGTAAATTAAAAGATCTATAGTATATTTATTATATATTTTAACATATATTAATTAGAGCAAAAAATTATATTATAGAGATAACAAAAATTACTGAGATTATTACCACCTTCAATGTGCCACTTTTTCTTATTTCTCTTTTGTTCATATGACCCGGGGGGGAAAAAACTGTTGTTAAAAACCACTGGGACTTTCCCCCAACAATTTTTGCCATGGCCAATTTTGTCCTGAGCACTTTATGAAAGTCCGAAGCATAAAGGTTACCTTCAGACAAGGAATTCATTATTTTGCAATTGCAACTAGTAATATGACCTCTTTAAAAGGTAGGGTAGGTAAGAATGATCTAAAACACTTTTGTCCAAATTTGTTTAAACTTTCTTTATATGTCAATACATAATTAAAATGTAAGTACTCTGAAAAAGACAGTATAAAAATCGAGTGACACTAGACTTTTTTAATCTGCAATAAACACCGCTCATTATTTTCGTTCAGGACGAAACAAGTGATTGGCTTGGGCGACTGTCACTCTCTCTCGCTACCATGGCTACCAACCCTTTTGCTAAAGGATCTGCCCACATGCGTGCACTCGAGCCGACGATGCGGGTCTCCAGAGTGTAGTCCTCATCAGAGTCAACAATGCTTTCATCATGGAAACTCTTACATGCAAAACACCGTATGTGTTATGAATCTTACACGAAATTCATCTTCATCACAATATAACTGATGTTATTGGAAAAACATGTATTAATGCTGCGCGTTTTTGCCTTTTAAATATAACTAGCTTGTTACCAAATCAAACAAAAATATATTTTAACCTTTACCAGTATCGGTATTCTAGCTTGATAGTGAGTACTAAAAGACATCTTATTTGTTTATATTCATACTGATAAAGTTAGATTCTTTATAACATGTGATTTTGTCATGATGTCTCTACATGCACTCCGCTCCTTCTTCTCCGCTCGTCTCAGGTAAATAATGCGTCTTCCAGATGAGCTGTGGAGAGAGCGTTCATGTGTTTTGGGGGCGTGTCTTTGAAAAGAGCCCAGAAGGGAGAAGGTGAAGTGAATAGAAATAATGAGCTGTCTTTAAAACAGTCGTGAGAGGTCTACAGACACTCAATTTTTATACTTTTTTTTTCAGAGTACTTATATTTTAATTATATATTGATATATAAAGAAAGTTTCAACAAATTTGAAAAAAAAGTTTTTTAACCAATTCTTATCTACCCTACCTTTCACTTTGAGGTTTATACTTTGCAAGACTATGCGAGCAGCTGAAATTAACTTGCCATCACAAAGTCCTCATCTTCTGTTGGGGGGATGTTGCTAATATGAGCTCAAATGAGCATGATCTTTGACACATGTCAAAAATCCACCAGAAATAGTTCTGGGCACCTCTGGCATACCATTTTTAATGTGCTCTAATTTGAGAAGCACAAACTCTAATCTCTGTACTTTTTAACAAGGAGGGGACGCAGCTCCAAGCAATGTCTTACCATTGAGTTGACGGAACGGGCGTCCTCTTCGTAATTGACGACAGGGGGTGGTTCTTTGCCCTCGTTCTCCTGCATCTTCTGCTCCAGTAGTTCTCTCTGTGCCATGAGCTTGGCCTCCGAGCAGCGCAGCAGCTGGACCGTCTGTCTCAACTCCTCCAGAGAATGCTTCTGACTGAGTAACAGCACCACACTGAAAAGAGAGAGAGATCACGCTCTTCAATCCACAATGAATGCTTTTTTAATCTCTTGTAAGCATTTTGTCAGAATGTTATGTCAGAGGCAGACGCACTGTCAAGTTCATTTCTGTAATCAATTTTACTACAAAACTACAAAATCTACCAAAATGTCAAAAATAAAACATACCAACAAAGTCTTTAACCCTATAAAGCTTACTGTATCATATTTCCTTTGCACATTTTGAAGTTATCTAAATGATTAACATCATAATCTGTTGCATACAATCTTCTACATGGCTCCTGTCATCTGACTGATAGTTTTATGCTGTTTAGCAAGTAAAAGGCCTTTTAGTATAATTCTAAAAACATCCCCCTTAAGGTTATGGTGTATGTCTTTTTTCTGGGAAAGGTTGCACTTTTTTATCAAATAAATGTAAAATACTTTTTATATTGTTAGTAATATTTCAAGACGAACAACATATACTGGACTGAATAAACTTAGGTTTACTTGATTATTCATGCTTTTTTAAATATGATATAATCAGGCTTTTAAGGAACATGTGTTTGTACTAAATCTCTATTTAAATCATTATTGTATTGCATTGCATTGACTTTGATTACTTTAAAAGTTATCAGAATTTAATAAAAAAATTGCATATTTTTGCTCAGTTCGGGCCTCTGGATAAAATTAAAGGGATAGTTCACCCAAAAATGAAAATTGTGTAATTTAAGCACGCTCAAGTTGTTCCAAACCTGTATGAATTTCTTTGTTCAACACAAAGGAAGATATTTGGAAGAATGTTTGTAACCAAGCTGATCTCAGCTGCCATTGACTACCATAGTGGGGGTGAAAAATACTATGGTAGTCAATGGCTGCCGAGATCTGCTTGGTTACAAACATTCTTCCAAATATCTTCGTGTTCAGCAGAACAAAGAAATGTGTACAGGTTTCAGGGCTCGCAAAATTTCAACAAAAAAAAATAATAATTTGCCGGTTGCCCTTCGGGCAGGCACTCTTCAGATTTTGGTAGTCAGAATTTAATTTAACTAGCCCGAATAAAAAAAAAAATGTTTTATGTAGAAAACTGAAAATGAGTCGAAACATCAAATGAAAACCATTTTTAAAAAATTACAAATATCAACATATATAAAATGATCAATTTACAATATCAATACAATTGGATTTTGTTCTACATTTGATTCTAGCTGAACTGAAATTTCTATGAATTTCTATGGTCTTTTTTGCCTGTGTAGAACTGAAACGTCAACTTAAAATGGCACCTATTATGCAAAATTCACTTTTATAAGGTGTTTGAACATAAATGCGTGTTGGCAGTGTGTGTACACAACAATCCTATAATGGTAAAAATCAACCCACTCCTTTTTTTTTATCCCCATAAATCATAAGCAGCATCTCAGAACAAGCTGTTTCCAGATTCCTGAAGTGTGATGTCGCACTGCAGAGGCCCCACCCACACGTGTTGATGGACACTGACATACTAGCACAGACTCCTCCCTCAGAGAGCTGTAGCTGAGCTATTCACAGTCCGCCATGTTTATCTCCTCGCTAGAGCATTTACAGAAGCATTCAAGTAAGAAATGTGATCTTATTAAAGCTACTAAAGTTCAGTCAGTCAAGAGCAGTGAGCGAATTTCTGTTCATCTTCTGTTTGATAGAGAACTAGTCTAGTTTAATAGACTACTCACGGATGTGCTGACATCCAGCTCTATGCGCATGCGACAGGAGCATGTGTGTGTGTTTAAGTTGAGAGTGATAAGGCTTTAAAACACATGCAGATGATAATATTTCATGATGATGAAGAACTGCAATGTCATATAAACGTGTCTGCGATGATCATCAAAACACACAGATATCATGTTTCAGTTTTCATTCCCTGATGTGAATGAGATGTGAAGGCTCCGCCCTCTCAGGTGGGGAGCAGCAGCTCATTTGCATTAAAGGAGCCACGCACAGAACAGCTAATTTTTCTTCAACCCAAAATTGCCATTTTCAAAATGTTATATTAAATGATCTGTTAGGAATTTTGATCTGAAACTTCACAGGCACACTCTGGGGACACCGGAGACTTTTATTACATATTGTAAAAAGGGCATTATAGGTGCCCTTTAAATCTATGCGCCTCTTAACATTTTAACACACACACAGCGACTTTAACAGTTTTCTCCACTTTAGGCTTATAGGCTTTATTAATTTATTGTCATATACATAGAGCACTTCACAGCCGTTTCACATCACATAGGCTACCCAACACTTGATTCGCCTTGTTAAACTATTTCACTAAAATGCTCCCACACGCACACACATACATCGGCTAAACTTCACTGCAGACAAATCAGCATGATCAAAAACATCCTTGACCATATTTTGTCTTCAGATAACAAGTCAAGAGAGTCACCAACGCAAAGCAAGAAAGGAATTTTATTCATGATTTAAAATAGCCCGCCTGGCAGGGCCGCGATACGTTTTGGTTTGCCCGGCTGGAAGACACAATACCCCGGGATGTCGGGCTAGAGATTTTGCGAGCCCTGGGTTTGGAACAACTTGAGCATGACTAAATGATAACACAATTTTGCATATTTGGATGAATGATCCCTTTAAGGTGCTCCATATTTTTACCATATTCTTTTATAAGAGCCATAAAAAGCCCAATGATTGAAATATGACACTTTATTTTATTCATTTTTTTTATGTCTAAAGGGTCAATAAACTGTTCCAATTAAAAACAAAAATCTTGATTTTTCTCACTATTATTTCATGTCAGGCTTTAGAGTGGTTAATAAATTAATGCAACTAATTCGTTTTTTAACCGCTAAGGCATTTATTAAATTTGACAGAGCCTCTTTTTACATGCATAAATTACTACAAACTTGATTGTCATGAATTTTAATTTAGATTTTCAGTTCAATTTTACGTTAGATTTAGTTCAGAGTTATGTAAAAAGCTGACATAAGTACGATTAAATCCATAAGTATGATAAAATATGAATTATTGCAGACATCAGCATTGATTTCAGCAGGCTGAATTGGCATGGAGAAGTTCAGGTGTAGAGCTGAGCAGTGCTGCTCATTTGAGTTTGCAGAGGTGATTATATCAGCATCTCTTGTACTGGATTACCCAGCAGACCTTAAAGAATGTGCTGAAGCTGGACAAATCCTCATCCATCTAGCACAACAGCACAGTTCACTGAGCTCCATCAGTCCGAGCCCTTTCATCTTCACAGAGGTGCTGAGGTCAACAGAGTGGTCTGCTCAGCCTAATAAATCTCTATGGAAACACTTGAGTTCTCCACACTTCACTACTGCACCCATTGTTATACATGACATGAAGAGAATGACCATGAATGGACATTCTGTCAAATAATGGATTCAGTGCAAAAAAAACCCTGCTGCTTCATACTGTATAACTCCTGCATCAAAAAGTCACAACTAATGTAAACTAACATTATGGACATTGTCAACTATTTCAGCTAGTAGAATTCAAAAGCTCTAAATGTAAAAAAAACTGTATCACTGAGATGCTATTATAGTAGGGTTTTTATCTTGTTGTATTTTCTGTTTTCATATTAAGTTTAAGTAATTCTGCTTTCTTTGTGTTTTTGTCATTTCATAAAGTGTGTCGCTTTTATTAGTTATTGTTTAAATATTATTATAGAATAAATGTTACCTGAGCAGCAAATCAGCATATTATAATAATTTCTGAAGTCATGTGACACTGAAGACTGGAGTAATGATGCTGAAAATTAATTTTTTGCCATTACAGAAATAAATTACATTTGAAAGTAAATTCAAATAGAAAACAGTTCTTTAAATGTGTAATAATATTTAGCTATAATAATATATTGCACTGTTACTGTTGTCTAATGTATATTTTGATTAAATAAATGCAGCTTTAGCGACCCGAAGAGACTTGAAATTTGAATATTTCCAAACTTTTGCCCAGTACTGTAGAGGTCTAAATAAACTAAATGACAATGAGTAAGTGTTGCTTTGGCAACTAGCTTAAATTAAATATATGTTTTAGATATTTTATTTTAGTTAACATTTATTTTATTATTTTTATAAGTAACAAAAAAGTGTTTTTATGGATTTAGTTTTAGTTAACTATTAGGGGTGTAACAATATATCTCAATACAAAACTGCAACAATATGTATCTTGGATAGTGACAATACATATATTGTGTACAGTTCACTCAAAATAAAAATTACTGTGTGAGAAAAATATTTAAGTTTACAGAGTTTTAATGTCAGTACTACATTAAACTACTATATATAATGCTGCTGAATATAATGAATAATAATGCAATGGGAGAATATTTGTGGGTTCTGATAATGCCACATGTCTTTGTTTCCAGTAAAAATTGGTAACATTATTTTATATACAGGTCCTTCTCAAAAATTTAGCATATTGTGATAAAAGTTCATTATTTTCCATAATGTAATGATACAAATTAAACTTTCATATATTTTAGATTCATTGCACACCAACTGAAATATTTCAGGTCTTTTATTGTTTTAATACTGATGATTTTGGCATACAGCTCATGAAAACCCAAAATTCTCAAATCTCAACAAATTTGCATATCATGAAAAGGTTCTCTAAACGAGCTATTAACCTAATCATCTGAATCAAATAATTAACTCTAAACATCTGCAAAAGATTCCTGAGGCTTTTAAAAACTCCCAGTCTGGTTCATTACTCAAAACCGCAATCATGGGTAAGACTGCCGACCTGACTGCTGTCCAGAAGGCCATCATTGACACCCTCAAGTGAGAGGGTAAGACACAGAAAGAAATTTCTGAACGAATAGGCTGTTCCCAGAGTGCTGTATCAAGGCACCTCAGTGGGAAGGAAAAGGTGTGGCAAAAAACGCTGCACAACGAGAAGAGGTGACTGGACCCTGAGGAAGATTGTGGAGAAGGACCGATTCCAGACCTTGGGGACCTGGAAGCAGTGGACTGAGTCTGAAGTAGAAACATCCAGAGCCACCGTGCACAGGCGTGTGCAGGAAATGGGCTACAGGTGCCGCATTCCCAGGTCAAGCCACTTTTGAACCAGAAACAGCGGCAGAAGCGCCTGACCTGGGCTACAGAGAAGCAGCACTGGACTGTCGCTCAAATTTTGCATGTCATTCGAAATCAAGGTGCCAGAGTCTGGAGGAAGACTGGGGAGAAGGAAATGCCAAAATGCCTGAAGTCCAGTGTCAAGTACCCACAGTCAGTGATGGTCTGGGGTGCCATGTCAGCTGCTGGTGTTGGTCTGCACTGTGTTTTATCAAGGGCAGGGTCAATGCAGCTAGCAATCAGGAGATTTTGGAGCACTTCATGCTTCCATCTGCTGAAAAGCTTTATGGAGATGAAGATTTCGTTTTTCAGCACGACCTGGCACCTGCTCAGTGGCAAAACCACTGGTAAATGGTTTACTGACCATGGTATTACTGTGCTCAATTGGCCTGCCAACTCTCCTGACCTGAACCCCATAGAGAATCTGTGGGATATTGTGAAGAGAAAGTTGAGAGACACAAGACCCAACACTTTGGATGAGCTTAAGGCCGCTATCGAAGCATCCTGGGCCTCCATAACACCTCAGCAGTGCCACAGGCTGATTGCCTCCATGCCACGCATTGAAGCAGTCATTTCTGCAAAAGGTTCCCGACCAAGTATTGAGTGCATAACTGAACATAATTATTTGAAGGTTGACTTTTTTTGTATTAAAAACACTTTTCTTTTATTGGTCGGATGAAATATGCTAATTTTTTGAGATAGGAATTTTGGGTTTTCATGAGCTGTATGCCAAAATCATCAGTATTAAAACAATAAAAGACCTGAAATATTTCAGTTGGTGTGCAATGAATCTAAAATATATGACATTTTGATTGTATCATTACATTATGGAAAATAATGAACTTTTATCACAATATGCAAATTTTTTTAGAAGGACCTGTATATCTAGTCAGTGAATTTGTGCAAGCATATTTGTCTAAAATAAATCAGTATTTTTTTTAGAATCATGAATATTTTTAATTTGGTGTCACCATTGTCCTGTGCATTTGGTCACCAACATTTATTTCCACCCCCAATGTAATACTAAATTTAGCATTTTAATCAACAGTACATTTTTTGTTAACCTTTTACCATATATCTTGGAGTATCGCAATAATATTGTATCGTGAGTTCAGTATCGTGATATGTATCGAATCGTTACATGAGGGTATCGTTACACCCCCATTAACTATAAAAACCCTGCAGTGTCCAAAACAATCAGTCTGGCAGCAAGACAAACACTGTGAACATCTTACAGTACCATTGCTACCAAAATCCTGTGATGTCATTTTCTTTACAATCAATAATTATTTTCATACACTAATAATGTGGGTTATATGCCTCCATGATCAAGTGCAAATGGCATGTGAGTGATACGATTTCTTTGCGTTTCCAAGACACACTGGACCTTGTTTACACCTGTTTTTATCCCGGTCCACTTGTGCACAGATAATCTGAGATCGATATCAGGACAAAAGACTTTAATCTTGTATGTTTTTCAATAAAACTAATAGTTATTGCAGGGGGGAACTATCTTTCAGATTTCAGTTTCTGAACTTCTATCTTGATTTTTTAGCATTACTTTTTAAATATAATGAAATTATTATCTTGTGGCCTCCTTGGAAGTTCGCCGAGGCCCACTGGTTGGCCCACTGATCTAAGGCCCTGTTTACACCTTTTATTAAGAAGCGTTTTGGTCGATCAGATCACAAGTACCACCAGGAATTAAACACCAGGTGTAAATGGGAATGTGTCTGCCTCGTACACATTCCCATTTACACCTGGTGTTTAAACCATCTATTTTGTCTACTTTCAACCACTTCTGTCCTGATTTCTTTGAGGAAAGGGTCTATGGATAAGTAAATGTATGTGTATTTTCAGAACTTTTCGATCTAATGGACAAAATAAGCTTGTGCAATTTACATATAAATGACGGAAAAACATATGGAGGGCAGCAGCTGTCGTTTCTGCTCTGATGGCCGTAAGGCCACGCCGAATGCTGTGAGTGCTTGTTAGAAATCAGGAATGGTGAGAGAACATTGTGCTTGGTACATTATTCACCTTTAAATCAAACTTGGGCCTCCAGCCAACAAAGTTTGAATGGGTTTTTGACTCCCTCTGGAAGTGGTCGATAGTGGACAAGCCTAAAATGCTTTATACCCCATTCACACCTTTATTTTGTGTCGTCCACTTATGATCTGATCGACCAAAATGCATCTTGATTCATTCCAACAACACCCCGAGTTCATATCATCTGTGTAGTAGTTAAATACTTGAGAGATTAATTTTCTTACTCAGATTTTTTCTCATAGGTTTTGGTAGATTCCTCTATTTTGCTCTCCAGGTCCAGCATGAGGTCCTCTTTGCTGCGCAGACTTTGCTGGGTTACGAGCAGCTCCTCTGAGGTGGACTTCAGCCTGAGATCAGTCAAACACACATCTTTACCACTTTAACTGCCATTTCAGGTCTACCATTTATGACTAGTAGCATAAAAAAGTTGCTGTTACAGAATATAGAGACTGTGTAAATTGCTAAAACGGACCCACTTTATATTAGGTGTCCTTAACTACTATGTACTAACATTTTAATTAATAATTTGATACATTGCACTTATTGTGTACATACATGTTTTTACATTGTACTAACATTTTAAAAAATACCTGCATGTAATTACATCTGTAATTAATTTCTGTAGTTACATTTGTAATTACACAGTTGACACTTCCCTTACACCTAACCCTACCCTTAAACTTACCCATCCCACCACACCTGTCCCTAACCCTACCCGTATCCCAACTCAATATCAGCAAAGGTGTTTTGCAACACAATATGAGCACAGTAAGTACATTGTACTTATTTTTTTATGTAAGTACATAGTAGTTAAGGCCACCTAATATAAAGTGGGGCCGCTAAAACTCATCAATGTTCAACTAATACTACCAATCATTTGACCTGGCTAGTATTTGATCTTACATGACTGAGAAACAAGCAACTCACATCGCTTGTAAACTGTCTGCTGTCAAATTATTCCACAGAATCTCATTTGCTTGAAGATTCTCTGTTTCGTCTAACAGCGTTGCATCAAATTCTACATTTGGTTCTTTGTCTTCTGGTGATCTGTTGAAATAGAAATTAAGGGGATGTCAGAGTTATCGACACATTTCTGACCAAAATATATTTTTAAATGCTAAAATTATACACAATCTATTATTTACAATATTATTATTAAAAATACATAAGTACATATTAAATGTTTAGTTGTTTTAAAACTTTTAATCAAATTATTGATAACACTTCACAATAAGGTCTCATTTCTTAACAATACTAAAATATAATTATTTGTTTCAGTATTTATTAATCTTTCTTAATGTTAGTTAATAAAAATAGTGCATATTAACACTTTTTTTAAATGTACAAGTAAAGCTGAAATGAACATTAACTAAGATTAATAAATGCTGTAGAAGTTTTGTTCATTGATAGTTCATGTTAACTAATGTTAACAAATGGAACCTTATTGTAAAGTGTAAACAAATGATTCACTCCTTTAAAACAATCAATTTGAATTATTTTTTCCACAAGTGCCTTACTTATAAACTTCGATGAAGTTGTCATACTCTGACAGTGGATCGATTTGGTCGATGGAAGTGTGTATTTCTTTGTGGACCTTCACTATTTCATCTGTTAACAGGCTGGTGATTTCACTGTACTCCTCCAGAATCCCCTTACTAGAATATAAAAACATAAACAGCAAAAATTGTATAATTGTTTGTACATTTATGAATGTGCCAATTCATTGGTCATAATTAAAGGATTAGTTCACTTTAAAATGAAAATTACCCTATGATTTACTCACCCTCAAGCCCTCTTTCTGATGAATACAATCGGAGTTATATTAATATTGAAGCTCAAAAAAAGTGCATTGATTCATAATAAACATTCTCCACATGGCCCCGGGGGGTTAATAAAGGCCTTCTGAAGCGTATCAATGGGGTTTTGTAATAAAAAGATCTATACCTATTCAAAACTTTATAAAGTAAGATATATAGCTTCCGGCAGAACGCCTTTGGTATTCAACTTACGCAGAAAGTGTAACGCCTCTCGCAGTTCAAAATGCTTACACAACGTTCTAGTGATACTAGTCGCACCAGTTGCGCTTTTTTGTAAGTTGAATACAAAAGGCGGTCTGCTGGGAGCTAGATATTTTATTACTTCATAAAGTTTTAAATATGGATATTTTTCTTACAAAACCCCATCGATTTGCTTTAGGAGGCCTTTATTAACCCCCCGGAGCCGTGTTCGAGTATGTTTATGATGATGAATGGATGTGGTTTTCTTTGTCACTGCCATTATAAAGCTTGGAAGTGTCAGGATATTTATTAATATAACTCTGATTGTGAAAGCCATTTACACCTAGAATGGCTTGAGAGTGCGTAAATCATAAGGTAATTTTCTTTTTAAAGTGAACTACTTCTTTAGAGGGATAGTTTTCCCAAAAATGAAAATGTACTCACCCTTAAGTTGTTTCAAACCTGTATGAATTTCGTCCTTCTGTTGAACACAAAAGAAGATATTTTGAAGAATGTCAGAAACCAAACAGTTGATGAGTCCCATTGACTTCCATAGTATTTTTTTCCAGTACTATGGGGCCCATCAATTGTTTGGTTACCCACATTTTCCCAAATATTTTCTTTTGTGTTCAGCAGAATAAATTCACAAAGATTTGGAACAACTTGAGGGTGATTAAATGATGACAGAATTTTAATTTTAGGGGAAAATATCCCTTTAAGGTTAAAGAGTTGAAAAAATACATCACATTTCTGATTAGGTAAACTAAAAATCTACTATTTATCATTTTTAAAATAAACTAACAGGTACACTAGTAAGTGCTTCTGAACATAAAACTTTTATATCTCACATTGAAGAGATTTCTGCATGGCTTGTTTGACCCATGCTGAATGGTCATATATAAATCAGTGGTGCGTTCTAAATCAATCCCAGAAGGCTCTTGCATTTGTTTCCTTCGTGTGGATTAACCTCCACATCAGATTACTGCAAACACTGTGATTAAAAAACAGCTTAGGAAAGGAAAAAACCCAAAGAGACTTCTGTTCTCTGCTAATCCTCTGACAGCTATGAGATATTGGATTGAGGCTACAACATACAGCAAGGGTTATAGTGTGGCTGAACTGGTTGCGCAAGGTCTATAACAAAAGATTTAAATACACGTGGCAGTCCAAGCGTTTACAACAACCAGACGCAGTCCAGTGGGAGGACTACACTGCCCTCCACAGTTGAAGGGGGAAGCTGTATTCTGTATACTGAAAATGCAGTTTTTACATATGAAATGAAAAACTAATTTATCTACAGATATAACAATCTTAAATGCTTAAATTGTATATTATTTAATCCTCATCTATACACTACCAACCATTCAAAATCTCTTTTTTTTAAGGAAATTAACTTTTATTCAGCAAAGACACATTAAACTGATCAAACACAACAAAACCTGTTACCAAGATTTTTCCTGTTCTTTTAACCTTTCAATTCATCAAAGAATCCTAAACAAGAGCATTGGAACTGTTTTCAACATAAGAAATCTTTCTCGAGCTCTAAATCATTTTATTAGATTGATTTCTGAAGGATCATTAGACACTGAAGACTGGAGTAATGATGCTGAAAATTCAGCATCTGTTGTTTACATTTGTTGAGACAATGAAAGGAACATTCCAGGTTATTTTCAACATTATACACGTGTGTTGTGCCTAAATATCATTTTTATTTAAGTTCCTTCCTTCACCCAGAAAAGTAGTTCTACCTAAAAAGGACCATTTAGACAACTTAATTTTGGAGTCTTACTTTTGAAACCTCTGGTACTTATAGGCTTCAATTTTAAGAAGCATTATTAGGGGGCAAGCAGCTATTGTAATCCACCACAATAGTGGTGTTCTTCTGCTTTAGTCTATGGCAGCCCAAAGAATCATATGGTAAAAATTTGTAAAATTTGGCACACAGATAGAGGACAGATAGAGATAGCGCCACCAACTGTCCAAAGTTGCACACATCTTCATACTTTTGAACCATCAGGGCTCGAAATAAAATAATTTTTTCCTCTGATTCCTTGGCTCAAGATGAACAAAATTAAAACATTTCCTGCCAATTGGATTTCTCCTCGACCGTTGCCTAAATATCTACCAGATGATTTTCAGACAAAACTTGTGCCGTGTCCGAAATCGCCCCGCTATAACCACATTCACTATAGAGTGGTGCAGGTATGACATCACTTTGTAGGCCAAAACAGAAGCGAGTTAGCATTTTAGGACTTCCGGTTCCCTCGTCCTGAAGTCAATGGGTTTTTTGAATGGGGTTTTGGTTAAATGGCTGAAATAAGGTCTGTGGTGAACACAAGCTCAAGACACTTCCACATTTCATTCTACGACATATACATCAGTATTACCCCACTTGTTACGTGTTTTACCTCTGGCGACTGCATTAAGGCATCAAAATTAATAAAAGTTGTGCTTATCAGTGATAATTTTGTTTTGGCGATAATCCAAAAGCATATGGGAAAATCCTATTGTTTTTTTTGTTTTGTTTTTTGAGGGAACCAGTGTGATGCTAACTGTCGGTTGGCCTACAAAGTGACGTCATACCTGCACCACTCTTCCCAACATTCCTACGCAAATAAAGTCCACTTGAAGGGGTGAATGAAAACGAGAGGGTAAATTCGGACACTGAGTGCGCTGGGAGGGCTGCTGCTTTTGCATCGTTTCTGCTTGCTGTTTAAATAGTTATTTGGATACTTGTATGAAATTACGCTTGACCTGCGCATTTTGGAAAAAAGATGGATGATTGATTCAGCTGCGGGCGCAATCTCCTGATGAGACGCGAGAATTCGTTCAGTGTGTGACTCAAGGTGCATTATGGGTATTCTCTAACCACTGAGCATACATCAGTTGTACACTCGTTATTGCAGTGCATTGTGGGATTGAATGAGTGCACTCAATGTCCACTATGGTTTCGGACACCGCAACAAATGGCTGTCCCCTCAAATTGTGCCCTATTTAAGAGTATAGGGTGCGATTTTGCAAACCGAAATCACCCCCTAAACCCTCAATCACTTTTCCCTTCTTTAGTCTACTAATACGGTTCACTTGAAGGAGTGAATGAAAACAAGTGAGCGAATTCAGCCATCCGGTGTATGTACATCAGTTGTACACTCGTTATTACGGTGCAATGTAGGATTGAATGAGTGCACTCAATGTCCACTATGGTTTCAGACACTACTACAAATGGCTGTCCCCTCAAAATAGTTCCACCTTGTGGTCAAGAACTATAATAAAATGTATATTGAAATCAAATTAGATTAGCCTATTGTCATGAGACTGGTCTTCATAGATCACCATTGGTGCTCAGCCCCTAATTATGTCACATTGAAAGTGATTTCATTTATGGGTTTTTATAGCCTGACGTTGTCATACTCAGATTCTAGTCAGAATATGAGTCTAATACTGCTCCATTGGGCTGTGATTACGGGGCGTGTTTCAACCAAACCAGGAAAGAAAATGCCTCTGCACTCAATTGGACGGACCTACAACCAATCAGAGCAATCAAATTTCAACATGTAAATTTACAGAACATTTATGCATTTAGCAGGCGCTTTTATCCAAAGCAACTTGCATTGCATTGAATGTACATATTTTATCAGTTCATTCATTCCCTGTGAACTGAACCCATGACCTGGTCCTTGGTATTGCTAGCACCATGCGCTACTGTTCGAGCTACAGGAATGCCTAGAAATGGAAATAAACCAGAAGAGTAATCTGGTCCACTCACAGTGCATTGATCATCTCCTCCTGCATCTTCTGCAGGGAGTCCAGCAGCAGAGGCAGTGCAGTCTCATGGTAGTGCTCCTGATGTAGCTGCGCGCTTTTCACCGCTAGCACATACTGGTTGTGCAGGTTATGCAGCTTCATGGTGGCTTTGTCATAGCGTTCACGGGCTTTCTCCGTTTCTTTGCCTGCAGAAGAGATGAAAGTGATTGTGGCAGTGAGATGAAAGGCAAAGGACAATGTTTTTTCATGTAAGCCTTTGAAAACTGCAGCTTTGTTCTATGAGTAGTTGTAAGTAGTGGTCAAACGATATTGCTATTTACAGTTTGTTTTACAATCGCTAGGATCCATTTCTCAATACTTGGGTAAGTTTTTTAAAACTTCACACAGTTCTCCTATCCAACAATTCAACCGTCTTTGGCCACTCAAACTCTCTTCCATGTGCATTTGGACGATATAGACACATGTCCTCTTCCAGGCAGATTCTTAACATCTTTAGTTTATTGTAACTTCTTAATTATTGCACTGATGGTGGAAATGGGGGTTTTCAATGCTTTAGGATTTTTTTACTGCCACTTTCTATTTTGTGAAGCTCAACAATCTTTTGCTGCACATCAGAACTATATTCTGTGGTTTTACTCATTGTGATGAATGATTAAGGGAATTTGGCCTTTGTGCTTCCTTATATTTATACTCCTGTGGAACAGGAAGTCATGGCTGGACAATTTCATGCTCCTAGTCACCCTGGTGTGCTCAAAAAAACATAAATAGGAATATACTTCAGAGATATTTTACTAAAGAATTTCTAGGGGTGCCAATAATTATGGCCAACATGCATGGGAGAAAAACATTTATTTCATAAGATTTTCCCCCACTTTCCATTGTTTTACTTCAATGAAAGTTAAGTTTTTTTTTTAATGAAAGATCAAAAGGATTAACAATGCAGATCAATTTTCACAGTCGCCTTTGCTCATATTTACCAAGGGTGCCGATATTAGTGGAGAGCACAGTACATGAAGTATTTCCTGTATTTGGCCCAACAAATCAAATGGGGTAAAGACCACAAGCGTCTATAGATCTTTTGATTACTCATTGAGACACACAACATAATGGTGTAACATTTAAAGTAATGTTTTGACAGAGCTTTATTTACACATTCTGATTTTCAATACTTTTGAAATAAACTTTTAAATGTTTGTTAAGTAGCCATATGGAAAAGATGATACAATTTAGTAATTGTGGTGCTTCTAAAAAGCAGTTGCAAATGTTTTGCAAAATATAAACTTCACAAATAAAATGTGCAACACTTTATGTTTTACTACCAAATTATATGTAATATCTGATTGATTTGAACTTACACTGGAAAGTTGACAGCTTGCAATTTTGGGCCATGCGAGTTCCAGGTTGTGATAATGGGATATGCTCAAATTTCTTTTTTGGTACTTTTATTGAGGACGTTATTTTTTTAAATATTGTATTTTGAATTATTGGTATGAATCTAATTAGGATGTTTTGGGTTTTTTTCCCCTAGTTTATTTATCTTATTTTTATTAATATTATATCTTTGGGTTTGGTTTATTCCTGTTTTTTCAAGTTTTAATATATATTAATTTACACTTTAAAAGGAACACTCCAACGTTTTTAGAAATAGGGCTTATTCAACTTCTTTCCTCCATTTAGATATGGGGGTAAATGCATTTTTGTCTCAGTGCATGCATTGTTTTAGTTTGGCAGGGTCGCCGCTAGCTTAGCTTAGCATAATGAATAAAATCCTATGGTGCCAGCTAAAAACACATGCACAACATATGCCGGTATGTTGACAAAAGTTTGGGGATTTCATGTGTTGCGTGATATCTCTAAACCCAAGTAGCAGTGCTTCGCCTGTTTCCCCATAATATAATCCCAAGTTAATATCTGTTTAGGAAATCGCGTAATCTTAATCTGCATCGCTATTTGTATTTGTTTTGAATACGCAGGCCACAAGAAGTAAATTTTTATTTTTTTTTGATCACTTTTACTTGGGACATGCTAGCTGGCAACATAGGATTACATTCATTATGCTAAGCTAAGCTAACACGACCCTGTCAAACTACACCAATGCATGCACTGAGTCAAAAATGCATTTGCCCACATATCTAAATGTGGGAAAGAAGTTGAATAAGCCCTATTTCTAAAAACGGTGGAGTGTTCCTCGGTAACACTTATAATGATGGACATTAGTTAACATGAACTATTAATGAACTGCACTTATAAAGCATTTATTTATCTTTGTTCATGTTAATTTCAACATTTACTAATGCATTATTCAAATCTTGTTAACATTAGTTAATGCACTGTGAACTAACATGAACAAACCATGAGTGGGTGTATTTATATCAACTAACGTTAACACATGGTTGTACACAAGGTTAGTATGTAACACATGGTTAGTTTGTGTTAGTTAATACATTAACTAATGTTAACTAATGACAATTATTCTAAAGTGTTTCCGATTTCTCATGTCATGACCCCTTTGAGGGCACTGAGCTTTGGCATTTATCAGACCTGGGACAGTCTTACACATTTACTGTTGTGTGCATGCGCTCTCAAGTGGCCAAGACTGCAACTGTTTAGCCTAAAACTTAACCTAAAAAGAACTGGTTCATTAGAGTCATTTTTTTGTGAATTGGACATCATTGGTTAATTATTTGAGAGAACAGAGAATAAATAAACACCTTACCTTTTACAACGGCCTCCTTGTATTTGTCTCTTGCTAAAACAGCATCCTTAGTTAACTGCCTGTAGGTGCATTTCAACTTCTCAAGATCACCTTTGGTTACCTGTGGAGGACAGAAGCTAAGTCAAAACTGATCCATGAAACTGATGTTCCCTGAAACGGCAGTGGTGATCAATACAAAGTCTCACCTTGTTCAATTCAGAGTCGATCTGCTGGTGGAGGCTTTGGTAACTCTTCTTCACCTGCTGCTTGTCTTTGATCATCATGGTGAGGCGGTGGAGAGGCCCAGAGTTGAGTTCCTCAGCGTGACACTTCATGATCTTGCTCAACTGCTCCGTCTGCTGCACCATGTGAGTCCATGACTGATAACAATAACCACATATGATGATACGAACCGATAAAATAAAAAAAGTATGCGTGTGGGAGAGGGAGTGAGAAACAAACAAAGAGATGAATAGATTGAGATGACGAGACAAAAACACCGAGAGAGAATGTTGCAGGTACTTGAGCATATAAAACCCATAAGCCATACCCATAAGAGGACTAGAGGGCCGTTACCTTGGAGACACTGCTGACATAGTTGATCTGAGAGCAGTTGTCATGCTTGTCCACCTGCTGGCTGATGTTGAGCAGGAGCGATGCATATTCCTTGTCGCTCTTCACCCGCAAGGTCATGAATCGCTTCACCGTCTCCAGCAGCTTCAGCTCCCAGTCTTGCAGCTTCATCAGACCATCGTGGGAGTTGCGCAGGTCCCGGCCAAACCCCATCTTACTCGCAAGGCACGCGGTCTCTCTCTCACTCAACGGGGTGTGCCGCTCAGGTCTGCATCGTTACTGCTTCCGCTGAGAGGGTATGAGTAGAAATAAAGACTGGTTAGTTGAAGGGCATGAACAAATGTGCTGAGTTGTTTCATATGGTTTTGATCAAACGTTTATACAATTTTTTATAAAATTTTAAATGTAATGACTCTAAAACGTAATGTGGCATGTAACCATCAAGCAAAAAGTAATAGCATATTTTTCATAAATTATAAATACATGTGAGTGTATTTCAAAAATGTAAAGAAGCCTCCGAACCATGCTCCAGGCGGAGCTGTAATTCAGTTATGGTAATGAGTGTTCAGCTTCCGAAATATGTGCTGTATGCAGTAGACCAATCACAACAGACTGGGCCATCTGACCAACCAGAGCAGAGTAGCTTGCAGAAAGGAGGGATTTAGAGAGATTGATTCATCCATTGATTTGTTTGAGTATCATTGAACATTGTGGTGATGTGTAATGTATATTATGAGTACATGAAACCTTTTTTGACCTTTGATGCATGTAAACCTCCAAAACTAAATGAGCAAACTTTTGTCAAAAACGTGTCAACTTTTTGGGACTTTAGCTTATTTACCATATCCCCCAGAGTTAGATAAGTCCAAACATACCATTCTCATCTCCAACTTTTCATTTTCCGTCAGTCTTAGTACACGATGTAACTATACACATCACATGTAAATAGGAAAATGTTGGCGTTATTTTGTCACTTATTGAGCAGTAGGCTAGATGGAGCCGTTTACCGCCAGTCTTTGTGGTAAGCTAGGGTAGCGATGGGTGCGTCAGACAGAGATAATGCACGCACGGAGATGAGTATGGTATGTATGGACACTTATCTAACTCTAGGGGATACAGTGAATAAGCTAAAGTCCCAAAAAGTCAGCGTGTTCCTTTAAAATAGCATAATAGGGGCACTTTAAAATTGAGTGTTCATCAGAGTGGTCCAAGACCCTAGGACTTGTGTTGCACTTGAACCACGAATACACCCAAAGTAATAATATTTTTGATACCCAACCCTATTTTTAGCAAAATGCTGTTTAAAGATTAGACAAAAAAGAAAGTACAATAACATTTTCAGTGATAAACCTAATCATAAAATAACCGTTTTTTTTACAACCCTCCATCTACACAACCGTCTGTGCGCAGGGATTCAAAAAATGTGGAAATCTGTAAATCTGTAGTTGTTTTCACAAAAGCTCTAGGGCTGTCAAAACACGTTTGGCTTTCATGAAAACTACAGATTGCATATAATCTGCATTGGGAATTTCTCAGTCCATGTAACACAAAGAAGAGTAAACATTGTTAATTGACATATGCTACTGACATTGCAATAAAAAAGCAGGTTAAAATTTGTAGAACTTACACTTTAAGACATTAATTTGCTTAATGGCTAGTTTTACTCTCTACAGAGGCAACCAAACAAACACAAGATAATGTAAGAGGTTGTTTCTGTTGAACATATAAAGCAGTTTTTAAATAAATTAATATTTTACCTAATAGTCCACAGTAAGTACTTCCATTGCCTCCAAGTAGAAAACCACAGACAATTTTTTACCATATACGATAAGTAGTTATCCAGTTAGAATTTTTCAGTTTTTGAGTTTTTCAACAGATGAAAAAAAGTGTTATACATCCATTAGACCTGGACGACTCACACCAAAAACATGATCTGTGTACACCTCAAAGCCCAAACCAGTCTTAAATAACCACATAACAAAAGCATCACAAAGCATTCTTACCTTGTTATCAGCACATCTACATTTCGCTAAATAACTTCACCCAACCAGTGTGTGCAAGAGAAACTGAGGAGTATGGCTTAAACCAGTGAACATTCATTCCGGGTTTCCTAATTCAGGTTAATTGAAAGAGAATGTAGTTTATCAAGT
Organism: Gobiocypris rarus; assembly: GCA_023029165.1. Classification (NCBI taxonomy): domain Eukaryota; kingdom Metazoa; phylum Chordata; class Actinopteri; order Cypriniformes; family Gobionidae; genus Gobiocypris; species Gobiocypris rarus. The sequence goes on along the minus strand of CM040916.1, from coordinate 12,580,750 downwards.
GCAAATCAAGCAAAACAGACTTCCTGTATGACGAGCGTCTCAAACCCACAAGTTATTAACTCAGGCCCGTCAAGAAAGCCCCCAGATCTACTAAAAGTCAATGACTGTTGAATTGAAAGCACGGACAGTAGCACAAAACCACATTTTACACCTCCAGTTCCTTTCTTAGCTTAAAGTATGAGAACAACTTCAGGTATTTGTGCCTTGAGGCTAAGTGTGACAACATGCCACAATTAAAATGACACCGAGACATACTAATATACAGTTCTGTACTGTCTGCTACAGTTTGAATCAAAATGCTTCTAATATCAAAACTGGAGACTGTGTTGGACTGGTTTACAGTCGGGACTAAAGCAGAAGGTTGTTTAATTACTTAGATTAGTACTGTAGTGTAATTCTTTGCAAAGCCCTTAATAACCTCCTTATCTAAGAGTATATGCCTTCTGCTCCCCTTCTTCCACCAAAGGGAATAACACTGGGGTCACATTTAGCTTAAAGAACCACTGATTCATTAAGAAGCTTACAGGAAGGCAGTTTTTTTTTAGGATGTTTGCCACTAGAAATGATAAAGACAATTGTTTTGTATTAAAAGACTTACGGAACTCATAAAACTGAGATATCTTTGTTTGTGAGGGTTAAAGGTACTGTTCTAGCAATATACTTTTAAAATGACATTATTGCCATCATAAAAAGTGAGGAAGTTAAACTTGCGTGGGATATTTTTATTCTGCTTAACTACCACAGCAAACGGTTTGTTTAAATAGTCAACCAGCAGACTACAAGGGGTGGGTAAGTTGTGTCAGTAAGCCACAAGAAGAGATCATAGCAGACAGACAAATAGATGTTACTGATGTTAATGTGGTTTCCTGTGAAATGTGATTCTGTGAAAATTACTGGTAACGCTGTTATTTTAGGGTTCATTTTCCACTATCAACTAGCTGCTTATTAGCATGCATATTACTAGGATATTGGCTGTTTATTAGTACTATAAAGCACATATTAATTAACATTTTTCTGCATGATCGTATTCTACATCTCTTACTACCCAATACCTAAACTTAACAACCACCTTACTAACTATTAATAAAAAGTAAATTAGAAGTTTGGCCTTCATCAGGGTGTTGGCCAACACCCTAATGAAGGCCAATGGTTTGATACGCGTTGGTATTTTAATGTTTTAGCCCTACCAATAAAGGCTTTTTAACTTTTGCATCCTATTGAGTGCCTGGACTTGGATTTTTTTCCAAATTCTTTTTCGACAATTAACCCTTCCAAGAGCACCAGAGGATACAAGGGATTCCAGCAGCTCTCCAGTTCTCTTTTGTCTAAATTAGAAGTTTATTGAGGCAAGAGTCGTAATTAATAAAAGTGGTAAAAAAAATTTTTTTTAAAGTTACAGCAGCATTGTATCGCAATATTTTGTGTGAAGATATTGTATCGATATAAGTAGGGGTCGACCCATTATCGGCAACAATATTAAGCATTTGTATGGTTATCAGTACAGTCATTTTCAAACCCAATTTGCCGATAAAATAATTTAATTTTGAAATGCACTATTTGGCTCTGATGCAGCCGTCTGTCAGAACTCACCACTCTGTGGCATAGACCAATGCCAGCCCACTAGGGGTGTGCGATATTGACAAAAAAAGATATCTCGATATTTTCTGGGATTTTCTCGATAACGATAATTGGACGTGAGTGTGTTATTGTGCTGGTACTTTGGCAGGTGTAGGACTGCCATGGTCAGCTGACTCCTAAAGTTTATGATATTCTTCATATTCTGTGTGGTGGTCAGTTCACAGAAGTGACAGAAATAATCTTTTTTACCTTGATACATTTATTTTTTTACATCTTTTGTGTCAATTTCATAAAATTAATAAAAATCAATTATAATAAGACACACTAGGGCTGTTACCATTCAAATTAAATAAGTATCAACAAAATTAATCTTTGCAGTGCAGAGGAAACACAGAAGCTGCATCTGAAGTGGCATTTTGATCATTTACACAGCTCAGAAGTGACAAATTAATATCCTGCAGTTATGCATAAATAATGTTTTGATGTTTAAAACAAAATGTTGAATAATATTGATATTTGAAATTATTTAAAACATGAAAAGATACTTTAACTGTGAAATTCAAACCGCCAGTAGGTGGCAGCAAATCACGTTTAATGAATGAATCATTGAGATTCAACCGATTCATTCAAACAGCTGATTCATTCAAGGAAGGTCTTAATCTACAGGTCCTTGTCAAAAAATTTGCATATTGTGATAAAAGTTCATTTTTTTCCATAATGTAATGATAAAAATTTAACTTTCATATATTTTAGATTCATTGCACACCAACTGAAATATTTCAGGTCTTTTATTGTTTTAATACTGATGATTTTGGCATACAGCTCATGAAAACCCAAAATTCCTATCTCAAAAAATTAGCATATCATGAAATGTGTGTGAGGGATACACTACACTGAAGTTGCAAAATTATTATTACTGCATTTGAAGAAATATCATAGTATTGTGCTACAGTGCATTCTATCAGTTGTAGTTCTGGCACATCCATCTCAACATAGGCTACTGTACAACGTGACGTACATTCACATCACATGTTAACGCAGTGGTAGAGTAACACTCACACGAGACACTGAAATTCCCTAAAGTTCATTATTTGCATGTGCTTTAAAGCCTTGCCAGTTAAACATTTTATTTGCGTCAATTGCGTGCTGATGAAACATGCGCTTTTCATGCGTTTTACACCCGAAGTGCAAAGGCACTAAAAGCCTGTCAAACAATGGCTGATTTCTAGTTATCTTTCGAGTCTTATTGCGCTTATATACACACAAGTTTTACATAAACACAATTTATGTACACGTAAAAGTAAACATTTAAAAGAAAATCGGAATATTCTGTTTGCGAGCAAGTTTTAAAGTGAAAGTAAACGTGCTACCGCTTGTCCTTAAAGGGATAGTTCAAGGGATAGTGTTGGTTACCCACATTCTTCAAAAAAAATCTTTTAATTTCAACAGAAGAAAGAAACTAATTTGGGTTTAAAACAACTGAGAAGAGTAAATGATTACAGAAAGATTATTATTATTATTATTATTATTATTATTATTATTATTATTATTGGTATAAATTATATTATTAACAGTTCTCAGAATTAAAAATATGTTTAGGATTTAAATAATTTTTTTCCTTTTTTCCTTTAAAAGACCTTGTTATTCTTAATTTTGACATTTTTACACCAGACATATATATCGGTTCAAAATATTGGTGATTGGTAACTTGATCTGTAGTAATCGGCACAGTACATGACACAAAGAACAACATTTCAATCTAAATGTCTCGTTTGTGGAAATGAGTCAGATAGGGTCAAAAATTGCGTATGAAAGTGTTTGTGCAATCCAGATGCAAATTCACTTGGTAAATCTGGATTATATGCATATGTTAGCAAATAGCTTACTTTGGGGAAAAACATAAAAAGGACATGGAAATACTTCTTAAAAAATGACTGCAAATGACTGCTGTGCAACACCACGGCTTCCCTTCGGATCAGTTGATTGCTTTTCAAATTAAATGGCAAAGTTTTGTAAAGTAGCTTGACTATATTGTCACTATTTGTTGCCAATTTATTTAACAGCAGATTTCTAATGGGTGATGAATTTGCTTGCCTTCAGATGCGTCATGTGTTCGCTGGCTTGGTGTGTTTAAAAATGTTGTGATATTCGCTGCTACTAGCCTGACGTAATCATACTCAATTCTAGTCAGAATACTGTCTGATACTGCTCCATTAGGCTTTTATTATTGGGGCGTGTTTCAACTGAACCAGGAAAGACCTCAATTAGATAGACCTACAACCAATCAGGGCAACAGAGTAAATGACGTATGTTGAGCGATGCATAGTAGTGGGAAGTTTCGGATAATTTTACGGACTCGGATCTTTGAATCTCATTCACATGTCACATGTTAAATTCCCCAACACGTCTAGTACTCATGCAAACATTGCTCACATTTGGAATAAAAAATTAATTATAAACTAATGCAGCCAAGGTCAAACTTTAAGAAATGATTCATTAATTGCTTAGCTGAGTCTTCAGGTTATGCAGTCTGTTAGTTCACCTCACCTCCGAATCCGAGTCATTAATTCTTAAGTCACTTCACATTTAATCACGTCTGTTCCCTGGAAAGATTAGTACACCTCTCCTGTCTTCGGGTTTGAGTCGTTAGTTCCGTCATCAGTGTCTGATCTGGGCCGTGACAGCCCAATAAGCAATGCGTCCAGTCCCGAAAACAGAATTGATTAGTTCACCTCTCGAGTCTTCGGGTTCCAGTCATTCATTCTCACAGCCCCATAGGCTGAATGCAGAAGATCCTGTACAGAACCGATGGCCTGTAGCGCAATGCACAGTCAACACAAAATGAACAAACCGCTCTCTGAGACAACTTGCTGTTCCCGAGTCATATTTAAGATTAGTTCAAAAAGAACGAATCGTTCATTAACGACACATCACTAACGCACTGTTGTCAACAGAAGTAGAAGAAGATGAGTGTAAACAGTTTCTGTCCAGGCATAATTACTCCTCAATGGATCGAGTCCAGATGTTGTGGGCGTAATCGGGAATGCCGTGCCAAAAAACTTGAATTTTTTTCTCACTCTCAAGTCTCACTCTTCAGGTCTCACTCTTCAGGTCTCAAGTCAGGGCTCAAGTCAGGGCTCAAGTCAGGGCTCAAGTCAGGGCTCAAGTCAGGGCTCAAGTCAGGGCTCAAGTCAGGGCCTATATTTTTCAAGCTTCTCAAAGTGCCATTTTAGTCTTAAGGGCTGAGAATTTATGAAATTTACTCCTACTTTCAAACTTAGTTATAAAAGCAAGTTATCAAATTTCTTAAAGCTAAGAATCACTTTTCCTGTCCCAGTTATTTAAGCCAGCTCGAGAGGTCTTTCAAGTGGTTAGGAGTTGCCAGTAGGGGCTTGTGATGGCACTGAGGAGACAGAGACGTGCACAAAACTTTCAGGAGAGGGAGAATGTTTTTGAAATGTTTGACAATGAGCAGTTAATCAAACGGTTTGGACAGAGCATGCATCATCTTTGTCAGCACTGGTTAATGTTGGGCTGAACTTGCCTTTTATAACACGTTTCCGCTGTTTGACTAATTCAGCAAGCAGTAGCTATGCTTCTTCCCTCCCGCCAGTTCAGTTTTCTTTTGGAGTCCATGGTGGCTGATTATATAAAAAAAATCTAGGCCATATATAGGCAGGTCAGTTAACAGTAGGGATGCCACAATTCTCAATTTAATATTGAACCGTTCGGTACGGCATTCACGGTTCAATACGCGCTTTCGGTTTCGCATTTAATAAATTGTTTTTCCACACATTCTATAATTTGCCTCCATCCCAACATACTGAACAACGCGACATACATTCACATCACAGGTTAGTGGTAGAGTTATACTCACGGCGGGACACTATAGTTATTCACAATCACCAAAGTTCATCATATGCATGCGTTTTAAAGCCTTGCCGGTTTCATTTCGTGCACTGTTTTAACATGCGCTTTTCAGAGCGCGAGCACTAAACGCCTGTCAAACACGTGATTACTGGACTAAGTCATCTTACTGCGCTAATCCTGTCAAATACACACAAGGTTAACATAAACACAGTCGGTTATGCTTAAAGTGAAAGTAAAATCGCAATCGTGTCTGTATATTAAATGCACGCGGGTCTTAAATTGACAACAGGGCAGCCTAAGTGAACACGCAGTCCTTAAAGGGACAGTTCACCTCTAAAATGAGGTCATTATTTACTCACTCTAATGTTGTTTTAAACCTGTATTCATTTCTCGATGACAGAATTTTCATTTTTGAGTGAAATATCCCTTTAATGTTAATACAACAACAAAAGACAAAGAGAAAATCACCCACTGGTCTTGACTGCAAAACTAATACAGTAGCTTTAATAAGAATCAATGCATATTTTATAGTGAAGTCTATGTAGTGTTTTATTTTTACATTTATTCATTCAATTTCATACTTAAATGCTGCTGTACAGCTCTGAGCTGCCAGTGTAAATCTTATATAGATATTTATTTTATATTATCCAATACACTAGGAATGTGTAAAAAAGTTTTTTTTAAGTTAAGTTTAAGTAAGGTTTTTCAATTCTTTTAAGTAAAATAAAGAAAGTATTGCAATAAAAAATATTATTTTTTCTCTTTAACCTCTTGCTGTTCCTATCGCCTAAGAATAGAATAACAAAAAATTTATGTGACAAGCCATCAGAACCGAACCGAACCGAACCGAGGTATGTATTGAACCGTGGACTAACTGTATTGTTGCATCCCTAGTTAACAGCACACCAGTTTAAACATTTTAAGTAAGACATGGTGCAAAACGTATTCTCTTGAAAATTCTTTATTGTCAAATGTGTGTTGCATGTAAACTCCTCTTAGGAATTTCACCATTCAATGTGAATTTATCTGAGAATATTCTTAAATAAGGACATCTATTCAGTGATTGGTTCATGCCTATGACATCATCCAAAATCCCATTGTGGCACAGCAAAGTGTCATGAATCAACTCTAAGACTGACACTTAAGATTTAGTCCTACACTTTACTTAACGTATGATTGGGATGCTTGATAACTAACTTTTAAGAGCCAAGATTTTTTTTACTCTGAAGTCAATTCTTAGCAGTGTTCTTGTGAGCAATTCTAAGATGCTTGATAAATACGGGCCCAGGTCTTTGTGAGTCTAAGTCAAGTCGCAAGTCTTTTTTTGTGTGTGTGACTTAAGTCGACTCAAGTCCAAGTCCAAGTTCTGCTGTCACTGGATAAGCATGAGCAACACACTTTAAAATCTTGTAGAAATCTTCAAGAAATTGCTCCTTAAAGAATAAATCTGTTTATGTGTTCACAGGTTAAGTTCAAATTATTTTTTTCATATTGATTCTTTAACGAATTACTTATTTCTAATTTAGTAGCCTAAATATTATTTAAAATAAATATGAATTTCATTGCAGCATGTGTGATTTACTATCTTTAGAACAAATAATAAAAATAAATATAAATAGTGTGATATTATATATAACAACTTTATATTCCTGCTCTCTAATATTTCGTCATTGGCAATCAAAAAATGTATATTGTTTGACCATAAAAAATTTGCATGTTTGCTCCTACTCACAATGTGAAACGAGACCTGCAGAGGCAGAAGGAGGGAGTTCAACCAAGAAATCGAACCAAGTTTAAAACCAGTAATGAAATCAATATAAAAAAAACAACAATTCCAAGAGGGTCCTCACACCATCGGTGCTCAGGCCCTAATAATTTTAATGAAAGCTCAAAAGCAAAAGCCAGACCCATCGGTGAAAACGCATCACAGAGCTGTAAAATAACCACTGTGCTGTATAATCCTCTCTCACCCATAACACAATTAGGCTGGTTAATGCACATCAGTGGGAGTTTAGCTCAACAAGGATTTGCTGTGTGCAACAGAACAGCTCTGTGGGGGCACAGCTGCTTGAATAGCACTTCTGAGCACACTAGCGGAGGAATGCAAGTCCTTTATTTGAGCTTCTGAAGAACAGGACACCAAAAACAACATGTAAACAAAGTTAGCTTCTGGAGACCACCATCGTTTTATGATAACAATAACATAATGGCCATCAAAGAAATACAGTGTGGACACTTCCATAGTAATCCAGGTTACCGGTAAATGCATTCTGGATGTTTATTACCACATGTTTTAATAATTGCTGCCATCTCAGCCCAGTGGTTGTGACAGTTATCCCACAGGAAATGAAGAGCATGTTGCTTAAAATCCAAAACACTGTTCAGATCCAAAGCATTAGCATAGACTCCCAGTTGCCAATGGCAAAAATGAACCAAAACAGACTGGGAATAACTAATAACTGGAGTGATTTATTCTATAAAAACAAGTTAATTTTCATTCTAGGCTTATAGTGGCCAGAAAATATATTTGCACACTTCGGTTGTGTTATACATAACTGCATGAATTGTATATTATGTATTGCATTATAACGAAATATCAAATCAAGGGGAATTTATTTTAAATAAAGCCAGCACAAGCACTTTTTATCATTGATAGGCATGAACATTTGACAACCAGATGATGTTAAATATTTTTTTTTAATATTTTAGTTCATTTTACATTTACATACAATACAGTACTAAATACAAAAAAATATTCAGCACCTAAGTTAGTTGTCAAAAGCTCATGCTCATCATTCAGCACTACTATACATCAGTATCATCTGATGCCATAACTGTGGTGCCACTACAGTCATGTTTAGTAAGGGGAATTCAAAGACTTTATGATGATTATATAAAAAGACATTTAAAGGATTTGTCCCCATCACAGTTCAATGGGATGACCAATTTCCATATGCACAAACACACTGAGCCCTTCTCAGCATTCCTTCACAATGCACATGTGACAGAATAACATTACATACTAATAATACGCGATTGGTTGAGCTGGTCAAGGTGAATAAATCGCAGTTTATCTTGTTATCTGCACAGTCCCTGATTTTACCGCTGTTGTCAAAAGTTTAAGAAGAGTGACGGGCGACTCTTTCTTTGATTTCAGATATAACACTAACTCACACATCCATAACCACAACAACTAACATTTACTGACAGTTGGCAAACTGCAGAACATATTTTATAGGCTTACTGAACATGTTCACTGGCTTTCCTGTACTGTTGGGACGTTAGCCGCTGCTAGCGCTGCCCTGCTAATGCTGCCTGGCCTTTTCCTTTGGAAAAACAGCAAAACAATTGAATACAAACGCGCGTAACCGAGACTTGCGGCACACTACACAGAATTTGCGTGAGAACAAAATTGCGTATGTGATAGAATAGTTCACTGGCTTACTGTAATGGTGTATTGTGGTATTTGTCCTTGTTTCCTGATTCCTCGGTATTCCTCTTTTCTTTGACTGGGGTTGGAGGAGTTGAGTTGGGATTCGGGAGGGGTTTCCGCTCACTCCAGTGCTGCCACAGGCTTATGACGTTTACCACACGACCCTCCGAGCCCTGCAACAATGTGTATGTGTCTGAGTGTGTGTGGTCAAGATTAAGTATTACCGCATATATTTAAAAGTAGAAGGCAGGTGCCAGGTGTTCATTTATGGTCATTGACACGAGGGGTGTGTGGAGTGTGATATGAGGATGCAGAACGGCTCTTGTCGAGATACACAACTGCTGAGGTGATTGAATATCTCAGTTTTGTACACTTTCGAAACAAGAGCAAGTCACTCCCTCATACTCAGTGTGTTAAGATTAAATGGATGGTCAGCAGATGTCTTTCTGTCTGGGACACCAATCCGTAGTCTGTTTTCATAGAAAACATATTTTTTTAAATGTCCATTAGATGGTGCTATTTCCCCTCGATGAACATTCGTGGACGAAAATGAACCATTGGCTGTGTCTCATTTCATGTAATTTCGAAGGCTGCGTCCTCCAAAGGACACATCCTGTGAAGGATGCGGTATACGGAGTGTCTTCAATCAGAATTAAACGAGACGTCCTTTGTAGGACACACAGGTATCACGTTGCTATCCCAACACGTTCAGCATCCTTGCGCTCTCACGCCAAAAAAATATGAATTAAAATTATTTATAACTTGAAAATGATTATGAAATGTTTCTTGCTTTGACAGCAATGTACTGTTCTACATGTTTAAATATCACTAATCACTTGTAATCCTGTTTACCACACCTATCTGTTTGAGGTAATACAGCTTAAAAACAAGCTTGAAACTACTTACATTTAAACACCACGTGTACACGGTGGTGCCATGTTTTCAAATTATATTTGAAAAATTGGACGGTTGTTAGCGGCGACGCAAAGAATTGTGGGTTATCTGCAGCAGCAGCAAAGGCTACACCTCATGCACACTCCGAATTCCTGTAAAAGAACGGCGCATTCGAAGGTCCCATTTGGAGTGTCCTACTCACTTTTTTAAAATGAGACAGCCTCTTGACGTACGCAGCCTTCGAATGCGCCCTCCGGAGGACGTAGCCTTCCGAAATTGAGACACAGCTATTGTATTACTACACTGACCATAGTTTAACAATGGTATTTGTAGTAAAATTGTGGTTACAAATGGTAATCAATCCACCAAAAAACACATTTTGATTTTAGTCACTTCGACATTGTGTCGGAATCTGACACTGTGGGGAAACCCCTTTCACTGAGAAATACTGAAACCTCATAGAATAACACTGTTATTCTACAGTGACTAATGGCGTTCAAGCACGCAAAATAGAGGCCTGCTCCTAGGCAGCTCAGAAGAATGCATACAAGAAGCCTTTTTTGTTGTTGTTGTTGTCAGTTTTGCCTTCAAACTGACAAAGTATATTAACTAGCTGTTCTGCCCTTTGGCATTCACAAAGCGTGTAGATACAGCGCAACCTCCTTGCGAAGCAAGTTGTATGGTGCATTGAACAGCCACAAGCTGGCATTCTACCGACATTAAACGTTTAAAAGTGGTTGAAATAATGTCAGTTTATGAAAAAAACATTAATTCAACGTCAAAACAACGTTGGACACCAAATAGTTGAAGTGGTGTTGTTAATTCACCACAGATTCAACATAGGATTATCAACAATTTCTGAGCTGTATGTCAAATCAATATTATTTTTACAACCATGACTACAACCATAAACATTGTGTTGACTGGCTAGATGGATGGATGGATGGATGGATGGATGGATGGATGGTTGAAAATATTTGCAAAATCTAAACAAAATTCAACGGTTATCCACCGGTTATTATGGTTCACCTGACGTTGATTCAACAGTGACTCAATGTTAAAATGCCAGCTGGGTTATGATCATCAAGCACCTTCAGTGCTTGGGTCTTACGGTAAACATGCCCACCTCTTACCTGAACGTTCGCAGGTCATATTGAATTCACTCACAAAGTTCGAATTAGGGAAAACCCTCCCATTGGAATGTTTCAAGGATACTCTCGCTGATGGCTGATAGCTGCAGCTGTGACAGTATGTTGGCTGGACCTGCTTCATATGTGGCCACTTCAGCTCTGGCTAAAAGACTTTGTCTTCTTTCATGCACACAGGTAAGCTACAAATAGATGCAATGGCCCCTTGGAAAAGTACAATTACGTATGAACAGAGCGTAACAATGGTCATGATGTATGCATCGAGCTAAGGCTGGGGAGCCCTTTGCGATGGCAGACTGGCTTTCGGTGTCTGGAAGCACACAGAGGCCATGGCACATACATTGTCTAGAATTGAGAGCAGTTCAACTCTTGAGTGATTTTACACTTTATTTCATCGGATTATGGTGGCATGCATAAATCATCAAGAAGGTATCAACTCACATCTCCTGCTGAAGCTCGAAAAGTACCTTCTGTTGTGGGCAGATCACTGGCACATCCCCAGCAGTTTGAACTGCGGGGCAGACATGTTGTCAAGAGAAGGAGTAGTCCTATAGGAGAATGGAGACTACACACTCTGACAATCATAATGGTCTGGAACATTTTCAGGGCAGCGGAAGTGGATCTGTTTGCGTCAACAGAACTCTCACTGCCCACTGTTCTTTTCTCAAATGGTTCTCCCCACACTGGAGTGATGCTCTAGCTCAACCCTGGCCAAAAACATGCAAGTTTATATGGTGCTATGCAAAATCAGGGAAGAGAGGGAGACAGTGCTGTTAGTTGTCCAAAATGGCCACTCAGTTCTGTTTCCTGGACCTAGTGGGGATGCTGACAGCACCCCCCTGGACCATCCCACTGATGAAGGATCCCAACCCCAAACTGTGGAATCTGTATGTTTGGTTGCTGAGCATCATTCACTTACTGACAAGACTTACTGAAGCAAGAGCCCCTTCTACTAGGCGTCTCTATGCTCCTAAGTGGAACGTTTTTGAGAGCTGTGGCGAGTGTGGATCATGTGAATTGACTGATTCCAGTCATTCCATCTTTCAGGAGCATTTGTATGGCGACAGCATACCCTCCACGCTTAAAGATATGTAACTACTATATCAGTCTTCTATAGCGATATCGATAACTGCAGAATTGGTACAAATGACTTTTATTTACCCCCATGACCGGTTTTCCATTTAAGCAACTTCATTCAGCATCATTGAAAGCACTAAAGACAGCATTTCTGCTCGCGCTCGTATCAGTCAAGCGAGTGGGGTGATATGCACGCTCTGTCAGTCTGTCTTGCATGGAATTTAAATGACTGTAGAGTGGTGTTAAAACTGAAAAGGGGTTACATTTTGCCATTGAGATGAATAGGAAAAAGTGTCCTAATCAACCTGAATTCAGCCTACCTAAACACGACTCAGTTCAGAGCCTAGGTTATAACTTTGTCTGCTTTCGTTCCAAGTGAGCCATCTGCTAAATCGAACAGTGCTTATACTCTATTACCATTGCTTCCTTTGTCCAAAAGCGAAGTATTCTGTTTAAACGCCGGCTTTTGCCGCTTCTCTATCATTCTTTTAACTTAAAAGAGCTCGCCCATAGCGGCCAGGCGCGCACCGCCCCCCTCTTTAATGGCATTATTTGTCAGAATACCAGCGCCTCACAGAACTCATTGTTGAACCACTGATACAGCGGTGTTTCAACTAGGTCCGATAGAGAAATTATTGTTGAATGATCTCTGTCATTCTAAGACTCTTTCCATACAACTTATTTAAGCTAAACGTGGTGTTTCCCTGAATATGATGTATCTGTTTTGAACCCCTGTCATTGCTGTGTTCAATTAGGTCCAGCAGGGCCCATCTGTATGGGTCTTTTGTATTAATGGGGCGTAACTATCATTTCAAATATGTCCTGCTTGTGCAACTTGAATAAACTAAACCATTTTTTCCTGTTTGTGAAGCACTTTATATGGGCTATTAGCTTGGTTTACGCTAAGCAATCTTTTGCAGTGTCACGGCGGAATTTTATACATTCCCCAAAGTGTCCGATTCCGACTCAATGCTTTAACGTAACCTCGGTTACCTAAGATGAGCTGTATGTATGTATGTATGTATGCATGCATGTATTTGTCTGTTTTTGTGAAACAAAACATTCTCATGTATCAATTGAAAATAATAATAGTTTTTTTTCAAATTGATTTCAACACTTTAAATTAATTTGATATCTATTTTCTTTATTTAGAAACAAAGTGATTGATAAGCTGGAAGACTAAGCAGAACTGTCACAGTGGGGTGAAATGTGATGATGATTCAGTGTGATTTTGTCATTTTTCAACCGCTTATACCAATTTTCTAGCAATTAATTCCCACCCCAACCTCACATAATGGTCACAAATGTGGAGAAGAAATATATATATATATACAGTACTGTGCAAAAGTCATAGGCACGTTGGTATTTTCACACGAAAAATGTTTTTAAGCCAGTTGTTTACATATTTGACTGTAGTGTGTCTGTAGGAAATATCAGTTTACATTTCCAAACATTCATTTTGCAATTAATTGTAATAATCCAGTGAGATTTATTTTCTTTTTTAATGCACAAGAAGTCTGACAGCAGCCGATATGATCTGATCTCACCATTATCGAGTCTGTCGGTGAATACATGAAGAAACAGAAAAAACGGAGACAGACTAAATCCAGAAAAACAAACTCCCAGACTTCTTCCAGACACTTGAGGAAACATCCCTGCAAAACTACAGTACTGTGAAAAGTTTAGGCACTTGTCAGAATGCTTTAAAGTGAGAATGCTGTCAAAAATAAAAACATAAATAGCTTTTATTTATGAATTAACTTATATTAACTAAATCAAATAGGATATTTGGGGTGACCACCCTTTGCGGTTAAAACAGCTTTTGTCACCTGCATCTATTCCTACACCATGTAGTTTTGCAGGAAGGTTTCTTCAAGTGTCTGGGAGACACACAGTTCTTCTGGATTTAGTCCATCTCAGTTTTTTATGTTTCCTCATGTATTCACAGACAGACTCAATGAAGATGAGATCAGATCTCCATGTGAAGCATAGAGTCTATTGTCAGACTCTTTTCTTTATACATACAAAAATCTCACTAGATTATTAAAATTGATGGCAATTAATTTATAAATGTAAACTGATATTTCCTACTGACACACTACAGCAAAATATATAAATAACTGGCTTAAACCCACTTTTTGTGTGTAAAAATACTAGTGAGCCTAATACTTTTGCACAGTACTGTGTGTGTGTGTGTGTGTGTGTGTGTGTGATATATATATATATATATATATATATATATATATATACACCTTTCTTCAGCAGATCATCTTGACCATGTAAATGCATGTGATTGACTGATTAAATATTTTTCAATGGGCAGTTAAACAGGTGTACCTATATTTGAGGTAATCATGCAATAATGACATTGAAATGTGAAAAAAAAGAATTTAAAAAGCTGGAGACTGTTCAAATAATTAAAGATAGAGAACAAGCTGTATAATATTATTGCTTATATACAACAATTACTGGGTTAGGTTGAATTCTTAAATTAATAAGAATAATTATCAATAACTGAAAATCTAAATCTTTTCGGTTTGGAAAATGGACAAAACATATAGGTTAGATTTGCCTTGCCTTAGCAGTGTTGTAACAATCGCATATAAACGCAAATATTTGAATACAGTCTATCCAATTTGGTGCTGTAATGTATCATGCACAAGATGATTTATCCAAGTTGTCATTCAGTTCCAAGCTCTTCAATCCATTCTGCTTTTAACTTTTCTATTGATTTATTTGAAATGACAACCATATGTTGCATATGTTTAAAAAAATATAAAAGGTTAAAATATGTTTAAAATAAAGCCCTCTACAAGGTGTAAAGGATAATTGTTTTATTGAGTTGATTATTATTTTTTATATTTTCTGTTTTGTTAACACAGTGAACAAGGAAGAAAGACAAGGAAATAAGCGCAATAACTTTAATTACAAAACATGAAACCAGGCCTATTGAAGCCGGATTAGCTGTCTTATGCATCAGTTTAGTTTGGGCCAACCCTAGGTTGTAGGCACCATTAAAAAGTGTTTGGCTTTTAGTGGTATTCATTGCCATAACTTACCCGCAACAGCTAAAATTATGTTCCTCTATAGAGATCTCAAACCGAAATTGGACCAGCTGTGAGCAAAGTGACAGATGTCTGATGCAATAAAGTCACTACATAGTAGGCCCTTACTGTCAGGGAATTACCAGACTTAGAGGCAGATACAGATACAGTGAAAACAGCGTTAGGATATGAACACATATGGTAACAGGAATATAGCAGGTTGGGGAGAATGACTAATAATAATAGAAGTATTTACTGTATTGCAGGTGCAGTTGCAGATCATGGATACATGGGAGAATCGCCGAAGAAATCGTAGGAGAATCTCCTACGACTAACTAGATAACAAGACAGACACAGGTGAATGTCTTTGGGAGCATTGAAGGGGAACCAAAAAAACTACAAAGATTACAAAACAGAAACAGGAAACTAAATCAATCTCACTGTAACTACTAACTAGAAAGAACATAAAAAGCCACTACATTTAACCAAGCACAGGTCAGGCCATTGCTTAGTTTGAAGACAGGAAAATTGTGGCATGCTGTGTTTTTGCAAGGAAGAATCCATGAGATGAAATGCTTGTCTGAACTGGTTGAGAGCTGAAATTACTGCTGAACTTGAAGTAAACTGTGCTGGTAAGAATGGTGACTTCATTGTGATCAAAAGGGGTTGACTTAAGCAAGATTCAGCCTTTGATACACATAAATCTGTATCTGGAGATTAAAATTTAAGTTAATATATATTAATTATTAATTCAGCTACTACAAGGACTACAACAGTAGTTTAATAAGCCAAGCATGTTTTTTTTATATATATAGTGTAATGTTTTATCAAATAAATTAAGAGATTTTTTTAAATGCATGAAAGAACTAACACACATTGTCATACCATAATAATACAATAATAATGCCATGGTTCCTTCAGTCTTTCAGTCCAGATTAAGTGCCAAGTCCTTAAACACTGCCACTGTTCTCGTAGCTTTTAACGTTTTTAATAAATCAAGAGATATCATGTGGACATAAACTATACTGCAGTACCCGCGCCCCCTGATGGTGGCGTGAAATTATGACACGTTGCTAGTCTCGTGCAGTCACGTGATTGTCATCAGCGGTCCAGTGTGACGCTCGTCAGCTGACGTTTAGTCGACCTTCCACTGCGGGAGAGACAGACATCCAAACATCTCCATCCGCAGTGTTTCAAATAACTCTCTTATTGAAGTATGGCGAGCCAGTCTCAGGGCATCCAGCAACTGCTGCAGGCCGAGAAACGAGCCGCAGAAAAGGTCGCTGAAGCCCGTAAAAGTAAGTTGTCGTTTTGCTTGTCATCGCTACAGACTGACGCTTAGCTAACATGCTAACTGCCCATTAGTATAGAAATGACAACAGGGTGAATGAATGAATTAATTAGATGGATTGAAATAAAATTACATTTCTCTTGTCGTTTTTTCCATTGTCGACAAAATGGAGGTGTTTACCGTTTTTAACTGCTTATTCTCGTTAGAGGACAGACTTGATAACTGCGCGGTAGAGAAGCCCGTATAATGGATTATATTTACACCAGTTGTTGATGTTTAACTTAATTAATCTTTATGGATAATTCATTTTACACTGAGGATGTTTGTTAAGGTTTAAAACACAAAGTAAATACGAAAGTCTCTCCATCACCACAAGATTTTGGCCTCACATTGAGGAATTTTGCACGTTTTTGTTATGTGGGAGATCTTCAGATATCTGGTTTGTTATTTAAAGTGAAGGAAATAATGAATGTAAAGTGTACTAAATATCTCTTTTACTGAAGAGTGACATTGACTCACTGGACACTCACTCAGTTCCTGTTTTTATAGAGATTTTCTGCTGGTGCCTCTCATTTCCCATATACAAGAGAGGAATTTCCCTGTTAGAGCAATATTTGACTGTCTTATATATTTTTTTCTGTCTCTCTACAGTTATGGCCCTGATATTAATGTATTACTATGAGCATTGTGTGTGTGTTTTTTCTACAGGGAAGAATCGGCGTTTGAAGCAGGCCAAAGAGGAGGCGCAAGCCGAGATTGAGCAGTACCGTCTGCAGAGGGAGAAAGAGTTTAAGACAAAGGAGGCAGCGGTGAGAATGAATCAATTCTTGAATTCAGGGGTCCATCTATATTCATATCAGTATTTCTGTATTTACCTGGGCAAAATCTTGTCATGAGATGTTTCAGTACTGTGCTTTGGGGTAGGGATGCACCGATACCATTTTTTTAGAACCGATCTGATATAAAAAAATCTGAGTATCGGCCGATTCTGATACCAGTGCAGTTTTGTTTGAAAAATCAATGTAGAATCTATACCTCAGTGTATTAAACCGATAATCACTCTTTTGTGAGTTAAACACAATTTACTAAATACATGACAACTTCATTATAAAAGGAAAAACAACAAATTAAAAAATTATATAAATCACGATCTATCACGAATACTACTATAAAATAGAAAAATCATGAGCGCACAATAATTGTAAATATAGTAAATGTATTATAGAAATAGGGCCTATATACTAAGAAATTAAAATACAAGTATTTTAAATGTATAGCGCAACTTTTTAATGAGGCAGCAAAATATAGATAGAGCAGAACAAGAAAGGCTATTAATAATCTTTCAAAGCGCATAAGTATTATAATACGAAAGGCTCCAATACAGTGTGGCACATATGCACATCTCTTGCACAGGATGATGCGTTTGAAGCAACACAGAGTCACAGCGTGCCGCGCTTTGTGCGCATTAAAAAGTACAAAACATGAAGGGATGTTTTATTGAGACTTTTCTTTTAGCAGTTTAAAATTCCAGTTACGGTGCGTGTGACGAACAATACAATATTTTGTCCAGTATTGTGGTCTATCAGACACCCGGTAGAAAGTAACACGAGTTACAGCAATAAATTCAGCAAGATAAAATGCTGTGTAACCATAATGTTGTTTTAAAGGTGTCATTGCATTTCTGTCAATAGAGCTTCATAAATACTACACACTGCACCTTTAATTCTAAGATGTCATTTGCAATGCTTCATGGGATTGTAGTTCTTTCCCTTACTAGGATGATGCGTTTACTAAAGCCATTAACTTTGTTCCTTCGTCTTTTTGTCAGATTTTCCAATAATTTTTTTGCTTCAAATCCAAGTGTGTAATGTTTGTGATTCATCTCGTACCTGGTTGGTTGGTTTCAGTTCATGGTTTATAACCCAATAATAAAAAATCCCTATGGAAAAATTAATAGGAGGAAAAACTTTTGGAAAAAATGTGGGCAGTCACTGTTGCGCTTTATTAGGTTTATAGGAGAAAAATCTGAAAGTCTTTCAATACAATTTTAAACAGAGGTTCTATTTTAAAATATATATTTTTGGATTGAGTTACGGATCCCAGAAGTTGCCAGCCTATCTTCTAAATTATTCACTGAGGTTATTCACTGAAATGCCCCCTGAGATTTTAATATAAATAATACAATTCTCATTTTTCCTGTATAAGATCAGAGTAAAATAAAGCAGTGAGCTACTCTGTGCTTTACTTGGCCAACTTACACCAGGTAAAATCATTGTGATGCACATCTATGTTATTGCTGTTACAAAATTGGAAACATTGTTCAATAAATAGTTACATTAAACAGTTACGAAAATCTCACAAATCCTCTGCAGTTCCATCATGGACCCCTAGGGGCCGCACGTCGTCTTGGGAAACCCTAACAGATCCAAATAACACCATACTGTAATTGGAAGAAACAAACTTGTGCATTAGTAGCAGTTCTGAGTCCAACTACTGCATAATGTTAACGTCTCATTACATGGTCCTGCAGGCATTGGGGTCCCATGGAAACTCTGCTGTAGAGGTGGATAAGGAGACCATTGATAAGATGAGACACATCCAGAGCAGTTTTCAGCAGAACAAGGAGGCGGTGCTTGGCAACCTGCTGAAGATGGTGTGCGACATTAAGCCAGAGATCCACGCCAATTACCGCGTCGCTGGATAAACCGCTCTGTCCAGCCACCACATCCGTTACAATCTCTAAAGGCCCACAAAGCACTGAGACAAAGACTGCTACTGGACATGTCACATGTTACAATCATGTTAATAATCACAGCTAAATAAAGCAATTCATATCTGTTTTGCAACACATTACCTGTACTTTACATACACATTCCTGTAGTATTTTTCATTTGCTTGCATTGATCTGATATGATCCAACGCAAGTCTTTGTCTCTGCTCTCTTGGTTAACTGTAGTATTGTGTGGTTTATCAGAGTGGTCTTTCTTTGTGAATGATACCTTTTAAATGTTTGTATGAGTGTCTGTATCTTGCTATGGTCTTAATTTATAAGTAATCAGATGTTATTGTTTTATCTAATTGATGTATACACAGTTTATTTTTTTCCCAATGGCTCTTTTGTGGCAAATCTCATTGCATTATTGTAGTTATAGTAATTAAATTAGCTCCACAGTTCCTCCCTGCGCTCTTGTTCTGTATATGTAGGTTGCGTTCCTCTATTTGAACCTGCTGTGAAAATGTAATAAATGTCTCTGTAAATGGATCAACATTGTTTTCCATGTGAATTTATTCCACTTATTTCTCTAGAACAATGATAATAGATCACAGTTATTGCATGAATATTGCTTAACTATGGTCTACTCTTTAGATCTAATCATGTTTTTAATAATTTCATCTGACAAGAGCGATGTTTAAACGCTTGTGACTAGCAACGCTAGATGCCGCTAATTCATCATAATTTATTCTCTAGACAAGCTATTTACTATTTGAACACTTCAAACATGTTTTCGTTTTAAATGAGCGCTTTATCCCATGTTTAGGTTCAGGCATTTTACTTAAAAAGTAATGAAAAGGTTATTATTTATTGAAATGCCTCATTTAAAAAAATCTCACTGATTAGAGTAACATTTAAAACATTCAAATGCTAATTTTAAAGATTAAAATGTCACGGGATTTTGCATCTTCAGTCTTCATTTATAAAATAATAACGTAATAGATTTATTCACTACACGATATTATATTCATTATATTAATAAAACGCCTCATTTCTTTTTTCAACTTAAGAAGCAATTTTTCAGTGGGGTTAAATGATTTTGACTCTAATGAAATGCCTATTCTTTATTAAGTGAACGCAGAAGCTAACTGTGCATAATCACCCAAACAAAGCAAAAAATACCGTAAAACGTGAATAAAAATCCCTCATAAATCAATCTTCGTCAACATCATGCATATATACTTGCCATGTGGCAACGGAAGTAGTAGTGAACTTGCCACAAAAGGCGCCGGGAGCATGTGTTTCTATGGAATGCGGTTGAAATATTTTCAAAATACTTGTTTTTAAATTCTCTTTATTTTTCATTATTAGAATCCTCTATCCATGACCACTTGTCAAACAGAGGTGGAAAATATGGATTGAAAAGTTTTTTTCTTTATTATTCTTTTCATTTGATTGTATTATTAAGTTTATTTACCAGGTAGAAACTGATTAGCTTGTAATATTATGTGTTATATGTTTTATGTGTTTTAAAAGAATAATAATACAATTAATTGTTTAATTATTAAAAACGTATTTAAAATACTAAGAAGAATAACAATTTTGTTTGTTTTATTATTATTTTACCGACTAGTAAAGAACATGCTAATAAAATAAACTGTTCACTCGGCAACGAAGGGACTTTTATTTTGGATTAGATTGAGTTTTGTAGTTGACTTCCCTTAACTTCACTGGGAATCTTGTCAGAAGAAACAGTGCAAAGATTAGTTCATTTACTCTTGTCCCAAAACCGATGTTCTGCAGTGAATATCAAAGGCACTAAAGGAACCCGTGGACGCATTCGTCGCATGTTGTCAAGGTGGGGTTTATGTGACTCTTTGCAGCTCCGGGAGGTAGTTTTTCCCTGTAATCTCTGTTGCTGTGACCTCTGAGAAGACAACTTCAGCTCTCACCCTCTCTTGCTCATCTTTGTGGATAGATAGCGACTATTTGTGATGGTTATCAAAAATATATATATTTTCATAATTTGTAATCAGCACCAAGTGGATGTCCAAATGAGCGCTACCTAAAGTCCGTTATGCAGTAAGTTATAAATGCTGGTCTGATAATCTTTCTAGTAGCTAACGTTACATCAGATAATAAAGCATCATGGTAGCTGGGTTATGTTGTCAAAATAGTTGTTTATGCTGGTCACGCGGGTCATTCGTGATTAATCATGCTCAGTGTTTTTACTTTTCATAAACTGGTATGAAGCTGCTATCCTGACATTTTATAGTGTCCTTGAAACACCATTTATATTAAAGCTAAAAATTAAAGGAATACCTCACCCAAAAATAAAAATGGTCATAATGTGCTGTCCATCATGCTCTTCCAAATTCATATGATCTTGAAGCATGTCCATGTCTTGTTACATATTACACTTTTTTGTCTATACTAATATAGTATTTATTCTTTTTAAACTTTTTATTTATTTATTTAATTGATTATTATTATTATTTAATCTAATTTGTTTTTTTTTTATAATATATGTAGTTTTCATACTAATTTTAGTTATTATATATGCTTTTTTATTTTGTTAGTTTTTTTATTCTATTTTGCTATATTTTTTAGTTTTAGTCATTTTAGTTCTTAAACTTATTTTATTTTATTTAATATTTATATATTAATTTATTTAATCCTTAATTTATTTAGTGAAAACTTTTAATAGGTTTAGTTAATAATAACATCACTTTTCCAGGGTTTTTGCAGAAAGAAGTAAATCCAAATGCGGCTTATGGTCATGTAAATGCATAAACAACATTTTTTTTTAAGTGTGTGCATGTGTGTGTGGAAAAGACAGGATAAATAAAGTAACACAAAGGTGGGAGGAAAATCTGGTTACTGACTGAGCCGAATGTGTAGCGGTTAAAGGATTAGTTCACTTTAAAATGAAAATTACCCCATGATTTATTCACCCTCAAGACATCCTAGGTGTAAATCTGATGAACACAATCAGAGTTATATTAATAAATATCCTGACACTTCCAAGCTTTATAATGGCAGTGATGGGGTCCATTGAGTTTGAAGCTCTGGGGGGTTATTAAAGGCCTTCTAAAGCAAAGCGATGCATTTGTGTAAGAAAAATATCCATATTTAAAACCAGTGTTGGGGAAAGTTACTTTTAAGAAAAGTAATGTTTTGCGTTACTTTTGCATTACTTTTTCTCACCTGCGCTGGGCTTGTTTGTTTTGTTTTTTTTTGTTTGTTTATAACAAAAAAGTTCTATTTTTGTGCAAATTTAAAAACCTGCAAATTGACGCGTGTACTGCAAATTGACGCGAGTACAGTAATATTTAATTGTTGGAGGTTTGCTAACACACAATGCATGTAAACATGAATGTGGCTTTTGCTTTAAGCAGCTGGTGTTCATGTAAACCAGTGGTTCTCAACCTTTTTGACTTCAAGGCCCCCTGTTGTCCACAACAATATTCAAAATCCCCATGACTTTTCCTTTTGTTTGTGATTTACTGGATGAGGATTAAAGACAAGGATTTGTAAAAAATAATAATATTTGTACTCTCAGTAAGAGCTGCATGTATCAGGATAAATTGAGAAACACCTTTTTTATTGTTTAAAATAGAGATCATGATTCTCCCATGATTCTGAACAGACGACTAAACAAAATAATGTAATTTTATTAGAGGTTCTGACAAATGTATTAGAGGTTCAATTCAAATTCACTTGTTTCATTACTCAGTGAATCAGCATTTTTGAACAAATCTCTTGAATGAATTCTGCTCTCTGGCTCAGCAGCACTGTGAAACATATTTCACTGTGATCCTACTTGTCAAAGGGTTAATACACGTAGCTGAATTGTTGTCACTGAGGAATAAGTTCGTAAGGGTTTTTGAATCGTGTTTGTGATCTTTTAATGATTAATCATTTAGTCCTCTTCACAATAACCCCCCGAATAAAATATTTTAGCTTGACGTTACTAGAAAAAATTATATTTATAACATATAAAATGCTATGGAAGCATGTTTCTGAAATGTGATTGCAACTTTTTCTCACAATTCTGACTTTTTTCTCAGAGTTGAGTGATATAAACAATTCTGACTTTTCCACACACAAAAACATAAAAAAAAATATATATATACAGGTCCTTCTCAAAAAATTAGCATATTGTGATAAAAGTTCATTATTTTCCATAATGTAATGATAAAAATTAAAATGTCATATATTTTAGATTCATTGCACACCAACTGAAATATTTCAGGTCTTTTATTGTTTTAATACTGATGATTTTGGCATACAGCTCATGAAAACCCAAAATTCCTATCTAAAAAAAAATAGCATATTTCATCCGACCAATAAAAGAAAAGTGTTTTTAATACAAAAAGTCAACCTTCAAATAATTATGTTCAGTTATGCACTCAATACTTGGTCTGGAATCCTTTTGCAGAAATGACTGCTTCAATGCGGCGTGGCATGGAGGCAATCAGCCTGTGGCACTGCTGAGGTGTTATGGAGGCCCAGGATGCTTCAATAGCGGCCTTAAGCTCATCCAGAGTGTTGGGTCTTGTGTCTCTCAACTTTCTCTTCACAATATCCCACAGATTCTCTATGGGGTTCAGGTCAGGAGAGTTGGCAGGCCAATTGAGCACAGTAATACCATGGTCAGTAAACCATTTACCAGTGGTTTTGGCACTGTGAGCAGGTGCCAGGTCGTGCTGAAAAACTAAATCTTCATCTCCATAAAGCTTTTCAGCAGATGGAAGCATGAAGTGCTCCAAAATCTCCTGATAGCTAGCTGCATTGACCCTGCCCTTGATAAAACACAGTGGACCAACACCAGCAGCTGACATGGCACCCCAGACCATCACTGACTGTGGGTACTTGACACTGGACTTCAGGCATTTTGGCATTTCCTTCTCCCCAGTCTTGCTCCAGACTCTGGCACCTTGATTTCCGAATTTCTAAAATATATGAAAGTTTAATTTTTATCATTACATTATGGAAAATAATGAACTTTTATCACAATATGCTAATATTTTGAGAAGGACCTGTATATATATTCAGGGCTTGACACTTTTTTGCTCACCAGCCACTGTGGCTAGTGGTTTTTCAAAGGTACTTGCCACTCAGCATTTCCACTGGCCACAATTTTGCTGTTTGGAAATTACATTTTATATGATTAAATTTGACTTTGCCATGCTTAAATTACTTGATTATGAGTCATTTTACTTGATTTAGAGGATTTAAAACCCTTTCAAACTTTCAAATGCAGAGTGACCACCCAAATCAAGACTATATCAGCTGGTATGTGCAGGTGGGCAATATGAGCATAGGCTAATATGAGAAATTTAATATGATATGAGCTATTTTTGTTAGGCTATATAAAAGAACAAATAAGCAAATTAGCAAATAAAAAAAAACAATAGTACATTTAAAAAACTTTTTTTTTCAGATACATTAGGTTTATTTAATATGAATACATTTATTTAACATCTGTAGTTGTTTGATTAACATTAATGACAGACAGGTATTTAATTGGGCGGCTGAATGCATGGACTTAATAATCTGACACATATCCAGTTCTTACTCACCTGTTTACATACACTTAAGCCATAACTGACTGTGTTCATGTGAGATACTCCACACGATCAGTGTGCGCGTGTATTTCACTATTCAGGCACAAGGAGAATTGATCATGCTTGAGAGAGAGAGAGAGAGCTTGAGAGAGCGAGAGAGAGATTGAGAGAGAGAGAGAGAGATTCCACTAATTGCAAGTTAATCGATAAATAATTGTAATTTTGTGAAACGACGGTCTTGGCATTTCATTTGGCTGTTGGCTGAAATTATATTCAATCCGCCAAAGTGGCTAGTGGGAGTGGCTGCCTTACCCGCCACAGCTGAAATCTACCTGTAATCTACATGTGGCGGGGTGGCAGATGTTAATGTCAAGCCCTGTATATATTTCTTGCAATTGCGAGTTTATATCACTCAATTCTGACATAACTCGCAATTGCGACTTCATATCTGACATTTATAATATAATTCACAATTGTGAAGATAACGTTTTGTGAGATAAAACGTTGCAATTATTTTTTAAATGTTTTCATTCTGTGTTGGAAACAAGCTTCCATAAAATGCTCAGGGTTATAATATTTTATTAATTTACATGACCTTTTTTTCAGGTCTAGAAATATATACATATATATTCAAGACTGGGGGACCCTGATTCTTCAAAGAAAAAATAAGATTTTGTAGCTTATTCTAATGGTTGCTTTCTCTTGATTTAAATGATTTTAATTTACCCCTTGCTGAGTTGAGAACCACTGATGTAAATGCATTCAATGCAACTGGATGGGGACTAAAGCTCTGAATTTCCAAAATGCATAAAAGCACCATAAAAGTATTTCATATGACATACACGCATATCTGTGTCCACATATTTTGAAGCTGAAACAGCTAAATTTAGTCTTGACATCAAGTAGCAGCTTGCACATTCTTCTAAACGTCTCTTGTTTTCACTGGAGGGAAAACCTGTCCTTTGACACCATTGTTAGATATTCAAACTGTCTTCTTAGAATGACATTAATGGCTGAGTAATGGTGAAAAACTTCTCTTGTAATTAGAGAGCTGCATGTATTAGACTACTATGGAAAATACATTTTTGCATGACTTTCTTTTGTTCCTGGAAACAACTTTTTTTCTTTTAAGAGGAAGTTATTATCAAACGTGTGGGAAGGAAGGAAGGAAGGAAGGCCACTGGATTCAATGTGTGTGTTTATTTATAGGTTGATTGTTTTGCTGAACCAGAAAACCAGGTATTGTAACCCTGCACCTTGGTTGGAAGAGGTCATATTTAGTAAGCTTTAGTAATGCCACACAACTATAGGGCAAAATGTATCTTAGGTTTTACATCTCTGGAATTATTGTGTAAACGGGTGTAAAGTACTTGGATTTGGATCTGTATGAAAGTGCACTAGAAGGTTAGCGTGACACTACCGCGTTGTCTCTCTTTCAGAGAAAAGGATCTATAATGTCTCTCTTTAGACTGTGTGTACGTCACAAACTGACTCTAGACTGGCTCCCCCTGTGTAAAGTGACTCATTTTACGGATAAATACATTTATTGTGTGACTTAATAATCTTCGTTGTTAACTGGATACAGTATATAAGCTACTGGGCTTCAAAAAACACCCAGAGTTTGAAATGTATGAATTTCATACATTGTATGTGTGAATGATTGTATGAATGTATGAATGATTAAACTCTTGTGTGATTGCGATGCTTATCAGGCCTATTAAACATTCAAGCTCAAATTATGGTTTGCTTTACAAATGAACTGTATTGCAATATGGTTTGTGTATTTCATCATACTGCTATCCTGGTTTCTTCGATTAGAGACAAAGGCTTTTTTGCAAGACTGCATTTTGTATAAAACTGAAACGTGTTAGTTTCATATTCTCAAATTAATGAGTGCCGTCAAAGTTTCATTTCATTTTTGGATTTTAATCTCTGGCATTAAAGCTCAAACCAGTTTTCACTCTTGACGCATTTTGTTACCATTTAGTCAGGTCTGTTTCCTCTTGAACAAATCTCACAGAGAAATGTCCAGGTCATGTTTCACACAAATAATTGCATTTAAAGGATATTTCCCCTTCTTTCTCAGTACTGTAATATGAAAACGCATTTTAAATGAAAATCATAAATCAAATTCACATAAAAAATGCTTAAATTAAGTATAAATACTGTAAATCATTTAGAAATAAAATCATTGTCTCAATCGCAGAATCCTTCCAGTGCACTGAAACATTCGCTCCCTAAAAAGTCCCACAATACACTGCAAAACCCAGGGTGCATCGATGCTCACTGTTCCCTTAACGGAAGTTCTGAAGCACGAAACTTGAATCAAGTGAGGCAACTCGCTACACATAACACACGATAGAAGTTTTTTAAAAAGTAGAAACCATTATTTTATTATATTTCAGCTAAATATACATTCTTAGACCGGTAATGAACACAATCTAGCTAAGATTTATAAATTTATTTATGGCTGAAATGTTGCACGTATGTCCGCCATTTTGATTTTCTTTCTTTTTACTTACTCCTCCTAGACCCGTTTGTCCGATTGTCTCCTAAATCGAAACGTACCATCTTCAGAACATGCCAGCAAACACGTATGGATTTCGTGTTGATAGACGAAACTGTTTTCGTACCGCATCAACAAATTTGATGGCAAAATGCTAAAATGACTGTTGATGCTGTATCTCTGCAATGCTTTGGCATAATGACACCAAATTTACATGTGTCATTGTCACCTCAGTCTGACCACACCACATCAATTTGGTCTCAGCGCCACCTATTGGTCAAAAGTGATTGACAATTAAATTATTACTAGTGACTGTATTTATGATTTTTCAGGCATTTTGTCTAAACTCATCTTAATAAGCCTTTAATTGCTCATTGTTGCAGTTGCTGTGATGCCCAGCCATGCTTGCATGACTTATTGTGCCTTCTTTGTGCTTGGCCCATTAACTCTCTCCCCGCCAGCGTTTAAAACTAAGAAAATAAAGTTGCCCCAGTAAGGCCAGTGGTTCAAATTTTTACTTGCCCTGACAACATTTTTACTGGCCCTACCACAAAAAGTTTAATAAATAAAATAAAATAGGCCTAGTTATTGTTTTTGATCCATGTAATCTTAATAAACAAGGTTGACTCCAAAAAGCCTAACTCATAATTTTTTTTAAATATTGCTAAAGACAGTCTGTAATGAAAAAAGAACAAATAATATAATTACGAGCAACAGAACAAACAAATAAATGAAAGTTATTTTCGGGTTTTTCACAGGTCTAAACTAGATTTTCAGGTAGGCTACAGAAATAGTAATCAAATGTGAAATATTACTGCATAGTCTTCACTGTATAAATATAGATGAACCTTTATTAAAGTTATTCAGTCAAGAGCAGTAAGTGATTTTTTTTTTTTTTTCATCTCGTCTTTTATGAGAACCATGCTTTCCGAATATTTTCTGGATTTCCCTGTTTTCACTGTTATACGCTAGGGGGCGCTATTACGCATCTCCTGAACAAGTACAGAATCTCCTGATGAAAACACAGGGAAGAAGAAACAGAAACGAGCTCTCTCATATAAGCAGATGCATAGAAAAAATTATGCGATTATCAGCAATAAATGTGTCTCCATCTAACAGTCTATCTGTGTTTTGATCATAGTTCTGAATCCAATGTAACGTTAGTCTGGATGTAAGAAGATTTTTCTCAGCTTTTTCATAAAAAATAAAAAATAAACAGAATGCATGATGCTAGAATTTCACTGGCATATTTCATGTTTACATTCATTTAAAAGACATAACTGACTATGTTTGCGAATGAGCATTTTGACATAATTTTGTGTGAATATTCGCACGCTGTGAGACGCATGGGTACGCTTAAGCCAGTGTCGCTGCGCCTTAGACACTTTCTTGTCTATGTGTGCTTGAATATTTAAATAGGCAAAGCTTACAAATACGCAAATTATCAACTGATGCAGCACTGGCCCGAGCGGGCAAGTGACCATTCCCTCAACTGGCCCGAGTGTCTTTCACACTGGCCCCGGGCCGTCGGGCAGTCCTTATTGTTGAGCCCTGCAGGTGGGTAGCCATTTATCAGCTGTCTGTTAGTCATCGCGTCACCTCAACTCCGCCCACATCCCGCCTCTTTGCCCATTTTCTGTTATCCGGGAGTGACGCGCGGTGACGCGCTGCTAAGATGGCAACGGCCAGCTCGACCCTACTTTACGTTTCAAAACTGCTCTGCAGAATCCTATGGGTGACGTCACGGACACTACGTCCATATTTTTATAGTCTATGGTTATACTGCGTCTTCCTCACGTGTGTTTTGATCAGGAGATTCTGTACTTATTCAGAAGATGCGTAATAGCGCCCCCCAGCGTCTAACAGTGAAAACACGGAAACCCAGAAAACTCAGCGTTTTGTGGGGACGCGATTTCTCACAAATAACGGAAAATTCTGTGTTTGGCCGGGAAAGAGTTAATTGCTGATTGAGCTATATTTTACATTTTGACCATTTACTTTTCATACAAAAGTCAAATCTCGATCTTCCAGTGAAAAGACAGACTTCTCTTTGGTGATGTAACGTTATTTCACTTCTGCTACTGATTAAAAAATATGTAGGAGCAACATCTGATCAATAACAGACATTAACTTTTCCATTATGGGGTGAAATTTGGCCTATTAAGGGGCATTTTTACCTTTTATAAGAGCCAATTTATTTTTTTTTTTCTAACCTTAAATGTATGCATTGTCTTTTGTCAAATGCGACTGAATGGTCACACTGTAAACTCTGCCCCTTTCTTACAATCGACAGATCTGACTCAATCCAATCAACAGCTGGTGGATAGAACTAATGCTGCCTTCACAAGCTATCGACATTATCGTAAATACTAGTTTCCTATTTAAATAAATTGGACATGAACGTCCTCAAAATTTGAATGCGATGAGCTCATAATCACGACTTCAGGAGTGGGAAGTTTCCGATAGCACATTAAGGCAGTATAACTTTCCCACTCTACAGTTTTTCTGTCTATCCACGATCTGTCACTACTAATTCTGTTTCATGGCAACTATATTTTTATTTCAATTTAAATGACACATTCTTGACCTATTAAAAGATATTGTGGTATCAACAAATGATGTTTTGAGTACAATTAGTTAATATTGATGTTTGCTGAGAGTGTATTCTCTTGACGCAGTGTGAGCGTGGACAATAATTGTTCTCCACCATTTCCCACATGGTTAGGTTTTTCCTGCATGATTTAAATTTTTGATGGGACTAAATTGGATTTTAAATAATTGTTTAAAGGTTTTTCTTTTTTGCTGTTGTTGGGATTTGTTTGATCAACTGTATAATTCACAACTTCTGGTAAACCAAACAAAACCAACATTCAACATTAGACTTGTTTGCTGTTGTGAAATTTTGAAATGCACTATATGAGTCAACTGCTCTTTGTACCTCATTTTTACCTCTGCACTGAAGTTGGAAGATTATACCACTAAAGCTGTTGAACACTGTTAACACTAGTTGCCATGTTGCCCTCATGACCTGCCAATGAGAGCGTTATGGGGTCTTAACATCATAACGATCAGTAATGATTAACCAAATCTTAATCCTTTATTCATGCACTCATTGTTGAAAAGGTCATTGATATAATCACTTAATCACAATGATTAAGACATAAACAAGTTGGTATAATTACCATTGAAATAGCTGTGTAAATATTTAACACTCAGGCAGTTTCTCATTTTCGTGATCTCTTTATCACACCCCTCCGTTTTTGTCTTCTAATTTGTCTGTTGTTTATCTTTATGGGAACAAGGACACAGCACTTAATTGAAGACCTTGTACAGTTGAACGTTGTTAAAAGCTGTTCTTTGAACATCAATAAAGTTAAAACACTCACGTGCTGTCCAGAACTCAAGCACAGGTTTGCATTGAGTTCTCATTATGACTGTTGAGTGGGGTTGCAAAGGGGCTGAACATTTCCAGAAACTTTCAGAAAATTTCCCAAAAATCCTGGAAAGTTTCTGGAAACTTTGCAACGCTACTGTTGAGGACTTATCCTGGCCATATTTTGTGCAAAGAAATCAAAACCTTTTGGGACCATTAAAATATTATTATATATATATTTTTGCTTTTTGACATTAGACAAATCTTTCATTTTTTTCCACACTGTTCTTATATCAAGAGAAAATGTGCACAATATTTGCTGTCTACTGTCTGTTTGCATTCATTTGGCTTTTTACCAGTAAAACGGTGTAGTTACGTCATCCTAAAAAAAGAAGAAATATAAATATTTTGTAACAATATACACTACAGTTTGTCGTCAGTAATTTTTTTTCTTTTTTGTTTGAAAGAAATTACAGGTAATAATCAATGTTAAATTGATAAAGTGATAGTGAAGACTTGTATTGTTATAAAATATTTATTTTGAATAAATGCTTTTAAAAAATTTTATTCATCAATAAATCCTGAAAAAAGTATCTCAGGTTCCAAAAATATTAAGCAGCACAATTGTTTCCAACATTGATAATAACGCAGTATCAAAACAGCGTATTAGAAGGATTTCTGAAGGATCATGTAATACTGAAATAAATAATGCATACATAACAATTGCTGCAGTAAAAATATATTTATTTTACATATTTATTAAAGGGCACCTATTATGCCCCTTTTTACAAGATGTAATATAAGTCTATAAGAGTGTGCCTGTGAAGTTTCAGATCAAAATTCCTAACAGATTAATTAATATAATTGTTTTGAAAATGCCAATTTTTGGGTTTAAGAAAAATTAGCTGTTTTGTGTGTTTCTCCTTTAAATGCAAATGAGCTGCTGCGCCCCATCCCCCAGAGGGCAGAGCCTTCACACAGCTCACTCAAATGAAAACTGAAACATGATACATCTGTTTGGCTTTGATTATCATCTCTATGGCGGACACGCTCACATGTCATTGCAGTTCTTTATCACCATGAAATTTTTTAATGCGTTTTAAAGCCATATCACTTTCAACTTGAGCACACACACCCGACGCATGCGCACAGAGAGCTGGATGTCGGCGCATCCGTGAGTAGGCTATTAAACTAGACTAGTTCTCTTACATGTTTTATTGCGATTAAACTTATGCACACAAGGTTATGTCACAAACACACAAAGTTCACATAACTTATGCAGCAAGTAAGTTACAGAAATCCTGTGTGTGTGTATAAGATATGCGTAACGTTACTAAAGTGAAATTAGTGTAGTATACAGTACCTACTGCTCTATCTGCTGTTAATACGAATCAAACAACTGAAGGAAAACTGAAAATCACTCACTGCTCTTGACTGAATAACTTCAGTATCTTTAGTAAGAACACATTTCTTACTTGAATGCTGTAAATGCTCTGGCGAGGCTAAACATGGCCGACTGTGTACAGCCGTGTACAACTCTCTGAGAGCGGGGTCTACGCTAATACGGCATTGTTCATCAACACTTGTAGGCGGGGCCTGTGAAATGTGATGTCACATTCCCCAGAATCTACAAACAGCTTGTTCTGAGACACTGCTCATGATTTATGCGGATTAAAAATAATAAGGAGTGGGTGGATTTGTACTATTATAGGGTGGTTGTGTACACACACTGCCAACACACATTTATGTTCAAACCTAATAAAAGTGAATTTTGCATAATAGGTGCCCTTTAAATTAAAAGTGATTAATTGGAAAATATATCTAAATGCAAAAATGTTTACTAACATGTACGCTTATGACCAAAAATATTTTTATAAGTTTACCCAAATTTACAATAAAATGTAAATAGGAATATTTCCAAAATTCCTTTTTTCAGCAAAGTTTTTCCAAAGTAGTTTTTCCTAAATTAAAATATCGACATAGAATAGATGTTCAACATAAAAATATTGTCTACACATGCAAAACTGTATCAGTAATTAGCATTTTCATCAGGTATATCAGTAAAAATTTAGATGCATTTAACTTTTTGTTTTTGTTGAAAAAATCCAATGTAGTTTTGATTTGACATTTTTGGTCACTACATAATAATAATATATCACATATATTTCCCATAATAATAATAATTCCCATACTTCATTCAAAAAAGTTACCATAACTTAATAAATGCATCACTGCAAGTAAAACATTTTTTAAATTGATTTAATTAACTTTTGAGTTCTGTTGACATAATAGTGTTGATCATTACATTATCTTGATGTTGTGTGTAATTTAAACCTAAAATTCTATGTTATTTTGTTTTTAGTTGTAGTAACTTAATTAAATTATCTTGATAGCTTTGGCAATTTGGCAGTAGGTTTGTAGTTCCCAGCATGCTTTGCATAGGACTGGAGGAGAGTAAAGGTTGAAATTAAGTGTAATTGTATTTGTACTTTAGTGAAGGGAAAGATCTGTTAGTGTTTAATGCTGTTATGTTTGACTTTTAAAAGAGTTTCTGTTATGTTGAAGTTTTTGTGGTTAACATTGTGCTAAAGAGTAGACTACATGAAGGTAAACTCTATATTGACTCTACAAGTAATAAACATTTTTACATGGTAGTTGTTACATTTATGTAACATATAAGTTGCACGCTAAATAAGATATGCGCTATGCTATATGTGGTCAAGTAGTTTACTAAACTTAAACAATTGTTTTTATGCTACAAATAATTAAGTTCCTCTAACTCAATGTAGTTTGTTGGTCGAACAAACTTGCATTAATTAATTATTTTTTCAACACATTATATTTAGTGTTCTATTTGTGTTATTATCATTTTTGTTGTAATGATTGTTGTTCAAAAATGCTAACTTTTTACTGGCACTATAGTGAGCAAGAGTGGAGGAAGACAAGTTTTTTTCAGGCAACAGGCTTTGTGGGTGTGGATAAAACCTTGTGATAGGATTAAAGGAAGAAGAGGGAAATGAAAGGCAGATGAGAGGTCACATGATAAGCACGACCATGCGCGCGCAATATTCCTACTGCTGTTCCTGAACACTAGTACTATCTGGCTGCACTTTACACGATCACTGCACCTGTGTCAGGACTAACAGGAATTACTTACACTTTTTTGTGATTGGCAAAGCAAACAGAAAGATACTTTCATAAGGAACGAAGGTAGCCAACTGAGAGAGGTGACAGATTTTTTGCTTGGGTGAGTTATTTCTGGGGAAAATTCACCATTGGACCTCATTTTAACTTTAGTTTTTTTATTTAGGTTTCGTCAGTCAGATTATTTGTACCAAATTGGTTAATGGCAGAAACAAATGAATGCAATATTTAGCAAATATTTAGTTGTGTTTACAAGCTATCCATGGTATCTCAAATGGTAATACCATGGTACTTTGTTATACCGATACCGTAGTACTAAATAATTACTGTATAATAAACAATGCTATTTAATCAGTGATTTAAAGAATATAAAACATAGTACTAGCAAGATACATGTCCAAATATCTATGGTAATTTTTTTAAATCGGAAAATTGTAAATATTTTTGTACTTTAAAAAACAGTTTGTAGACTTTGTGTAGGCTATAAGAGCAGTCACATGATGTGCTTTACTTCTTGACAACAGTGCACATTGTCTGGACTCTCAGCTATGTGATTATGAAGACAAGCAGACATTTATTTTCTGAGTGTACTTTGTGACTTGTTTTTCCTGTCTCTTTCATTGCTCATCTGTTGACCGTGTTTGGTCTTTGAATCTGAGCTGAATCTGAGGGAAATTGCCATTCCAGACTTGTAAACAAGTAGCGAAGTGTCTGTTTAGGCAAACAAGAACACGCTGACTAATAGATAGTGCAGATAGTATAGATAATCATATTCATTAGCCTGATGTGCGTCTTGCAGAGCCATCTCTGATGTGTGTTTTATCCCTGAGGCTGTCCCAAACCTTTAGGAAAGCATGTTTGATGCTCAAATGGGAAAAGTAATTGTTTTATAGAGGTATGCATTAGATTATCTGGATGATGATGTCTAAGTGAATAGCCTGGGGTTGTTGGGACATTCGATTAGTGAAGGTCTCTTGTATCTGTTATTCCCTTCTCAGGATTTGATCACTTTTGAAGAATTGAAAATAACCATCCCTAAATAATATCTTGGTACTTAAGCCACACTAGAAACATATGAATGTCATTACATTAAATACAATATAAATATTATACTATATACTGTATATAAACAATTCAAATGTGGTTATACTTTCCTGAAAATAACCACTTTCTGTGTGTCAGACGTCAGTGGATCATGTTCATAAGGACACCTGTGGTCCCGGTGTTAGAGAACTGACTTTTAAAGGCTTAGTTCAACCAGAGATTGTCATTGCTTTTGTTTCATCAACTTTTGTTTATCTTTGAACACACAAATTAAGATATTTTCAATGATAATTGAGAGATTTCTGACCCTAAATATAAATATTTATGTCCCTCGTGTAACACTTTTGTGTCCACTCAGAAAACCACTCATATTCATATGAATTACATTTATGATGTCTTTATGAATTCATTTTGAAGTGTAAAATGACTTTCAGTGGAGGGACCGAAATCTACCAGGTTTCATTAAAACATCTTGATTTGTGTTTCAAAGATGAACGAAAGTCTTACATGTTTAAAAGAAATGAGGGTAAATGGTGACAGAATTTCCATTTTTTTGGTGAACTAACTCTTTAACATATCCACTAAAAATCACTGACACACTAGTTAATTAAAAGTTAGTATTTTTTGCAGATTCAGCTTGGTTTGATATTTTATATATAATGGAGTGACATTATATTGATGATAAATACTTTTTAATACTTTCTGCTACTTTAGGCTATATTTGGCTGCTTATTTTAACCTGTTGATCAGGATCCTATAGATTATCCTTGGATGGCACCAGCATGGTTTCAAACTCCCATATATCCCTAATCGTACCTGCTGAAAAGCTTCTTTCATGATCCAGGGACACTTGGAATGTTTAAGTTTAACTCAGCTATAGGATGTTCTACTCTGTGCTTTTTCATTTAGCAGATTAGTCATATTTTACACTGAAGAAGTTTTATTTTGTAATTATATTTCAGAGCTGTCAAACACATAACTTGAATCTGTAAGAATTGTTTGTACTCTGATCTCTCCCCAGCACCTCTGCGCAGTGAGATAAAATATGTCACATCCACACATACATCACCATGAGGACCCAACCATGGCACCTGATATGACACACTCCCATGAAGGCCATGTGACTCCTGAATCCGGTCATGGGCAACACATGATGATGGTGAGACAACCTGGCATTCATTAAGCCTGAGTGTCATTATTTAGACAGTTCACTTGAAAAAATCCATCAAAGATGTGATTCGTTAAAAAACTGATTTGTTGATTAAATTATACTTTATTTATAGCAAATGACCTTCTACTTTGGCTACAAAAATGTGGAGCTGCTATTCGCTGGGCTGGTCATCAACACCCCGGGAGGTAAGACACTCTGTGGTTTGTGTTTTGAAAGAGCTGTTATTAAACTAACACATGAATGTTACCTACTTATGAATATAAAGGAATACATATGAATTGGCCCTATACATTTGTTTCCCAATTTCCATTTAATTTTTTCCCAAATTCAGTGTTTGCGTGTTTAAATGTTTTTATTTGGTATTTCAGCAAAAGATAATTTATAAGTACACTTTTTTGAAAATGCAAACAAATAAAATGTACATCCTAACAAATATTCATGAAAAAAAGACATACAGTAATAATAATTAACAGAAATTTTAAATAGGTATATTAAAGGGTTAATTCACCCAAAAATGAAAATTAGACCATGATTTACTCACCCTCAAGTCATCCTAGGTGTATATTACATTCTTCTTTCAGACGGATAAAATCAGAGTTATATTAAAAATGTCCTGGCTCTTCAAAGCTTTATAATGGCAGCGACTGTTGCTAAAAGTGCATCTATATCCATCATAAATGCTCCACACGGCTCCGGGGGCTTAGTAAAGGCGTTCTGAAGCGAATTGATGTGTTTGTGTAAGAAAAATATCCTTATTTAAAACTTTATAAAGAAAATTATCTTGCGAATAACCTTCCGTATTCAACTTACGGAAACAGTGTAGCGCCTCTCTCGGTTCAAAATGCTTACGCTACGTCAGATGAGCGTAACTGGTGTGCAGTGTCGTCAGAAATAGTGTTAGCATTATGATGGATATAGATGCACTTTTATGGACTTCAAAAATAGATATTAAATCTGACGACATTGCACACCAGTTACGCTCGTCCGACAAAATCTTGTTGTTTTTGCACATCATATTCTCGTCGCTTCAAAAAATTAAGGTTGAACCACTGGAGTCACATGGACTATTTTAATTGATATCTTTACTACCTTTCTGGATATTGAAAGTGTTAATTAAACACTTAATTTGTGTTCCGAAGATGAACGAAGGTCTTACAGGTGTGGAACGACATGAGGGTGAGGAATTAAGGACAATTTCAGTTTCAAGATTCAAGATTCAAGAGTTTTATTTGTCACATACACAATTATATACAGAATATATAACTGGCAGTGAAATGTAAACAGGTCCGCTCCATAGACAGTGCAAATAACAGTTATAAGAAACACAAGGAGGAAATTAAAAATAGAATAGAATAAAAAGTACTCAACATAGAATTATAAGTAATCAAGTAAAAGATAAAATAAATAACTGGTTAACATAAAAAATATATATATAAGTAAGTAAAATGTGCAAACAATGGGTATAATGTAATGTGCAAACAGAAGTATAATGTCCAAACAGGTTTAATTACTGGTTGTTACACAGTAACAATAAGAACAAAGTGCAGTGCAATGACACTATGTGGATGTAATGTTAAAACCGGATGTTTTATGTGTGTGCGGGGTGAAGTGCAGTCACATGACTGAGTTCAGGAGTCTGATGGCCTGGGGAAAGAAACTCCTCCTGAGTCTTTCAGTTTTGCCATCAGGCTTGAAGCACTTACCAGATGGCAGCAGGGTGAAATGAGAGTTCGCAGGGTGGGTGATGTCTTTGATGATTTTGGTAGCTCTACCTCTGCAGCGTTTGGTGTAAATGTCCTGCAGAGACGGGAGAGCTGACCCTGAGATGCGCCCGGATAAGCGCACCACTCTTTGCAGGGCTATGCAGTCATGACTGGTGCTGTTCCCATACCACGCTGTGATGCACTGAGTCAGGACACTTTCTATCGACACTTTCTATTGTGAAAATGTTTATTGTTTTGGGTGAACAATAAACATTTTCACAACATTCTTCAATATATATATATTTTTTTCTCAAAAGCCATACAGGATTGGAGTGATATGACCTATATGATTAGATGATCTTATTTAACAGCCTTTTCCGGGCTGTTCATAATGACAGTGTTATCCAGTTAAATTTGCACTTTTCACTAAGGGTGCGTTCACACTTGTAGTTTGGTTTGTTTGGTTTATATGGTCTGGACCAAAAAACAAAAACAAAACATATAGTCACACTGGCATTTTTAACAGCGAACCTAAAGTAACGGAACCAAAGGCATAGGGATACGGTCACAACCTGATCGGTCGGCTTTTATGACGTATGTGTAACTGTGACAGACAACGACGCAGAAGTATAAATGAAAATCAACGCGTAGCCCACGGCGTAGAGGTTACGGCGCAGGTCCGACGCAGAAGTATAAATCAGCCTTAATGGGCAACACAGGTCCTTTGATGAGAAGAACCAGGTACACCGATCTTTCCACGTCATCAAATCAGCTGACTTGTAGCATCACATCTTGTGACATTACATCCGGTCTTTGGTCCGTGTTGTGTTCATATATCAATCGAACCGCACCAGAGTTCGTTTGAAAGCGGACCAAGACCCATCTTTTTAGCGGTCTCGGTCCGCTTGTTTGATGCGCACCCAGGTTCAGATGGCAGCGTTCACATATGTTCAATGGACTAACGAGCAATCGCACCAGGGTTCGTTCTATATAATAACCAAACATGACAAGAGACACGTGTGTCAACTTAATCAACAGTACAGTGATTTGCTGAACTCCAATGAACCACTTTTGCTGTACAGGTGATCTGAAATTAGATATTGAAACAAAAACTGTCACTGGTTGTTCCTGCAGAATACTTGTTAATGTCATAAGATCCCCTCTTACGGTTAAGGGCAAGCGTACTGGTTGTGCAGGTTTTAGTAGATTGTACTAGTTTTATCAAGCTGATGCATCTGAATTATGAGCAGAACATTTTGTAACCAGGAAGTCCAGATTACACTGGGATATTAAGATGAAGTAACAATTTTTTTAGTTTGGTTAAGTTTTAAAGGGGTCACGAACAGCATTTTTAAATTTATTTTATAATATTCTCTGAGGTCCTCAACTTATAATGTTATCAGGAATTTTACAGCAGAAAACATAATTTAGAAGTAATAAGCTATTTTCTATCCTTTTTTCGAACTTTTCGGTAACACTTTAGAATAATGGTCAATAGTTAACATTAGTTAAAGGTATTAACTAACATGAACTAACCATGAACAGTACATGTGTTACTGTGTTTGTTCATCTTTGTTAACATTAGTTAATAAAAATACAGCTGTTCATGGTTTGTTCATGTTAGTTCACAGTACATTAGCTAATGTTAACAAGATTAGTAAATGTTGAAATTAACAAAGATAAATAAATGCTTTATAAGTGCAGTTCATTATTAGTTCATGTTAACTAATGTTAACTAATGCCCATTATTCTAAAGTGTTACCAACGTTTCTTTCGAACATTCACTGCCGCCCAGATTGGGTAACAGTTTTGCAAATTAAAATATTTTTCAACTTTTTCAACAATCACACGTGTGGAATTTAACGTACAATGTTGAAAAATATCTTGTTGCTTAGTTAAAACATTTGCCAATAATATGAAACATTAATGCATATTAAATATGCTTTTTATGTCTTGGTTGTGGCAAATAATGCTATGATGTAGACGTAGGCGTTGATCTTCTTCTACAGAGGCGTTCTTTTGTTGCAATAATGGAACAAGATACGAGTCTTTCTGAGGTTGATTTAAATAAAATCTGTTTTAGACTAACAAGGATGTTTTGAGTTCTGAAACTTACAGGATATTCTGATAGTATGATGAAATTAGATTTCTCAGTTCCTGACCCG
This sequence comes from Gobiocypris rarus, assembly GCA_023029165.1. Lineage (NCBI taxonomy): Eukaryota > Metazoa > Chordata > Actinopteri > Cypriniformes > Gobionidae > Gobiocypris > Gobiocypris rarus. The sequence continues at coordinate 12,541,026 of CM040916.1, read as the reverse complement.
TTTAACCTTTCTTCATCCTCGTCTTTAGAGATGGTAGGCGCTTGCATTGGCGTGTTCTTGCTGGCTGTGTTCTACGAGGGTCTGAAGATCGCCCGTGAGGTCCTGTTGAGAAGGAACCAGGTGAACGTGCGTTACAACTCCATGCCTGTCCCAGGAGCTGATGGCACCATTCTCATGGAGACACACAAAACAGTCGGGTCAGTCAAAGTAGTACTCATGTTTTCAGGAGGTCTGTGTCAAAATCTGATCAGAGGCTACGTTCACACCGAGAGCCTTAGTTCTCAAATCTGATTTATTGCACAGATCAGATTTTTTGTATAGCTGTTCACATTGTTGTTTTAAATGTGGCCAATATCAGATTTCAGTGCGATCATGTATGTAGATCATGGTCCTGGGCTGACCCGCATGTGCAAAAGAACGATAAAAAGATGTCAAGCAGCACGCTGTCATACAGAAATAAACAAGGAGGACATAAAAGCAAGCGATTACACGGCCAATTTGTCACTACACCGCCAATGTCCCATAATGTCCCATCTTGCACTGATTACCTAGTCTGTGCAGTAGTGAGCGTGAAATGAAGCCGCGGTATCAAGGCCCCGCCCACACTGCAGTTCACTGCAGAACGACTCATTATGTCGGTGTGAAATAAACAGTCATGGAAATGTCGAAATTAAAGTTGACGCTCCAATCTCCTCTTGAAGATCCCGAAAAAGTCTGTTGGTACCTCAGTGATTACTTCACACAGAGGCGATCGAAACGTTTTGGCTTCCCTTTTCAGAATTTGCGCTGGTTCTGACACATCACTGTGCGTCCACTGACTACCTTTCGCAATTGTCTTGATAACATCAGGTATGTAAAATCTTTAAAGTGACTCACATGAGCGCAGAATTGTGACGAATGTTGATCTAAAGTGACGTAAAAGTCGCATAGATTCCAATATGACTGTTAAGACTGAGGTCGCATTGCAGAATATCTGACCTGTATTGGATTTAGTACCACATATGGACGGAAGTGGCACAAATCAGATTGTTTTTAGAAGTATTTTTCTTTCATCACTGCTGTTTGAAAGAGGTCAGTAAATAACAGGCAAACATGAGTCGGCCTTAAGCCTGTTTACACTGATTTAATCATCCTGTGTGTGTAGTCGTTGCCACACGAGTGACCTCTTAGGGGTTAACATGCATTTCCTTGCTTTTCTTCACACTGATGACCTGACATTTGTAAATAATAAGGTAAACACCTGGTTCTTTTCTCCTCTCCAGCCAGAGAATGATGAGTCTCCCACACTTCCTCCAGACGTTGCTTCACATCATCCAAGTGGTGGTCAGTTACTTCCTCATGCTGGTGTTCATGACGTACAACGGTTACCTATGCATAGCAGTGGCGATGGGCGCCGGCCTCGGCTACTTCCTGTTCAGCTGGAAGAAGGCAGTAGTGGTGGATATCACAGAACACTGTCATTAACCTCGCTTGTATAAAACCTAAAAAAACACCCACTGTACAATCCCAACATGCATCACAGCAACTATATATGTGTAGAGACCTGTATGATTTAATAGTTCTTGGTAAATATTGGCCAAGTAGCTCTGTTCATTTTAAAGCTCTATTTTGATTTGATTTTGATTCGTTTTATACAATTCAGCCCCATATGTCATATCCCAAATGCTTATCACTACCAATCCCAGTAATTTCCTCTGTAATGTTGAGATATGTGTGCACAGCCTAAAGGTTGCAGTCACATTCATAAGCATAAAGGGCAGAAAGGTCCGTTGTCTTTAGTGTAGCGGTGTATGAAGCACAGCTCACAAAGAAGTGACTTTCAAACCAAGCAGCTTTTTACTGGGCAACGCGGCAAATCCAATGTGAACCCTATGCGAAACCTGTATGCGAAATCTTTTGGCCCTCGTGCAAATTTCCAATCGTGTGGATTCCGATTGAAAAAGCTCGATTTCAAATGCAAGTTGTGGTAACACGTACTGTTCAGCAAATTATCGCTTTTAAATGTTGTCATTTTAATGGGAATCTTCATGATTGGGGGAAGGTGAAAGATTCTCGCAATGGGTTCCGAGATTTTCACCATGTTGACCAACAGAAAGCCGATTGGTTTGGAGTACTTCTGTGCGAGTGGTGCTTCATGCATTGACACTAAGACTTTTTTTGCTGGTGAAATTTGACTAATGTGACTGCGCCTTAAATGTGACCACACCTTAACAGTCTACCTCCACATAGTACTGAGATTCACGGGTGACCTTATTCGTTATAATCACATCTGTTATCCACATCTCACAATTTTTTGTTTTGTTTATGAAGGTGCTTCTGGGTGCGATAGAGCCTTACTAACCCCTTTGCCTTAAACGAGGAACACACACACACACCCAAGAGGGTGACCGTAGACTCTAAAATCCAAACTGGATCTGGATCCGATATACAAGCACTAGTGGTGGGAGGGTGTTTTTTTGGAGGTTGTTATGGCCAAGTGTTTCACATCAATGAAACTACCGTTAATAATCAGTGACCATTGTTTAGACAAACACTGGACTGAATGATGTTTGCACAAGAAAGAGAGGTTTTGGAACTCTGAGTTTGCAGGGTTTGAAGTCGAACTTTGCTCCCTTTGGAGTGATTTTAAGTAAATATGGGGAGATTGGTGAAAAATAAATTATATCCAATGCCAGTGTCACCGATTTTGTTTTATAATTTCTATTTGTAACACTCAACTATGACTGTACTTGACAATGTTTTCTAGCAGTCTTTATGTAGAACCTTTTACGTGGACATCTTTTAAATGAAAAATTGTGGCGCATTTGTGATGTCGAGCAAATCACGAGCTGTTAAACTTATTAAGGTCATCGCTCTGATAGTTACTGGGTCCCATAATGTGAGTTTTATGTCAAAATTGAGTTAATATGCTCCTTAACTGAAAGGGGTGTGCCTTTACATATGGGACCCAATTAAAAGTGCCCGAAGAGTGTCTGAATTGCTTGTGAAAACAAAAGGCTGGAACTGAAGGCTTTCTTATTGACAAAATCACAAAACCACATATATTTTAAACCAGTAAGCATGTGGCTTTGAGAAGAAGGCCTGTTTAATTTAATTTTTATGTTCTTTTTATTAGTTAATGTAATTTCAAAGAAAATATTCACATTAGGTTTTTGCAGCAGGTGCCACTCTGTAGATTTGGATTTGATGATCTGGGCTTAGTCCTATTGCAAATGTATTTTAATAACAAATGTTTGCATTGTCTTATATGGTGAAAAACTACATGCCGCTGGGTAGAAGGACTTAACATCATTTCCAGTGCTGTGGCAGTGTTAAAATTCCTTAGGCTGTTTACAGTTCAGTCACGTCTGTAGAGTTTGAAATAAAAACAGTACTGTAATCATGAAGTAAATGATGAATAAATATTATATGATTTCAAAGATATTTGTTGTGACCACTTCATTTAAACCAACCTGTTTTTATTTTCAGCTCACTTATGAAATTTTTGTCCTTGTCTTTTTTTGATAAGAAAAGATGTAAAAAGATACCCATTTCAAGTAGCAGACTTTATTTACTCCGTAGAAAAATAGTCCTTTGAAATCAGTTGTCACAGTTAACCAAACCCATAATGCATGTGCTTTCAGTCCATTTCAGGCCAGGCAAGAACAAAACAATGTGTGTGTGTGTTGCAGATTCGTAAGACCATTTAGTCCATTTTTCAGGTTTGCAAATTGTCAAAACTGAAGGTTTCCAAAAAGTGATGGTAATGTGTTAGGCTTTGGGTGTGGTTTGTATCCAATTCGCTCGTGGATCATTTGCTCCCTCGTCTTCCCGTCCGTGCTGCCACCTGATGCTCCGCTCATCTCACTGGATGTGGCTACACCAACTACATCCACCTCATCCCTCTGTTTCTTTCGGCTCTGGACAGACATTGGAAAGTAATGCGGAGATCATGAAAACAAGATGAATCTTTATTTACATTACATATCTTACAGGCTGGTAAAAGCTGTGCTTGTGGACCTCACTCCCCTGGACTCAAGAGGCGCTTGACTAGCGACTAAGTGCCGGAGTCCCCAGTACCCCGGTTTGAATCCAACTCGGAGCGGGTAGAGTAGGACCGGTTATATTTGGTGCCGTGACCCGGATGAGAGAGAGGTTTAGGGGGTGAGTGTAAAGGACGTAGGCCAGTAAGAGCTGTGCATTAGAGGATGGATACCCGACCTGAGCCCGATGGGACCCGTCGGTAACCGACGGGCTGGGCTGGGTTCGGACAGATATTTAGAAATAATGTTCGGGTTCGGTCACGTCAGCGTGATAAGGGATTGAACATTTTAAATTGAATACAGTTTATTATGTAGGTAGCCATGGTCCTGTTTTAACTTCATGCAAAGGTATGTTTTTGTCATTAAAATAAATTAAAAATACCGCCTAACATTCATCTTCCTGTGTGCGGAAATTTGTTTATGTAGCTGTGACAACACGCAACATGTGCGTCAATATTGCATGTTAGGCTACATGTGACCGGCAGCACAACTTCAGCACTGCTGGCAGGACCAGCAGAGGACAGCCTTGAAGCCACCTGCAGTTGATGGTATCCTTTTTCTGCATAAAAACCTGGATTAGCCTAAATTTTGATGGTGGGATTGTGTAAATAAATCCCATATTGCAGTGTAGTAGCCATACAGTTTTCAAGAAAAATGGTAAGAGTGATTTTAATTTCAATAAAACGCATTTGTGTTACGTTAATGTTTTGTTCTGTTAGCTTGGGCCATTTTTGGTAGACCTTTGTTCATTTAATTGCAATTGGCTATTTGATTTGGCCCTGTGTTAACGTGTGTATCATCTGTCATCTGTAGGCTAATCATTGCAGAATGCCTTCCTGCAGTTGCTAAATAAAAGCCGGCTTTCCACACAAACAAACGTACATGTGTCATTATTATGAGAAAAAACTAGTTTCGGGTTCGGGTCGGGCTCGGACATAAATATCTTTATGCCTCGCAATGCTGATGCTGATCTCAAGAGGCGCTCTAGCAACTGACGCTAGAGGCTGTGGTCTTTAATGCCCTTGTAAGAGCCCATTCCAGCAAAGATGGTTGTGATACGATAAATTATCTAATGAGTACAAATGTTTTACGTTGAAGATTTTGTTTACTTTAGTAGCCTTTTAATATGATGACCAATATGATGTGGTCTCGTGATATGTACACATTATTGTACTAAAAAGAGATGACAACGTTGTCAAAACAATCCCTGTTCACACGGATCTGCGAAAATGACTAAAAAGGCTGTATTATGCATGCCAGGTCAGTAGTACGCATTCATGAACATATGTGTGTGCATGCCGTCACTGTTTTCAAAAATTCAAGTTTTTGTTGTTTTCATGAAAACATGGAGCAAAATCTTCAAAATCGTTTTCAAAATCTTGCGTTTTCAGGCCCTCAAAACTGTTTTTGTGAAAATGATAGGTTAAAACGCGTATAAAGTATTCAGTTTTCGGTTGAAAATGGTGTTGTGTAAACATACCCTTAGACTTTTTGGATACTGGATGCCATTGTCGAAACTGTTAACCATGATTCATTTATTCTGCAGCTAAAGGCTTTTTTTGTTGTTGTAGTTTTTGGGTGATCGCAAGGTAATAAACCCCATTTGAATGTGTTGTAGAATAAACCAGCTTTTCTAGTACATGATTTTAAAAATGTGTCAAAAATAGTATTCAGTTCTTTAGTTCGTTCATTTAGGCCAGAGGGGCACTGGCTCCCTGACTGAGCCTGGTTTCTCCTAAGGTTTTTATACCACCACCGCCACCTTTGGCTTGGTCATTTGAAATTTAAAAGACAATCCCCGGTTTCACAGACAAAGCTGTTTAAGCTTGTAATAGTTCCGTTTAATGTCCTAATTAAACTAAGTCCTAATCCTGGATAACTCTTAAACCCTGTCTGTGAAACCAGGCCAAATGTCTCAAATAATTCTCATTTTACTACTGACATCGGATGAGTAGAAGATTTGCACTGAATTGAGCCAAATAATGAGGCTAACTCTGCGACATCTACACCATTTTTTAACTTAACTGAATCAATACTTAACTGACTTCTGCTGAATAATAACACTATTGTCTTCTGTAAAGCTGCTTTACAGATGGAATTGTATAAATACTTTCCGTTATCTTCCCTTTTTTACTGTGAAGCTGTTCTGAAACAGTCTGTGTTGAATAAAGCTCTATATAAATAAATGTGGCTTTGACTTTGAAAACTCTTAACTCTGTGATGTTTCAGTGTACGTTTGTGTACAGTAAACTAATTATATAAAAAACATGATATGGATCCGGTCAAGTCTTATCTTAAATGACTGGATTGTCAGATAGATTTTACCTCCAGCTCTTTCTTCACACTTTCAAACTCCTCCGTGTCATCCAGCTTGAGCTCAAGGCGCGTGGGTTTCCTGCGCAGCATCTTCACATCACCGGTTTGTCGTTGCCTGGAAACATACAATGATATTGAGTTATTGTGTAACATATTGTGTGTTTGTGTGCGAGTGCTGGAAACAGACGCTGATATTAAGTTATAGTAAAATATTGTATGTGTATAGATAGATAAGCTATGCTCAACTCTTGTTGGCATGTTTTGAGGAAATTACTATAACTAAGCCGAAGATTGCAAGATTGACATTTGCATACATAACACATACTTAAATAATTTATATATTTTTTAACGTTTAACTTCGTAAAACATTGCATACACTGTCAATTCAGTGAATCGACTCTGGCTGCAGACACATAACGTTTTTGTTTAGCAGCTACATGCTAATTAGAACAATATAGCTTTGAACTCTAAATCTTAAACAGTCACAAACAGCAGGATAATGAAACATGAAGACTGTTGTTAACTGTATTGAACATTACAGATTAACGACAAACAATTCAACCTGAAAGTTATGACTTTTTTCACATCACACCGCTTACCACAATCACACTTGCTTGATCTTGTAGGATGTTCAGAAGGGAATCATGGGAAATGTAGTTAAAGTGCGTAGAGAAGAAAGGACAGCAATCCGTGGAACGGTGGACAGTGGACTAGTTTGATTTATTTAGTGTTTTATAATCCTTTTACTGTTTACATTTAGTTGGAAAAGGCCATAATAAGGTATCTGATGGCAGGTTCTGTGAAAACGTACACATTAAAGTACACGTTCATTTAATCATCATGTGTTCACGGTACTACATATTTTCTCATGGGCAGTAACAGTGGAAATGTTTAAAAGCTTTTTCTATTACAGAAACTGACTTTCAATAATAAACCCACCATGAACAAAATATTCACTGGAGTAAAACCATAGGTAAAAAACATAGACTGGGTAAAAACACATCAACGTAATGTCAAACTAGTGTTTCCACGCACTGCGGACTGGCCGGGACTGAGACAAATATCGGTCGCTAGGTGTCAGTATTTTTTATGGTAAAGAGTAAAACGAGCGGATATGACGAAATATTGTGCGCCGGTTAGCCCGCGTCGTGTGGTCGTGTTTGTAGACAGTACACTTTATATTTCATATAAACAAACGGGGTTTAAAGGATGCTATTTGTGCGTTTGTGAAAGCATAAAAGGTAAGCGAAGAGCGGGTTAAGCTGGATGTGTTTATTTTTCATTAACGTCTCACGGTTTTGGTAAAATCTGTTTAGTTCTCTCTGAGCACCCTGCAAAAAGTTCTGTGGTTCAGTGATGTATCATATGGTTCATGTTGAATGACTGCCGTGTTCATATAAAATTATATTTACACGGTAATTCAAAGTAAATTAAAGGTAATACTACATTATTTTTTCTGCTAGTTTAGGAGGATAAGTTATTCAGCCTTTAATGATACCTAATATGAGTTGGTGTATTCCAGCAGTCACTTATTTGATTGTAAAATTTGATGATATTGAATATATTCAGCAACCAAAGTAAAGGTTGGGTTGGTTGGTTTGATGTAGTACTGCCCATATCTGATTTGTAATACATATGGTGTCTCAGTATTTAACTTATGCCTCTATTTCAGATCATATATTCTGTGATTGCCAGACAAACAGTTGAAACCATGTCGGATGAAGACGAAGCTCCAGTTGTGAAAAGGGCCAGAATCTTCTATGGAAGTCTTGAAGAAAAGGAGAAGGAACGTCTTAGTCGTGAAGGAACATCTACCAAAGATGCTGTTAAAGCTGGCATTGCGTCTGGACATATCAATATCTCCAGTGGTAAGATTGATATTTCAAATCAGCTATGTTCTTGATAGTGAATGTTAGTGTTAGGACAAAGTTTGTCCAAGTGTTTAACCCTTTAAAGTCTACTGTATCATATTTGATGCATTAATTTCTAATGCGTTTAATTAACATGATCAAAACTATGCTTAACCTGTTGTACACCTTGTACTTGATGTCTTATGCCGTCTGATTGGTAGTTCATACTTTTTTTGAACATGTTAAAGGCCTTTTAGTGTCATTCTAAACATTTCCACCTACAGGTCTTAGTAAATTTGACTTTATAAATAACTTTTTATATTATAATTTCAAAGGAACATTTACTGGATTAAAGTGAACTTAGTTCACCCAAAAATGAAAATTAGCCTATGATTTACTCACCCTCAAGTCATCCTAGGTGTATATGACATTCTTCTTTCAGACGATTAAAATCGAAAATGTCCTGGCTCTTTAAAGCTTTATAATGGCAGTGAATTATGTCGTTTTTTAAAGTGAATAAAAGTGCATCCATCATATAACTGCACCACACGGCTCCCGGGGGTTAATAAAGACCTTCTGAAGCGAAGTGGCATGTTTGTGTTAGATAAATTCCATATTTAAAACTTAATAGACTAAAATAACTAACTTCTGGCTGATTTCCGTACACATCAATTCACGGGAAAGAGTAACCCTTTGAGACTTGAACCTTTGACGCATGCTTACTGACGAATGCAGAAGAGCAGAGGATAGAGCAAAGCAAAACAAAGCTGACTCTTGTACCGCTGACCGCCGGAAGCTATTTATTTTAATCTATAATGTTTTAAATATAGATATTTTTTTCTTACACAAAAGTGCCACTTCAGAAGGCCTTTATTAACCCTCCGGAGTCGTGTGGAGCCGTTATATGATGGATAGATGCGCTTTTATGGACATACCCATTCACTGCCATTATAAAGCTTTGAAGGAGCCAAGACCTTTTTTAATATCTGATTGTATTCGCCTGAAAGAAGAATGTCATATACACCTAGGATGGCTTGAGAGTGAGTAAATCATGGTCTAATTTTCATTTTTGGGTGAACTATCCCTTTAAACTTACTTGATAAGTCAAACATGTAAATCTCAATCAACATTGTATTGCATTGCATATGTTTTGAACTTAATACTTAAATTTCCTCTTACTAAGACAATATTGGGAGATATAGTGTGACAGTGGATATTTATATGCAATATATCCAAGTAGTCTGCTGTGCTATTACAAAGATCTCCTTGATTTACAAGACAAGCGATCAGAATTTCATCTTACTTTTTGGCCATTATATCAATATCAACAACTGCACCAAATTGCATATTTTTCCTCAGTTTGGCCCTGTAATTTAATGTTTTATCTGTCTTTTCCTCCTCGAGTAGAGCACTATATTCTCATTATATCCGAGTATATGAGCCATAAAAGCTTTATGTATCAAACATGATCCAGAACATAAAACGCACATGCAAACCTTTTTCTTTTTTTTAGCTTTTCTTTTGTTTCGTATGAAGGTTCAATAAACTGTTCCTTATGACTTTTATTTTATGTCAAGCTTTACAGTGTTGTGACTGTTTGTGACAGGAAATGTGATGTTTGTTTGCGCTTTAGTAGTGTGATTTTGTTTCTTCTTTATTCTCTTCTCAGGTGAGTCCATGGAGATGGAGGAGCGCGTGAGTGAGAGACAGGCTGAGGTGCTGGCAGAGTTTGAGCGCAGAAAAAGAGCTAGACAAATCACAGTCTCCACTGATGATGTGGAGGTCAAGGCCTGCCTTAGAGCTCTTGGCGAGCCGATCACGCTGTTCGGGGAGGGGCCTGCGGACAGACGAGAGAGGTGGGTGACATGTATAAAAACTTTGCTGCTTATTCTGGCCAAGAACTTCCCACTTTGACACAAAAATCAGAGATTAGATAATCTGGCAGACAAACAAAAGAAATGTAGGCCCTATAAAATCCGTTTTATTTTTTACCAAATTCCGTTTTTCCGTTTACATTTTTGGGAATTCAGTTTTTTTAACCCTTAACTGTTATTTTAGTCGTAAAAAGAGTGTGCTTTTAATGTTAATAAAATAGAACATAGAACATAAAATAGGAATGACCTTTAATTTATTGAGGTAACAAACATCATATTTACTCAGGACAAATACTGCATGATGCAACATAACAACAAAATATTAATTGTTATGGGCTTTAAACTGTCCAGTAAAATAAATTATATTAGTTTATATAAGTTTTAATGAAAGTGCTCCATTAGCTTTTTATTTCAAGAAAAAAAGAAAATGAATTTACCAAAATAAAAATGATTAAGAATAATCTTTTTCATATAGTACTAGTAAGTAAAAAATTAGAAGCTGAAAATAGATATGAAAAATAACATTTAACCATGAAATCATTTGGTGAAGTGTTCTGTGTGTTTTACAAGCACCAGATGACACCCAGCGCTGTGAATTTTTAAAAATAAAATACACTAAAACACAACAGTGTCGGGTCTGTTTTTGCTCAAACTTCAAAGGCTTGTTTAAATTATTAAAACTACAGGCATATCTTAACTTTAAGGTTATTTTTATCATGTAAACTAGTTAATTACAGCATGTTATATGCATGTGTTTGGGACAGAGGGGAACACAGTCAGGTTTGCAGCAGATAATGCTGCCCATCATAAATCAAAGCACGAGACAGACAGGAATCGGAGGAGAACACTGGAAAATCTGATAGAATGGGCAATATTCGTCTGTATTAGCAGTTAGCAGTGCACAAGCCGCGATTCAGCTGCTCGTGACAAACGCTGCCTGTGTTGTAAAAGCACAACAGGCGCAAGACTCAAGCTCTACAGACACAGCTTTGGCGCTGCCAAACTCACTGCATGCACGTGCGTGTAAAGCCGCCGTTAGCGTTGGGTTTCTTAACTTTTTGCGGCGAAAATGAAAGCATGACTTAGTTGTTTTGAAGGAGGAGCTGAAATGACGGGAGGGGTTGTCTCGCCCAGATTTGCTTCCCCCGTCCTGCATTTTCCCCAGACATACGTTCTTCTCTCAGACGAAACAGAATTTTATTCCACATTTGTAAAATTCCTGGAAAATCTGCGTTTACACTAGATTCCGCGTTAATATGCCGATTCCGTGATAGCGGAAATTATAGGGCCCTAGAAATGCTGATTAGCCATTTTGTATGTTGTTTAATTTGAAGTTAATGATACTACAACGGTATACAGGGCGGTCACACTACACTTTTCGTGCCATGACCGCCACAACCATTACATTGTTCAAAGAAATTCTGCATGCTTAAAGTCTAGTGTGACCGCAGTTTAATGGGGAATGATCTTTTAATGAAATCTGAGAGCTTTCTGTCCCTCCACAAACAGCTACGCAACTACCACTTTGACACTTCAAATATGAATTGAGCCATTTAGTCCAAATTTTTGAATAGGCTCGATCGCTTCGTGACGAACAGATTGAATTTAGGCTTTTATTCACATAAGCATTCATCCTCTCACACATCTGTTGAGGTAGACGGAAGCTTGAGCATGTTCGCTTGACGTGCGAGAACCTTTGCGGTTCCTTCTCGTGTTATGCAGCATGTTTGAGCTTCTGAAAGAACCATGAGGTTTGTTCTTGCACGTCAAGCAGGTTTACTTGAGTGTCTGTTTATGTTCGCTGATCACTGTTTCAATGTGAATAAAGCCTACATTAAATCTGTTCATCATATAAAGCGATCGTGAAAGATATGTGATTAATTTTTGTGTGAGCTAACCCTTTAATGATATTGAACTAGGCCTGTCAATGTTAACATGTTAAAATAATGTAACGCAAATAAATGACAGAAGTACGCGAAGCTGCGTCATTAACGTAATTTTTGTCACGCAGTTAGATGATCTTAGAAGTTGGGAGTTTATCACAATCACACTGAGCATCTACTGCACCTGTAACCATGGGAGGAGGAAATGTCCATTCTAACTCATTCTATTCTAACATTTTAACTCGATTCTGCTTCTCTGTTTGTGAGGACATTTAAAGCCGTTAAACTTGGGGGAGAGTTTTCAGTGATCCAGTAATCGAAATCATTCAAACAGTCCAACACAGCACTAATGTAAAGGGTTTTAGTGAATTATTCGTTCCAGTGTGTGCTTTACTTAAAAACACAAGCTCTGTCGTATTTTGCGGTTGTTTCTGAAAAGTGCAATTTCGGTGACGTGCTGGTGTCGTACAGTAAGCGTGAGTGTGATGCACAAACAACAGGCCCGCAGGTGCGCTATTGCGGTGGCTGGGATGTACATAAACCTACCAATTTACCTTTTGTATAATTTTTTGAATGACTTATACTTACTAAAATATAATTATTATTATTTGATTGCTTTTGTATTAGTTGTTTGAAGAGTAAAAAAAAGAAATTGGTCGATCATTACGCAAATTTACAACCGGCAAGTCGGTCGGACTAAAAGCAACAAAAACATTTTTTTATTGAGTCAGTCCTAACTTTACAGTGTCGGTCGGGTTACGGCAAACAAGAATATTTTTAAGGATGACCTGACGTCTAAAATGAAAACAATCTCGTTCGTTGTTGTTGCTCTGTAGATAAATACACTGAATTCTGTAACGTTTTATTATGTAATGGTTTTTTTTTCACGGGTGCTTAGATGTGTATAAATGTATTATAAAATAGAAGTAAATGGACTCCTTATGTTTGGTTATTTGGTGTCATTTTGGAGTCTCCAATAATCCTTGTCTATTGCAGAAAATACAGTTTTATGAGAATCACCCTTCAATCTAATTGTTTACTTTGGATATAACTAATTTTGACAATTTATGTATTTAATGAGGTAAATGGTGTATTAAATTTCATAAGTGCGTGATTAATTGTGATTTACATATTTTAAAATCTATTGATAGCCCTATATTGAACATATTTTTTTTTTTACAAAAACTGCATTTATTTGATCAAAATACAGTAAAAACAATAATATTGTAAATTATTATTACAATTTAATATAAATTACATCTATCATCTATATAAATTATCATTTATATTAATTTCTTCATTACTCTTCGGTGTCACATGATCATTCAGAAATAATGTTGATTTGGTGTTTTATTTTTTTATCACAGTTATAGTTTTTGTGGAAACTTTTTTTTTGTAACATTATAAATGTGTTTACTGTGACCTTTTGATCAATTTAATTATTCCTTGTTAGATAAAAGTATTAATTTCTTATGAGCTAGTGCGCTACTACTGTGAATTGTTTTTGACATTACATATGCACTAAGTCTCAAATGACAGAAACAAATTGAAATCTCTTAAACATGCGTACTGGCAGGCATCTCTGAAAAAACTGTTTTAGTTGGAGTTCTTTTTCTGTTTTTCCCTCATTTCCACTGTTTTCTGATTGGTTATTTTCCACAGATTGAGGAATATTCTCTCAGTAGTTGGTCCTGATGCCCTGAAGAAATCAAAGAAAGAGGATGAAAAAGCAAAGCGCACTCAAGATGAGGTAGGAACATTCCATTTAAAAAAGTTACCGTAGACTATAATAGATTTAAATGTCTAATGGAAGGAGATTATCTATTCATGTGTTTTGCGCAGTATCAGCAGACATGGTACCATGAAGGACCTTCCTCTCTAAAGGAGGCACGTCTTTGGTTAGCCAAGTATTCACTGCCCAAGTAAGCACTGGATAGATGATATCTCACACTAACATCTGACAATATAAAATGCAACCAAATGTCAATAATTGTGTATTTTAAAAGTTTTAAATACATTTTGTTCGGTTCTCCAGAGCAGTGGAAAGGTTAGATGCCGCAAGGGCCCACAAAGAGATTCCAGAGTCTACAAGAACAGTTAAACAGCAAGAGCTTCACAAGAACCTCCGGGTACGACAGCATGCCAAGAGAAAGACACAGCCTTTATGATGTGTTTGTAATTTTCTGTCTCTTTTATTGCTGTGTGTAATAATTCAAATGGTCTTGTTTTATTTAGAATGTGAATAACTTCTGCAGCCAAATTGGGGATGACCGTCCAATATCTCACTGCCAGTTTAGCCCCAACTCTAAGCTGCTTGTGACTGCGTCATGGTATGCATTGTCTTTTTTTTCTTTAAAAAAAATAAAATTAATAAAATTTTTAATAAAAATAGTTTTTATTTTTTTATGCACTCTTTACAAAAACATTTTTAAAAATGTTATTCAGATGATTTGTGTACCAGTAGGAATCATCAAACATTTAATTTATTATGCAGGCAGGTTGTGGGACATGCCATCTGTTGTTGGATTAGTTTAAAAAAAGTTTAATGTTTTTTGGAGCATATACTGTTTAAAGGATTGTAAAATACATTTTTGTACTAAGTCTGTCTTTGTCTGTTGTAGGAGTGGTTTGTGTAAATTGTGGAAAGTCCCAGAATGTACGCTAATACGCACATTAAGAGGTAAATATAACACATTCGCTGAAGTGTTTATTTTAGTATATCTGACGTTGTCATACTTTTTCATAACCTTCTTTCAGTGTAACAGTTGATGGTGAACTCTTCTTTCTCAGGTCACAATACCAACGTGGGAGCGATTAGCTTTCACCCTCAAGCCACACTCACACTCGAGGAGTCGGATGTCAATATGGCCTCCTGTGCTGTGGATGGATCTGTTAAGCTGTGGAGTTTAGACAGGTGTGTATTATCAGTATTACTTACATTTTTCTGTCAGTTTCTGAAGTAAAACTTTCTAACATTCACCTGTACTTATATCTGTAGTGATGAGCCAGTGGCAGACATTGAGGGGCACTCTATGAGGGTGGCTCGGGTGGCCTGGCATCCCTCTGGACGGTTTCTGGGTACAACTTGGTATGATTTATTTATTTTTTCAGTTTTAATATGAAGCGTTTTCTTTTTTTAGGTAAAAGCAAACTAGAGGTGTAAAATAATGGTGTTGGGCTACAACTTTTATGTCATTTATTTAACAGAATCTGCATGTTTTGTTTTTCTTAAAGCTATGATAACTCATGGCGACTTTGGGACCTTGAGGTCCAAGAAGAAATTCTGCATCAGGAGGGTCACAGTAAAGGCGTCCATGACCTGCACTTCCACCCAGATGGCTCTCTGGCAGGAACTGGGTAAGGGCCTGACACTGAACCCTGAGGCACCGTTTTTGTAAAGGAACAGGCATAATCCTCTATCTTTACAGCTACTTAGATGCTCATTTGATGCTCCGCTCTGTCTCAGTCGCTCATGGCCCAAGCAAACGGTCCAATCATGAACACGCTCACCGATCAAATCCCGCTCCAACATGAAATTTCTCTGTACTGTAGAAATGATTTAGCCTGACAAGCCAGATCCACATCCTCAATCTGAGGGGTGGGATAATCGGTTGTCTTTCAAATTCCCTTTGTATGCAATACAAGCGGCACAGAGCGCAATCTTCAGAAAGGCGCTCTGCATGGATGTTTAAGGCCAAATAAAAAAGAAATCTTTAATCAATTGGGCATATTTGCTTTACCAGAGCCCGAACCAATTAGGCTTCCACTTCATGTTGTGATTTGTTTATTAAACCTGCTATTGATTGATTGAATTGAAAACCAATTCAATTAATTTCAATTCATAAATTATATGATATGTTTTATTTGACTGTGGAGCTCATTGGTGTATTAATATTTTCATTTGTTATGTGGTTACAGTGGTTTGGATTCATTTGCCCGTGTCTGGGACCTGCGGACTGGTCGTTGCATCATGTTCCTGGAGGGCCACCTCAAAGAGATTTACAGCCTCAATTTCTCACCAAATGGGTGAGAAAAATAAAGGGCATATTTGAAAGATTTACTAAAGCTGTTTACTGTTATTAGGTCTTAATTTGATTAATTAACCCTGAAATCGTCCTTGTGTAGCTTTCATGTGGCAACAGGAAGTGGCGATAACACCTGTAAAGTGTGGGACCTTCGTCAGAGAAGGTGTATATACACAATCCCTGCCCATCAGAACCTCGTGTCCTCAGTCAAGTTCCAACGTAAGTATTCAAGTCAAAAGGAGATTTCATTTAGAGAGGATTCACTCAAAAATAAGAATTATCTTTATTTACACACCCCTCTTGTCTGCGACCCAGTATGGCTTTCACAAGATTTAAAGGTTTTGGATGAACAATTTGTATCTTTCCCCATAGGTCTACCTTCTGTGTAGTGAATGAGTCTTAATTCATCTCGATTGAATTTGTGACATTTTTGGAGTGTGAACATTAACAGGGTGTCTTTCTTTTTAGCTAACGATGGCCATTATTTGCTGACTGGTGCATATGACAACACAGCAAAAGTGTGGACCCATCCTGGCTGGTCACCTCTGAAGACTCTGGCGGGGCATGAGGGGAAGGTCATGGGGCTTGACCTTTCACCTGACGGACAGCTCATTGCAACCTGCTCTTATGACCGAACCTTCAAACTCTGGATGTCAGAATGAGATTCTGTTCCTTTTGATATCTTTTCTTTTTTTCATTTTTTTTTATTATACTGGCTTTTATTTTTTACGTTTAGTTTTTAAAGAGCTGGAAAACATCACAGGAGATCTTTACACTGGAAGATGAGTGACAGTTTGGTTCAATCAAATCATGAACATAATCAAATGTTTCCTATAGTTTGAGTTGTGTTGTAACAATCATCTGTTATTCTATTGGATTGTCTAACATCTGCAATCCAGTCTGTCCATTCTTCCATCTTTATCATATTAAAAGCATCTCTTGTCCATACATCCTGTTCAATTTTGAGCACAAGTCCACACTGAGTTTTGCAGAATTTGTTATTACTGATCCATTTGAGTACCCAAATCAATTTGATTTTCCCAGGCAATCTTGTGAATGAGTCTGTAAGTTCTGGACAGTGGGCTATCCATTGTAAAAAATAAAATTCTCAA
Source organism: Gobiocypris rarus (assembly GCA_023029165.1). Classification (NCBI taxonomy): domain Eukaryota; kingdom Metazoa; phylum Chordata; class Actinopteri; order Cypriniformes; family Gobionidae; genus Gobiocypris; species Gobiocypris rarus. The sequence continues at coordinate 12,523,944 of CM040916.1, read as the reverse complement.
AGTTGTTTTGTAATCCCATGGTCAAGGAAATCAGTGTATGCACCATCCACAGCAGAAAGAGATTCATAGGAGTGTGAACATGACTAGCACCACCAGCAGCAGAGCAGGCAGTGCTTGCAGCAAGGGCTTCTGCGGAAACGATGCTCTGCCAGTGCCACATTGGCCCAGGCTGAGGGGGGTTGATCTGTGATTGGCTGCTTTATAAAGGAGGTTTTGGTCTCAAGTGGAGCCTTCTGGCTGTAGGTTCGCTGGTTTTCCACTTCAGCTTTAACACCGAGAAACGCTGCCAGGTCTAGGTCTAGTCCAGTGGCGCCCCCGCGAGGTAGAGGAGTATTCTGTCTGCACTGTGGACAGGGGATCCACATCTGTGTGGAAGAGACACAAGCAACACACACACACGTGAGGTGTAATGCAGTATATCAACACATTAGGAAAGGTCAAAATTACTTAGAGAATTAATGAACTTCATTCACAGATCAATATTGCAATTTTTCACGCTAATTACATTTGCTGTTAATGAAAATCTTAATATAGAATGCCAATGCTATATTAATAAACACCTATGTTCAAACCTTTATAATATAGATTGGAATAAAACGAAAAACTTTACGGAAGTGGAGATTTTTGTCTCATTTGGAAGAAAATGGCCTTTAAAGATATGTATTGTAATTTAATCCATGGACACAAATAGATGGTGTAATGAACACTTAATTGTGTATTAAAATAGACCCTGTTCCTGAAAAAATAGTGGGTTTCAATTCACAAAACTTTTTATTGTAAAACATGTTTAAACCTTTTAGTGAGCACAAGCTAAAATGGATAATCTTGATGTAATCTGGGTGGAGCTAGAAGGTCCAACCACACCCTATCCATAACCATATCCTTCCACCCATTAGATCAAGAGGTGGACCTGGACTAGGTCAAACTCCACCCATGATATCTAGAGAGGTGGAACTTGATGTCATTTGGCTCTGCATTGAGCAACACTTGGGCATTTTCGGCTCATGTTGCGGCACAAAAAGTTTCTAGTCTGTTTTGTGCAAACCCCGATCCACATCTGATTCTAAAGATTTGATTGGTCATATCAATCACAGTGCTGACTGCATACAGAACATTGAAACAAAAGGTAGGCCTACCATGTTGTAATTACCGTAATTACGAGATTTCAACTTGTTAAATGTATTCACGTCCTCGTAGAGTGGTTTACAACCATGTGACTGCTGCAGGTTCATTTGGCCGTTGATAGTGTTGCTATAGAAATGCATAATTCCCAGTCAGAGGATGTGGACAGCTCTGAATACAGCGTCACATGTTGTCATCTCGAGACTACGGTAATTACAAGCAAAGACATTAGTTAATAAAGTGAGATTAAGTGCATAAAGTGTATTTGTTATTTAACATTTAATTGCTTTCATTTTGAGGAATACTGAATCTATTTATGTGCAAGTGGGACGTAGCGCAAGCGTTTTGAACTGCGAGAGGCGTTACATTTTCTGCGTAAGTTTAAAACGGAAGGCGGTCTGTCGGAAGCTAGATATTTTAGTATAGTTAAAGTATTAAATATGGCAATTTTTCTTAAAAAACTCCATCGATTCGCTTCACTTTAAAGTGAACTAATCCTTTAATTTAAACGTTTTCATTAATTTTCCAGGTTCTTTATAAGCATATACTTGGATGAATACCATATATTGCTAAAAATGTGTGGAAAAAAACAAACATTTTGACATTTTTATCAGTATCCACATGAAGAATTACCCACTCATGTTATCAGTTATCTGACTACAGGAATCACTATATTTGCACTTTGAAATATGCCAAGCAGATATTCATGAAATTTGTGATCAAGCTTTCAGGTAGTTTGAGTCCTACCTGCTCGTTGATGAGGGTGTCCAGCCGCTTCAGACAGGCCTGGCAGAACGTGTGACCGCAGTAGAGTTTCCGTGGGAGTCTCTCTCCCAGGTTATACGCACTGTAGCAGATGATGCAGTCCAGTTTGCGGCTGTCCCTGGAGTTCTGCGCCCCAGTCTCCACATCACCCTCGACAGGAGCCTCGGACACAGGCACATCCTTATCCGAGATCCTACAGAATGAGCTCAATATGATACAAACATCTCTTTGTTTGCCTGAGATGTTTAGTGCTGACTTTGTAATGATTGTATTGTATTTTAGGTACAGTCCCCAAAAATGTATTTGGACAATATTTAAGTTAAAATGTTCCCTAAAATATAAAAGCAACTTCATACAAAAACTATGAAAGTGGCCACAAAGACACCTTTTGAGGCCACTACATTTTTCCCGCACAATATTTTGCTCTTTCAGACACACAATGTCAGCTGGTAAAGAGTGTGTAAGCTGAGCTGCATGTATCTGTTTACTATTAGAGGCCGGCAGCAATGACATTTGTATACACATGAGGTTATGGTCAAATATCTGTATGTCGTAGGTTTTTGTCCTCATATCAATGTTCTTTTTATTCCCAACCAGCTGTCCCAACAAATACAAAACATAACCATGATCATACAACATGCACCTTATGAGAAGTCTTTCATGGAAAAAATGTTTTTATTTGCATGACTTGTCAAAGTGATTTCAATGTTTAGACTCAGAGCATGACCCATAAGGTAAGTTTATTTAATGGAAACCTTCAATATATGATTAAATTATATTAAACTTTATTTTAAGAAACATGCATAATCTGGAAAAGAAATGACAAAAATGTTTTTTTTGTAAATAAATGACTCACCCCACCATTTTGTTTTAAGTAAGCAGAAATTAAAATAGGTCTTATTTTAATTCATAAGCAATTTCCTGTGAAAAATTTCCATGCAGAAGGTCTACCTTTCCTCTTCTTTCTCAGGATTATTCTGTACGCCGTTGGTCTCTTGAGGTTCTGTCGTTCCGCTCGCAGTTCCATCCATGTTTAATGTACGAAAAGTCCAACTTCTGTTAACATTTTACATCCGACTCTTTCTTGGTTTCTTCATGCTTCACATCCTTTGTTAGATAGTTTAATACTTGAGTGCACCTTCTGTTGCTTTCCCTGAAGTTGTCCTCGCAGTTCCCAGCAGCACTTGCACTGTCTTTGTTGCCGTTCGCTCTCTCTCAACCAACCAACCAACAGCAACTGCCTTTCTGAAATGAAGGGCAAACAATGGCGTGCTTCCCTAGAGCCTTTAATATTTAAGTACCGCCTGACGCTGTGAACCTATGCCTTTGTACACACACACACACACACACGCACGCACACACACACACACACACACACAATTGCACGTTCACCCTTCTGAAAAAAAAAAGAAAAACCCTCAGTGGGAGGAGGGTTGCATGATGTTGAGTCTAGAGTTGTACTTTTATGTACATTCTTTTCTTGGTATTATATTATTATTTTGCCACAACTCACTCAATGTTTCCATTCTCTCTTGAATGTGATAAGGAACAAGTTAACCATTGATCTAAGAGCAAAGGAATATGCCGTAGATAGGGAAAGATTTGGGCTTAGTCCTGTGGAAAACCATGAAATGAAATACATCAGACACGTTTAGGGTGTAAGAAAGTAGAATGGGAGGGGGGAGTATTGCTTTACAGTCACAAAACAGGCCTGAAATTCGAGCCTAGTCACCCACAGACAGTCTGTCATCAATGTGTCCCTGCCAAATTAGTTCTGAAACCTTCATCACCCCCACACCGCAGGGATGGTATTTTCCCATTGGCAGATAACTATTATTAACCAGGAGAAAGTGAAGTAGAAGGGGGTGCAGCTAAAATAGAGTTACGCGACACATTAGATTTAATGAGAGTAACTGAAATCTGATGACCTGAGTTCCCTGAGATGTTGGGGGTCTATAGGGGGGTTTGAGCAGAACATGAGTGATTAATCAATCTGGAGCCTCAGGAAAATAATAAAATAACTGTGGCAATCAGCAAGACCGGTGGTGCAGGTGTTAATGAGCCTCATCTGCGTGTCACACTAGTCTCGAGTACCACGGAGTAGCTCCGGAAGGATAAAAGTGACGGCAGTGTAAGACGAGACCGGACAAGGTCTGAGACATTTTTGTTTTAATGTATATATGCGCCAGTCGTCCGTGAGGGGCTGCCACTTTACTTTAGTTCTGTATGTTTATTTTGTAATTAAAATTACGTTTAATGTTCGCCGTTCCTGCCTCCTTCTTCACTGATCCTCACACTTTGTTACATTGGTGCTGACACCCAGATAGAAGGAGGGAAGTGCTGTTGAAGAGCCCTCGTTGCTGAGGAGATCAGGCAGCACAAAGTAGCAATGGCCGCCAGTGGCTGCCTAAAGCGGTGGTACTGGAGCGATGGACATGGGACAGATGCCGTTCACCGGAGAGCAGACCTGCTGCCCTCCCTGATGGGGAGGAACAGGCAGTGCGATGGAACGGGAGCTTGCTGATGGGTGCCAGTAGCTGGAGGAGCCGTCGTCATCCACCAGGGGGGCGGAGGAGTGGGAAGCCATCTACAGAGAAGCGGCCAGTACAATCACATGGCACTAGTGAGGGCCTCTCAGCTGGTTGGGGACTCCACCCCCGGTTGGAGGTAGTAGAGTGCAGGCTTGTGGGTGACCCCTGGCCTGCGAAGGCTGATGGGGGTATGCGGCAACCAGGGTGAGGCAGAACGCTGTGGGTACGGAGCAAGGCTGGTGGCACGAGTGTAAATCACACCGGTCTCAAGTCCCACACAGAGGAGCTCCAGAAGGATAAAAGGAGGACCACAGTGAAGGATGAGAGAGAACCAGGCCTGGGACTTTATGTTGTTGTTTTATTGTGCTTATTATGTAGCATTCTCTGAGAGGCGCTGCCGCTTGACTTTTGTTCTTTTTTAATTGTTTTTTTATTGTTGATTGTTTGCCGGTTCCTGCCTCCTTTAACGTTGGTATGGTAACATAGCTAATTAGCTGATGGCACCATAAGAACACACACAGTCCCAAAGGCAGCAGACAGGGAAAAATATGACAGTAAATATAACAAATAAAAATTGGTTACTGGCAACAACAAAAAACCCTCTGTGTTATAATAAAATATTAGCAAAACTATTAGCAAAATACACACTTTTTTGGGGTCAGTAAGATTTTTTTTTATGAAAGAAATTAAAACTCTTGTTCAGCAAGGATGGATTAATCAAATCAATTAAGTAATTAATCAAAATAATCAGTAACTAAAGAATTTTACATTGTTATAAAATAAATACTGTTCTTTCGAACTTTTTATTCATCAAAGAACCCTGAAAATATGTATCACGTTTTCTACAACAATATTAAGCAGCACAACCATTTTCAACATTGATAATTATGAGAAACGTTTCTTGTGCACCAAATAATCATATTAGAATAATATCTGAAGGATCATCTGACACTGAAGACTGGAGTAATGATGCTGAAAATTACCCTTGGTGAGCATAAGAGACTTCTTTCAAAAATATTTTTAAAAAATCTTACAGAGCCCAAACTTTTGAAGTTTAGTGTATGTTACTTGCAAAAATAGGTTGTCAGCAATACATGGCTACATTTGAATGTTTACTAGTAAAGAAAAAAAGATTTTGGCAGCAGAATGGTATAATTATGTCATACCAGCAGGTGCTAAGCTAACTATCTAAACCATTGGATTGGCCAATACGGCATTCCAGCTGTACTAATATACACAACAAACAACAGGTAGGATGGGTGCAATACTTACTTCAAGGGATACTTCCCAAACCTGTATTCCAAACGGACCTGTTGTGAGCTCTGAGATTGTTGATGGTACATGATTTTGTTATAGCCATCAGTTTGCATTATTTCAACTTAGCACCGTGGTCCTGTGAGGCACGACATTTCATTCCTTTGTATGTCTCCACATATAGTGGACTGACAATAAAGCTCACTTGAACTTAACAGTGGAATGCCTGGTGAAAAACTACATTACCCATGGTAAAGAAAATTTTACAAATCAGAAGAGCCACGGTGAGAAAAGAACTGTAATGACTATGTCATCGCATTCTAAATACATAGATATTAATATGGAGTTGATCCCCCCTTTGCAGCTATAACAGCTTCCACTCTTCTGGGAAGGCTTTCCAAAAGACTTTTGGGAGTTTTAAGGGAATTTTTGCTTATTCATCTAGTAGAGCATTTGTGAGGTCAGGCATTGATGTTGGATGAGAAGCCCTGGCTCACAAACTCCATTCCAGTTCATCCCAAAGTTGTTTGATGGGATTAAGGTCCGGGCTCGGTACAGGCCACTCATTTCTTTCACACCAAACTCATTCAACCATGTATTTATAAACCTTGCTTTTTATTGATCATGCTAGAACAGAAAATGGCCTTCTCCAAATGGTTCCCACAAAGTTGGAAGTATTGTCTAAAATGTCTGGCATGCTGAAGCATTAGAATTTCCCTTTGCTGGAAGGAGCCTAGCCCAACCCCTGAAAAACAGCCCAATACCTTTATCCCTCCTCCAACAAAATTTACAGTTGGCACAATGCAGTCAGACAGGTAATGTTCTCCTGGCATCCCCAGACTCGCCCTTCAGAAGTGTGATTCTTCTAAAAGAAAACATGATCCATCAGACCAGGCAACCATTGCTTCATGGTCCAGTTCTGACACGCAGTGAGTCGACAGGGGTCATCACTGAAACCCTTGCTGCATCCAAATTTTCCTACTTATAATACAACCTAAAAGTATGTACTCTTTTTGTGAAGAAAAAGTACATACTTTTGAGTGTGTAGCAAAAGAGTTTGCGAGCTTTGGGACGTACTTCTTCGTCATCTATAATGGATTCTGTCACTTACTCACGTGCATCCTTTCACCGATTAAACTGCCCTATCAATCATCGTCACAGTTCAAATCCTCCACATTCTACCATATCGGAGAGAAATAGCGCGTTGATCTGCCATTTGTGAGTCTTTAATGCAGAGACTCTCCTCATGTGTTTGTAATTTAAATATAATGATGCATTTAAAAATGAATGGCCAAACGTGTCAGTACAAAAGTTCACAATGCTGCCGCTGCAGGTGACATATAATGTGGATAACATTGAATAAATATATTTTTCGTCAGGCTAAATACTGATAATTGATACCCCAAGCCCCTTTATCTACACCTCTCAACCGTCGGACTCACACATCCCTCATGTTTGTAGTTCAACACTTTTTATCCGCATTTGTAGTTCTAATCGAATCCTCGTCCAACTCGCAGTGGGTTGTGGGCAATATCAGCCGATAGAGTGTGCTTCGATCTGCACTTTGAATCCTAACCGGAAATAGTAGACCATCTGGGTATCTTTGGTATACTCCTTTCAACATATTACGATTTTGGACATACCAATTCTATTTTCGGATACTATTTAGGACGGATTGTATGCGAATTGGGACGCATCGTTTGACAGGTCTGTGGTTATGAAACAAACTGTAATGCACTGTGTGTGTTCTGACACCTTTCTATGAAGGGCAGCATTACGTTTTTCAGCACTTTGAGCTACAGTAGTTCTTCTGTGTGACTGGGCCAGACGGGCTAGCCTTTGTGCCCCACAGACATTACTGGGCCTTGCATGCCATGACCCTGATGCCGGTTGACCTTCCTTGCACCACCTTTAGTAGCTACTAACCACTGCATACCAGGAACAACCAAAAAGACCTGCCGTTTTGGAGATGCTAGGACCCATCTAGCCATCACTATTTGGCCCTTGTCAAAGCCACTCAGATCTTTTTGCTTGCCTATTTTTCCTGCTTTTAACATGTGAAATTCAAGAACTGGCAGTTCACTTGCTGCCTAATATATCCCACCCCTTGACAGGTGCCATAATGATATAATCATTTGATAATAATTTCATATTTATGCATCGATTTAATTTGATTGTCATTCGCAATGCTTCATGGGATCATAGCACTTTCCCTCATTGAAGCTGTTACATCTTGTACCTTTATCTTTATGTCCGATTTTCAAATATGTTTTTGCTTCAAAAAATGTTGTAATGTTGTGAATCACATCTTAGCTGGACTTTTAAATTCACTACGGGAAAAATGTATGGAAAAAAGTGGCTGGGCAGCTGGGCACTGTATTGTGTATATTAGCATGATTGTTGCTCTATTGACCAATCAGAAGCAAGGAGCAGAATTATCAGTTTTGTAAACAAGCAATTCATTTTTTAAGCAATTTTTATCTTAACATTACTGACATTTTGTTTAATTTGCAGAGTAATTGTTGCATTGTACATTGGGGGGAATGTTCTCATGTGCTGCATCATACAATTTGCACAAGCAGATGGCAGCATAGAGCAACCTTTGCAGTATTTAAACTAGCAGATTGTAGCTGTGAACTTAATTCTTCTAAATATTTTATCACTCACAAAATATTTAGAAGAAACCTCTTTTGCTTTGCGATCTCTGAATGATTCAACAATATATGCAACAATATAACAGTAGAATGTGACAGAACCAGGTGGGGTAGAATATTTTACCCAGAAGCAGTTTCGCTTGCTCCAGCAAATTTGTATATCTCTGATTTCACACGCATAAGTAATTCTAGTTCACAATGTCCTTCTGCTGGCAAAATGAGGGCAATCAGACGTCACTGGTTCTATCAATCTTACATTTAGTGTGTGCATGTATCTGTGTGTTTTGTATAGTTTGTCCCTGCATGGGAACTCACCTTGGTAGACACTACACAGATCTCAACTTTCCCATGTACTCTTGATCGTTATCTGATGTGCAGGGTTGAGCTGCGGTAGGAAATGATGACATGTAAAATCCCACGACATTGTAAACACAGAAAAAGGTGAGGGCATGCTTTTTAAAATGAGATCTCTTTATTTTGACATGTAGTAGTATTGCTATGTTTTAAACTGAATCCTGAGTCATCTACCCTGAATAAGACAAGGCAAAGGATATTGTGCAGAAAAATCAGAAGCTCTCTGAAACTGAATCCAGTATGCTGATGTTGCCACCCAGTCCTTAGAGGCTAACTAAATATTTACCTTTTTTTTCTCTTTTCTTTTTTTCTGAATGTAACTAAGAAGACCACATACAACCACGTAGAACTAGGTTTAGTGGCATATGTGGGTTTGCTTTATTAACAAATGTTAAATCTTTCTTGAATATTTTATTTTAAAATTTCCTGTACATAAAACACATTAAACTAAAGTAGTGTTCACACTTGCTGCAATTTACTGTAGCGCTCTGGAAAAGTCATACCTTTACGTAGGTCACACTGGGTCAAAACAATGTAAATATGTATTTTAGTTCTCATTCCACAAAAACAAGAATTAAAAAATATACATTTATACAATAAACAAATTATAGTGGTGTAAATTATGAACAAACTGTCAGGATACAGTGTGGTTTAGATAAAGCGAACACTCAGCAGAAACAACAGGATAATCTTAAGGCTTTCCACATGTAAACAAAAAACCCCACTGAACAATGAACAGAAAGAACTGAAGGCATAAATACACACAGGGATAATTAACGAAACAAGAAACAGGTACATAACTCAATCAGAAACCATGGAGACAAACTAGCAACAAGAACTATAGAAAACTGTGAGAGGGAACAATAAAAGGGTTACTAAAACAGAATGAAACGTACATAACCCTAAAATATTACAATCCCCTCCTGGAAGGCACATCCTCACTCTGTAAACAGTCCAACGGTGGAGGGCTCTGGAGGTGGGCGCCAAGCTGATGACAGGACTTTGGAGGAGGTGGCAGAGGAAAACCCCATGGGTGGAACCTTCACTGACAGTCCAGGACAACCCTGGGGACCAATCGGAAGCAGAGCCAGGGTGAGGCGAGACCCAAGCAACATTGAAGAGCCTGGAGGCCAAGGTGGAACCACAGTGATGAGTGGCCGAGATGGAGCCATGGTGCTGGAGGACCAAGGAGGAAAGGGGGAGCCTGACGGAGCCAAAGGGGTTGAGGGATGAGGCACAGCAAAAGACCTGCAAATCCAAAGCGTAGGCAGAATGACGACTCACCAAGGTGAAGCCAGAGGGACGAGGGAGGCCGGTGGAGCCATAAGGACAATGAGCCCAGGTGGAGCACAGAGAGCTAGGAGCCAAGGTGGAGCCACTAAAGAAGTAGCCAAAGGACTGACAAAGCTCACCCTCAGCAGTGGGAGAATGGGGCTCCATTCCATGCTGTCCTACTCAACTAAGAGTCCCTCATCGAAGGAGGTTGTGTATTAAACCAAACGCTAAAAGGTATATTGCGCTGGTCATTATGGAAATTATCTGGTTGTGTTCTTTAATTTGCACGTCAGTAGATAATAATAATAAATAAATCTTTATTTTATATAGCGCCTTTAAATGTACATCTCAAAGCGCTGTACAGAAACAGACAAAACATAATACATAAAATTAGAAATAAAATAAACAAAAACGAAAAAAGAAGTAGAATCATTTATATATATATATTTATATATATATATATATATATATATATATATATATATATATATATATATATATATATATATATATATATATATATATATATATATATATAAAATTGATACAAACGTTTAATAAAAAGCTAAGGGATTGAGCTTGCCTTATCTCAATTGGTAAAGAATTCCATAATTTTGGAGCTGATGAGGAAAGAGCCCTATCACCCATTAGTCTTAGTCGAGTTTTTGGAACAACTAAGATTACACATCGGAGTATAGGGAATTAAAAGCTCAGACAAATATTGCGGTGCCAACCCATGTAAAGCCTTGTAAGTAAGCATCAAGATTTTAAAATCAACCCTAAACTTGACCTAGATCACTCGCAGAACTGTCCACTCCCATCTGTGCTTTTTTGGAAATGCAATCTCACACTAATTTGCCGTTTAGTAAATCTGGCCTCAAGTCTAAACAAAAGCGAATGTGGAAAACTTGACAAGCGTGTTAAATTTAAACGTGAGAAGAGACAAAAACTGAAACCCACAAGATTTTTTATAAGAACGCGGAGACCATAATGTCTAATTTGCCAACAATTGAATTGCATCAAACAATATTTACCACCTTTTACTAAATTAAAAAAACACAAAAACAATTAATGATTTATGTTTTTTTGAGAAGTAAAATCTGATGTAGGGCTGCACAATATATCAAAATGATAGAAATTTTGCGATGTACATTTTAATATGATTTTAATAGGCTACTTCAAAAAGTAGCAAAAAGTTAAATTGACGCACATAGAGAATAGACTGGGTACGTGACTTACTTATATGTGACTTGCTTGATGTTAAAAAGAGTTATTAAGCGCAATAAGCTGTGAAAAAACAACTCACTTGCGGTACTCTCGCGTGAACCGCCTCTCGGACAGCGCGACATCCCGAATTCAGTTCTCTTCCATGGCTTATTGCACTCAGTCAAATACACACACAATTATGCCCAAACGCCTGTCTTGGCGAGTACGTAAACATGAGCGCTATATATAAGACTTATGATTTAACAAGGCACAGTAATGAAAGTAATCAACCAATGAACTAATAACAAAACAATGAGCCAAACAACCAATGAGAGCATGACAAAAAACAGGACTTATTTTCTAGAACATACAGTAATCACTGGAGGTCATTTAAAGAATTAAGGACTTTTAAAAAAATACTCACGATTTCTACCCAATACATTTTTAGAGTTTTACATAATTGTAAAAACTTTAATTAATTAAAATATATATATTTTATCCATTTTTAAATATATTTTTGAGAGTGCCAAGCAGCTGCAAAGGGGCAGTTTTGAGTTTCTGAATCATAAAATGGCGGACACCCTACAGAATTCACACACGGACATGCACAAGTGATGACCACAAGTCCACAACAAACGTGCCAGTTGGAAAAATTAGCTTGAGCAGAGTTCAACTTTATACAAATGAGTAGAGAAACAATGACCAGAACCAATGGGAGTGAAGACTATGGAGCTCATGTGATCCATCTCTTGATACAGTTGGATACTACAGTGATTCAGTGACCCCCAGTGAGTCTAACTTGTAGTGCTGTTGGTAATGTTTGATTCTCTCAGGGAGATACCAGCCTCTACCAGCTGGGTGTGTCATTTGATTAAAATAGATAAATGTCTAATAACTACAGACTTAAAATATTCGAAGAACTGCGTTTAGGCTCATTTCAGGAGCAAGTCACTGCAGATTCATATCCTGGGAAACACAAGTTACCATGTGTTGAGAAACTTGTTTTTGCATCCGTGAGAAAAGATTTGACTTGTGTCAGTAAGGATTAAGTTTCCTGTTTCCTTGTTGATTTGTTTAATTGTTCTGTGCTTTTATTAGTGGTGTCACATTCACCATTTCCAATGTAAAAATGTTACACCTAAGAGAGAAAGAGAACGACACACAGAAAGCCCAAAAATGAATCACTTAATGTGGAATGTGATTCATCCACTTGCATGTTTGACTAGGGTAGAAGTCTGATAAGTTCCTGCCGGCTCTTTTAGGTCACCGCCACAGGATTTGAATCTACTCATAATAACACGACAGCTTCCACACAGGCTCACATGACTACACATGACCCACCTGAGAATGTGTTTGAAACTATGAGCCATTTAAAGCATTTCATTTTAAGAGGATTATTTTCATTCTTGTATTCTGGGTCAGTACATAACTCATCCTGTATCATCTCTGCTATAAACATGAATAATACCTCAAATCATGTGGCTTGTTGAGGAGAGGTGTGCTTCCACTTTTGTAACCTTCTGTTTTGGAATCAACTTGATTCCAGGTTTAATTCATTCAATTCCAAGAATTGATTCCAAACTAATATTTTCAAAAACAGTTTTGAAAATCAGAAATCATGTAATTTCCAGGGACTGTATTCAGCAGTGTTGGCCAGTAGCTTCACTACAAATACCGAAACATGAACTGAGAATGTTGAAATGTGAAAATGACAAATTAACAAATTATGAAAGATATGTGTTCATGAAGGCATACATTCATTCCATATGCCTTCTGCTAAATGTAGAAGAGCATTAGCTGAATATTAATGCCGCTGTTGAATTGAATAAGGCTCTTCTGAAAACTTGATTCCTTGGGGCCGTTTGCAACTGGACGGACACATGGATGACTAGGCTGTAAAATGTGTCATGTAAAATAATACCTGTTTCACTAGGTGTAGCGTACACTTTTAGACTAAATGTTACACCTAGTCAATGTTAGGTGTCTTTACTTGTTTCCATGGTGAAAATGAGAACATTGATACAATGGCGCTCCTAATATACACCTTAGTCAGGATACAGCATATGAACTATGTCCTAGATGTCATTTTAAAAACTCACAACTTTCAAAACTGTTTTATGGTATTTTTGTCTACTGACAGCTTTTTAGAAAGATGCCTAATTTTCATTCCTGTCAAAAATCAAATATGGTAATACTAGTGTTACCCTGACTAAGGTCTATACAAGAAAAAGCATTGAGAGACTGCAACAATCTTCTGGAGATATATATAGGGAACTTATTGAAAGATTTCAGCAGGGCGGAATCGTTAGAATTAACTGACGAATTATCACTGCAGCTGCAACATGTAATGGATAGGAACAGATCGCTGTGTGGTTGTTTCACAATCTGTCTAATTTCATAGAAATTTTTCATCTCAGCAATCATATTTAATCTATTTGATTGGAGCCAGAAAAGATTGTATCCATTGCAATGTGAATGGCGTTTCAACCATCACTGTGGTAGAATGTGTCGGAGTGGATGCTGGGCTAAGCTGCACCAAGTCATAGTTTCGATGGTGGAGTGCAATCGACTCCAAACTCTTGAGTTGACTCTCAAATGTGTATTTTTTAAAAAGCTGCAATGTAATTAAATACAAATTACATTACAATAACTTTAAAATAAAATGCAAAATAGTATATTGTATTTTAAAATAGAGCTGTTTCACATTCTTTCTAGGAAAAGAAAGCATCATTGCAACTTCTGAAAGTGTTTTAGCAAAAATGTATTTCACAAATAGACCTAATGCACTGATTCTTGACACACATTCGGTTTCTTTCCGCAACTGATATCATTCACTTAAAGCATAACCGACGTGTTTACAAGAATACTCATCAAGACAGCCATTTTGACTTAACTGTGTGTGTATTTCACAGTTTGAGTGTGTAACAAGACACGAAACAGAACTGAAGGGATCACGCTTTCAAAAAGATGCGCAGGTTTCGGTGTGTGTGTCAGACCGCGCGAGACTGCAAGGAGTTGTTTTTCGCAAGTTATTGCATTTAATAACTCTTTTTAACGTCAAGAAAGTCACATAAGTAACAGCCGTGTGTCTAGTCTATTCTCTGCTATATGCGTCAACCTAAAACGTACACTTTCAATAATGTTGAAGTAGCCTATTAAAATCATTCAGATATTGCGTGCCGTTCCAATATGCATATTGTGATATGGACATTTGCGATATTTCGATATATTGCGCAGCCCTAGTACAAAAAGATTTGACAAGAAATTTGAGGTATATTTTTTACAGACTGTTGAAAGCTAACGACAGTAGAAGCAAACGGATCGCTGCAGTTCACAGAAACTGGACTCTCCAGGCAGCGAAACATGGATTTGCAGTTATCATTTTGTGTCAATAAATATGTTGAATTTTAGGGTAAAATCATACCCTATATTGTATTGTTATATATTGTATTGACAACTCATCAATTAAATATGTACCGTATTATATTCTGCTTAATTTAATGTTTTTAAATAAACATTCTCCCATTCTCCCATGATTCTGAACAGACAACTAAACAAAACAACATGTTATTTACTAGAGGTTCTGACAAAATGTTAATTGCTGTTAATTAATCTGAATTAATTATTTTTACAAAAATGAATGAATGATTCAATGACTCAACAACTCATAAACACTTTACTTGTCTCATTCATTACGGGATGAATCCAACATTTTTGAACTTTTTGAATCTTGAATCTCTTGAATGGATGAGAAACCACCCAGAAACCACGCAGAAATGTGTTAAAAACAACTCAGAACATCTTAGCAAGTTCACAGCAATGACAGAGAACCCCCTAGCAACCACATAGCAGCATGCTAAAAAGAAACTCAAAACACCATAGCACATGCATAGCAACCCCCAACCACATAGCAACACTAAAAAGGACAACATCATAGCAAATACGGTAAAAACTAGGGCTGCACTGTTAATAGGAAACCACACTAACCCCACATCGTTGTGGCTTATCCGATTATGAAATCTAATTCTGCAATTTGGAGCTTCTGTGCGAGAGCACCCTCTGGCTTTCAGATGGAGCAGCATTTATTCCTGATCACAGCGACGTGCTTCACTGAGAAGCTGCGCACAAAATAATCGCAGCCTTTGACAAATCGTGTGCGGTTTAATTTTTTATGATTAATCGTGCAGCCTTAGTAAAAATGACTCAGAACACCTGCATAGCAACCACAAAGCAACACCACTCAGAACACCTTAGCAACCGCATAGAAACCAAAGATTAATTTCACTCAGCGGCCATCTTTAAAACGCTTCTCGAGCACGCATCTTTCTCTTTGAATGGGGAAACAAAAACATCAAATTCTCCAAAACTGTTCGCCAAGCTTACGATTAAATTTCATTTTTGAAATCACCAATGAAATCTGACTACAACTGTCTCATAAATTGTGTTTCTAAATGCTCGAATCATGAGAAAAAAACCCCTGCATTTTTCAGTCTGGACAAAGCTTATGCACATGCGCAATCCTAAACGCTAATCTCAGCTTGTTTCTATAGCAACGGAAGCTTCAGTGACACGATGACTTTACTAATCAACGATTGGCTCTTTCATTTAGAAAGCTTATTCGCCATACTGGGTGTTGCATGTTCTCCCATTCCTAAGTAATCGGAGTGCACCGTCTTCCTCCTATAGGCAAGGCAAGTTTATTTATATAGCACATTTCATACACAATGGCAATTCAAAGTGCTTTACATAAGAAATAAGAAAACAAGGATAATTAAAACATTTTAATAAAATGGTGATAAATAGATCCCTATCTGCCTGATTCTCTAAATTCGGTTACCCCTATCTGGAGATGGAAGAAATGGAGCAGTTTCACAATGTCTCCTGAACCTTACAAATCGGTCCAGGACAGGCTCCAGTAGGGGGACGTTACCTATGCCCCGCAGGGCCTCCCCTTTCTTGAGTCCGCTTCTTTGCACTGTCTGCTACCACAAGCAGAATGAACATCAACTCTAACATAGTTTATGTATAACTCTATACATAAACTCTAATAGAAACCCCCATGAAGCCACCCACAACAAAAACACATCAATGTGTTAAAAACTATTCAGAACAACTTAGCAACAGCATTGCAAACACGCTTTCACTGCGTGCTATATCATATAATATAAGATCTCACACAAAGATTGTAGTTTTTCAAATGTGTTATTGATTTTATGCAAGTTTACTAAAAAGAAGTTAATATTCAGTGACTTGTAGTTTAGACTTCCATATTGCGGTTTTTGCTTTATTTCGCCACCGAAAAATAGTTCAAAACAAAGACACAGCACTGTATCTGCGTTTCTGAGTAAAACACAGCAGTGTTTTCAAACTGAACGAATCAGCTTTTGAAAGAATCAACTGAATCAATGATTCAATGACTAAGATTGATTAAGATAATCAAATGCTTTGTTCCTTGAATGAATCAGTTGTTTGAATAAATCGTCTGAATCTCAATGATTCATTCATTAAACGTGATTTGCTGCCACTTACTGGCGGATTTAATTTCACAGTTAAAGTATCTTTTCATGTTTTAAATAATTTCAAATATCAATATTATTCAACATTTTATGTTTTAAACATCAAAACATTATTTATGCATAACTGCAGGATATTAATTTGTCACTTCTGAGCTGTGTAAATGATCAAAATGCCACTTCAGATGCAGCTTCTGTGTTTCCTCTGCACTGCAAAGATTAATTTTGTTGATACTTATTTAATTTGAATGGTAACAGCCCTATTGTGTCTTATTATAATACATTTTTATTACATTTATGAAATTGACACAAAAGATGAAGAAAATAAAAATGTATCAAGGTAAAAAATAAGATTTCGGTCACTTCTGTGAACTGACCACCACACAGAATATGAAGAACATAAACTTTAGGAGTCAGCTGACCATGGCAGTCCTGAACCTGCCAAAGCACCAGCACAAAAACACACTCAGAAAATCCCAGAAAATATCGAGATATCTTTTTTTGTCAATATCGCCCACCCCTACTTGCAACACACTAAAAAACACTCAAAGAACTCAGACCCCTGTAGTCAATCATTTTATCCCTTAAAGGGGTCATGAACGACATTGTTTTATGATGTTTCCTGGGGTGCACTTATAATGTTAGAATGCTTTTGATTATAGCCCTCTGGTTTGAACGCTCGTGTCTGCTGTGAAAGTTCAGTGTAAACGGCCACTGCTGTGATTGGCTAACATCTTCCATTTGAAATAGCTAAGTATTACTCTCTTTTTAGCTCGTTTTTAATATTACAGCTCTACTAATTGTGAAAAGTGTTGCATTACATTTAGATCTATGGCATTATATTTAGATCTATGGCATTATATTTAGATCTATGGCATTATATTTAGATCTATGGCATTATATTAAGACGTGGCATGAAAGGTTGCAGAGATGAACATTGTAGCCGATCATGTTGAGCGAATGAAAGCAGTGACCTCATCATTGCAGCTCAGCTTCTGTGCACTAACGAATGCTTTTACAAGGTAGTTTGTGACGTCAGAAACACCAGCGATTTCAAGCCACTTTTTGAGGTTAAAGGAGAAAATAGTGTTTTTTCTTAAAACATTACAAACACCACAGACATATAAACATTAAAAACTTTACCAGTATAGCAACTCCCTGCCCCTGGCAACATCCGTTTTTTCTTCAGAAATTAAAATAAAATAGTTTCTCAAGCCGTGAGTTCATGAAGTGTAACTCTTTGTTTTCTACAATTTTTTATTTTTTTTTTAACTCTTTTAGCAATAGCTTTATGTTTGGGTTGTTAGCTGCACTAGGTGGCTTAAATTTACGAGTCATCGAGGATGCTTTTGGTAATTTCTTTTGTTTGGGTCGTCATAACCACTCTAGTCCTTTTGTTGCTGATGTCTGTGTGTGCTGTTACTAGGGCTACCATTGATTGAAGTTGTCTGAAGTGCCACTTGAGCTCTTTTCAAGCCTCTTTAACCTCTGAAAACAGAACATGTTCAGACAGAGGCTTGTTTATAATACTTTTAAGGTCAATCACCAAATAAGATAAAAATGTGGGTGGGGGTGGATTTTATGCGAGTATGTAACATTGATCTGGTTCAGTCCAGTTGGACCTGTCATCCCCTCAAAAATGCATTTCACATGGACCTTAAATCTTCCAGCTGCACCATTTTTAGCTCGCTAGTCAACAACGTCCACATTCTCAGGGCTGAAAAAATGTGTTGGAACCAGTGTGTGCGCATTGATATTGTGTTCTGTCATTGAACGCCCTATGACGACATTCCATTAGGACAATCAAGGCTTGCAGAGCACAACCTGGTCAAAGAACAATATATGGTTAAAGAGGAACTACAGACAAAATGAACCACCTACAGACAAAGGATTTCCTTGAAGCTATGTCAGTGTGTGTAGATGACAAATACAAATTTTTTCAGCATTGAGATTTCAGGTTAAAATTTAAATATACAGTAGGTCCATAACATTTTGGACACTTCAGAGATACTTAAAGAGTACATAACACACACAGTTTCTGCCAATCTCATCTACAGTACCTATAGAGGAGTATTGCATCCTTCATATCTCCAAAGAGTCTTTAGTTTTATCATTTATTTAAGACAGATACGCTGTATTGATTCTTTCCGAAACTCGTGAAGGCGTGCTTAAGAGTCACGCGGACACAAACACACACACCTATGACACACAATACATCATGGCATTATCCCTGGATAACTTTCGATCACTATATGTTCTTGTTGTTTACATTATATATGCACTATGCATTATGCACTTAAGTGCCGATTGCCAACAAAACACAGACATTTGATGCAGTTTCATTCACCGCCTACGATTTCGACTCATGACCGGGAACAAACAAACACACTTGCAGAATTTCGTTGCTGCTCCGGAAAAACAAACTGCATCCACTGTTTCCTTAACGCTCGGTTATTTGGGAAGCTGAGCAAGGTTATCTTCCCCTCACAAACAAAAACACACTTCTTTAGTGATTTCGAGGTTTAAAAACAAAATGACAGCGCTCCTGAAGGCTTCCATAACCCGAACAAAGCTCGTTGATGCTCTTGCTCTGGGGTGTGTTTTCCGTACAATGGCGTAACTCACAGCTTAACTACCATAGTATGATGCATCATTGAAGAAATCAAGCTACTGACGATCGACTGTTTCCCGAAACCGCATTGACGCAAATTTGTTGTTCAACCACGTTGGTTAATGATGTCACACAGGTGGTGGAGTAATAACTTATTTTAATGAATTTGTTTAAGGTTGAAGTAATGTGAGATTTTTTGCTATGAATTATGAACATGGCATCTGAGGACTAATTAAAAATTGGCTTGTCCAATCATTGGCTTGTTCTTACGTACTAGAGCACGTACGCCCATGCACACTTTTTAAAAACAGTGCTTTAAATCTCTTGACATACTAAAAGATGCAAATTACATTTGTATGTATTCTAAATAAAAGATATAGATTGTACTAAATGTCTGCTTGCTTATTTTGCTCAAGATTAAGCCCACGTCATGCAAACAAGAAACTATGCTTCAAACCTCAGGTCGAGAGCTGTCGTTCCAACCACACAATTTTGCAATGCTGTTTGGAAACGATCATTTGAACTATGGTTTTGGGAAACACTGACTCGTTGAACTATGCTGATAATGACGGAACTTGTGACCATAGTTGGCTAACCAGGTCGATGTGTGTACGCGCTCATCCGGGAGAAGTGCCTAATGTTACATGGAATTCCGCCCTTGATGACGTCATACAGGGCCATACTAAAAAAAAACTTTGTTCGAATCCTGAAGGAGTGTATTTGGCACAGAAATACTCCGTCCAACTTTTTCATGTTTAGCATGAGAATACAGCTCTTAAACAGTATAAATAAGTCAGAATACATGAAATAGCATTAGACCCACACTTTAAAGATATCTTACAGCCATAGCATTAGATATTATGTCAAACCAAGTAGCAATGCAAACAAATGACGTTGGACCTTCACACAGAAGGAACTTTTGTCTCACTGCCCTATCAGGCAATGACTTTGCAGGCAGTGTTTGTGCACGGAGGCGCCTCACAAAACTGATTTATATATAAACTATATAAACTGATTTCACAACTTTCACTTGCACTGATAGCAAGATATTTTTTTATAGTGTGAATGCATTTAAATTATTTATATTCTTCAATATCTTAATGTTCGCAAAAGAGTTTTGAATCACGTTGGCTATCTCGCGAGAAGTGAATCTCGCGTCCTCTGTGTTGAAAGGCATGTGATTGGCTGTTTACTGCTGATGTCACACTTTCATGTGCACACGCTCCACAAACTCAGCATCAAAGCTTGAGTTGACAGAGAAAGCTGATGATCAGCGTCATGGTACCAACAAAGCTGGATTGGATTGGTTTGGTTTTGTTAACTCAAAGCTAATCCTGTAACTCTAGCTACCATCATGGTACAGGCCCCAGATCTAATTTATAAAGGATTTACCGTAATTTGTCTAATTTGCACACAAAACATTTACCATAGCTTATGCATGTTGAAATCTAATAAACAAATACATATTGTATACTTAATGTATATTGTATCTAATATAATATACACTCCTAGGCTAAGAAAAAAGGGCCAAGCCAAAAATGGCAAAATATTTAGATGTCTTTTAATGGTCTTAATCATTTTAATCAGAAATCAATGTAAAGGAAATTAGAAAGAATTGCACAAATACTGACAAAGTCACTTTGCAGAAGAGTCAGTGTTGCTCCTCTTTTTATTAATGGCTCAAACAGTTGAAAAATGTCTCCCAGTTCATTTGAGAGAAGTGAGACACTTTGGTTCAAATCTGGACTCTGAACAGACCAAAACATTAGCCTAATGGAATTGTTCTCAAGCTATTTCTTGATTGTCTTTGCAATTTGGGCAGGAGCATTGTCTTTTGAAAAATAACATCTGATCATTTCTCATTTGATAACAACATTTCAATTGTGGGAAGCAAGCCATTCTGCAATATTCTCCTGTACTCCAAAGCATGAAATTACTTTTCAGTGAAGTAGCTCACCAACACCAGCAGCTAAAAAGGCACCCCACATAATGAGACATTTTGACCCATGCTTCACTGTGGTAGAGATGCATTCATTATTATATTTCTCATATTTTTGAAGACGCCGCTCTGGAGCATCACCATGCAACTCATGTTTCATTGCGATTCATCACTTCCCATAATCTGCCAGAAACTCCACCCTGTCTTTGATGTTTTTCTGAGGCAGCAATGGCTTTTTAAATAGTTAATTTGCTTAGATTTTGCTCATTTCCTGGCCAATAATTTGTGGTTAAGACCATTAAAAGCTTAGTGTTTAGCCTTTTTTTAGCCCAGGAGTGATACACCGATCAGGCATAACATTATGACAGGTGAAGTGAATAACACTGATTATCTCTTCATCATGGCACCTTTTAGTGGGTGGGATATATTAGGCTGCAAATGAACATTTTGTCCTCAAAGTTGATGTGTTAGAAGCAGAAAAAATGGGCAAGTGTAAGGATTTGAGCAAGTTTGACAAGGGTCAAATTGTAGTGGCTAGACGACTGGGTCAGAGCATCTCCAAAACTGCAGCTCTTATGGGGTGTTCCCAGTCTGCAGTTGTCAGTATCTATTAAAAGTGGTCAAAGGAGGGAACGATTGGCAGCGGCCGGCGATAGGGTCATCAATGCACGTGTGGAGCGAAGGCTGGCCCGTTCGAACAGACAGGCTACTGTAGCTCAAATTGGTAGAACTGGACCACAGATCAATGGAAGAAGGTGGCCAGGTCTGATGCATCACGTTTTCTTTTACATCACATGGATGGCCGGGTGCGTGTGCGTCGCTTACCTGGGAAACACATGGCACCAGGATGCACTATGGGAAGAAGGCAAGCTGGCGGTGATGATTTGGGCAATGTTCTGCTGGGAAACTTTGGGCCCTGCCATCCCTGTGGATGTTACTTTGACTCGTACCACCTACCTAAGCATTGTCGCAGACATGGTGCCATGTGTTCCCGAGGTAAGCAATTTGAGCTACAGTAGCTTGTCTGTTTGATCGGACCACACAGGCCAGCATCCGCTCCCCACGTGCATCAATGAGCCATGACCCTGTCGCCGGTTCACCTCTGTTCCTTCCTTGGCCACTTTTGACAGATACAGACCACTGCAGACTGGGAACACCCCACAAGAGCTGCAGTTTTGGAGATGCTCTAACCAAGTCGTCAAGCCACCACAATTTGTCCCTTGTCAAACTCTATCCTTACGCTTGGCCATTTTTCCTGCTTCTAACACATCAACTTTGAGGACAAAATGTTCACTTGTTACCTAATATATCCCACACAATAACAGGTGCGGTGGTGAAGAGATAATCAGTGTTATTGATAATGTTATGCCTGAACAGTGTATATATATGTATATATATAGAATTTATATATATAGAGAGAGATAATTTATATATAGAGAGAGAATTTATATATATATAGAGAGAGAATTTATATTTATATATAAATTATAGAGTAATGTATATTTGTCATTCACAGAAATGCCACTCCAATGTATTTTATCTAAAACATATTTATAAACATAAAAAGCAAATGTATACATTAAGCATAAACTCACTCTTGTAAAGAAGAAATATGATAAGAAAAAACAACATTCTAAAACTTTCATAAAAAAGCACATGGTGTGCAGGGTTTTTGCTTTTTGACTTTGATTCATGAGGAATATTTTGAGCATACACAGACCTGAAAGTGCATAAATCAGCGTTTCTTAAAATAGTTTCTGAAAGGGGTCATGAAATGGCTTTTTTTAATACTGTTGTCTGAGGTCAACTTATGACGTTCATGTGGTTTTTACATTCAAAAACATCATAATGAAAAAGTAATAGGTTATTTTCTACCCTGGTTTTGAGCCTCTCTCATGGAACACTCATTTTTTTGGACGTGCCGCACTGAAGACTTGTAAGTAAACGCCCACTGCTATGATTTGATAAGCTTTGCATATTATAATGAGCTACACATGAGGGATTGTTTTGAAAGTGTGTAGGGAAACCGCAACCGGAATGATGATTCGCCCACAGGGCTCGCAAAATGTCTTTATCAAACAAACACAATGGTTTATCTCTCATCCACCCTCAATTAATTGGAATGTTATGTTTTATTACTTGGCCCGCCCGATCGGTGGATATAAGCACGAACAGTGCATCACTAACACACACACGCACAGGCCTCACTGCAGAGTCAGACAAATCAGCATGATCAAAACTTCCGCGATTTTATTTTTCCTTCAAGTATCAAGTCAAGAGAGTGAACAACACACATCATGAAAGGAATGTTATTTCACTATTTAAAGGGGTACTTCAGCGCTGGGAAGATGAATCTGTATTTAAACTGGGTCAATAATGTAGTAGAAATGTGAAATTATTTTTGAATATGGTGCCTTCTAGACTGAGAAAAGACAGAAAATGTATTATTCTCTCATGGGGATGAAAGACAACAATTCCCAGAATACACGTCGCTGCCCTACTCTAGGCATGGTTACTGGCTGGATCACTTGCCCACCACGTTCATTTTCATAAAATCAGTTCAGTTAGAGACACTACAATTAAAAACTTGTCTGCTCACGGCCGTCACGGCACAAACGCAGCAGGCGTCAGATTACATTCATCACATGAGTTTAGGTAACAGCGGGATTTGCGGCCACATACATTCACAGCTCGTGATCAGTCGGGCGCATTTTCAGTTCATGTCTTTGGAAGCTTAATTGGAAGTTCATCTGAAAAGTTGAAACACACACTTTGCTCTCCACCGCTTCGTTTACATGAATCTCTGCAGCTCCCCGAGCAGAGTTCTGTGAGTGTGATGTTTAAAACATGCGGAAATAGCGCCCTCTGCTGGCTGTAGTCTTTAGCCTCTGGCCAAAAACTGACAATATTTGCGTCATCGGAGGAATTTTACCAGAAATAAAATACATAATTCTCTCATCTCAGGGTGATATGAGGGGGGAAAGTACGATAATTTGAATATACTCCCGGGTTTCTACTGATACAAAGCTTAATGCTAATCGCTGAAGTAACCCTTTAAGATAGCCTGTTGGGCAGGCTGGTGATACATTTTGGTAGGCCGTCTGGAAAAACACATAGTCATAGAAAAACACGTTGGGAATTTATAAGTACTGCCATAACGTTTCATGTCTGAGTCTGATCGCGAATTGCAGCACAATGAACCAACAACACCTCAAATAAAGGATAATACAGCCTGTGACAGCGTGCTAAGTTATGTTCAGTTAGACCCGTACACATAATCGCATAAAATATAAAACATGTAACAATGCAATACTATCACATATAAAAAAACATTTTTTACTCACATTTGTATGTTGCTTCATTCATTAATGTAATCTCATCCTGTCTGCAAATCCAGTCTCATGTTTACAAACGAATCCATGGTGAAATGAAGGAACAAACGCGCAATTTCTTCCCCACGTGTCACGCTTTGTGTTATACCGCACAGCATTTTCACTCCTTGTCCCGCATGTTGCATATTGAGAAAATGTCCCACATTTTCATCAGTCTGTTGGTTTTTAATGATCATATTAAGAAAACATGCATGCATTTTTGGGGCTTTTTAAGAAAGCATTATATTTATTCTTTTTGTGGCATCGTTTTTCACCTATATTTAACAGCGCTTTGTCAAGTAACATCCTGCCTTACACAAATACAACAGCCGTTTTTTTTAAATCCTATCCAATGGTCTTTTCAACCATTGGATAGGATTTTAAAAAACGGCTGTTGTATTTGTGTAGCCGTCACAACCTTCTAGTGAGTCAATTAAAATGTGGAGCAGTGATTCTTTCCATGTGTTCCTTGTCAGAAAAACGAATGGATAATTCGATATATAAAATTAATATATAAGACTATCAATTAACTATTTTCATGTTGTTTTATGTTTTATTTGTTGATTATTTCTTTTTTTGGATTTTAGTTGGACTTGGTCAGAAAATAGTTTCAAAAATAGTTATCTGCATGATGCCTTTGGGCTCAGTGATGTTGAATTTAAATTACATGTAAAATAAAGATTATACAACAGTTTTAGGTTATGTTTTAGTGTTGGTAACATGTCCCACATTGTCCCACACCAACTTAGTAATCATCCCACATTTGGTTTGTTTGATGGTGGTCACCCTAACGTGAGATGGATCTTCATTAAAAATAAAGTTCAACCATGCATTTATAATATTAGAATCCGCCCAAGTATGTTACATTTCTTGCACGAGTCGGTGGGCAGGGCTACAGAATCAGACGTACTTCTTCAGTTAAGGCAGTTTCACCACACTCTGACGTCACATTCTGAGATCTCTTGTTTGCTGGGCCTGGTGTCAATAAAAGCTTTTCTTTGACTAACATGGAAGTTTTCAGCTCCGAAACTTACAGGATATTCTTATGAATGAAAAGTTGATTTCTCAATTCATGACTCCTTTAAAGTGCACCCAAAAATGTTGTCATCCATGTTGTTTCAAACACACAAGAGTTTTGTTCATCTTTGAAACACAAAATCAGATTTAATTTAGACTTTTATTCAGATATAAACACTGATGAACGCACACATAAACAGAAGCTCAAGTACATTGGCTTTATGAATTTAAAGTTTTGGTTAATGGAGGGACAGAAATCTCCCAGGTTTCAATAAAAATATCTTTATTTGTGTTTCAAAGATGAACAAAAGTTTAAAACAACATGTGGGTGAGTAACTGATGACAGTTTTCATATTTTCATACAGATATTCAATGTATGTTAACTTGAGCTCATAAAACTGCATAATTACAAAATAATTATATATATATTTTTAAAGTAGTAGATGAAGCATAGCATGTCATGTTTTCAAAACATTTGAGGTATTACAAAGAGCTTATGACTAAAAAAAATTGATGATGTAAAGCTGACGTTTTT
Organism: Gobiocypris rarus; assembly: GCA_023029165.1. Classification (NCBI taxonomy): domain Eukaryota; kingdom Metazoa; phylum Chordata; class Actinopteri; order Cypriniformes; family Gobionidae; genus Gobiocypris; species Gobiocypris rarus. The sequence continues at coordinate 12,497,797 of CM040916.1, read as the reverse complement.
AGTAACGTCTTACAACAACAACCAAACTCAAAACAGACAGTAGCTTTTCATTCGCTCTCCATTGCTGCATTGTTCCGTTAAGCACCCTTTTTTAAAGCACCCAGTTTTGCATGTAGCAGTACTTAAAATGTCAATTATGTTAATATTTAACAGAGTTAAAACAAGTCTGTGGACAAGAGCTGCACTCTGGTGCCTAGCTATGTTTGCAGAAAGGATAACTCTTACACAACAGCATCCATAGACTTATTAGATATTAGCTTCAGGACAAATTGTTTCCATTCGATGCAAATTATAGGCTTATTGTATTGTTTCTGCACCATGTTGTCTAACTATTTATAGTGAATTCAATATTAACATTCCTGAAATGACTTCCACCAGCCTCCTCCCCCATCAAACACACACTCTCACACTCCTGGTTTCAGCTGAGCTTGAATGCCCAAGGGTGGGGTTACATACATACTGCCATGTTTAAACAAGACTCACGGTCAGCTGGATAGCCACCTCCTCTTTTTCTCTCCAACCTGGTGGTTCAGGTTTGTCTCTCACCTTACTTCGGAAGCACGGAAGATCAGAAGTCAGCAGGAACAGCGTGCAGCTGTGAAAACCGATTCCCACCAAACAAATCCCCCTCAGGCCTCCACCGGTAAGCAGTTTCTCTGTAGTTCTCTATCAATGGTCACAGGAGAAGTTGTGATTTATTTTTTGTTTAACAAGTAACAAGTTGGTGAAAAAGAAATAGCAAATTAGCACGTATTAAAAGGGTCTTCTTGTGATGTATAATACCAATGATTATTTGTAATACCAAACATAGCTGATAATATATCATTTAAAAACAAAGCAGTAATAACCTTTGCTTCAATATAACGTACTCCTTAATGTTACAAAACAATGATCAGTCACAATCGTGTTGTTTTCCGAGTATCAGCACGGCAGTTTCAAACCAACAGCGTGGCTGCAAATGTGATATTGATTTTATATAACAGTTCAATAAATGATAAGTTGAAGTCAGTAACTTACATTTTAGTCACAATTTTTTTTTTGCTAGCTTAACATTTTTGCATTATCCAACCCAAGCCGACAGCATAGTCAACCGTCAACGTTACATCTCTCAGAGCAAACCAGTTCCTGATTGAATCAGTGTTTGAACGAATCGGTTGAGTGAATGATTCAATGTCTCATACTAAAAGGCTGAATTCAGAATGACAATACTTATTAAACAATTTCTTTTTGACATAGTAAATAGTAAGAGTATTCTATTCAGAATTGTAATCAGTTTTGTTCCAGAATGAATCAACATCTTTGAATGAATCGGTTGAGGTATTGACTCCTACATAAAGAAAAGTTTTTGACTAAAAGCAGTGCAGTGTAGACTGATTGGGTGTATCTTTAACATCAAAGTACTGCAGGATCAATTGGAAAGAAAGCTTTCTGCTCTCTAATCGCTCTCGCGGTTGGCTACTTCACAAAATATCTCATGATGTGGGGTGCCTAGGTCCAATACACCTAAAGACATGCAGAAAGGGATGCTAAATCACCAACATTATAGGGTAAGTTCACCCAAAAATGAAAATTCTGTCATTAATTACTCACCCTCATGTCATTCCAAACCTGCAAAGACTTGCATTCATCTTTGGAACACAAATTAAGATATTTTTGATGAAATCTGAGAGCTTTCTGTCCCTCCATTGACATTCTGCGCAACCACTTTAATTTTCTGAACAGACAGAATTGCTTTATGATGAACAGATTGAATTTAGGCTTTTATTCACATGTAAACATTGATAATTGAACATAATTACAATCTCACCTGCGAGAACAAACCTCATTAGCTATGTTTCCATCAAAAGTTGCGAATTTAACTTATGCGCAAAATTGCAATATCGCATAAAACATTTGCGAATAAAGCACCGTTTCCATCCAGTGAGTCGAAGAGAACATAATCGTCACTTCCTGATAAACTGCCGCAAAAAAATCCCTAAGAAACATAGAAGAAGCCACCATATGTAATCAATTTCGTATATATGATATATTATTTGCATCTCAGAGCGTGCAGATGAAACGCAATAAACGTGTTGTCTTGCTTTTGGAGGCAGATACTGCTGTTTGGGAACGCAGTCATGTAAGAGTTCTAGGAGGGAAATATAGCGAGAACCTTTGAAAACAGATTTCTGAATGAGCAAAACAGCATTTTAAATGCTTTGCAACAAGATTTGCGTGCAAAGTCGCATGATTTTTATGCGCATCGAGGAATTCATTCTGTAAATGCACTTTTGTCGTAGTTTATGTGCATGTTTTCGTATCGGATAGAACATTTTTTATATTTTATAATGCTCATCTTGGCGTTTCCATTCAGCAGTTTTTGATGCAATATCCCAAAATGTGCATAAAAATAGGTGGATGGAAACTGAAGCTCAAACGTGATGCGTAACATGAGAATGACCCTCATTGGTTGAGCTTGAGCTTCTGTTTACCACAAATGATGTGTGAGTGGCTGAATGTTTATATATGAATAAAAGCCTAAATTCAATCATAACCAAATATACATATATAAGCTTGAGCATTTAAAGCAGGAGTCGACATAAGTGCAGTTTGTGTAGTGTGTGTGTGTGGACGCTAATATAGTTAGTGAGATTGGGACTTTAAGATGTCTGTTTGCTATGCACAAGTTCAAACAATTAAATTAATTTTCTTTCCTTAGGGATATTAAAGAAAGAACTGGTATTTGGGACCAACGATGCTTCAAGAGTTTTAACAGACTGAAACAGCAACCGAGGCCCTTGATTCATTTTTGCCCTTCTTCTACAGCCTACAACCATGAATATCTCACTTGAGAACCCCTATGGTGATGTCACCATCCCTCGTGCCAAGTTGCGGGATCAGGCTGACTCCAGCACCATCATCATGAACCCAATGGCCTTGGAGAGCACCTACAACAACCGTAACTCTGCTTCAAACCCTTACAACAGCTTCAAAACTCCAGGGGAGAACAACACCTCAGGTGTTCCGGTTTACGGAGAGGCCAGGAATGGCCAGAACCCCCCTCCTTACAACAACCAGCCGGGATACACCGTGAAGGAAAGCGACGAGCAGGTGTCCCGCTGCTACGCCTGTTGCTGCCGCTGCCGGAGGAGGAAGTAAGACCAGATGATGTACCCTGTGGGTTTACCACCATGGAACCATCATTCAGCCTCCCAAATTTTGAAAGCCAAATGCCATAGAGTTCTAAAATAACTGGATTTTAGGGCTCCTTTAGCTATTACATAACCCTGAAGATCATAGTATGGTTTGGACAACAAGAGCTGACTTTCTGTGCCTGCACCGAAACCTATTATATTAAATATTTACTTTCGGATTACTATGTCAAACCGTGCTTTGTTCAATTGGCACAGTTAAGTTTGGCTGGATTGCTCTTATTGGGCCACTTTGAAGTCACTTTACCTTTTGTGCGCCTCATACAATGGCATGCTTAGATACACCACTTCATTCAAGCGTCACCCAATTGTTCTCGCACACTTACTTACTTAATTAAACCTCTGCTTTCCATCAGGTCTAAGTTATTTAAATAATACTGTTGTTAATGGAGTGTTTCTATAAATTATAATGACGCTGAAGTGGTTTTAGTTGTGCACACAAAGGTGAGGCTCTCTTCACAATATGTCCTGGTGGGCTTCTCCATGTTTCTTTGAGCCACACCCTGACGTGCCGTCAGACACAGGTCAGTGAAACTCGAGGAAGAACCCTCATTCTTTTTCTAAAGAATATACAAAAGGACACTGTCACTTCTTCCTGCAGAAGGAGTGTTGTGGCATCCGAGTTTCTATTGAACAAGCTTTTCTGGTTGCTGTAGACATACTGCTGACGCATTGTGTGTCTATTGGTAAAGCTGCCAAAGAGCAAGATAAAACAGTAATAATATTATTTTATTATAAGCAATATTATGGTAGTTACATTTAATACAATGGGGCGTGGACAGTTTTTTGGCCATAAGACTGTGAGCCTGATTACTGTAAATGTAAAATATGCCAACCAAAATGTTTTGGATGTCTGTATTATATGTTAGACACGATGATCAATATATTTTTTGATACATAAAATCACTTTTGTCTCCATAAACTGTCTTTTTACTTAAAAACTACTCAGTTTCTAACAAGTTGACTCAAATTCTTTCTAGCTGAGTAAAGGCATTATGTCAGCAGCTCAACCGGTTTGGGATGCGGTGCCCTTAGAGCAAGTTCCTGGAACAACAGATTTATAGTCACGCGGGGTCTAGACCAGCCGGTTTACAGGTGTGAGGAAACTTTGTTACCTGGAATCTACAGTGCAGCACATAAGGTGCATTGGGTTATTATTACTGTCCACTATTGATACAACGTTGTGCAATTTGATTTCTTTAGCATTGTGCCAGATGGTTCATGGACAGTCAACCAAAAAGACATTTGAAACATTTCATTCTAAAGGAAATTATGGATTCAGAGGGAAACACTCACTGTAAAGTTAAAAACCGTTAACATGCTGGTAAACCGTGCTGGGTAGATTACTTACAAATTGTAATCGGTTACCAATTCCAAATTACATGACAAAAATTGAAGTTAGTAACGTGATCTACATAACTCATTTTAGGTAATGTATTCTGCTACTTTTTGATTACTTTTTAAATTGCTTTTGACCTAACTCTTTTATCACATTGATTTGAATAGGATAATCTTATACCATGTTGGTATGAAAATACAAAGAGAAATAAAGAATGGAATATATTTTCTAAACAAACAAACAAGCATACATTATGTTTCCCAGAATGGGCTTTATGAGTTTAATCATTGATTAATGAATTAAGTAATTAAATCATACAAAGACAGTAATATATGGTTAAATGACTCTGAGTGATAATACAAATAATTAATGTTCCTCAAGAGCTGATTATATATGCAATGTTGAGAAAACGCTTCTTAAAGTGAAATAATTTCTGTAAATCCAGTGATCAAATTCTGTGTGGCTCTCATTTTTTAGTAATATTCGCATGACTAGTGGCTGGTCTGTGTGTGCAATTTCACAAACCCTGAAGACCTTTTGAAGCAGTCATTTAATTAATAAATTGCCATTATGAGAATAACAATGGTCTGATTAGGAGTATTTTAAAATATAATATGATCTAATTACCACTTAATTTTTGGAATCTGATTATGTAATCCAGAGTACATGTAATACCCAGCACTGATGGTCAATTGGTACTGGTAGACTTGATTATCTCTCTTTTTCCTTTTTGCTTAACATTTTAAATGTTATTAAACTGTTGCCCTAAAACGTACTACACTGTGTTGGGTGTAATTACTGTAATTGAATTAGTTACTTCTGATGTAATTTTATTAAATACTGTAGACTATAGAACAATTTCAATTCAATTCAAATATATTTGTGTAGCGCTTTTCACAATACACATTGTTTCAAAGTAGCTTTACAGAAAGTGCATTTCATAAATGTACATTGAAAAATGTTAGAAAGAGAATGTTAAAGAAAAATGTTAGAAAAGGTTAATCAATCATGTATTAATTTAGGCCATAACAAAGCTGGCGTTGAGTCGTCTCTTCACAGGCGTCGAGTCGTCTCATCACAGGTGTTGGGGCATCTGAAGTCTCCATGAGAGGCTGGATACAAACTGGAGCTGACAAACTATTTACCTTGGGACTAGTGTCCCGAGATAACAACAGAAAAGCAGATGGGAAATAATTAGCATAGCTGCTGTTCAGAATTTTAATGCTTTTGATCTGATTTAACTGTAGTATAAAAGGTAATTATAATGTGAATGCTTGGCTAAAGAGATGCGTCTTTAATCTAGTTTTAAACTGGGACAGCGAGTCCAAACCTCGAACAATATCAGGAAGACTATTCCAGAGTTTAGGAGCTAAATGTGAAAATGCCCTCCCTCCTTTAGTGGACTTAGATATCATAGGATTGACCAGAAGCCTCGAGTTCCCTTTCGAGAGTACTCTCGTATTGCGTTTGCTAAACGCTATGGGGGAATTCCTTTCCTCGAGATATTGAAGCAAAATTTTTATCCTAAAAATACCATATAACACGCAGTGCAGCTGTCAGCAGGAAGCTGCTGCGTGCTGATTGGCTGTGCCGCTGCAAATGCGGCAACCTATGGTGAGACCACTGGGTGGGACGGACCAATCAGGTCCTTCTAAATTCCCGCCACAAGGGGCAACAGAATATGCATAGCCAAGGGTACATAACACCCTGTCTCGCCAGGTTAGTCAGATTAATTCTTCTTCAGCGACTCACCTCGCTGAGCTCTGGACCGAAGCCTGCCGTCGACACGCACCCAGCGGAACTCTGCAGCCTGAGGACATCGGATTCTCTGCCTTCAGCCTGCCTTCCAGCTGTGCCATCCGGCACATAACCTTTACATTACCATTCCTTTCATATGTCTCGTTCATGCACCTCGTGCAGAGGCTTTATCTTGGACGAGGATCGACACATCATCTGCGCACATCATCATGTCTCGGACGAGACCAAGCGCAGGCTGCACTCAACCAGGGCAGCTGCCTGGAGTGCGACGAACTGGCGCTGCAGACCCTTCGGGTTTGGCTCGCCAGTTTCGACCCAAATCCCATCCCTTGCTCTCAGCCTCTCGAGCCACGGAAAAAGAAACGTCGCGACCAGAGGCCACTGGAGCGCTCTGGTGAGCACACGCCGGTCATTTCCCCTCGTGCCTCGCCATCGCCTGTCATGTTCGTCAAGGAACAGCACAAGGAACAGCTCCCCTCGTTTGGCGGCTGCTACTGTTTCCTTTGGTGGACCGGAGGAGGATGACAGTCTTTCTCTTGCTGCATACGAAAGCGGGTGGTCGGATACCGTTTTGGAGCACGCCACTTCGACGTGGACTGCCAGCGGCGGCAAAACCTCAGTGGACGCTGAGCTTATACGCCTGCTCACGAAGGCCGTGGACGACCTCGGCATTGACTGGTCTCAACCCGAGGAGCCCACGAGAAGCAGACTGGACGAGTGTTTTTTTGAGAACCGTCACCAACCGACCTCTCAAAAGCCCGCTCCCTTTTTCCCAGAAGTCCACGAGGAACTAGCTAAATCGTGGAAGGCGGCATTTTCTTCTTGTGGTTCTCCAGTGCTCTCGGTGGTCGATGGCGCTCAGAAAAAAGGATACCAAGCCCTTCCTCCCCTCGAGGAAGCCGTCGCTGCACACTTTTGCCCGCCCTCCGCCAGAGGATGGCAGTCAAAAGCTGTGCACCCTTCCAAGGCCTGCCGCACTACTTCCAGCCTCGCCGGCCGAGCATACGCCTCCGCTGGCCAGGAGGCCTCAGCGCTACACTCTTTGGCGGTGCTTCAGGCCTTCCAGGCCAAACTCCTCCGTTCCCTGGATGAGTCTGTCCCTGATAACGAGGCTTTGAAGGATCTGCGCGGCGCCACTGACTTGGCCCTATGCGCCACTAAGGCCAACGCTCAGGCGATCGGCAGATGTATGGCCAACTCTACGGTGTTGGAGCGCCATTTGTGGCTTAACCTAACTGATATTAAAGACTCGGACAAGACCGCTTTCCTGGACGCGCCCATGTCGCCTTCAGGACTATTCGGTCCCTCCGTGGTTGGGTTCACGGAACACTTCACTGAGGCGCAAAAGGCATCGCAGGCAATGCAACAATGCGCACAAGCGTTCCAGCTCCTCTGCTAGCCGTCATTATAACTATCTCGACGACTGGCTCATAATAGCTCAGTCAGAGATACAGTTATTAAACCACAGATCTTGGCTTCTCAACCCTTTAAAATGCTTGGGCCTCAGAGCTCATTGTCTCCCACACAGAACATTTCGTTTTGGGAACAGTATTGGACTCACTGTAGATGAACGCGCGACTGACGTCACAGAGCGCGCTCTCTCTGTTCAGAACCGAGTGGTTTCCCTCAGGTCCGGTGCACTCACACCTCTCAAACACTTACAGAGGATGTTGGGTCTCATGGCCTCGGCGGCACCAGTTCTCAGACTAGGTCTGTTACACATGCACCCCTTACAGCGCTGGCTGAATCGCCGCGTTCCAGCTCACGCATGGCTCTCGGGCCGATTACAAATCAAGGTAGATCACAGCTGTGTGTTGGCTCTGGCTCCTTGGAAAAATCCCGTCTGGTATCAGACGGGCGTGAGCTTGGGCACTGTTACGAAGTGGAACGTTATCTCGACAGATGCATCCAACCTAGGTTGGGGAGCCCTTCACGAGGGCAGGCCAGTCTCCGGTCTCTGGTCAGACTCGGAGAAGAGCCTTCACATGAACTGTCTAGAGATGAAAGCGGTCATGTTATCGCTAAGAGCTTTCCTCCCGTACAGACAGCAGGTCGGTGGTAGCCTATATAAATCGCCAGGGCGGTCTAAGATCTATTGATCTGCACACAATGCCGGAAAAAGTCCTAATATGGGCAGAGCGCAACCTGAGTTCACTGAGAGCCAGAATGCCAGGCATTCTGAATTTGGGTCCCGGCATGCTGTCCAGGGACAAAGTGTCCCCAGCAGAGTGGCCTCTTCACCCACATACGATTCAGACAATTTGGGGCAGGTTTGGAGAGGCAAAAGTGGATCTTTTCGCCTCACAAGACAATGCTCAATGCCTAACATATTTCTCCAAGCACAAGGATGCGTTGGCCCACGAATGGCCCAACCTTCCTCTTTATGCTTTTCCCCCAGTCTCAATGTTACCTCAGGTCATAGAGAGGATCAGGGAGAGCAAGTGCGCTGTGCTTTTAATAGCCCCGCTTTGGAGAAATCAACCATGGTTCTCACTGCTAAGTCAGATGTCAGATACAGCTCCGTGGCCGATTCCGCTGAGGAGAGAACTCCTCATGCAGGCGAAACGGCAGATCTGGCATCCCCAGATGCCAGATGAAAATGTATTAAACACTATTTCTGAAGCTAGAGCCCCTGCGACCAGGCGGATCTATTCAGGTAAATGGTCAGTGTAAAGCACGAAGCCTGACTGGGTTAAGTATTTGTATAAGTCTAAGCATTCCTTATACGACTCAATTATCTGGTCATTCATTATTCTTGGCCCGACTACGTCTGGTCTACACACACACACACACACACACACACACACACACACACACAAGGGTGTAACTTTGGTTTGAGAAGTGGGGGGGACACAAAATGTGGAAAAATGTTTTCGATTTGAATCCCATTTCCTCCATTTACATACAGTTAGGGACTATGGTGATACAAAATCAAGCAAATAATTACGTTTTTATAATGATAAATTCTGCCAAAAAGAATAATAGGCTACTATGTATAAGAAAAAGATGTCTTACTTTATTTATTGTTGAATAGCCAAGACTTGAGAATAATTTTATTAAGTCAAAAACTTTCACTAAAAATTTTCACATTTTGTGTGTGAATATAATTTAAATAATGTGAAACACAATTTCCACTGTTAAACAAACTTTTATTTTAAACTAACTGTTAAATCTGACATTTGTCAGAGACACATCCACCAAACCGCAGGTACACAAGATTATTTGTTATACAAGATGCAAAATTGAAACACAATCTCACAAACATAAAAACAAACATGTAACTTTAATATAAAGATATTTTTTCATTGTCCTCCATCTATCAATTCAATCCCATTTCTCCATATACTAACTATTCAATCTTCTATACTGTCCTGTCTCCTCACATGTAAGAACCAAACACATGCTTCCTGTAGTCATTTGCCATGATGAACTCCTGGCAAATGTTTTCCTTGCTGCCTTTATCCAGCATTTCTTTGTGGATGTGACAGACTGCTACATTGTTAATGCGAATCTGCAACATTGTGCTTCTCAGCCAGGTCTTCAACCTCCTCAGAGCACTGAAGCTCCTCTCTGCTTCCGCAGAGGCAGTAGGAACAACCATAAGTAGTCGAACAAGTGCTTCAATGTGGTTGAAAAGTCCACGGACTTCAGGCAACTGCTTCCTCAGAATAGTAGTGGCCTCTGAAGTTGTTGTGTATGAGTATTGGAGCTTAAACATGTTCAGCTGCACCTTCAGTGACCTTTTGTTTAATTCAGGATACTGGTCCACCACAGCAGTGTCTACATCCCAAGTTAGGAGGGCTTCCTCCAGCTTTCTCAGTGTTTTCAGACTACCCTGATCAAACCTCTCCTTCAGCTGGATGTCCACAGTATCCAGCACCTTGAAGAAATCAGCTCTGTAGTGTTCTTCTGGTGTTGTAGGTGTAAGTGCAGTAGTGACATTACCAATAAAGCGTTTTGGTGGATGGCGGATGTGGGGTATGGTTATGGGCTCAATATTTAGCTTGGTAATCATCTCTGTTGCATGGCTATATATCTCCTGGAACTTCTCCTCAGTTATCTTTGCCCTCAGGGTGGTCCTTACACAATCTGCTGCAGAGATCTTACCAGACACTGTTTCTGCAGTGTGCAGTTAAGGCACTCCAACTCTTGAATTACTTCAGTTGCCATCATGAGCCCTAAAACTGTGGTACCTTTTCCAAACCTCTCCAGCAGCCCTCTTGCTGTCACACCAGTGTTTGAGGCATCTGTTTGGGCCATGTCCTCTAAGCAGAGTAGCACGGACTCGTACTGACGTAGCACAGACCAGATTACTGCGTGTTATATGGTATTTTTAGGATACAAATTTTGCTTCAATATCTCGAGGAAAGGAATTCCCCCCATAGCGTTTAGCAAACGCAATACTCGTTCCCTTTTCTCAGGGAACCGAGGTTACGTTAGTAACCGAAGCGTTTAGTGATCTTAGAGAGCGCGATGGATTGTAGGGCGATAGAAGATCCGCTAAATTTAGGGCTTTATAGGTCAGTAGCAATACTTTGTAATTGATACAGAACTTAATAGGTAACCAGTGTAGAGATGATAAAATTGGTGTTATATGATCATATTTTCTTAACCTAGTAAGAACTCTAGCAGCTGCGTTTTGGACTAACTGTTTATTGAGGATGCAGGACAACCAGCTAATAAAGCATTACAGTAATCTAGTCTCGAGGTCATGAATGCATGAACTAACATTTCTGCATCAGAAATAGATAGCATGTTATGTAGCTTAGCAATGTTTCTAAGGTGGAAAAATGCCGTTCTTGTAACATATGAAATATGATTTTCGAAAGACAAGTTGCGATATAACACCCAGGTCTTTTACTGTAGTGGATAAAGTGACAGGACATCCTTCCAAGTTAAAGTTGTATTGTGAGAGGTTTTGTGGGCAGTTTTTTGGACCAATAAGTAATACCTCCATTTTATCTGAATTTAATAGCAGAAAATTACACGTCATCCAGTATTTAATATCTTCAACACACGCTGTCAGTTTAGATAATTTAGCGTTTTCATCTGGTCGTGATGAAATATATAATTGAGTGTCATCAGCATAACAGTGGAAATTAATTCCATGTTTTCTTATAATATTACCAAGTGGCAGCATATATATTGAGAATAGCAGAGGGCCTAACACAGATCCTTGCGGCACCCCATAGTCTACTGACGTTATCTTTGATTTTTCCCCATTTAGACAGACAAAATGGTAGCGGTCTGATAAGTACGATCTAAACCAGTTTAATGCCTGTCCCTGAACACAGTGTAATTTTGAAGTCGATCTAAGAGTATTTTATGATCTATAGTATCGAACGCAGCACTAAGATCGAGTAGAACTAGTATTGAGATACAGCCTTGGTCAGAAGCTAGAAGTAAATCATTTGTGATTTTAACGCGCAGTTTCTGTGCTATGATGCTGCCTGAATCCTGATTCAAATTTTTCATAGATATCATTTTCTTGCAAGAAAGAGCACAATTGAGCAGACACAACTTTTTCTAGTATTTTAGACATAAATGGATAAAGACGAGTTAATAATATTGAGAAGAGGCTCTTCTACTACAGGTAACAACTCTTTCAGTAGTTTAGTGGGTATTGGATCTAATAAACATGTTGTTGGTTTTTCATATAAAACAGTAGTGGATTTAACTTAAATGTAATGTCTAATCTTAAAATGTTTTAATGTAACCTTCTTCCTTGAAATACTTTAGTCAGTTTAAGAATAGTTCATACAATTTTATATTATTTATTTGAAAGATTTAATGTCTATCCTTGTTACTGGTCGAGGCTGATATGGGATTTAGAAAGTAGTAATTAATAATTAATGCATTACTTTTTTTCAGTGTGAGTAGCCTAATTGGTACAGTAATCAATATACTGTTAAAGATGTGATTAGCTAGTAATTATTTAAATTTTTAGAGTAACAACATTGTACACATAAAAGATAATGGATTAATCCCCTAGTAAAACTCATGGTAATAGTTACAGTACACTACAGTGAAAAATCATAAATTCTTACGGGATCTCATTCAAACAGCTTTCAGAAACTTTTTTTTTTTGTAATTTCCTTTTTGTTGAAAGTGGTGTCTACTATCAAGTTCACACACTTTTATTGTAAGAGCAATATAGGTTAACTGTAGTAAATATGACGCCCGAAACTATCGTGATTTTTTTTTCAACTCGGCTGATAGCATGCGAATCATTCATGTAAAAAAAATCTCTCACGGTAAAACGTTTTAGTTGCAGACTTCCATTACCGCCAATAGGGGGAGTGCGCTTACTAAAATACAACCATCAGAAGTTTCCCCTGCTGTGTTGATCGTTGATCGGCTCGAATGGAAATACCAGAGTAGCGATTTATTGCCATATTTAAGCATACTAAACATCCCTGTCTAAATCTATTTAGCAAGCCATGAAATGCGTACAGAAAAACGCATGTGAATGGTTGCCATGGCGCCCCTGCGGCATATGTTGTTCTCAATCGAAATCTATTTTAACCCAACTTTATTTTTATTTGCAGGATTATAATACACACAACCTTACCTTCTATAACATGAGAGACAGTACACGTACTTTTTCACCCCCACAGTGGACTAACCAATACATTAATAAATCATGAAAATCTTTAAATTACCAGATACCCTTTTTGATGTTGGGAAGAAATATACCGGTAATGTTTTTGTCAACTAAGTTACTGTATTTACTTGAGAAGGTAGCTAAGGATGTACGTTAATTGTATTACCACAGCAGGAATAGGCAACGGATGGTAACATTAGTAAATTTACAGTAGCTAAATATTTACTTGGTTTATTTTTTTCTGAATGTCATAGGCTATTAAATGTTCAAGGCTTATTGAAGCATGCGAGTCGTCGGAGTGAGCTGCGCTGACTGTGATTGGAGGATGATGGAGAAGAAACGAGAAGCTTCTAGAAGTGAACAAGCGCGCGCTGTGTGGGGAGGGTCGCGCGGGCCGTCCTGCAGTGAGCATATCATACTCCAATCCTGACACCCACCGTAGGAAGTGTCCCGGAATCGACTCCATTTACTTTGTCAAAACAGGCTCGGCAGGATATACATTTATTAAAACAACACGCTTTTAAAGGGACTGGTCCAATCAGTCCAATTGAGAGAAGACACGAGTCACCATCGTCATAGTTGTTTCCAATAAAGCCTAAAAAATAAATAAAAGTCTTGGTCGAATTCTGAGTCCACCACTACTACACTGAGAAACTGGGGCGTCCTGTCTGGAAATTGAGAAGGTAGTTGACAAATAACATTTTGTTTGACCAAAAGCAGTACAAATATTCCATGCAGTCTTTCGATTAATATCAAGTACTAAAACAATGTATTTTTAATAAATAATTATAAAAATGGCCTTTAAATAGTTTAAAATGAACTCAACGTCACACTCCTGATACCTCCCTTTCAAAGCATCTGACATTTAATCCATATTCCACTGAGACTTAGTTCATTATTAATCAGCATTATGTAATGATGAATGACTTTCCTCAAATTCCATGGTCAGATTGCTCCTTTTTATATTCCCCAATGTATAAATATACAACAGTCCCAAGAAGCTTAGACTAATCCACCATAAACTGTGTTTATTAACATTCCTCTTCTTGTTTTACCTTTAACAGTTATGCAATCTGCCGCATTCTTCAGCACTCATGAGTTCCTTGGTCAAGAAGCGGCAACCTTTATGAAAAGCACTGCGGTTGAAACATGACACAATGATGGTATCAAATGATAATGCAAATATCACAATTTAAATAATCTTCAAAATTTATTAATGACATGTTTCTTGCACTTGGAACTAGTTTGTAATTAATGTCTATGTTACATGAATTGAATTAATACAACTTTTCTTTGAAAGAATTTCCACAACAAGTTGTGCTCAGTGCACAGAAAAGCCCAGTGTTTGGTTTTCAAAACATTCAAAGCAAAATTTCCAGAGTCCTCTCCCTTATCTTCATACAGGCGTGGTCTAGATTAAGGGAGTCAGGAGGGTCTTTCTTTATCCTTAGCTTAGGGTGTAGAGGCTGTTGAACTTGCTAGGTGCTGGTTAATCAAACAAAGAAAAGTCCAAGAACACAAGCCATAAGATCACAAGAACTCGGATTCATATCAAAAGGGCAAAAAAACGTGTTAGTAAAAAATATATCTTGCGTTTTGGCACTAATCAAGGTGAGACAGCAAAATACTTCACAATAATCTCCCAACTAATCACTAGACCAACAAGCAAAGGCATAATTCAACGCCAGAGAACAACGGCAGTGATAATTGTCACCTGTCTTTTCCAAAACTCTTTCTTAGCGAGTAATTGTGGCCATGATTTTACTGTCAAAATGGCTTGCACCTTCGTGAAGAGCAAAAGTTGGACGGACAGAACGGTTTTAAAGATGAGTGTTTGGTAAAAATGAAGGAACCAAATAGTGATGGTCTCTCGTACATTCCCAAGGCTTGCAAAGTTAGCTGTGGAAATCCTGGACTTTTCGAACCCTTCACACAGGTTGACTCCAGCCGAAGGCAATATGGGCGAACACAAAAACAAAACAACCGTTTTACTAAAACAAAATAGAAAAATAATTTAGAGCCCAAAAAAAAAACTGGATGGCATTTCATGGTAAACATATATTTTACAACATGATGGTCTAAGCATTGCCTTAAAAGTATTTTACAACACAAAAAAAAATACCCTAACAAACTGACTGGGAGAACCCAATGGCAATAATGCAACAGTGGTGGTTGTGTGAGTACATATGAACACACATGTATCTCAGTTTAAACAGAGTACATCTCTGCAAATGTGAGTGTATTAGTTTTTGAGACCCTGAATGCATCTACACACAGATTAGTGTGTCCATCATCAGATTCTCTTCTCCTCTCGTCTGCGTTACATCGTCCCGAGAGGTTCTCCAAAGCGGATCTTCTGGCCTGCTTGCAAATTAAAGGTAAAATCCCGTGGAGCTTCGAATAACAGTACAATAGTGGAGCCCAAGTTGAACTCGCCCAGGTGCTCTCCTTTTCTCATGCTCACGCCTTCTTGGTTGTTGTTTGTCACGTAGCTGAAATCATTGTAAGTTCCCTTGTTGTAGCGAGGGTTGTTGGTACGGAGCTCCTAAAGAGAAAAAGAAGCTTGTTAATGTCGATGCGATAAAACCAAATTGGTACATGCCCTTTAAAACTCCAACTTATAACAGATGGGAAACCTCCCTTGTCATGTTTATATGAATCAAATCCAAATCCATTAGATTTAGCGAAAACATGCAATTTAAGAAATGCATCAGGGTCACTGCTCAATGAGGTCACAAACTGCTACTGAAATACCACTTATCAGGTCAGTATACAACAAACAGGTGTTACTGCCATCTACTCATCCATTAACCCACATTTTTACACAAGCCCCCTACCGTACCGTCTACTTGTCTGATTGCGGCCCATTAGGAATGAGGGCAAATCCACTCTTAGCGGTGTAGCTCAATATTCTGCTAATGCTGAAAAACCACAAATTATTTTACAGAAAATACATCTTACGCCAACTTGAGTGATTCTGTGGCTATACAGCAATTAAACAACATAGCCCCGATATACTTCAAGTGAAAATTTCAATTTGAAACATCATAAATGAAACCACAGGACTGTTTTGCCTCTGAGCATCAACTGCAGTGCTTCGTTACTGAATGAACAAATTGTTTGAATTAATGATTCAATGACTCACTCATTAAGACTCCTTGTCAAATGCTTAATTCTTGAATGAATCAGTTAAAACTCAATGATTCACTCATTAACCTACTGGCAGTTTTAATTTCCCATTTAAAGTACCTTTTCATTTTTAAAATAATTTCAAATATCAAGATTCAAATTTTTATGTTTAAAACATAATTTATGCATAACGCATTAATGTTCCCTCTGAGCTGCATTAAACTGTCTGTGTAATCTGTCATTATTATGATTTCATTTATTACTTAAATGTAAGAATTTGACACAAGATCATGAATTCAGTTAAAGGATAAGTTCACTTCAAAATGAAAAATTCCTGATAATTTACTCACCCCCATCTCATCCAAGATGTTCATGTCATGTCTTTCTTAAGTTGAGAAGAAATTAAGTTTTTTGAGAAAACCATCCAGGTTTTTTCTTCACATAATGGATTTCCAATGGCAACCAACAGGTTCAAGGTCCAAATCAATGCAGTTTCAAAGGGCTTCAGAGGGCTCTGCACGATCCCAGCCGAGAATTAGGGTCTCAGCTAGCCAAACCATCTGTCATTTTCACCAACCCAGTGTTAAAAAAACAAAAGTGCAAAGACTAAATCAAACGGCCTTTACAAAAATAAAGGTAAAACAACGATGTCGGACAATTTAAAATTTGGAGGAGAACATAAGATTAATTTATCAGCACTGGGTCGGTACTTCCACCTACACCACGGACATGACCTTTCCGACGTCATACGCAGTGAAGAAGAACAACACTGAAGTTGTGCATTTGAGGTTAAGAAGTATATAAAGGTTTTTTTTGTCGCTGTTTTTAAATGACTGATGGTTTGGCTAGATAAGACCCAATTCCTTGACTAAGATCGTGCAGGACCCTCTGAAGCTGTTAGAAACTGCACTGATTTGGACCTTCAACCCGGTTGCAATTTAAAACTGAAGTAAAATCCTCTAATGTTTTCCTTAAGAAAAACAAAATATTTTCAACTGAAGACAGACATGAACCTCTTGGAGATGGGGGTGAGTAAATTATCAGGAAATGTTCATTTTGAAGTGAACCAATCCTTTAATTAGGATAAAAAAATGCCTTTATAAAAGGCAAAAATGCCCATAAAAGCCCATAAAATTTTAACTGATTGGAAAAGATCATTTCTGTCACTGCTGTGAACGGACCAGAATATGCAGAATATCAAAAGTTTAGTAGTCAGCTGTCCACAGCAGTCCTAAACCTGTTAAGGTACCAACACAATAAACATACCCGGTAAAATATTGTAATTATCGTTATTGATAAAATCCTAGAAAATATTGATATATAATTTGTTGTAAATATCACACACCCCTACATAAAAGTATCTTTAGAGCACTATATTCCAAGCCTTCAGGAATCATACAATAGCTTTGTATCAAATAGGTCTGATAGACAGAAATTTTTAATTATCTTTCAGTTCTCATCCGACCAGAATGGCTGACTAGTTGACTGGTTGTCTAGTGATCTTTAATCTGCTTAACACCGGAAAGGGTGACACATTTAGAGGAAGAAGCAATTCTCAAATAACAGAGATGCAACATCTTCAAGAGCATTTTACATTTTATCTGTATACTATCATAATATTAAATCATTTTTTTAATTAACTTTTTTTTTTTTTTTTTTTCATTAAAATTTTACTTTAAGTTAGTAATTTTATGTGCTGGTATTTTTTTATTTTCTATTCAGCCTTTTAATTTATTTTTACTTCCCTTGTTGTAAGTTTAGTTCTTCAACTTATTTTATATCAGTTAGTAACATTTCTAATTTTCATTTAAGTTTTTTTTATTATTTCTTATTTCGTATGCTATATTTTTTAAATGTGAGATTTGTTTAAATTAACAAAAAATTTATTATAAATGTAGTTATTTATATCTTTTTCTGTAGAGTTCAGTAGGAAATACCAGTTTACATTTCCAAACATTCTTTTTGCCATTCATTGTAATAGTCCAGTGATATTTTTGTATGCACAAGGAGTGACCTGCCTGCAAAGCTACAGTACTGTGAACAGTATCAGGCACTTCTGTCCCAGTCACCTCTGATAACGGATCACTCTAAATTGTAACGTAGACACATGCATTTTCTGTAAAGCTGCTTTGAAACGTTATATGTATTGTGAAAAGCGCTATACAAATAAATTAATTGAAATCGAACTTGAAATCGAAAATGCTGTAAAGATGCTTTCAAAAATAATGTCCTAAATAGATTTTATTTATGAACTAACTTCTATTAACCAAATCAAATCAATATTTGGTGTGACCACCCTTTGTGTTTAAAACAGCCTTTGTCCAGGTACACGTGCACATAGTTTTTCAGGTAGCTTTGCAGGCAGGTTTCTTCAAGTGTCTTGGAGACATTGCCGCAGTCCTTCTGGATTTAGTCAATCTCAGTTTTTTCATGTAATCCTGAATGGACTGGATGATGGTGAGATCAGATCTCTGTGTGTTGTTATCAGACTCCTTGTGCATGCAAAAATCTCACTGTTTTATTACAATTAATGGCAAAATGAATGTTTGGAAATGTAAACTGATATTTCCTACTGACACACTACAGCAAAAGATATAAATAACTGGCAGTTTTTCTTTGTGAAAATACTAACGTGCCTAAGACTTTTGCACAGTTCTGTATATTTTTTGTTTTAGTGAACAATAACACTTCTACAGTCAGCATCGTAAAATTTGAGTTTCATTTAAAGCATCGCTGCTACAGCTTTCAAAGCAAATATTTTGTGAACAACATCTTGGCACTGCTGGACAAATCGCCTGCTGTGAGCAATGTTCCTGTTTTTATGCAGAATCCACAGGTTCATTTGTGAGCGGTGTTGTGGACAGAGCAAAAGAGTCTTTTGCTGATTCATTATGCTGTGCTACTTACTGCTGGTAGCCTGCCAGACCCAACAGATGACTGCTTTTAAAATAGTACAAAATGCAGTATGAAAAATGGCTCAACAAACAGCTGGATGCCATGAACTAGATGTTACACAACCACAATATTTCTAATCTAACAGCTATGAACTGTTGAACCAAGATGAACTATGAACTTAGCCCAAGCGCTCTTGATGTAATGAAGCGCGTCTTTCTGCCTTCGTTCGGTCTCCTTGCATCAATCTGTATTGGAGTCTCTTATTAGGATTTAGTTTCCTATAATAAAAGGTGTTATTTAAATATCAGCACCAGTAGTCATTGGTAATTATTAGTATCAGTTCCACCAGTGTGATATGGATACGCTTGACCAGAGTCAAATACCGGTCTCTGTGTTTGTAGTTAACATATCAAACTGGATGACTTTGAACACAGTGTTTTAGGCCAAATGGAGGGGAAAAACTGAAAGAAACTGCCGCTCTGTTCGTTCCGCCCAACCCCTGAAGCAAAATGCTGTCATGTACATGTAAGAAAGCTGTTGCTATAGTGTTCAGTTTTTACCATAATGCTGTTTAAAGAGTAGACAAAGTACAATACAATAAGCCTAATCTTACAACCTAACCTTAAAGGTGGGGTAAGTGTTATTTAAGTGGGGTGGGGTAAGTGTTAACAGCTTTACAAAACGGACTCGGGCCGAGTACATAAATAAACTTGTAGCCAATCAGCAGTAAGGGGGGTGTCTACATATGAAGGGGAGAAGAGAGCACTCAGTGCACGTCATTATTCAAAATTCACGACACAGGACGGACATTAGCCGAGCGATGACAGAAAGAGAGAGATGGCAGATAAAAGAAAAAAGGGGAACATTGGTTTTTTGTTTCACCGAACTAATATATGCTGGCTTTTGCTTGAATATTCTCGTGTGTCATGGTCACTTGACTGTCCATTTGCGATCGTATTGTCGTTCACTTCAGCGATGATAAAAACCCATTCATTTCCACACCGTATAAGCCTGGAGCGACTAAACCTCCTCCACTGTCAAGTGTCAGCTCACAAAATGTGTCCGAACAGTAAGATACTGTACTCCTAATATATGCTTGTTTCCTCTTTTCATGATCTATATAACCCTCTAATCTGGTCATAATTATAATATGTTTGTTAGTTGGTCTGTCGTGCTCGTGCTATCGAGTTGTTCATGAGAACGGTTTGTGTTATTGTGATGGAAGGGATGACTTTTTCATTGAACATTCGACCTGGATTACCATAGTAACACACAGATTCCGCCATAGTCGTTGCCTGGGTTATGTATGTATGGGGCGGAGCTATCAAAATAGGGGCGTGTTTGTTTTGATGATTTGAAATATCAACAACGGTTACCAGAAAGCACTTACCCCACCTTAAACCTAACTGTTCTGTTAATAACCCTCTGTCGATCTGACTGTCTGTTGGCAGGGATACAAAACTGCATAAAAGTATAATCTGTAGTTCACAAAAGCCATTGAGCTGTCAAAAGTCTTATGGTGACAAATAAACATGAATTTCTCGGTCCAAGTAACACGGAGAATGAGTAAACATTGGTCATATACATATACTACCGACATTGTTTACATGCACACCAGTACGCTGATAACTCACAAAAATCAGCTTATTGAAATAACCTGTTGTCTGGGTTTACTGCAACCATAACCTGACAACACAAGTAAACCGCGTTTACAATACTTTATTAATAAATCTGGTTGTTTCCCGATAGTGACTTCCAAGCGTAATTATTTGAGCATCTTTCTCCAAGCATTTCATTTGTCATTCTAAATAAAGCATTGAAAACCAGTATTCCAGCATGTCAGCTTACGGTTCATATATTATCCTCTCATGTAGTTAGGGATGCAGAATTATGATTGTATAACTACTTCTGCTGCACAAGATGAAATAACTTTTATAATTTTTGTGGTCAAGAAAGTCTGAATTTGCAATATATTTCCTCCCTTACTGCAAAACCCTCACTCGAAATATCAGCAACTGCACCAATTTGTATATTTTAGCTTAATTTAGAAAAAAAATTGAATTTATTCTTTAGAATGACATAGGAGAATATGCTCATACAAATAAGATTTTTTGGGGGGTAAAAAAAAAAATATTTTTTTCTTTTAGAGTTCATTTTCAGGTGGAACTATTGCTTTAAACTCACATTTATCTGCAGGAAATAATTAAATAAGAGCAATATGGACATTTAAATTGGATCTATGAACTTAAGACTTGAAACCTGCAGAGCAAACTGGTTCTAACCTTGTCAAAATAGATGCGTATAGATCCCACATTTGTCGCTCCTACTGCTGTGAGTGAAAAGAAGCCGTGCGTCCACTCCCCACTCAAGACCACCCGCTCATTATGGCAAAAAGCTCCTTGATCCATCGTGCAACTCCTGGGTTCACGGACATCAGAGAACCTACGATATAAACATACATATCAGACCACAACTCATGCTTCAGTTATGTAACCAGGCACTGATGGTATCACACTGCTCAGTCGCCATCAGATTAGAAAACACGCTTATAACTTAAGCATTTAAGACCTAAAGTCCCAGTTGATTAATCCTTTTAACAACAAATTATATTTTCAGAAAGCAAAGCAAATCAGAGAGAGAGAGAGAAACATATAATGCCGCTGACCTGGGAAGTGCCGTCTGTGTGCCACCCTCCAGTCTGTCGGCGAGTGGAAGCAGTGGTAGTCACCTGGAGCCAGATAAACTACACAGTGAAACAACTCATTCCCCTCCGTAGTGACCAGGGCATCCTGGAATGTGCCAGGGTCATCCTCGTCTAAACACGACAAGAAAAATAAAACTGAGATGATTAAAAATATGAAAGATATGGGAGAGTTTATATCACATGGTCTACAAGCTTAGCATGATGTTCTTTGTTGGTCAGATCAGATTTTAGGCTTAGTGCTTTCAATATTTATATTAATCTATGATTTTCCTCTGATTTTAGAGATGCACTACAGTTAAAAAGTTTGGGGTCAGTAATATATATATTTTTTAAACAAATAAATACTTTTATTTTGCAAGGACGTATTACATTTATCAAAAGTGACAGTAAAGACATTTATAATGTTACAAAATTGTTGTTCTTTTGAAATTTGTATTCATCGTGAAAAACTATATTACAATTTCTGAAGGATCATGTGACACTGAAGACTGAGTAATGACGCTGAAAATTCAGATTTGCCAACATAAATATTTTCATTTTAAATTAAATTTTTTTTACTTTTAAATAGCAATAATATTTCACAATACAGTCCCTGACAAAAGTTGTGTCGCTTATCTATTTTGTAGAAACACCTGCTATTAACCTGATTTTTAATTCATCAATTGGTGTTAGAAATAGCTCATATGAAAAGAGTTCATCAATATTCTTTGGTTTCGTCTTCAATGCTTCCTTTTTCATCCTACCCCACATATGCTCAATGATGTTCATGTCTGGTGACTGGGCTGGCCAATCCTGGAGCATCTTGATCTTCTTCGCTTGAGGAACTTTGATGTGGAGATGGAAGAATGCGATGGAGCACCATCCTGCTGCAGAATTTGGCCTCTTTTATGGTTGGGAATATAAGAGGTAGCTAAGATGTCTTGGGATTTTAGACTATTGAAGTTGCCTTCCACCCTGCAGATCTCTCGCACACCCCCATACTGCATGTAACCCAAGACCATGATTTTTCCCCCACCAAACTTCACTGTTTTCTGGGTAAATCTCGGGTCCATGCGGGCTCCAGTAGTTCTCCTGCAATATTTGCGGCGACTGTGGTGCAATTCAACAGAAGATTCATCTGAAAAACCCTTCTGCCACTTTTCCAGCGTCCATCCTTTTAGCAGGCTGTGGGCTTTGGCAAATGCCACACGGTTTTTCAATTGTCTTTTGTTTAGTGCTGGCTTCTGGGCACTGATTCGACCATGGAGGCCATTTCGAGACAGAATCCGACAAACTGTTCTGGTTGACACAGGGATTCAGGAGACCAGGTCTCGTGGAGCTCTGCTGCAGTGGAAAATGGGCTGGCCTTGGATTTTCGAGCCAACAAACGGTCCTCTCGAGCAGTTGTCTTGCAGGGTCTGCCTGACCTGGGTTTGTCATAAACATCTCCAGTCTCTTCAAATCTTTTTTTTATCCTCTGTACTTGACGCTGAGACACTTTGAAGGTGTCTGCCACATCAGCAGTGGATCTGGTCTTCAGCCTCTTGATAATCAAAACTTTAGTCTCAGGGTGAATCTTAGGCATGTTTGCAGAGGTCTAGTTGCAGTTGATGTGAAGGTCTAGTGTACTGGGGTTCTTTTTATACACACCTGAGATCTAATTGATCCATTATTAGTCACAGGTGAAGCTCATATGACAAGGTGACAACACTTATGTCTTTGCAAAAATTCACTCAATGGGCTTTACCAAGCTGTGAATATTAGATTATTTTTTGACAGTTTAATTTTGCACTGAAACATTATTACAAAAGATGTTGGAATTAAAATGAGCCATTTATTGTAAAAAAAATCTCGATAAGAAATATATTTCAGCGGCACTTCAGTTCAATTTGTACACAAGCGACAAGACTTTTGTCAGGGACTGTATTACTGTTTTTTTTTGTTTTTTTATGTAGCCTTGGTAGCCTTTTTAAAAATATCTTACCAACCCCAAACTTTTGAACAGTAGTATGGATTAAAGAGCTCAATTTTTTCCAGGTACTTGTCACTTGGCGCAAAACATTTTAACAATACAGCTTTTATATTTTAAAAAATAATTAGTAAAATTTGATGAGTCATCAGAAAGTCAACCATACACTGAACCAGAAATTCACAATATGGACTGTGGAGAACAAAACATCTCAAAATATGTACTACATTTTACTGTACAATGTACAATTCATCATCCCTCATTTATTGTTGCTTCCACATGACAAGTCTTTCTTCAATGCCATCTCTGTTAAATGAACTTACTTACAGTAATAAGGGAACTGAACCAGATCCAGGACTGAAAGCAAATAGGGGTCAGAGCTGCTTTGCCACTGTTGTGACAATCAGTTCACGTCTTATTTTCTGCTAAATGTGTGTAAATTGATTTTGAGTGAGTGACACTCTACTTCCCGCAATTGTGATTCTTTCCTAAGCCATGTTTGCAATCTAAAAATGATTTGGCTGCTCAGAGAACCTTGCATGCATATTTTCGTGTTAACAAGATCCAAAATCCAAGGAATTTCCATTCAGAAACATGTCCTACTTGGTCAAATGACACATTTATTGAGACTTACTTCTGTTAGCTGTTAAACTCTCTGTCCAGGTGCGTGGGCCGAGAAACGTTTCCAGGGAGTAGGTCACTCCCTTCACCTGCTCTACCTCACAGTTCTTCACACGGCCAAAATGAAGGATCTTGCCATCAGCTGGACTGATCTGCAGAGCGAAAAGGTAACTTGTTGTGTTATGTTGTTTCATTCATACTGTATTAAAAACTGAAATGAGAAGCTGGAAATAAGCTTTAGATTTTGCATGCAAATTTTTCAGACCCCATAATGAATATAGGTTAACATTCTTCTGTTTCAAGTAAATAAATTACATTTTATTTTAATATTACAAACTTCTGAAAACTTTATTAAAAACTGACATGAGTAAAATGTATCAAATGAAAATAATTAATAGATTAAGCATGCAATTATTTCAGAACTTATAACGAATATATGCAACAGGAAATTATGTACCATTCCAGGGCTTCTGCTAAAATAAATAATGAACAACATTTTATTTTACCACCTACTCAAAATATTACCATCTACTCAGGTTTCCTGCTATACTGCCAGAAATGTAGCTCTTTTAATAACTTCTTATTCTTTAAAAAATATATATATACAAACCATAGTTTATATTAATTTATAGTGATAGTTCACCCAAAAATGGTCATTACTTACCCTTTTTCTAAACCTGTATGAGTTTCTTCTGTTAAACACAAAAGAAGATATTTTGAAGAATGTTGGTAACCAGAGAGTTGACAGCACCCTTTGACTTCTATAGTTGGAAAAGAAAATACTATGGAAGTCAATGGGTGCTGTCAACTCTCTGGTTACCAACATTCTTCTTTTGTGTTTAACAGAAGAAAGAAATCACAGAGCGTGAAATGAAGATTCAAACCACGTGCATATGAATGAACGTGAACAGGAATTCAAAGAATGGCTCTTTTTCTACAGTTACAAACCCAGACTTACCACGCAGTGCGAGTCGCACACTGGCCGGACCTGAGGTTTGAGTTTGCGCCTAAAAAACTCGCCCAGGTTTCTGTAGTGCTGTAGATCCTCCACGGCCGCTTCCTTCATGTTGACTCCAAACGTCCATATATACAATCTGAAGACAGGTTTCCGTAACCAAGTGGGCAGGTCCACCTGGTTCAAGCGACCCCAGGCTCTGGAGAGCAGTCGTGTGGGTATGGACTTGTAGATTGTAACCTACACCCAAGAGACAGAGGGTTTGAAGACGGCATGCTCAAATACCTTTATAATACACAACAGCAAACGTTCGCAGAGAGGAAAGTAAACACACTTAAAGTGCCCCTATTATGCTTTTTCACATATCACCTTTCATGCAGTGTGTAATGTAGGTGTTTATGAATGTAAAAGTTCTGCAAAGTTTTAAAGATGAAAGAGGACGAACAATTTATTATATCCTTAAAGAAAGAATCGATTCTGAACCGCCGATATGAGTCGTCAGTAATTTCAGTCTCACTTTCCTTTACAAACCTACATAGATTTCTAACACATTTGCATAATTCCAGCCTATGGCCTTCATTGGCTGCCCGGAAATTATGTCTACTTTGACCCACCCTCAGACACTGAGAAAAGAGGTAATGCTGCAATGTATATTATGAGAAAATGAAAGTGTTTTTTGACCTTGGATGCATGTAAACCTGTTGTAGGAGACAAAAATAGGAACCTTCAAAACAGCATAATAGGGGCACTTTCATGATTGTGCTTTTGTTTCTTCATTCATCATTTGACAACAGAATGCTTTATTATCAGAAGTCAAATATCAAGTAGGAATAACCCCGGATCTGATTTTGAATGGAACACACAATAAATATTTGTAATGAACCAAAATTTCTGCAACAGAACATACACTTAAAAATGTCACAATTTGACCTTTTCATGACAAGACAAGGTTAGTCCAGAATGCAAAATGGTGGGACTCCCTAAAAAGAATGACATTTATGAATAATAAAAATGCTTTTTATTGCTTATTTTGACGATAATGACAAGGACGTGTATATTAAATTTTAATGCACGCAAACATCTTAAGTGGATTATTGCATTAACAGCTGCCTTTATCTTTACATCACCTGCTGTAGACCACGTGCTCCAGTGTTTGGATTCTTAGAGTGTTTGGATCAGTGTAGCTCACTGATCATTATTGATGTGGGCCAGGAGTGATCCTAGATCAGTGCTACAGATAGTATGGAGGCTGATACATGACAGGAGTTGGCCTGGGTGTTCAGTGTAAGTGGATTACTGTAGTTAATGTCAATCTCAGCTGACATACAGGAGGCTAAATGCGAACACTCTCGGAGTCCTACAGGGTGATGGGTTGTAGATGATAGTTATGGGTTTAACAAGCAGGAAGTGAAGGATGAGCAATGTTGCCTGACCCAGAAAAGGCTCTTTATCCACAAAGTGTGACATTTTACTTTCTCACATTTTTTAAAACAGAAAATAAATATTATGCAAAGATCGATACGCGTTTAACGCCAGTCATTTTATTTTTTTTGTATAATCTAGGATGTAATGGTGCATTTAAGTAATGTCAGTAAGATTGTATTTATGAATTCAACACATATGAACGCTTCCACATAGTTGTAAATACTAGGATTTAGTTTGAGCCTCGATCTGTACGAGTTGGGGGCGTGTCTGTAAGAAACATTGCTAAATACCATAAGGATTGTGGTTTTCCGCCACGACATTGTCAGGCTTTTTATTTACAACAAAATAAGTTAACTGCCTGCACAAAATATGATAGCCTTGTAATATAACAATATATGTACTGATAAAGTTTACATTCTAAACTCTGATTAGTAAAAGTTTACAATCCTAAATTAATATTAATTATAACCCCAAAAAATTAAAATCTGTAGCTCTATAAATCTGAAGATTTACAGATTTACATTAATAAACAAAACATTTTTCTTTTTCTGCCACTGGAGATATGGTATCTGCTTCAGAGCATCAGCATGGGCTGACTGGCAATTTTTTCTTGGTAACTGAACAATGGTGGTGTCAGAACCACCGTGGCACGGTGCCCTCAACCGGGTCTAGAGACAAAGTGTTCCTCAGTTCAGAGCTGCCTCATAGGACAATGGCTCTTTTCACACAAATCCCAATGGAGCTCTGAGCTCAGCGGGTCCATATGCAAGGAGCCATCTGCTGATAGCAGCAGCTCTTTCTGCTGACCTTGCATCAGTTTTGAGGTTTCATTTCTCTGGGTTAAAAAATAGAGAGAACAAATCCTAGATCTAGAGCATTACTCCGCAACGGTTTCAGTAATGCTTCCCATAAAAATCACAGACATTACGATCACAGCATCATCCATACGGTAATACCTGTTTTGCATTAATTCACAAATGCCC
Source organism: Gobiocypris rarus (assembly GCA_023029165.1). Taxonomy (NCBI): domain Eukaryota; kingdom Metazoa; phylum Chordata; class Actinopteri; order Cypriniformes; family Gobionidae; genus Gobiocypris; species Gobiocypris rarus. The sequence continues at coordinate 12,470,245 of CM040916.1, read as the reverse complement.
ATAATTCACTGATGGATGTCATTTATGTCTCTGGATAGTGAGATTTTGCACACTCAAACACACACAACAGCAGACTGTGGGCTTTATTTGATGTTTCCACCTGTACTTACTCTGCTTGTGGGCCTCCAGCCTACTTTGGCGAGAGGTTTGAGCGCTCCAAAGGGCAGGATGTAGTAGAGGAAGGACAGAGGCCATGAGCGAAGGCGGACAGTAGGCCGGGACATGCAGCTCAGCTGGCCTAGGCGCCGCCGCAGGGCCAACTGTGGGAACTGCAACCTGCACAACACATTCATGATGCCAAAGTGCACAAAATACTCAGACAGACACAGAAAAAAAAATAAAGAAGTGGAAATTAAAAATATATGTCCAGATGATGTAAATGTTGTAGCGTAGGGGTGCCCAATACTGGAGAACTACCTCCTGCAGAGTTCAGTTCCAACCCTGCTCCAACTCAATTGTAATTATCTAGTATATCCTGAAGATCTTGATTAATTGGTTCAGGTGTAATTGAATAGATTTAGAGCTAAGCTCCACAGGCAGACCTTCAGGACAGGATTGAGCACCCCTTGTTATACAGTGAATCTCATGAAAACGGTCATAAACATATCCGGATAATATTTCACCCTAAACATCTTGAGAAAGAAATAAGAATTGTAAGAATTTGTGCAGTTTTATACAATTAATCAATTAATCATATAATTCCACAAGTGTCATTAATAATAATGATTTTATTTTGCCATGTTTTGAGTAATTTAAAATTAAATTTTACATGAAAGTAAATATAAATATTATTATGGTAATGACAATTGTAATATTTTTCAACAACTTTCAATACCATAATATAAAAATTATTCAATTTAATTTAATATTACTTAAATATTGTTATTCAAATATGGTTATTCAAGTGTATAATTAAGGTAATACAATACAAAATTACTATTATTAAACTAAATATAAATATGATATAAACATTATTATTATGGCGAAAAAATATGCTTAGTTGTTGTGTACCTGTATAATTAATGAAATAAAGTACTGCAGCAAAATTAATAATTTAATAACTAAATTTACAAAGACCTTGGTAAAATAAGCACTGAGAATAACAGGAATACAAAAAAATATGTAGCAATTTATTTATTAATCTAAATGTTTTATGGTAATGGGAAATTGGGTGAAAATGTGCAGATTTTTCATGGAAATGTCACACACACACAAAACCCCATAATGGTCTAAGAAAACGGGTTTTACCCATTTTTGATTTTAGGGTAAAAAGTTATCTGAACATGCTTTCTTAAGATTCACTCTATAAAAACAGAACTGGGCTGCTCTGTCAAGATGGTAGAAAGAAGGAAGGAAATATTTATAAAACATGCAGAAACATACACACTGCCCACTCACGCATACCAAAGACCAAACACAAAGACGGCCATACAGAAAACAATAAACAGCAGAAAGATACTTGAGATAGGAAAGAGACAGAAATAGCAATTCTCCACTGTAAACGTAACCTCATGGTCGTTCACACTGTCTCTTAACTACACTGACCATATACTCTTTTCAGCTCAATTCCACTTACATCAGTCTAAGCGAAGGCTGCTTCCACCTGCTTATCACCTTTAGTCTCATTTAGGGTTTATCGTCACCTTCCTGTTACACAGGCTCTAGAAATGTACACGAGGAGAAATACTTCGTCGACAGTCTAGGCCAGTCTTTAAAATATTCTTAAAGGGATAATTCATCCCAAAATGAATACATCATTAACTTCATGAAATTCCAAACCTTCAAGAACTTCTTCCTTCAGAAGAACACAAAAATAGATATTCTGAAGAATGTTTCAGCTGTTTGAAAGTCAATGGGGTCCAATGTTATTTTGAAACGCATTGACTTTCATTGTGTGGACAAAAACAACACATCAAGACTTTCTTTTAATCTTATGTTCTGCACACGAAAAAGTCATGCAGGTTTGGAACGCCATGAGGCTGAGAGACAATTTTCATCATAAAAAGGGCCACATTTTAATCAACATAAACCTACTTAACCAGCACGAACATGGTTTTAGTGGGTCACGCCGAGTGGGACATTTGCACAGAACTACTGAAGCCTTGTGGGATATCGGCCAGTAATCTTTTTATTTTTATTTTTTGTGACCGCTCTATTTTTAGCACTTGTGCAGGCGGAAAACATTCCAAATGAACACAACTGTTGCCGACTGGAACAGCGCATGCAAAAATGTTACACATCTATTCTGGACACGTTGAGGCAACACGTCTTGTTCGGGTATAACTGCTTGCTTTTATTGAAAATGACACTAAGAAGCTACTGCTTCAGGCTAAAGTGCGATTAGCTTTAGTATGTCAGTAAAGTGGGTCATATTCGGCCCTGAAAGTGATGACACAGCACCAGCGAGGTTGATAGGGACCGTCCAGGACTGCAGCTACAAGGGCTATCTATAGAATATAATACGGTGTCCACACTAATCAGGATGAAAACTTGTTCTGACCTGTGGACAGAGAAGACTTAGCCATAGACGGCCTAACAGAAACACTCAATGAGTCACCAGACTTTGCAGGTATACTCACAATACTGCACACAAGAACATCTTTACATTGACCCCTTCCAAATGTACTATCCAGTAATCTCTGTTTGAGAGATCAACATTTGCATCGTGGTCAGGATGAGTAATCGAGCAGTACAAACAAAACTACTCATCAGTGTACTGATGATAAGAACTATGCCAACAACAGCTCATGCCAGGTTAGTACAGGCTCAGGGGGTAAACTTTCGGTGCCTGGGCTACAAAATTTACCTCCATAATCATCAAGTAGATTGACCTGTCATGCGTCATCTAAAACAGCATCTGAAGTGTGGGCCTCTCCCACAGAAAGGTGTAAATTTTTATTGCTCCAACTATAAATAGACAAACTGCAGCAGGCATAACATCGGACCATACTCTGCAGACCAGTCTAGTCATGACTCTGGTATGAGCACATGTAAATAGTGATGATCAAAGCAAGTCCACTCGTCGGCCATCTTGGTACTGGCGCCAAACAGCAACTTTAGTGCAGTTAAGCAATTACATTTTTTTCACAGTTACTCTCCAAATTAATGTAGAAACAACTTAAAGACATTAAATGACACAGTCCTAGTGGCTGCTGTCACTAAGATCTGCCGCTGCCGAACATGACTTGAGTCTGACGCACATCTCCTTTTCTCACAACTCTAGAAGATCATTTAAGGCCGCTCTTATAAGAATACTAAATAAAACGGGCATTATTGTTGCTTATTTAACAATATCGTTATTGTTTAAGCACAAGAGAACTCGATACGCTCTGTGCACACAAGTCGTGTGTATGTCAGTCACACAGACAAGAGCATGAATGGTTTAAAAAAAAAAGTGTGAATATTTGACAGAAAAATGGATTCTGCGTTAAATATTTTTAACGCTTTAAACAGAAAAAAATGTATCGCATGTGTTAACACAAATTATTATTATTTTTTTCAAAACTCCAAAAACGTACCTATACATACAATTCACTGCAGGTTCCGGCTGACACTAGCGGCAGTACAAAAAAAAATTAGTTTTATTGTTTACACAAATTATGATTCCAGGGGCAGATTATTGATTAATAAAGACATTTTCACACGGTTCTTGAACAATATATTTTGACATTTGCATCATGCTAGAAGCGTACTAGGGCCTAAAATGAACACTAGAGCAAAACATTTACGAGCATATGAAAGCACGTTAGTCGCCAGTTGGCCATTAACCATTTTTTTGAATTCTTACAATGCAATGTTGTGACAATAAGACCGAGAGCAAACGAGAATTAGTTACTTACATGCTGTGCGGGAAGTTTAAACATCTGATCCGAAGCGTCGGCTCTTGAAAGCCTTCCTGCGCTTTAATGGACAAATTCACTCAAAATTATATTATATTATATATATATATAGTCTCTGCGAGTATCCTAGTAAAGTCAGTTATGTCTTAAGTGAACGCAAACAAAACGCATGATCCATGTGTCCATTCGGTCTTAAAGTGACAGCATCCTAATAATCCTGCTGCTGACTTGCTCTACTGTCTGCGTTTTTAATGTTAATCAAACAAAGGACAGAAAAAAATCATTCACGGCTCAAACTTTAAAAAGGATATGAAGACAAAGCAGTGTTATTTATTTGATTAGCCTACTTTATTGAATATCGGTACCTGAAAACTATTAGACCTGCCTGAAGAGCACTGTTTATTTCATTTGTATCTTTGTTGTATTGTGTTTATTTGTGCTATTGCTTGTAATTTGATTGTTTGTGATTTTATTATTGATCATTTACTTGTCTTTAAAAATGAAGGCTATTAAACTTAGATTAGTTAAGATAGTAGTTATAGCTGTGGTATCAAAATAAGAATAGAGGATTGTGAATTTTCACTATCTAAAACTTTGGTCACAACTGCCTGTTTTTGTATCATGGCTGGTAAAAATATTTTTGGCTGGTAAATTTTCTTAAGTCATCATCCACTGGCAGGTGTGGCAAAAAGTTAGTTTTAGGCCCTGTGCGTAAAATTTTGCAGAAATTTCATCAGGTATGTTTTTCAATGAGCCTGGCAAAATTGATATTGTATTCTTTAGCTCCATTAATACAAATAAAATTGTATTTTTCAGGTTGATCAGTAAATGCTTAATGCTCATGTGCATTTAAAATGTAAACAAACAGGCAATGTCTCTATGAAAAAGGTGATTGGCTCTTTCAAATGCGAGCCGTGACTACAGCGCACATATCGAATGCTATGATTGGACTCTTTCATACTTAATTTTAGAGGTTTGTTCAAATCTGTGATTTATTATAAGTATAAAATGTCAGGCTTCGTCATCCTGCACCTTTCAGGCAAGCATTTTTGCCTGAGACAAAAATAAATAAATAATCCATAGACTTGTATAGGAGGAACCCAAGCCAAAAATACTCAACACAATCCAACAACAAACCTGATAACATGCGTTTAGCAGCTCTGTGCAAATGTTGTTTCAATCCTATAACTACATTTGTACAAGAACTGCGCAAGTGCCTGGTATAACCTTTAACGCTGAACACTTTTAGTGCTGTGCATTATGTAACCTCATCCTATCAGTTGGCAAATCCAGTTAATATGCCAAAGTGTGCACTGCACCCTAGTGCATCTGAACGGCTTGAAACAATGACTGTTGGTTTTTACGAGCTCTCAGTCATCAGGTTATCATTCAATTGAATTTAGAGCATTTCTACCCCTCCCCCAGCCTGTCCAGCACAGATGAATTCACAGCTATTCACAGTGCATTACTCAAAGTGCGGAGGACGTTGGAAAGGGGATGATGGCAGCCTGTAAAAAGACAACATAAAGTCTTTGGATTGAGTCTCTTTCTCACACTCTCTGCTCTACACAGCCCCCCTTGTTTTTTCATTGCAGGCACACATTGGCCAATCACTGGCTGAATATGAGCCTCCCTCTGCTCTACGCATCTTTCGCTCACTCAAGGGGAACAGCATCTGCTCCAAGTAGAGCTCTGCAAACTATGCAGTTTGCATTGGACAGAGAGAGCTACCAACAGTCTAACGTTATGCCACAATTAGGCCAAATGCAATCGCAGAGCTGGGATGGTGAAAGAGAGGATCTGGGGGAACTGAGCACTGTCTCACTAACTCCCAATGCACACTGATCGTCCCTCCGAAGGGTGGCCGAGTTCGTGCAAGGTCTCCATAATCCCCTCTCGCTCGCCCACTTTCCAGCCTCGCTGATCCTTCAATTGTCCTCTCTCACTTAGAGTGCACTGTCAACAACCGCTCTAGATCTGACTGGATTCACCCATCATCCACACACATTCTTAGCCTGAACTACGTCCTAGCATCTCACACACTCCTTGCCGGTACCTGAATCGGCTCCGGTTGCTGAGCTGAGACGGGCCCCCCGGGCCTTCCGTGCCGGCGTTGTTGGCGCCGTGTGCGGGCTCCCCTGTCGCTCCCGCCGAGGAGCCCGACAGGCGAAAACGCCGCACATCAACCCTGACTCTGTGGAGATTGTAGCAAGAGGGAGAGCTGTGCAAAGACCTGCAGCATCTCACCATTTCCCCGTAGTGCTCCGCACCGGCCCCTTTTGCTGCTGCTTCAGACTCCGCTGACACATGATCACTGTGGAGGGATTAGAGCGTATCGCAGGCTTTAGTTCACTCTCGTGCTCCCTCTGTTCGTTTTGCCCGGTGGTTTTCCGCTGCAAAGCTCAAAGACCGGCCCTCCCTGCTCGTCACGTGTAGGATGCTGGGCTGCAATTGGCCGGTCAGAGGATAGGTCCACCTTTTCCTCTAAGCTGCTGCTGAATTCAAGGGCTGGTGCTGCTGGGAAGGCGGCGATATGAAAAGGACAGGGAGAGGGAGGGGTTTGTAAACAGACAATCCTGTCAGCATGTTCTCAGTAGATCCAGAATTCCATCTATGACCCCATCCCCCCTTTCTCTCTCAACTGAAGGATAAAGAGCAACGAGCTCCTGAGTGTTATGATAAATGGTTTCTGATCACAGAATCACTTTCTCTATAAACTTCACCACATCAACACACCATAAATATACACAGCACTGATTTAAATTACTTTTATTATAAGAATATTAATTTCTGAATGTTCAATACATTTCAGTACAGTGACACCGTAACAATGGGTCAGAAACTGTAAAGGAATTTTAAAGGAATTTAAAGGGATTATATTATACTTTAATACACACACGCACACATATATATAAATGTATAAATTAACTCTTTCCCCACCAGTGTTTTTGGAAAAAAGTTTCCAGCCACCACTAACGTTTTTGATCATTTTCGCAAAAATGTCATGGTCCCAGGATATTTAGTTGTATGAATATCTTGACATGCAATATAATCAAAAGAATGAACAGAGCCTCTGCTTTTAAACAACAACAAAACACATTATAGCCTCTTGCATTCTTTATAAACACTTAAATGTGGGTAAGTTTCATAAAAAGAACGTTTAGAGCAACAAATAAAAAAAAAAAAAAAAAAACTACATCTGGAAACCTAGAAACCTAGATGAAGTTGATTGAGTTTAGAACAGCCCCAACGCTTCACCGTCCTATACCTCATCCTGGGTCGACATTTCATTTGGTAACATCAGGCAGTTTTTTGGGGTTTTTTATATGTTGATGATCGGGTTATTTTACATATGGCTATGGCTTGTTTCTGCATCTTCTTCGCCTGTGTTTTGATCAGGAGATCCAGTACTCTTTCAGGAGAGGTGTAATAGCAACCCCAGCGTATAAGTGAAAGCCAGAAATTTCCATCAATGGTGGGGAAAGAGTTATGCAAGTAACATGTTAACATATATTTATTAGGGGTGTAACAATACATCGATATAGATTGATACATTGATGTAATGTCTAACGATATGATGCATCGATGCAATCCGTTAAAAATCGATGTAGGCCATTTTATATATTTAAGAGGCTTTTTAAGACTTGCCACATTTCACACAATACCAGTCTATGCATTATCCCATCAAATATTGTATCGCTGGCTATGAGAATCGATATAATATCGAATCGTGATGAACCGTCTGATTTACACCCCTAATATTTATCATCATTAACAATTTAATATTATTGTTAATGGACATTGGACCCTATGTATTCCTCATTTTCACAAATATTAAGATGCTGTGAAATATTTTGTTGTTGTCTGTTTAGTATTCAATACATTCTGTAAAGTTTCTGTAATAATTTCAGTTATGACACAAAAACAAGTCTATTTTTGTGCCTTGGCAAAATGTTATCAAATAAACAATAAGCTTCTGTTGCTGAATTCATACATTCTTTTAAAAGAAAACCAGAAGTGAGCACACTAGACCGCCTGTGAATCACATGAACGTGGGACTTCCTATAAAACAGGAAGGAAGTAAACCTTCCTGTCTCGACTCATCTTCGGATCTGTACAAATGAAAAATCTTGTATAAAAACAATCTGAATCTGAACGATCTCCCACTAGAAATCATTTTAGTATTTCCTTCCTTAAAATAATTACCCTGAGGATGAAAGAATTCAAATTCAAGCCCACAATTCAAAATACAAAACCACTTAAATAAAAATGACTTTTTGAAAAGGAAATCTTCACTCACTTGAACAGTGACAATAGGAAGCCTGTCGTTCTTCTCAAAAGGACAATACTGCTCTCACTGTCTCTGTACTGGGATCCGCTCAGATATGGCATGTGTGTGGGCTGTGATGTCATCACTAAATATTAACCAGACCAATGAGTGAAAGGGCTTACTTCCTATTTGATGACTGTCAAAGAGCCCATCCCACTCCATAAACACAAATTACAAGCTGACAAGCAGACAGCTTGCCAGCTTAAGAAATAAACACACACACACACACACACACACACACACACACACACACACACACACACACACACACACACACACACACACACACACACACACACACACACACACACACACACACACACACACACACACACACACACACACACACACACACACACACACACACACACACACACACACACACACACACACACACACACAATTTAAGTCACTAAGGAAACAATCAGATTTTGGGTTGCAGTGAAATGGTATTACTTTTGGGAATCAGTTTGCAAGGATATATCACATGCTGGATTGGATGATGCATCAAACCAGAATCCACAATCTGAATAGTTAAACAGAAACTTTCCATTTCATCATCAATGCTGCTATCAGACACAAAAATGAAAGTGAAGGGAATGGCAACTGTCAAAAGCTTAAAAAGGGAAAAATTATGAAAAAATTAAATGTTAGAAAATGTCTTTGTTTTTATTAGAATTATAAAACATATTTAGTGTTAGTGCATCAAGTTAGCAGCATGATTAAAGAGCATCAGAATAATATATAATGTTAACATTTTCCTATTTTATTACAACATTTAAAGCCACAATATGTAATTTTCGCGCTAAATGTCGCTTATTCAAAGCAAAGGCATAGCTTGATGACGCCTAGATTTTGTGGAGCTTTTATTATGCCGCAGACGACCGCTTCCACTTCTTCCACTCATGTAGGGCTGCAACAACTAGTCGATAAAATCGATTATCGATTGGTCGGGTCTGCTGTCTGTACGCAAAGCTTCCACCAGTCGCGCCAAATTACAGCACTGAATAACGCATTTCTATGGACAAAATGCATCAAAGTAGTGGAGTGGAAACAGAGTGAGCTGAAGCAGGAAATGTACATGATCCAAGTGCCCAAGACATCTGAATTCTTTAATTTAAGCTTCAAGCGAATGCACAATGTATTTTCCTTTGTTTGCTTGTTTTATTCGTTGTGAAACTAATGGTAGATATATTCACTATGTATGTTTTCATAGCACTCAGCTGACACGTTTGTTTGAAGGACAGCATTGGGCAGGATGTGGAATAGTGTTTTTTGTCAATAAAATAAAATAGGGTCTTTTTACCCAATTAATAAAATAAAAAATAACGGCCAACTAATCGATTATCAAAATTAGTTGCATCCCTACACTTATGCGTATGTGGGGTAACGTAGTGCTGTTTTATCATATTATAACGCATTTATAATGCTACTCTGTGCATTCGCTCTGTGGCTAATATGAGACACTTGTTGCACACTTCAGTGAGCTAGATCGATATTAGGCATGTTAAAGTACTACATCAAGAAAACAAGATTTAAGACTAACTGTGTTGAACTGAATAACAATGATTAGTTTTCTGTCGATGAATGTATCCAAACAGTTATTCGGTGTTTCCATAGTTTCTACAAAATAAAACTGAAATCGAGGGTAACTTGGGTATGATGTCACTGATAGGCGACGTAGAGACATGGTTCATGTCCTGGTTAAAATGGCTTATTTCTCTAGATTTAAACATTCTTGGAAACATTTGGGATAATGCAAGTACACAAGTCAACAAAATATACAACACTGTTCTATTGGTTGCTTACATATTGGGCCAAAAATCTTACATATTGGGGCTTTATCAAATAAATCTCTAATAAATCAACAAATAATCCATTAATTTAGTATTCTTTCCTTTATTTCTACACGGTTTTATTTATTATAATTATAAAATACACTAGCGTTCAAAAGTTTGGAGTTTGTAAGCTTATTTTATTTTGTTTTAAGGAAATCTAAGGAACAAAAACATTAAAAGTGAAAGACTTTTAAAACTGAAATGTCTAATTTCAAATTAAAATAGAAAACTGTTAATCTGATTAGTATCAATACCTCACAATATTACTTTTTATATCAATTAAATTCAGCAAAAGAGACTTAAAAAATTGTGTCAATTGAATCCTCTGAACGCTTTAGTTCATCGATTTAGCATTGTGGTAAAAGAGTATCAGTATCAGAAGACTGCGCTTTATTGATTTATTTCCCTACACCTCTAGGCAGAAAATATAACAAGCCATTGTGTGTCTGAGAAGGTTTCTGAAAATGGGCACACCTACACAAAGAGCGCTGTTATCTTAGGCAGCGAGGTCTTCTGCTGCATTGTGCCTTATCTGTAAATCTACAGCAAACCCACTGAACTAAAATCAGTCCATATATAATAAGGATCAACATAAGTGAAGAGTCCATGACTGACAGCCTGTGAACACTGATCATACACAAAGCAAACAGTGATCAGATTAACATTGAGTGTTTGAATGGCCTGAATACCTAAGCTAAATAAATAGGCATGATATAGATACTGTTTAATATGTCTGAAAAAAAGTCAAAAGCACTGGCTATTTTTACATCGCCAGAACACAATGAAATCACTCATAAGGCTTAAAAATAGCATTAGAGCTTTTGTTTCTTGTTCAGACACTATATAAATAGTCTTGTCCTTCACAGCTTTGTTGCCCAACCCCCTTTCTCTACAAGAAGAAATCTCGCTATTGTTTGTGAGGTACAAGTCTGCCATGGTGCTGAATACCCTTAGAAACCAGTGCTCAGTCAATGCCAGGGCTAAATCTGTGGAGTATCGCTTTAATAAACATATATATATTGTGTTGGTTCTGCATTCTACTTTGGCCTTTGTGTGTCACTGATGCAAAAATGCCCTCATGCCATGTTTAAAGTCACAAAGATCAAGTTTTTAGAGGTTGAACTTGTGACAATTGACTAAACTGCATTATAACAGTTTTGTGTGCAAACGGCACTGTCCGGTGCCCGCAGAGACAGATCATCAGCAGGTCAGGCCAAACACGAGCTCCACGTTGGAGGCTGATGTTTATCTGTTGTATAGGGCAGATAAAAACACTACAGCACTCTAAGGAAAGCCTTCAAACAAAACCGGCCAATCAGACGCTAGGTGACACCACTAGTGAATTTCAACAGACGCTCAGGTGATTCGGATAATCAAACAACCAGGTCATCTGGCTGGTATTAAAGGCCACAAAACAAATGAACACCATTGTGTCATTTGTGACCTGTCATTACATCAGAAAACATTTCATTTAAAACCTTTATAAATACAAATCAGTATTTATCTATCAGTTCATTATATCTACATAGCTTTGAATTTAAATTAAGTTCGCATTTAATGTGATCTAAAGTATGATCATATTTAATGGTTTCATAGAAGATGCATGCAAGTACGAGTTGAGTCTCACAGGATAAGAACATTTTTTGTGGTGATTTAGGTTAACCATAGCCCTATACAGTCTACTGTATCCGTATACTATGTATATTTTAAACACATTTCTAAGGCCTCTAAATTATCAACATGACTTTGCTGAAAAACTTTTAACAATTTACTACCTGCCTTCTGTCATCTGATTGATAGTTTATACAGTTTTTTAGCAAGGAAAAGACTTTTAGTATAATTCTAAAAATGATCCCACTTCAGGTCTTGGATGTGGCACATATGAAACTCAGGTTTACTTGTTTATCTACATACATTTTTTGAAAAATCATGTTAAATATGACATGATCGTGATCAGATCAGAATGAAACTTTTTATTTTTGGGAAAAATCATTTTAAATGTGACATGATCAGATCAGAATGAAACATTAGGCCAGGGCTATTCAAACCTTACCCTGGAGGGCCAATGCACTGCAGATTTTACAAACCTGAACATGTTAATCAATGTCTTCAGGCTCATTAGAAAATGACAGGTAGGTGAGTTTGATTAGGTTAGGAGCTAAACTCTGCAGTGCATTGAGTAAGATTTGAATAGCCCTGCATTTGGCTTTTATGAGGGACGTTTTTGTTCATCTCAGACATCATTGTAATGCATTATGTTTTACCCTCATAATATAAACTACAGAGCTTTACAAATCACAAAACTAAGCATTTAAATTTCATCGGACAAAGACATATCATTGGGAGATACAACGATAAGCCTAATATTGTGTTGGTCCCCTTTTTGCTGCCAAAACAGTCCTGACCTATCGAGGCATGTACTCTACTCGACCCCTGAAGGTGTTCAGTGGTTTCTGGCAACAAGATGTTAGCAGCAGATCCTTGAAGTCCTGTAAGTTACAAGGTGGGGCCTCCATGGATCAGACTTGTTTGTTCGACACATCCCACAGATGCTCGATTGGATTGAGAAACGGGGAATACCGTTTCCATGAAAGGGTGTACATGATCTGCAACAACACTTAGGTAGGTGGTACATGTCAAAGTAACATCCACATGGATGGCAGGACCCAAGGTTTCCCAGCAGAACATTGCCCAAAGCATCACACTGCCTCTTCCAGCTTGCCTTCTTCCCATAGTGCATCCTTGTGCCATGTGTTCCCCAGGTAAGCGAAGCACATGTCATCCAAGTGATGTAAAAGAAAACATGATTCATCAGACCAGGCCGCCTTCCTCCATTGCTCTGTATTCCAGTTCTGATGCTCAAGTGCCCACTGTTTGTGCTTTCGGGGGTGGACAGGGGTCAACATGGGTACCCTGACTGGTCTGCAGCTGGGCAACAACAAACTGATGCACTCTGTTATCTGACATCTTTCTATCAGAATCAGCATTAAGCTTTTGAGCTATTTGAGATATATTAGCTTGTCTGTTTGATCGACCACACAGAGCTAATATAAAAAACACAGCCACAAACAGGTGCCGTGATGAAGAGATAATCAGTGTTATTCACTTCACCTGTCAGTGGTCAATGTTATGCCTGATCAGTGATTTACATCACCAGCTATCAAAATTTCATATTACTTTTTAGCCATATCAGCAATTGCATTAATGTGAATGGTTTTCTCTCTCAGTTTGGGCCTTAAGCTTGGTACATATTCTTCAAGAACAAAGAAATTTGTTTGTTTTCTCGAGGTGGCAAGAACAAGAACAAAGTTCGTTCTGAATCTGGCTAGTACATTCCATACTTCACGAGAAAAGCAGGTGCCGAACATCTGTTTTTCCGCAATAACCCCGCCCATTTTAAATCTCTGACCAATCACACAATAGTTCTCGGACACCCACAAGGAAAAATACTGCAAGAACGCCCAAACCAGGGCTGCAAGCGAGAACCTTTTTCTCTGTTCTTGCGGAGTAACGGCATTTAGAAATAAAAACAGAAATGTTTTTTGTCCCTACTCTAGTATGAGCTCCATCTTCTATATTATATTATGAAGCCATTAAAGTCTGATGTATCAAATATGATACTCAAAAAAAACTACACAAACCTTTTTTATATTTAGTCTAAAGGTTCAATAAACTCTTCCATTTTATCAGGCTTAAATAACCTTACACAAGCAATAGATTTTTGGCTTGCCAAACGTAACAAACTGCTCTTGATCAGCGAAACAGCTTGACATCTTCAGCAGTGTCGCACTGACACTTTCAGCCAAGTTTGAATGTTTGCACACCCTGTTTTGATTGTAGTGTTGATAAATACGGAGTGGTGAAAGACTATTTTAGTTTACACTTGGCTTATTCTATAATAATCCTATTATGAAAAGACTGGATGTTCAAGCAAAATACTGTATATGTAGCCAATATATGATAACAGCTTTTGTGAAGTGAACTCCATTGAAATTGCAAAGTGTGTGAATTAAAGATTGGATTTATTTGTTTTGTGAAGACACATTTATTAGATTACCGGTCTAATGCGATTTCATGCATTCTGACTTATTTACACTGTTAAAGAGTTGGATTCTCATGCTAAACATGGCCAAAATTTCAAAAAGTTAGTTGGACGCACGGAGTATTTCTGTTCCAACTATACTAGTTTTGGAAAGTTTTTTCGACTATGGCCAATGTATTACGCCAAAAAGGAATTCCTTGTAGGGGCAATTCTCCCGGATGATCGCGTATGCGCCCCATCAACGTGCTTTGTATGGGTTATGGGAGCCGTCGGCAGCACTGTTATTAGATCACGAAATTAACAATGTCCCTAAGTGTGTTTTTGATTGTGAGGGAAAGATAATCTTGCTCAGCTTTCCAAAGAACCCAGTGTTAAGGAAAGTGTGTTTGTTCTGTCATGAGTCGAAACTGCATCAAATGTCTGTGTTTTGTTGGCAATCTTCACGTAATTGCATATTATGTAAACAATGCAAACGTGAATAGAAAGTTATATAGGGATAATGCCATGATGTGTGTTGTGTGTCTAGCTACGCCCACTGTACGCCTTCACAAGTTCAGCTGTTTCCAGAAAAAAAATCAGTAGTGTTTCTGTCTTTTATTAATTTGATAAAACTAAAGACTCTTCAGACATGAAGGATGCAATACTACTCTATAGGTACTCAACATTAACAAGAATTTAGCAGAAACTGTGTGTTATGACCAAGCGGCAACCTCCCACGGTCTCTCTTGAAGCCAATACGGAAGTGATTTAAACTGCAGTTCATCGACTGGCCACTAGAGACAGGCTCCAGAAGGGAGCAGAATCTCACTGAGCCCCATGTTAAAATGCCCAACTTTACAGCAGAAAAAACATGTTTACAGCCTGGTACAAATTTTAGTTTTGGTCTAAATGGCTAATTTTGCCATTTTTTTAACGGTGATGTTTTTTTTTATAATTCATTTGTTTACATTATATAAAGTTTTAAAGTTCTGCATAATTAAGGGCATGGCCACTGAGTGGCAGGTGGGTAACCATTTATCTGCTGTCTGTTAGTCATCGCGTCACCTCAGCTCCACCAACTCTTTGACCATATTCTGTTATCCGGGAGTGACGCGCTGCTAAAATAGCAACGGCTAGCTCAACCCTACTTCACGCTTCAAAACTGATCTTCAGAATCCTATGGGTGACATCACAGATGCTACATCCATATTTTTATTCAGTTTATGGTTATGACCCCTTTAAAGCATCTTTGGTGTTTCCATGGTTTCTACTAAATAAAACCTGAAATGGAGGGTAACACGGGTATGATGTCATTGATAGGCAACGCACAGACATGGTTTGTGTCCTGGTTATAATTCTCTGGAAACATTTGGGATAAAGTACACAAGTCAACAAAATATATAACATTGTTCTAGTGGTTTTTTTTTTGTTGATATTTTAATCTAAAAATTTTAGTACATATTGTGCATTAAATATTAGATCAAAATAGCACAGAATCAACTTTGCGTTGCTGTCCGCAATCGCATCACGGATCAAGTTTCACATGAATAGTCAAACGCAGTTGTTAAAGGCCCCCTGTGGTGAATGTTGTTTATGTCTATGTGGTGTTTTTAATATGCTTTTAAGATAAACCATGTGCAAATTCACAAGTCAACACCATTGTTGAGTATTTTCTAACAAAAAGCTATTCATATTAATTACCGTTGTGCCCGACGTTTTTTCAGCGTTTACCTCAGTAAGTTGGCCGACTGCATTTCTGAGCTTGTGTGAGTGAGTGGGGGCAGGTCTAATTTGAATATTCATAAATCCACATATGCTCTTTAAAATATGCATTCAAGCTATTTTATTGCATGAAGAATTTTCTTTCACAGAAAAAAAACAAAAACCCAACAAATTTTAAATATCATTTTGGTGATCAAAGATGACTTTTAAAGTCCATGTAAAGTCAAAATAAAATGTGTTCTGAGTTTGTCACACCACAAAAAAAATTTGTTATTAACCACCCAGCCAAATGATGATAAATAAAAATGAAATAAAAAAATCAAAAGTCAATTAAATAGCTTATCGAAATCTTGAAAAAATAAGCAGTATTCTATGCTCTCAAACGCTGGGGGCGTGTCTGTTGTCTGCGCTGAAACCACGCCCACTCACAGGAAAGCTGCTGTAAACAAGACAACTTGCACTCATTGGTGGGCAATGTACTGCCGACGATGGCACCAGTTGGATGGTGCCATCGGTGCAGTCGGTTCTTCCCCATTCTGCAGCGGATTATCAGTGAACCCCAGTTGTCTCTGATGATCTGGTGTAAAATGATCACTGCAGAGGCAGGTGTTGTTGGTGATCCTCAGCTCTCAATCAAGGTGGCTCTTCACAGAATTTATGAGATATCTGAATTCAAATCAGAATTGATGTGATATCGTTTTTTGGAAATTTAAATAAGGACACCGAGCAGTTTTGTAAGATATCGCAACCAGGTAATATGCATTTACGTGACAATGGCATAACTAGCTAGCAAATTGTAGGCTGACAGTAACTCTCGATTGAGCGGGAGAACTGATGCGAATGTGCTCTAGTTATTGTAGTGTTAGGGGAGGGGCCAAATGCTCAGTGGCTCCAGTGCATCATCGAGCCACCATTTTAGCTAACACCCCAGTCCCCACCCGAATACAGACATGGTGAGAAACTGTTTAACGGTCTAACTCCACAATTCAGTACTAGAGTTCAAAGTCTTTACAACATGTTTGAGCAATACATTTCTAATGTTTATAATGCTTTTAGAAACAAATCTCAGAATTGCCTTTGCAGGGACTTTAAGGGATAAAATTATTGATTACAGGGGGACTTTAAGAAAAAGCACAAATACACACACACACACACACACACACACTTTTGAACAGTGTTTCTCAGTATCCAGAGACATTTAACACAGTTATTCCATCAGTGTCCCAACTTAACCAGCACAAAAACTGAGAAAAATGGCTTCATGGTTGAATTAATTTTGATTGATTTGGCATCATATTTCACAGTTTCAATACACTTGAAAGCTTTGCATAATACAGTTCATGGCACACAACCTCCTGTGCCAAAATTAGAATGTGGGAAATAGGTTATGGAAGTGGCAGACAACACACTTGCAATGACCATTTTTATTTGTGAATCTTACACATAATGAATATTAGGTTCTGAGTTTAATCTTACCTGAACTTCATTGGCAATCCGTGGTGGCACCTCAATCCCAAGCTTTTCCAGCTGCCGATCTTTGTATCGCCCATATTGGTCGTATCCTGCATAGCCCCCTCCTGTGGCTATAAGAAGAGGAAGAGGCCGTACACGGGCCTGTAGTGCAGGAAAACCTAATATAAGGGAAAGAAATACTTTTATTCAGCAAAGAAACATTCAATTGATCAAAAGACTTTTACAATGTTACACAAAATGCTGTTCTTTTGAACTTTCTATTCAAAGACCCCTAAAAAAATGTATCATGGATTCAACAAAAATATTAAGCAACACAACTGTTTTTAACATTGATAATAAGAAATCGTTCTTCCGCAGCAAATCAGCTGATGATGTGACTGAAGACTGGAGTAGGCTAATGATGCTAAATAATTCAGCTTTGCCATCACAGGAATAAATTTACATTTAGGTATAATTGTTCAAGCAAAATTACTCCTGTGCCAGGTACCAGATTTAAATAATAAATAAAATAAACAGTCACTGTAATAAAAGAGAGGAGAGAGAGGAGGCGAGAGAGAGAGAGAGAGAGAGAGAGAGAGAGAGAGAGAGAGAGAGAGAGAGAGAGAGAGAGAGAGATAACAGTGCCATCTAATGGCTCTCTTTTCAGCGGTGCTGGTTCCGGAAGTATTTCTTCCATTTATTTTCCAATAGGAATTTTAAAATAGTCTTTGTTAAAGAGTAATAAGCCATGAAAGAAGCCAATCAGCTATGAGGTGAAATATAAGACTACTCATTTACAAATTATGTATTTTTATATATATATAAAAACATAAGTATACATAAAATATAAGTGTAGCCTATATGCATACAGCTGGAATCAAAATTATTCAACCCCGGGAGAATGTAATAATTTACAAATGTAGGCTTTTCTAGAGTTTTATTTTTATCTATAACAGTTTAGTGGCAAATTAAAAGTGATAAGGTCAATATATAATGTAATGCTTTTTAAGCATTTATAATGTAAGGATTTTTTTGTTGTAATACAGACATGTCAAAATTACAATCATGCATTTTGCAATAAACTCCTATTCAACGCTGCGGTTTTAAGTCACTTATTTGTATGGTATGATACAACATTGTGTTAAAACACAATTAAGCCTTTAGAAACTCCATAACAAAACTGAATTAGCTTGCACTGTTACACAAACATACATTTATCTCATGCATATGCTAAAGTTGAATAGCAAATACAACCAAGTCGAAAGATCGCTCACAAAAGCTATAGATAGAGAAGAAATTGTTTTATTACATTAGAAAGTCTATTACTAAAATATTTACAAAACACTAAAAGTTCCTAGAGACTCAGCTGGTAGCATTATTCATAAGTTTAAAATTTGTTGTACCAGAAAACCATTGAGGGGTTTAAAGAAAAAAACACTATCATTAAAGGGCACCTATTTTATGCCCCTTTTTACAAGACATAATTTAAGTCTCGGCAGTCCCCAGAGTGTGTGTGTGAAGTTTCAGATCAAAATTCCTAACATATCATTTAATATACCTTTTTTTTTTTTTATGCCCATTTTTGGGTTTGAGAAAAATGAGCTGTTATGCGTGTCTCCTTTAAATGCAAAAAATTAGCTGCTACTCCCCACCGCAGAGAATGGAGCCTTCACAGCTCATGAACATGAGAATGGAAACTGAAACATGATGCATGTGTTTGGTTTTGATTATCATCTCTATGGCGGACACTCACGTGACATTGTAAAATAACATCTGCATCCATATCACTTGAGCACACACACCCGACGCAGTCGTAGAAAGCAGTGATAAGGTGAAAACGAAAGATTATCAGTGATCTGGAAGCTTTTTTTAAGCGAGGAATGGGCCAAGATTGCAGTAGAGAGGTGGCAGAAGCTTCTAAGCACTTACAGGCCGTGTTTAATGAAGGTTATAAAGAATAAAAGATTCGGCACAAATTGAATATTTCTTGCACTGCATAATTACATGTTCTATGGCTGTCCAATATGGGATGGCCAGGGACCCACAAAAACTGAACTTTCATATTATGGATATCAGGATTTCTAGCATTATGTCCTGTCTTGTTTCTGAATGTTGAGCATCTGTATTTAATGCCGAACTTGAGTCAGAATCAATAATTGTATGTTTTAGTCTCATATCATATTTTATATAACAATCATTATAGCAAGTAGCTTCCCTGTGAACAATACAGTCAGATATTCTTTACCCTTCTTCTATTTTCAGTTTTGGAATAGTTAAGGCAATTCCCATTTGCCATTTTTCTGGATCCTTTGATGCATCTGTATGGGTATGGTATCCATATTTATTCTTAAATGATAGTTCCCTCAAAAATAAAAATTCTGTTCAAAACCTGTATGAACACAAAAGATGATATTTTGAAGAATGTCAGTTGATGGACCCCACTGACTTCCATAGTTTGGAAGTAAACAACTCTGACACTCAGCAAAAGTAATACATAAGTTGATTTACCATCATCCTTTCCATTAATTTGCATAAATTAGCGTCAAAGCTACAGGTCTATAATTCAAAGGTCTGCTTGGCTTGACTTTCTGGCTTCCTTACTGGAATTATTAACGCGTCTTTCCAGCTATTCGGTAATTTACCCTCACTCCAAATCGTATTGAAATTTTTTTGAATCACTTCCAAGCATTTTACACTAAGATGTTTTAACATATTGCAACTCACTTCATCATGACCTGGTGCTGATGACTTCATTGATTTCAGTGTTCTCTTTAATTCTGGATAAGAGAAATTAACATCTAGCACACCATCTGTTGGATTCTTTCCCATAAGTTTTGGATGTTCTTCTAACTTATTCCTTCGCCCTTTAACTTGTTAGACTAACTGAGCTATTAATACTAGCGAATACCCTTTGAAACATTTCAGCTTTTCCATCATCACTTATTGCCATTTCTGGGTGGCACGGTACATGAAAGAAAAAAAAAACCCCCGAACCATTTGGTTCGCTTGTCTCGGTTCGGAGCGTGTGCATCGCACGGTTCGACGCATGCGCATTGTTCGCCTCATGCCTGTATGTTACCTCAGACAGTGGGTGTCCTTTCCGAGCGATATAGAAGATTTAAAAGAATTAAAAAGACAGTAAAAATGGCAAGTGGGAGAGATAAGGAAGGCTGCCCTGATTTGGAGGATGCGCCAGCATCGTATAACACCGGCTTCACGCCGTACGTGCAAGCTGTGTGTACGGAGAGCTAAAGCCATGTGCGTCCGTTGTGCATTCACACTGGCAGCGTTTGTCTCACGCAGCTGAACCACGGCTCGTGTATTGCAAATACAGACGAATATTGTCTATTCTGTCACATTTCCGGTGTTCTCCCCCGACCCCTGTCTGTCTCGTGCTTTGATTTATGATGGGAAGCATATATCTGCTGCAAATGCGACCGTGTTCCCCTCTGTCCCAAACACACATGCATATAACATGTTGTAAGTAGTTCACATGATAAATGTAACATTAAAGTTAAGATATGCTTCTAGTTTTAATAATTTAAACAGGCCTTTGAAGTTTGGGTATAAAGCTGCTCACGCTGAATTAAAGCCACAGTGCATGGTTCTGATCAAAATTGACATGATTAACATGAAAAATGTTACCCAAAGTGTCGGACTCTGTAGACAGCGTAAGCAGGAGACAGCCAGTTAGGAAACAACTTCTACATGATATATTTTTTTAATACTGTATCCTAAATTGTGGATAATCAAGCTATATATCATATGCTGAAGTAAATTTCAGGAGTGTTAACGATTAAAAAAAAAAACAACAAATACCGTACAGAACCGAAAACCATGACCCTAAAACCGTGATACGAACCGAACCGTGGGTTTTGTGAACCGTGCCACCTCTAATAGTTAATACTGTATACTGGAATTCTTTCCTTATTCCACTCATATTTTAAATCATGTTATAGACATTTGAGTACTTTTACCAATATTATCACAGAAATGTATCCAATATTCTTTTTTTGCCTTCTCACTTCAGCTTGTAATCTTATAATTTATCAAAGGCTTCAGAACTTTTCAGTATTTCCTTTTCTCTTTTATCACTACATTACATTCCTCTTTACAACAAGGGAACCATCCACTCCTCCCTCTTCCTTTTACTTCCTGGAATACATTTGTTTTACTGACACAATCTGTGAATTTATCATTTCAATTTCACTTCCTTTATTAGTCACTAGTTGACTCAATACTACATCACTCAGCTGTAGACATTATCATCAGTTCGCTTACTCATAACCATTTGCCAGTACTTCCTTAGTTCAACTTTCTTATTCTACTTGCACATATTATTAAACTAGCTATTGGGAAATGATCAATACCAATCTGTAATAATACTAAGAATTATTTTATTTATAATTATATTTTTTATTTTTAATTATCATTTACGATATATCACGATATTGAACATGCACGATATTGTTATCGTGGACTCTTCAAAATACAGTGAATAATTATTCATTACGAATTATTCCGATTTTTAGAATGTATTAAGAATACTTTACCCATCTACCGTTTAAAATGATGAACACCGCTATGTGCTGCATCAAAGAGGCGCGCACTGATGTAAACTAATCCAAGGTGCATGAGCAGTGCATGGCGGGACGAGTAAAGGGGACGCACATATACTCTGACAGCAGGGGGCGCTGATGGAACAGCAGAAATGCAGCCGTTTCCCCGGTAATCCTCGTAAACAAAACAGACTCGCTACTAAACAGTATTCACCATAGACATCATATAATAATAATAATAATAGATTTTATTTATAACGCACTTTTCATTCCGAAGAATCTCAAAGTGTTACAGGGGAAAAAAACAATACAAAATAAAAATATAGAATAATAAAAACAATCAACACATAAAATCAACACCTTTCTTTCTGAAAGTCTTCAGCTCTGCTTGGTCCAGGCTCTGTACTGCTCTAAGCTCACTGGGGAGGTGTTTCCAAAGCTGCGGTGCAGCCAAGCAGAAAGCTCGGTCTCCCATGGTACGGAGCCTGATGGTGTGGACTTGAAGAAGCAGGTGGCCTGATGATCTGAGGGTGCAGGTGGAGGATTTCAGAGTGATGAGTTCTTGTAGATTTGGTGGTGCATGTCCGGTGATGCATTTGTGTGTGAGCAGGAGGATTTTGTAGTCGATTCAGGATAAAACAGGGAGCCAGTGCAGTGAGTGTAGGATGGGAGTTGTGTGATCATATTTACGGACTCTCATAAGGAATCTGGCAGCGCTGTTCTGGATGTACTGAAGCATCTGGATATTTCTGCCAGAAACCCCAATGAAGATTCTGTTGCAGTAGTCCAGCCTGGTGGAGACAAAGGCATGGACAAGTTTCTCTGCATCGGCAAAAGTTAGAAGGGGACGGGGTTTGGAGATGTTTCGAAGGTGATGGAAGGAGGTTTTACAGATATCTTTAATATGGTCATTGAAGGTCAGCTGGGGGTCAAACTGAACCCCTAGGTTTGTGACTGAGGAGGAGAAAGTGATGACCTGGCCGTCAAAGATGAACTGGGATAAGGGAGAAGAGTGGATCTGATGAGGGGTACCAACCAGTAGTGCCTCAGTTTTACTGGAGTTCAGCTGGAGGAAGTTTTTTCCCATTCATGTCTTTATCTCCTCAAGACATGTGGTGAGTCGTGATAACAATGAAAGCACAGAAGATGTCTGCTGATGACAGGACTGAAGGGAAGCATGTAGAGGATGAATAAGATCTGGCCGAGAACCGGCCCTTCGGAACACCACATGTAACAGGGAGCAGCCTGGACTCGCATTCTCCTAATATAACACGCTCAGTCCTGCCAGAAAGGTAGGACTGAGACCACTGCAGTGCTTTTCCCGACAGTCCAACTATGTTGTGGAGGCGGCCCAGGAGGATGGTACGGTCCACTGTGTCAAATGCCGCTGTTAGGTCGAAGGATGAGCAGTGATGGTGATCCTGAATCAGCTGTCATAAAAAGGTAATTTGTGTCACCCTGACCAGAGCGGTTTCAGTGCTGTGGGCTGAGCGAAAGCCTGATTGAAATATCTCAAATAGGTTGTTGTTTTTTAGATGGTTGTGGGCCTGAGAGATGGGATCCAAGGACTGCTTAATTTTTTTGATGGTTTCCTCAACGTGGCTCTGCTGAACCTCAGTGAAGTGTGAAAGGAATGTCAATCTCCCGGGCGGGGGGTTGGAGGACGATGGAGACAAGGAGGAAGAGCCAGATATTGATGAGTGGATGTTATTGACTTTAGATCTAAAAAAGTCAATGAAGCTGTTGCCTGGCTCCACTGTGGTTTCAGAGGATGAAGATGGCTTCGGCTTCAGGAGATTGTTTACTGTAGAAAAAAGCTGCTTAGAATTTCCAGTATTTTTATTGATGAGGTTGGAATAGAATTGAGAGCACGCACCCTTCAAGGACTTAAATTAAGCCTTTTGATGGTCACGGAAGGCAAGCTTGTGAACAGTTAGACCAGACTGTTTACAGCGGCGTTCCAGGATACGGCCCTCAGTTTTCATTTGCTGCAGTTCCTGTGTGAATTAGGGAGCAGAGCATTCAAAGTTGACTTCCCGTGTCCTGATAGGGACATGGAGGTCAAAAACACTGCTCAGAGATGTATTATAGTGACCCCCAGGTCCGTCCACTGTTGCAGAGGCTGGGCAGTTTATGTTTTGTTGAGGGTCTACAGTGATGGAGGTTGGGTCAAGTTGTTTCCAATTCCGGAAAGATATTAGGCACTTGGATCTGGTGATAAGCAGCGAAAATGTAAAGGCCATAGAGACCAAATTGTGGTCAGACACACCCAGATCTTTTACCTCCAGGCTGTTTATGGGGGCTGTGTCAGTGATGACCAGATCTAGGATGTGGCCCTTGGTGTGCGTGGGAGCATTCACATGTTGCTGGGGACCAAGACAATCAATCAAACTCAGGAACTCTGTTGCAAGATGACAGGAGGGCTTGTCAATATGGATATTAAAATCACCAAGAATAACAATTCTGGTTGACATGCAACAGAGTGATGTGAGTAGATCATGCATTTCAGGGAGAAATGAGGAGTGTGGTTTGGGGGTACGGTATATGAGAAGCACTGTCATGGAGTACGGGGGTTTACATTTGAAGGCTAAACATTCCATCGAGGTAAGATCAGGCAGTGGCAGGGGAGAAAGTTTCAGTTCATCCCGATGAATGACGGCCAAACCACCCCCACGTCCGGAGCTGCAAACTTTTTCCATGTAGCCATAGCCCTGGGGACAGGTTTCATTGAGCACTGAGTGGTCCCCTGTTTAGGATGTCTGATTCACACAGCCACTCAGATTTCTGTATTCGTTACGGTGCTCATCACATCACCAAATACTTAATATTAGTAATATTAGAGACTTAAGGCAATTTATTTTCAAACTTAAAACATATTATATTTTAATCTGGACTACATGGCCTATATAATATTGTTTGAAAATGTGCTGACACTTTTGTTCAGTCACACACTATAAGGCTCCATTTTTTAAAGTAAGTTAACAAACTGCAGCCATGGTACGGCCGCAAAGATCTGAGACTATTACGCAGGAATGAGAAAGTAGTTCCTAGCCATATAGGTGTAGAAAATCGCAACTTTTCATTTTCAGTTGGTCTTAGCACACAATGTAACTGTAGAAGAGTCAAGTTTTAAATAGGAAAAATATTGAAAGTGTCTTTGGTCATTTTTTGAATGAGATGCTAATGGACTAATTAGAATCAATGATGTATGCTAAGCTATGCTAAAAGTGCTACCGCCAGATACAAAGATCGGGCTGAATGGATTCAAAAAACGGTAAAACTCAACTATTTAACTCTAGGGGACTTGGAAAATGAGCCTATTTTCAAAAAAGTGGAGTGTTCCTTTAATGGACCCGAGCTAACATTAACAGTTGTATTTTTTAACTGACATTATCAAAGAATATTAACTAATATTAAATTTGCTTTTTGTTAATGTATTTACTAATGAGACCTTATTGTAAAATGCTAGCCTACCTATTGTTCTTTATAATTGTTTTGCACTTTAATCTGTTTGAAACATTTGTTTACTTTATACATTTTTGTGTATTGCTTTTAGTGTATTTAAATGTTCGCTTTTATAAATGTTCATTATTTTTGTAATTAATAAAAGTTATTAAACAACATGACAACACTTTTTTGCAGCATTTAAATACGCATGATTAAAAAATTGAATTCGCACATGCATAATTTAAATATTCTGACAAAGTGACTGACTTGGTAACGACAGGTTTAAAAAATAATAATAATAAAAAAAGGTATGCATATACCTCACTACTACTGTCAAGTGATATTAAAGTCTTGTTGGGAATGTTGAGGCCGAGTTTAAACTAGTTTAATTATCGAGCGATTTGTGGTTTGTAACAGAGAGGTGTGTGTCGAATTGAAACGCTTGTCATTGGATGTTGCAGCTCTGTTTAATAATGGTGTCCGTGACCGGGAGTAAACGGAACTCTTTTGAGCTTGCGTTCCATTATTTACTGGGCTGTGCTGTGTAGTTTAAACTAGTTTAACAAATGAAAACAGCACTGCTTGTTCTCTTGTTATGGTCTGTTTGTTTTACTGACCAAAAAAACGCTTCAACCGCTCTGCAAAAGTGCGCATCAAGTATCGATGGTGAGCACCCTTGTGAAACCTAAAATGACAAATGGGACACTACAATCTCCTGGACTTAACAGAAATGTGCACACAGGAGCCATTAAGATCACAAGATCGCAAGTGAATATGAAGTGCACCATTTGGGACAGGGCCTTAGCCGCATCGCAAAGAGAGGAGGGGGAGGGAGGTGGGTGTGCTCTCGGGACAGATGGAGATCATTGGCGGGCCGCCAACTGAATAGCCCTGCATTAGGGTTTCAATAACCATCCCATTAGCATCATTCATTACTCCTCCCCATACAGTGTTATGTGCATTCAAATCCCCACACCAAATTACTCTCTTCGTTTAAGCTAATTTCTAAGTCACTCAACACTAATCTTTTACATGGACTTTAGAAGTTTATTATTACATAACTATTGATTCCTGCTCATACTTCGACTACTGCATACTCTAATATTCTGTTTTAATAAACGTGATACACCCAACCACCTTTGCCACTGTTTTTTAAACTCCTCACATTTATGTAACCTTTTAAAACAAAATCTATTTGGGGGTTTAACCATAATTCTTGGATACATATTACATCAGTTTCACCATTTATATTCATTAAATCCCTGTCCATTCGCCACTTAACTCCTAACATTCCACTGAAGATTATTAGCAGCATAATTATCCATAACGTGCTTCTTAGCCATTTTGAATATTTACCATTAATCCTTCTCTTATCATTTCCCACATCAATCCATTTACGTTCAAGAACCTCTATGCAGCTCTTACTATCATTTGAATTGTCAGTTCTCCTTTCAGTCTACGCTGAACAATTATTTATTTCAGCTAAAACGAGTAAGAAACGTATTACTAACAATAAACATACCTTGTTTTATTATTTTATGGTTTACATATCCATGACTTATATAACTACAGGTTCTACTCTCCCTTTCTCTTTTTTGTTTGTTCTTTATCAGGTGCCTTGACATCATCTGCATAAGATAACATTTTGCCATCTCCTGCTGTATTTCTATTGACCTTTTCCGAACCTCATCAGACACCGTATGCCACACTATTATTTCCACCACAAAATTGCAACACTTCTGTACCCTCTCCACATTTCCCATATTCATGCTCTCCCCCGCATCATGCACATCTTTTTAATTTGCATTATGTAGCGCTATGTCCGTATCTCTGAAAACTGTAATGTCGCAACAGAGTTTCTACATAAGATCTAACTGGAAAACTAATCAATCCTATGTTGACTCCTTGTGGCAGAACTCCTCATCCAAGCATCTTGATTCCACCACTACCTCCTTTAACATTTCTTGTTACCTCCTCCATTGTTATTCCTAAAGGATCTCACGTAATCACTCCTCTCATTCACAACCTTTGCCCTACAATTCTGCAACTTTATACTTTATGTTTGCATATTTTTATACTCTGAGCTTTCTTTTTCTGCTTCTCACTACTAGACAATAACAGCTCCATTCTGAAGACTTTTTGCAAATTTGACCTCCCAAATTAATTCAACTTTTGTCAGAACAATTGGATTTACACCTAACATACATTCTCCACCAAACTTTATCATTATCATTCTTAATTCATCCTGACACTTTTCCATAATTGAATCCCCTCTTTCACTATCCATAATACTACTTTCAGAAACTCATTGATTGTCTTTTTTCACTACACACCGCAGGCAGAGATCGTGTCAACCAGATATTCCCATGTATGGGTGGACTGGCCATCTGGAGCACCGGGAGCCGGCCTGTTACTATGAAAATATATATGAGGAATTAATTATTGTAAATTTACGTAGCCTATATACTTCCGTCAGCCCAGACAAATTGCTCATGTGGCCCACTTTCGGCAAAAACTAATCTATTAAGCGCTAAAGGCACTCGTCCATGTCAAAATGTTTGAGATATCCAATCAAACAGAAGGAGGTGGGTTTTACTGTCGTCAGAAACAGAGCAGCACGGCACTTGTAAAGCTTGAAGAATGCGGGCGGTGAGCCGAGGTAAGATAAGCAGCTGAACATGACAAGACAATACAAAAATATTTGCAGACTGTTTATGATAAATAAAATAAACTGTTAAATGACAGACATTAATTTCCAGGAACGCAAACTACTGCTGACCTTTTCAAATTCCTCAGATTTTAATGCCATTTACAATATGAGTGAATGTTTGTGTATCTGTTTCTAGGCTTTCTTCAGTAATTTCACAATCATTTAAAAATGATTGATAAAACTCAAAATATCATTCTTAAACTATCTAAAACAACAGTAAAACTGGCAATTTTCATATTCAAGTAATAAGTATCTTCATATTCTAGAGTCTTGTGTCATATTATATTTCATATTATCACATACTACTTTCATATATTTTAGATTAATTGCACACCAACTGAAATATTTCAGGTCTTTTATTGTTTTAATACTGATGATTTTGGCATACAGCTCAAGAAAACCCAAAATTCCTATCTCAAAAAATTAGCATATTTCATCCGACCAATAAAAGAAAAGTGTTTTTAATACAAAAAAAGTCAACCTTCAAATAATTATGTTCAGTTATGCACTCAATACTTGGTCTGGAATCCTTTTGCAGAAATGACTGCTTCAATGCTGGCGTGGCATGGAGGCAATCAGCCTGTGGCACTGCTGAGGTGTTATGGAGGCCCAGGATGCTTCGATAGCGGCCTTAAGCTCATCCAGAGTGTTGGGTCTTGCGTCTCTCAACTTTCTCTTCACAATATCCCACAGATTCTCTATGGGGTTCAGGTCAGGAGAGTTGGCAGGCCAATTGACCACAGTAATACCATGGTCAGTAAATTTACGTAGCCTATATCCTTCCGTCAGCCCAGACAAATTGCTCATTTACCAGTGGTTTTGGCACTGTGAGCAGGTGCCAGGTCGTGCTGAAAAACGAGCCTATTCGTTCAGAAATTTCTTTCTGTGTCTTACCCTCTCGCTTGAGGGTGTCAATGATGGCCTTCTGGACAGCAGTCAGGTCGGCAGTCTTACCCATGATTGCAGTTTTGAGTAATGAACCAGGCTGGGAGTTTTTAAAAGCCTCAGGAATCTTTTGCAGGTGTTTAGAGTTAATTCGTTTATTCAGATGATTAGGTTAATAGCTCGTTTAGAGAACCTTTTCATGATATGCTAATTTTTTCCAGAGAGGTTTTCATGCCAAAATCATCAGTATTAAAACAATAAAAGACCTGACATATTTCAGTTGGTGTGCAATGAATCTAAAATATATAAAATTTTAATTTGATCATTACATTATGGAAAATAATGAACTTTTATCACAATATGCTATATACATACGTAGACACACACACACACAAGCGCACACGCACACGCAGGTCATATAATTAGAATATCATCAAAAAGTTTATTTATTTCACTAATTCCATTCAAGATGTGAAACTTGTATATTATATCCATTCATTACACACAGATTGATATATTTCAAATGTTTATTTCTTTTAATTTTGATGATTATAACTGACAACTAAGGAAAATCCCAAATTTAGTTTCTCAGAAAATTAGAATATTACTTAAGACCAATACAAAGAAAGGATTTTTAGAAATCTTGGCCAACTGAAAAGTATGAACATGAAAAGTATGAGCATGTGCATCACTCAATACTTAGTTGGGGCTCATTTTGCCTGAATTACTGCAGCAATGCGGCGTTGCAAGGAGTCGATCAGTCTGTGGCACTGCTCAGGTGTTATGAGAGCCCAGGTTGCACTTATAGTGGCTTTCAGCTCTTCTGCATTGTTGGGTCTGGCATATCACATCTTCCTCTTCACAATACCCCATAGATTTTCTATGGGTTAAAAGGGTTAGTTCACCCAAAAATGAAAATTCTCACCCTAATGTCGTTCATCTCCGGAACACACTTTAAGATATTTTAGATTTAGTCTGAAAGCTTTCTGTCCTTCCATTGAAAATGTATGCACACTCTAAAGTCCGTGTCCAGAAAGGTAGGAAGTAAGGTATGAAAAACATAATCAAAGTAATAATCATTTTTGGGTGAACTAACCCTTTAAGGTCAGGCGAGTTTGCCTGCAACATGGATACCATGGTCCTTAAACCAGGTACTGGTTGCTTTGGCACTGTGTGCAGGTGCCAAGTCCTGTTGGAATATGAAATCTGCATCTCCATAAAGTTGGTCAGCAGCAGGAAGAATGAAGTTCTCTAAAACTTCCTGGTATACGGCTGCGTTGACCTTGAACCTCAGAAAACACAGTGGACCAACACCAGCAGATGACATGGCACATCAAACCATCACTGACTGTGGAAACTTTACACTGGACCTCAAGCAATGTGGATTGTGTGCCTATCCTCTCCAGGGTGCGGTTATCCCTATTGCTTGTACACTTTTTTCGACCACATATTTTCCTTCCCTTCGCCTCTCTATTAATTTGCTTGGACACAGGGCTCTGTGAACAGCCAGCCTCTTTTGCAATTACCTTTTGTATAATGCCCTCCTTGTGCAAGGTGTCAATGGTTGCCTTTTGGACAACTGTCAAGTCAGCAGTCTTCCCCATGATTGTGTAGTCTACAGAACTAGACTGAGAGACCATTTATTTTTGCCATTTAGTTAATTGGCTGATTAGAGTGTGGCACCAGGTGTCTTCAATATTGAACCTTTTCACAATATTCAAATTTTCTGAGATACTGAATTTGGGATTTATAATCAAAATTAAAAGAAAAACATTTTAAATCTATCAGTCTGTGTGTAATGAATGAATATAAAATACAAGTTTCCCTTTTTGAATGGAATTAGTGAAATAAATCAACTTTTTGATGATATTCTAATTATATGACCAGCACCTGTATAAATTTGCTAATTAGTTCACATGCATTACTTTACAAAGTGTGCAATCAAAAGTTTGAAATAAGACTTTTTAATGTTTTTGAAAGGAGGCTGAATTTGATTTTTTTTAAATACAGTAACACACAAATATTATGAAATATTAATACAATTTCAAAATAGACATTTTCTATGTGAATATATTGTAAACTATAATTTATTCCTGTGATCAAAGCTGAATTTTCAGCATCTTTACACCAGTCTTCAGTGTCACATGTTCCTTCAGAAACCAGGCTGTATTTTTCATAAACATACGAATTTTTACACTTTTCCACAGTTGGAGCTTAATTCCAAAAATGACAGGAGATGCCAAGCTCCTAGAAAGGACACAAACTATAACCACTAGAAAGGCACCATAAAAAGCCCACATTCTGCACGTCTAACAGAGCGGAAAATGAAGTATACCCAGGCCTCAAGTCTTCTAGATTAGACCATACCAGAGGATTGTTATATGGACTGTATTAAACTTAAGTGATGTTTAACATCCCTGTATGGAACACAGATGTGTAAATATTTTCAAAATTGTATACTATTTGCCCTGTGCACCAGGAAAGACAAATAGTATTGTAAAGTATGGCAGTCATTCATTAAAGGTATGGTAGGTAAGAATGATCTAAAACACTTTTGTCCAAATTTGTTTAAACTTTCTTTATATGTCAATACATAATTAAAATGTACGTACTCTGAAAAAGAGAGTATAAATATCGAGTGACTCTAGACTTTTTAATCTTCAATAAACACCGCTCATTATTTTCATCCGGGACGAAACAAGTGATTGGCTTGGGCGAATGTCACTCTCTCGCTATCATGGCTACCAACCCTTTTGCTACAGGATCTGCCCACATGAGCGTGCCCGTTTGATTTGAGGAGTTCAAGAGGCTGTTTTTCTGCTGGACAGGTAATCTTTCATTTTGATTATACATTTTTTTGGTTTATGTTTTCATGAAGCATGTAGCCTATCACTAGCAAAAGTAGCTGCCTAATAGCTAACATAACATTACTTAGCATAAAGTTACAATGTTATACACTTAGCAAGCCATTAGTAGAGATTATAAATACTCAATATGCTTAGCTCAAGTTGATGGCTGTCGTGTTGAATTTCGCAAAATGTAACTTTAGATAACAAAATGCATGTGTAAAAGCTAGTACACTGCATCCAGGAACTTTTTTTTAGAACTAAGTTAGCTTTAGCTACTACCCTCTGTCTAAACTCTTTTACCATGTTCACCGGGAACTTTACCTGCACGTTTATTTCCGCTTGATGTTTTTATCTTGTATCTGTGTGTCATAGATACTGTGTTGTGTGTGTATTTTAAACTTTACCAGTATCGGTATTCTAGCTTGACAGTGAGTACTAAAAGACATCTTATTTGTTTATATTCATACTGATAAAGTTCGATTCTTTATAACATGTGATTCTGACATGATGTCACTACATGCACTCCGCTCCTTCTTCTCCGCTCGTCTCAGGTAAATAATGCGTCTTCCAGATGAGCGGTGGAGAGAGCGTTCATGTGTTTTGGGGGCGTGGCTTTGAAAAGAGCCCAGAAGGGAGAAGGTGGAGTGAATGGAATAGTAGGGTAGGAAGGGGGTCACCTGCACCTAAAGGTATATTTTTAACCTAGCTTTTGTAATCCTTAAAGTGTTTAGTAAAGGAATTTTGATGTTCCCCATTCAAATTATTGTCCCATATGTGATTTTTTTGCATCATCTTTTGTGTCCGTGCTTGATTTTCGGCTGTGAAAAATGAAAACTTTAAATCTACATAGAATCTGAACAATACATTCTACAGACACAATCCACGCATTGTTCTCTTCGCCTTTGCATGAGGAATTGATAGATATGAGGATTGTCATGATTAGATTATGTATAGTGCATAAATACTCAAATAAACACCAAAAAATGTAAAAAAATTGTGACATTGGATCACTGGAACTCCTCCCCTATGGACCCTATTGATATATGATTTCTAACTTTTTTATTTTTACAGTCTGTAAGATGTCTAATAAACAAATGTTGATGATCCCCACCTGAAATATTGTCACATGTATGTCTTTTCTGGCTATATTGGTTGCCACCCTGGATTTCCAAAAAAAGCACAAAAATACCACTTGTATCGACTACTTCACCCCAATCAACCAACCTTTTACAGAGTACTCAGTCATAAAGGAGCTGCTAAAACAGTCTGAGGAGGCCACCATGGAGGTGGGTCAGGAGTATGTCCTCAACACCTTTGACCTCGGTGGTTGCATGAAGGCCCTGCCTCTCATTTGGAAATTTCCAGATGAGTATGAAAAGCATGTGGTCACCCCAGGACCCTTCCACACTGGGATGAACTACATGGGCATGGTGACAGCCCACAAATGCAAGGGCTCAGGCTACGCTGAAATCCTCATCGAGGCAGAACTTGTCACTAGTGGCTGTCTCGAAGGTGTTCTGAAGGGGAAGGCATATGCAAAAGCACTGTTCTGTCTCAAAACAGTCAGTGAAGCCATGGAACGACTTTTACTTCAGAAATTCATTGAGGAGGAGAATGTGGAGATCACCAATCCCAAAGCCCTCTCTGATCTAGTCCAGACCTGTAGTCGTGAGAACCTTGATCTTGCACTGAAGGTTCCCTCCACTCTCAACATCCTCAAGAAGTATGAGGCATATGAAAACAAGGTGCGTGCCGGCCACCTTGGCAAGACTGCCACATTCTGGCTGAGTGTGATTGATCATGCCCGTCTGATCCTGATGTTGCAGTACTCTGTAAAGACAAACAACTTGGCTCTATTCCAAAAATGCAACGGGGACATGGCAGATCTATTCTTTGCGTATGATGGGCCAAACTACTCAAGGTAATGCATATTTCAGACCAAGTGACATGAGATGTTCAGTACAGTATGATGAGTAATGTAGTAGACAATGTCATTATGTATGTATAGTAGTGATGAATTAATAATCAGTAATATTCTACCCCTCTACAGGTACTTGGTGTGGCTGGAGGTATTCCTGACAAATATTGATAGGTCTCATCCTGGTGCAAAGGAGCTGTTGCAGAAAGGTGGCATTGCAGTGGCACGGTCTCTGATCCCTGGCTCACTCTGTGCAGTGGACAAGACAATGGAGGAGACATTTATGAGATTTGCAAAGTCAGATGGTATGCTACTTGAATGTTGAGCTATTACTATAACTGATTCTATGATTAAAACAAAATGTTACTATTGTGGAAAAGTATGTGCGTTACTAAAAATCTAATTACGATACTATCTTTTCAGGTGGGTTCATAGGTCTCTTCTCCATGTATAGTGCCTACCAGCGATGGTGTCGTACCACGTCAATTCGGGCTCAATACTTTGAGAAGATGCTGGAGATCTGTGACCTCATGGATGACCCTGACAGCTTGAAGGCCGGAAAACATAGAGAACTGGAGAGAGCTGAAGTCAAGAAATCAGAGGAGGAAGTTCAACGTACTATCTCTGCTATTCAAAACTTTACCAATCCTTTCTCCTTGGTTGACAAAGAGCACCTCTACAGCCTCGCATCTGGTGCCCCTGCTTCCCCGGAGGTGGAGTTTGATGTCCTACGTGCGGAGACAGCTGGTAAGGAGTCCAAGGAAGCTTTCATCCAAGATCGCTTTGTGAGTGGCTCTTCTGAGGAGCTGTTCTTTGAGCCAATCAAGAAGCTGAAGCTGAAGACTATGGATGCCTCAAACAAAACAGTCAAGCTTACTGGCTCCCAAGGAAAGGTATGAAACCCCATATATATAGTTGACATACATGGCATACTGAGGATAACAGTATTGTTCACCTGTTCATTTTTGCAGGTATTGCAGTACCGTGAACAAAGTGACCTCGCCTTCATGCTGTTTGTCAAGTCACAGAACCTGGATGAACCCCTCATCCTTGACGAGCTGATGCGGTACTCACTCTTCCCAGTTCTTCCCAGCCTAGGCACAGCTGATGGGTTCTTCAATAAGACCAACAAGGCTGCAATGCTCTTCCATGCCTTGATGAACCTCCCACCAACGTTCGAGGGAATTTGTCTCCAGTCCCTTGACCATATGGTGGCTAAGAAGCATTTTGTCTTCTCAACGGCAAAGCATCTGCATCACGGCTGGAGAAATGTGGTAAATGTGGTCATTGAAGGTAAAGCATGTCAGTTGGAGTCATCGGGTGGCAATGTGAGTATTTTGACAGTCTTTCTCACTATTCTTCTTTATTAGACACTTTTGGAAAATATTTAGCCAAGCCCAGTTATACATGAGAAACTGATAAAATGGTGTCTTACTAAATACTATCTCACCTTACTCAATAACTTTTTTCAGGTGACCACATGTGAGATACCTCAGCTGGAGTCAACCCAGGAAGAGAGTGACACCCGGGTTGTTCTGTACCTGCTGTATGCCGCTCAACTGGGGCACAAGGTGGCTGTGGTGAGGACTCCAGACACAGGCATTTTCTTCATCCTCCTACACCACGCCCAATCCGTCCCACTGACCATCTACGTCGACATTGGGACTGGAAAGCACAGGCGGATCCTAAATGTCAGCGAACTGGCAGAATGTAAGGGGGCAGACTACTCCACAACAATACTCGGCCTATACGTCTTCACAGGGGAAGACGTTACAAGTACCTTTAGAGGCAAAGGGAAGGTTGGGCCTCTGAAAAAGCTGCAGAGTAATCCAAAGTACCATGCAGCCTTCAAGTGAGTGTTTTTAGTCAGATATACTGTAGCATGTAATGGCAATTAATGTTAAACATAGGTATTGAAACATTGTGACTTTGTAATAATATAATTATTTGTCCTCAGAAAACTTGGTGATCAGTGGTCTGTGGAGCCAGATGTGATGGAGGACATCGAGGCATTTACATGTGTAATGTATGGCCAGGCCCGTGAAAAATCTGTGAATAACGTGCGTAGCATCATGCTGAAAAAAATGATTGGAGAGGATGAGACGCTTACCACCAGATCCAAGGTGGATCTGTCCCGGCTCCCGCCCTGCAGAGACAACCTGGTCCCACACATCAACCGTGTCAACCACCGTCTGGCCATCTACAAGAGAGCAGCCACACCGATATTCTGGTGTCCCAAGCCCCATGACCCTGGCCAAGGCTGGGAAAAGACTGAAGAGGGTACCCTAGAACCAGTGTGGTCTTGTGGACCTATCCTCCCCACTTCACTCACTGACTTGCTGGAGGAAACAGTCGAGGAGATGGATGGAGATGGTGAAGAAGACGAGGAGCAAGAGATTGATTATGAAGACCTGCTGTATGATGAATAGACATCATTGCCCTTGACCTTCTGATTTTTGATTAGAATCACTTTTTTCTATTTATGTTTATTCTTATGGGGATTTGTTATACCCTATATATACACATATTTGACTACATGGTGGTTTTCTGTTTTGTTTCAATAAATATAATACCAATATAACGGTTTGAATAGTAGCTCCTTATTATGGGAGATGTTCATTTGGAATACCATGTGACAATATTTCAGGTGGGGATCATCAACATTTGCTTCCTAGACATCTTAAAGACTGTAAAAATACAAAAGTTAGAAATCATATATCAATAGGGTCCATAGGGGAGGAGTTCCAGTGATCCAATTTCACAGATTTTTTATAATTTTTTGTGTTTATTTGAGTTTTAATGCACCATACATCATCTAATCATGACAATCCTTATATTTATCAATTCCTCATGCAAAGACGAAGAGAACAAGGTGTGGATTGTGTCTGTAGAATGTATTGTTCAGATTCTATGTAGATTTAAAGTTCTAATTTTTCACAGCCGAAAATCAAGCACGGACACAAAAGATGATACAAAAAATCACATATGGGACAATAATTTGAATGGGGAACATCAAAATTCCTTTACTAAACACCTTAAGGATTACAAAAAACTAGGTTAAAAAAATATACCTTTCGGGTGCAGGTGACCCCCTTCCTACCAGACTAGAAATAATGAGCTGTCTTTAAAACAGTCGTGAGAGGTCTACAGACACTTAATTTTTATACTTTCTTTTTCAGAGTACTTACATTTTAATTATGTATTGATATATAAAAGAAGTTTAAACAAATTTGGAAAAAAAGTTTTTTTAACCAATTCTTACCTACCCTACCTTTAACGTAAATAAGCAATAAAACAAAAAAACTTCAATAGCATTCATAAATGTTTCTGTATAAATAGCATTTATGTTTTCATGTTGTGTTAAAATGGTTCTGTGCATAAGGTGATGTATTGCAGACCGAGTGTGACGGGCTGCTTTGTGCCAAAAGTCCAGAGCCACTTTTTTGCCTCCGCCCCTGTTCTCCAGTGAAGGCCTCGTTGACATGACAGCCATCGGCACAGATCCTCAGCAAAGACCAGGAGAACCAGACAGGACACCAGCACAGACTAGGGGTGCAGCTTGCACCGCGGTTTATTTTAAATTTGGATAAGCATATGATATTTGTTTGTTGAAATGAACACGTAAAACAGACAGACTTCGGCTAATGTACATTTCAGCTGATGAATACGCATTCTGGTTTGCCAATACGTTACAACAGCAATGATCAAAAAATCGTGAACAAAACAGTCTCTCTTTGTAAGCTTTGTTCAATGCGAGTGCCGTTTGCTCTAATATGACCTGTCATTTACTAGTTCTAATATTCCTGCTGTCTGTGTTTTTAATGTAACCCAAAGAACAAAATACTGCTTTTGACTGAATAGCTTTTGTAACTTTAATAATGATTTTATTTCATTTATACAGTGAAGATTTTATGCAAGTTTATTTTATATTTGACTACTTTATTCAATTTCTTTACCTGAAAACTACTGTTAGTTACCTACATAACCTGATAAGCACTGTTTTCATTTGTATATTTGCTCTATTGTATTTATTTGTGCTGTTGCTTGTAGTTAGATTATTTGTTCTTTAATTATTTTTATTTGACACTACTCCTTGCGTTTTTCCCTGAACATAGAACACACCAAACCGTTCCCGATCTGAATTCTGACTTGTGATGCAGCCTGAACCATCATCACACTTGGTTTGTTCGTTGGCCAGAAAAGAATTGCCTGTCATTGCCTGTCAGAATTGCTTTGATCCTGAGTTTAGGAGTTTAGCTGTGACATCAGTAGTGAGCAGCCAATCATATGCTGAGAATCAGTGGAACTGTGAGATAAATTACTCTCTTCTGCAGAATATTACATGATCAAAAAATATTAAGAACTTAAACAAATTTACACAGCAAGAAAAGTGGTCTATAAAAAGGACAACTTAAAGAAAAATTGTATATACGTCAATGCAAGTAAAAGTTAAGAAATTAGTTTAGTTGATATATAGAGAGAATTGAACATTTAAGCTCACATGTAGTAATTTTTATAGCTTTATTTACTGATTTTAAATCTTATTTGTAAGACCGTTATATAGGCTATTTATATTAATGTTAACTATGTGCCTATTAATAATTGATTAACTAAAACAATACATGTGTAAATTGATTAAGGGTATAATAATTAAATAAATTATATCTAAATCATTCAAAATTATTATTATTATTATTATAAATAAGCATTGTTAAAAGCCAGACGCTTTAGTCTTTAAAAAACATTTGCTATGTAGTGACCTTTAATTTGGAGTAGAAAAAGGGGGCGTGACTTTATTGTATCAGAGGTGTGTCACTTTGCTCATAGCTTATTGGTCCAATTTCAGTTTGAGATCTCTTATCCAGAACATAACCTGCCCTGGAGCAGATTAGCTGTGGAGCATAAATTACTATGGAGATGAAAACTGCTAAAAGCCAAACCACTTTCATGGTACCTAAGGGTGCTTTCACACTTTGGTCCGATTGCCTGGACTGAATCAGAGTTCGATTGCTCCCCCCTCTCCCTGCTGGACTGTGTTCATATTTGGGTCGAACCGGGGTGCGTTTGCGTCAAAGCAGCAGCTATTTACCGGGTTGCTTGGTAACGACGGCGAGAGAAGGTGGCAAAATAAATAGCGTTGCTCACCTCACTTTTATATTTTTGTTTTTGAACCATTGGTTTTGTTACCAAAGCTTCAGTACGTATTGGCACTTGCGTCTATCTACCGCGAATGTACTGCAAATGCTTTAAAGAATGCTGAAGATGAGCAGAAATGAGATTTACAGCTCTCTGCTTGCAGTATGTCAGTCATGCTCGTCAGGAAAATGAGCGAAACAATTTTTTATCAGATAACACATTCATTGTATAGGCCCCTGATATAGTAGATTTGATGCGGATGAGGATCCGGAGTCGTTTCAGGATGAGGATGAGGATCCTGAGTCGCTCCTTTCGCACTGGATCGCTTGCAAAATCAGTTTCACCAATATGCTGTTATCATGAAGAAAACTGATCCTAGACCAGCAGTTATGGGCAGAACCAGCAACAGTTAGGGGTTTGAATGAGAAAATTCCACCCAAGTCTCAAGTCTGTGGCTAGGGGAAGGCAAAGCCTTAGACATGCTCTGCTTATGTTGGTAACATATTTGCAGTTTGTTCTTTTCTCTTCGTGAGACACAAATAACTTTTATGTAATTAATTCACGAAGCACACCACAGCATGGAGAGACATTTCTCTTGAAAAACTAACACTAAGTATAATTATGTATTGAGTAATAATAAGCACGTAACATTTATTAAGGGGCATTTGTATGTCACCTTGCTAAGCCAAGTTATTATCTGATTGTGGAAACAGGGGATGAATAAATTAGTAAAAATGTTATATGTGGTTGGTAATATATTTACACTCGCAAGTTTCCAATAATAAGACAGGAGTGTTTGTCATCAAGGGGTGTTGAGTGAGTGGTGTGGAGTGGAGTGACACTGACCTTTGGAGAATAACCTCTGATGACCCCATCTGAGACCAAAGCCACCGTTCTGCAGAAAACTGCACACAAAGAGAGTTTACACCATTGGTAGGAAACACTCGTGAAACACATAACATGTGCAATTAGAGGAAGGAACTGAGGAAGAATGTCGGCGTTTAGAAATGGGCAGTAACGGTAAAACAGTACTTAAGAAAATTCATAAAGATTCGTCCAGCTAATATAACGTATAGTAGACATTATAGACATATAGCAGTCAGCAGATGTTGTATTGTTATAGTAAATTGGCGTAACAGGAAAAGCCAAATACTTAAACTTGTTCTTTTAAGGCAAGAAAGAACATGTCCCTGCTCATGCGTTAAGGATACCTGCCTTGCTAAAGTTAACAAAACCTCGTGTAACTCTTGAGATCAACTGGGTCTCAGGATCCGTCACTTTAGCCGTCTTGACCAGTTCGCCAATCAGCGACTTTACGTGATAATGAAGCCAGCATGTGTTTGTATTTACCGAATAAGGTCTGGTGTAATTTAAATTCTTTCACAATAAAAATTAAAATAACATGACACACTTACCTGCTCTTTCTCGCTCCTATCAGGTGGGCAACAAACACTCTCCGTACGAGCGCTGCCATGACAGAGATGGTCTTAATTTTAGGAGATACGATGGTCCGTGTCTCTACCATTGGAGAATGCGTAACGGCCAACTTGGATCACGTGTGCCTTGATAACCAATCGAATTACATTCTTGACGTTGTGCGACAGTCAATCACTGTTTGCGGATACCATAGAAATGAATGAGAAGTGCCGTAAACTGAATCCTACCTGTCGCGCAATTGTCACTGATTTCTCTTAAAATATTTTTAACGTATAAGAGCAAATATTTTGAAGATTAGCCGAATCATTAAATGATACGCCGTATTCCCACAAGAGCAGTTTATTCTGCGTAGTGAAGCCTCTCCTCCATAGACATCCAGTCGAAAAAAAACGGCAACTGGTTTCCTTCACTGCGTAGCACAGCGTTAGCAGGTGGTATGCTTTTTTGCTAACCTTGGCTGCTTGCCTTAAAGTGGCTTTGGCCATGATGCTTGTATGCAGTTAGAATTTCTACTGTGTTCTCGTCCTTTACGTGACTCACTGACGACATCTACAGGAACGGAAGGTTCGTTACCACGGCCCGTGAAAGAATACCATGGACTGTAAAACTTTTTTTTTTTACAAATGTGAAAAAAAAAAAAAACTTAAACCCCAAAATTAAAATTAGCCCATGTTTTACTCACCCTCAAGTCATAGGTGTATATGACATTCATCTTTCAAATAAATACAATCAGAATTATATTTAAAAAAATGTCCTGGCTCTTCCAAGCTTTATAAATGTCAGTGAATGGCTGTTTCTGTTTTGAAGTCCATAAATCTCTGGAGCGGTATGAAAGTAATTCATACCGCTCCAGGTGGTTAATAGAGGCCTTCTGAAGCGAAGTGACGCGTTTGTGTAAGAAAAATATCCATATTTAAAACTTTACAAACTGTAATATCGAACTTCCGCTAACTGTCGTACAAGAGACTGGCATTCCAGCATATGA
This sequence comes from Gobiocypris rarus, assembly GCA_023029165.1. Lineage (NCBI taxonomy): Eukaryota > Metazoa > Chordata > Actinopteri > Cypriniformes > Gobionidae > Gobiocypris > Gobiocypris rarus. Next base: position 12,429,117 of record CM040916.1, on the reverse strand, counting down.
CGAAGGGTGATGCTCTTTCAAGAACCGAGGCTGAATCCGAACTCGCCCATACCCTTATATAGGGCTCTAAAACCGTAGTGGATGTTATTGGGCGCACTCATTCTATCCCACATTGCACCGCAATAACAAGTGAGCAGCCGATGTTCACACAGTGGCTGTCCGAATTCGCTCACCTGCTTTCATTCACTCCTTCAAGTGAACTGTATTAGTGGACTGAAGTAGGGAATAGTGATTGAGGGTTTAGGGCGCGATTTCGGATTCAGCTTCAGTTTTGCTCTATTCACCCGGAACTTACTGCGTCCTACGTCATACGCTAAAACTCAACTCCAGTCTCTCATGAATGCGCGTACGACAGTTAGCGGAAGTTAGAGATTACAGTTTGTAAATGATTTAAATATGGATATTTTTCTTACACAAACGCATCACTTTGCTTCAGAAGGCCTTTATCAAACACCCAGAGCCGTATGGATTACTTTTATGATGGATAGATGTACTTTTTTGGATTTCCAAACAGAAACATCCATCATTATAAAGCTTGGAAGAACCATGACTTTTTAAAAAATAACTCCAAAAAGAATGGCATACACACCTAGGATGACATGAGGATGAGTAAATCATGGGATATTTTTCATCCCTTTAAATTAAGAAATTAAAATAAATATTTGTTTAATTGGTAACACTTTACAATAAGGTTGTATTAGTTAATGCATTAGTTAACATGAACTAATGATGAACTGCACTTATAAAGCATTTATTTATCTTTGTTAATGTTAATTTCAACATTTACTAATGCATTAATAAAATCTTGTTAACATTAGTTAATGCACTGTGAACTAACATGAACAGCTTTATTTTTATTAACGAATGTTAACAAAGATTAACTAATGCTGAACAGAGGTGTTGTTCATGGTTAGTTCATGTTAACTAATGCATTAACTAATGTTAACTAATACAACCTTATTGTAAAGTGTTACCGTTTAATTTTTTAATATATAATCCAGAAATACCTTTTTTTGTTGAGACATCAGCATGGTGGATCCGAAAAAGAATTACAAAAAGTTTTAAATGTATTTTTGTTTGATAAAAAGTTGAAATAAATTATATTTTATTTATTTTTCATCGTCATAAAAAAGATAATTAAGAGAGTCTTACTTAACACTATTTTATTCATAAAATATATATAAAAATCACACTGATTGACAGCACTCAAGCAATAGTTAGTGTTGGTGGGCTCAAAGAGAAGCACAACAGTAACAGTAACACAGGAAGTGTGGTAAGGAAATAAAATATCAATACAAAATAAAATTTCATCTTGGGGGAAAAAGAAAGAAACTAACAGCCAGTTCCACTGCATAATTGAGCTAAACACACAGCCTTATTATTATTTTTATTATTTTTAATTGGGCCGGTAAGTACAAATACTAAAATTTCAAAGAGATAAATGTCTATAGGTCGAGTTGTAACCACATTATCACAACCTGGCACAGAGATGCGTGTCAGGCAAAGGCGGAGATTATTTGGGGGTGAAGTGCAGATAAGGTCCAAAGCTACATTACAATTGATTGTAAAAGCTTTCCATAAAAAATAATAATAATAAAAAGACACCACACCACAGCAAAGTATTTTGCCTTGCTTTTATCCTCTTAAAATTAGAATAAAGTTGTGGCACTATAAATTGCACAATGGAATGATAAACCTAAAAATCGGTCCAATCTGGCCAGGTCACCACATTATTAGCTGCATATAATATCCAGTAAATGTCAGGGCGAAAAGTGAAATACAAGTTTCACCAAATGCTTCACAACCAGATATATTAAGCCTGCAGATAAGAAGCATATATTCACGACAAATAGGTATTACAGATCACAACTTGGCTGTTTTGGATAGGTCTAATCCAAAAGTTTGTGAGGAATAAAAGCATTTTCACAGTTAACAGAGCAGGTTTTTTTTTTTCCTTCACAAACCAAACGCTTGTCTACCCTGTTTTGAAGTGACAGCATGTTCTCTTGGCTATATAACATATGGGATAAAAGGAACTCAAATTAATATTCTGATATTTCCTCGCTCTTATGTTGTTCCAAACCTGTAAGACTTAAAGAGTGCCGCAACTTTATCAATACAAGTCAGTGGGGTTCAAAACATTGGACTCTATTAACTTTCATTATATAGCCACGAAAAAAATTCCAAAGAAAGTCAGTCAAACAGGTTTTAAAATAACATGAAGGGTGAGTAAATGACAGAATATTCATTTTTCTCAGAGTCATTTCAAACCAAGGTCAAACAACTGAAGAAAAGGCGGAAACATTTCATTAAGCAGTCTAGCAGCTTAAGGTGAGAAGGCTGAGGGAAAGCCATGGCTTATTCAAGACAGCCCAGCAAGAACAACAAATGCAGAAACACAAAGTTTAATATTTCTATGGTGAAATACATTAAAACATCTCACAAGAATATAGTTATCAATCACTGCACCTGGTAAATAGTTTGTAGTCTTGTTTTTTGGCAGCAAATCCCTCAGAATTTCATCTGGACAGAGAAAGCGATCCAAAAAAAAAAAGTAAATGTAATAAAATCTAAGCAGCTGATTTCATGGGTCATGAGTAGTCTAGGTGGGTGAGCACCTTATTGTTTTTCGGAGACCATGAAGGGCATAAACCAAAGGATGATTAATCGTCAATCCCACACTAATTTTTTGCCAGTAAATAACGCTCTGTTTAGCCACATGTCGCAAATGCAAGAGAAACACAACTAAGTTGCAGCAGTCACATTGTGAGGAAACGGAAAGTGCTTAAGTGAAGGTTTACTATAATGTGCTTGTATTGTTTACACACACACACACACACGCACACACACTATTCAAATACCTTTTGGGTCAGTGCGCTTCATACCTTTGAAGTCTCAACAGTAAATGCTACGAGATTTTTACATTTCCATCTATTGCTAATTGTTCCGTGTACAACAACGTGTGAAGCTCCAATTCTTTCCATGCCTTGGCAATAATAAATATTAAAACCAACATTTTTTGGTAACCTATTGGGAATAGATTTGTGAAAATCTGAACTTAAACCTCCAGGCCTTGGCGAGAAAAGTAGTCTTCTAGTTCTGTGAGTCTCTCGATTAGCATTACGTCAAGATCAGCGTCATCCTGTCTACCCCTACGAGCCCTTCCTCGCGGCCCCTTCACACGCAGCGGACCCAGGTTAGTTTTAGCCTTGCGTTTCCGAGGCAGCGTGAAATCTGGGAAGTCTAGGACTCGCTTTCGTTTCTGATGACCAATGCAGATCAGAGAGCCATTTTTCTCTTTCGGTTCTTCAAATATCGTCTCCAGACTTCTGTGTAAATTAAAATAACAAATCAGAAAAGATTTACAAGAGTAAAATTAAATAAATAAATACAAAAATTGCAAGAACAAACCTATTAGGTGTTGGAGACTTATAATTCTTATTGGTATAAATCTCCTCCAAACTGAATTCCTTTTTCTTTAGCCTTTATGGGACACAAATGCATCAATTAGAGCTGGACATTGAAACACATCTAAGATATATAATAAACAATTTTTAACATTTAACATGAATTAGTGTTGTAGTACTCAAGACCGGTCATAGGTCTTGGTCTCGACCGCATGTGTCCTCATTTGTCTTGTCTCGGTCTCAGACTAAGTTGTAAGTGATTTAATTTGATACAATGTCTTATTCCAATTGTATTCATTTATTAAAGAGAAGACATTTCTCAGGCAGAAGATGTAGATATTTTAGATGAATTTAAATGAGTGCTGGCCTGGTCTTGGTATCGCCCTGCCTTGGTCTCAAACCTTCAAAATCTTGGTCTTGTCTTGCAGTGTCTGAAATCGCCCCTATACCCTTAAATAGAGTGCTATTTGAGGGGACGTCCATCTGTAGTTAGAAATCATAGTGGAAGATATCGAGTGCACTCATTCAATCCCACAATGCACGGCAATAACGAGTGTACAAACAGTGTATGCTAAACGGCTAGAGAATACCAATAATGCACTGTGAGTGTCGAGTGTTTAAATTGTTTAATTAAGATTTATACATAGTTTCCATGACAAACCTTTTAATCTTAATACTGGAGCTGCCAGTTTGCTAAGTTTCAAAGAATTATTAAACAACAAGCATTAACTATGCAAAAGCGGCAGCCCTTCCGGCGCACTCACTCATTTGCTTGCTCGTTTTCATTCACTCCCTCAAGTGAAGTTTATTAGCGGACTAATGTTGGCAATAGTGTAAAAGGGTATAGAGGAAGTTTTGGACACAGCTTTGGTTTCAACACACACTGGTCTTGGTCTCAACCCCTCAAAGCCTGGGTCTTCTCTTGGTGTCAACACACACTGGTCTTGGTCTTGACTTGGTCTCAAAACAGATACCCCTTTTCCACCAGCATTAACTGGGTGTTAGTTCAGAGCTGGTGCTTTGGGTGTCGAAAGACAAAGAACCGATTTGAAACTAGGCTCTGGCTCTGAACCAGCATTCAAACTGCCTTGGTGGAAAAGGGGTAAGACTGGTCTCTGTCTTGTCTTGGTCAACACACACTGGTCTTGGTCTTGACTTGTCTTGGTTTCAACACACACTGGTCTTGACTTTGTCTCGGTTTAGGTGGTCTTGACTACAACACTACTATGAATAATCACAATTACATTAAAGCATTTTTAATTTGGCCATTAAGGCTACCTTCACACTGTCAGTTTTTGGGATTGACAACCACATTTACTCAAAGCACATTGATTACGAGAGATGAAGAAAATAGTCAAAAGTCTGGTAAATATTTACATATTGACCAGTTCTAATAAAGATTCCACATTATCATAATATAAAGACTAAATTAGTTAGTCTATGCTCACCTCTTTGGTTTGGGGAGTCCCATTGGAGTAAGGTTGTTATCTGGTTTGGGAACGGTCTTACGAATACGAATTTGGGAGACCCTTTTAGAACGATGACCTGCTTGAGTTTCAGAATTTGTATCATAGAGTCCCACCTACAAGAAAGATGAATTTCAAGCCTTGAGGAAACAAAACTTAAATCCTTCAGTTTAGCAACATCTGTCTCCAAAAATACACTCACCAGCCACTTTATAAGGTACACCAGTTCAACTGCTCGGTAACACAAATATCTAATCAGCCAATCACATGGCAGAAATTCAATGCATTTAGGCATGTAGACAGAAGTTCAAACTGAGCATCAGAATGGGGAAGAAAGCTGATTTAATTGACTTTGAATGTGGCATTGCTGTTGGTGCCAGACAGGCTGGTATTTCAGAAACTACTGATCTAGTTTTGCATCATGGATGTGCAGCTGACAAATCTGCAAAAACTGCGATATGTTATAATGTCAATATGGTCCAAAATCTGAGGAATGTTTCAAGCACCTTGTTGAATCTATGGCACCAACAATTAAGGCAGTTCTGAAAGTAAAATTGGGTCAAACCTGGTACTAGCAAAGTGTACCTAATAAAGTGACCGGTGAGTGTATAACTTGCACTTTCTATTTTCAAAATAATATAATAATAATATACAGTACCAATATATAATACCTGTTTCATTTCTCTAGATGCTCCCCGACTATGCAAACCAGGGTATTTGACATTTGCACTGACAATAGCAAAACTAGGCACAGATTCAGTAGGGGATCCATCCAGTCGCACCGACTTGGGGCTGATGTTGTGCCGTGATGGGTGATCCAGACTCCTTTCTGGTGTAAGACGAATTTTTGACAGTTGACATATTGATGAAGATGAGATCACCTTCCTACACAGTGAAAGAAGCAAGCATTTCAGAGAATACCAGGTGATTGCTAATCTAACATCAGTCAACGTCTACATGATTAAATGATCAGCTTAGCTGTGGTTGGTAAAACTGGCCTGGCTTCATGCTTCAAATATGATAATAGAATGATTTATTATTTTATTGATAAAATTACAACCCCAAATCAGAAAAAGTTGGGACAGTATGGAAAACGCAAATAAAAAAAAAGAAAGTAGTGATTTCTAAATTTACTTTGACTTGTATTTCATTGCAGACAATATGAACACAAAATATTTCATGTTTTGTCTGGTCAACTTCATGTCATTTGTAAATATGCATCCTTTCCTGTTATTCAGACCTGCAACACATTTTAAAAAAAGTTGGGACAGGGGAAATTTAGGGCTAGTAATGAGGTAAAATGGTTAAATAATGATGTGATTTGAAACAAGTGATGTCAACAGGTTGACAGGCAGAAAATTATTGAAATGTTTAAAAACAATGTTTCTCAAAGAAAGCAAGGAAGAGATTTGGATATTTCACATTCAACAGTGCATAACATAATTAAAAGATTCAAGGAATCTGGAGGAATTTCAGTGCGTAAAGGACAAGGGTGCGAGCCTAAGCTGAACAACCGTGATCTCCGATCCCTCAGGCGGCACTGCATCAAGAATAGTCATTCATCTATAAGCAATATCACAACATGGGCTCAGGACTACTTTGGCAAACCTTTGTCAAGTACCACAATACGTAGTTACATCCACAAATGCCAGTTAAAACTGTACTGTGCCAAAAGGAAGCCCTATGTTAACTGTTACCAGCAACAAGTCCAAAAGCCAGGGTCTCTCATGGTATGGGCTTGTGTCAGTGCCCTTGGCAAAGGTATCTTGCACTTCTGTGAAGGCACCATTAATGCTGAAAAGTACATAGAGATATTGGAGCATAATATGCTGCCTTCAAGAAGACATCTTTTCCAGGGACGTCCATGCATATTTCAACAAGACAATGCAACCACATTCTGCACGCATTACAAAGTCCTGGCTGCTGAGGAAAAGGGTACGGGTACTTGACTGGCCTGCCTGCAGTCCCGACCTGTCTCCAATAGAGAAGACCCCTTACTACTGTTGCCCACCTTATGACTTGTTTGCAGGAAGAATGGGACAAAATTACACCTGAAACACTTTAAGTGTTGTGAAATGGAATGGCAACATTAAAAAAGTGGTAAATGCTTTACTGTCCAGACTTTTTTTGAAATGTGTTGCAGGTCTGAATGACAGGAAAGGATGCGTATTTACAAATTACAAGAAGTTGACCAGACAAAACATGAAATATTTTTGTTCATATTGTCTGCAATGAAATACAAGTCAAAGTAAATTTAGAAATCACTTCTTTTTTTTTTGTATTTGCGTTTTCCATACTGTCCTAACTTTTTCTGATTTGGGGTTGTATTTTACTATGCAGATTGCTTTATAGAAACAATAATTAAGGTGAAGTGAGTCATTTCTGCACTGCTAGCAGCACCAAACCAAATAGAAAAACGTAACAAGATTTTCAAATTTTCCAAAGAAAACGTGAGTACTGTCATGATGCTATGGTATTCTGGGTGGTTGCCAGGGCGTTGCTATGCAGATGCTGTGTCCTACCAGATGTGACAAAACATCGCCACAGGATAAAAGTAATCTTTTCCATGCAAATCAGAGTTTTCGTCCTAACCAGCCATGACAGTAATGAATATGACGTGACGAGACAGAGGATTCTATTTTTGGAATCATTTCTATTTCTGTGACATTGCAACTGACAACTCAGGTATCGACTGTGTTCTGGTATAAAATGGTTTAATTAGAGTTTAAATATCATTTTGCGTGACTTTTAACTTTTATTATAAAATAAATAATGTAGCCCAGATCTCAAAAATACCTTAGGAAACAAGAACATTTAAGCTGAACTCAAAAAATCTGAAATTTGATTTTAATAATTTGATTATGTAGTTTTCTATTTCGTTGGGAGTTTATGACAGCAGCGCACTTGCAGAGAGAGCCCATCCAAATGCTCTTCTGATTGACCGTGATTTGTGATCAATTTTGTCTTGTAGATATGACTTGTCTGTTGTGGAAATACAAATTGAATGTCTCTAAAATCTTTTCGCATTGTGTCTGATTAGGACATGGTGTAAGGTGTTCTGGGTGAATGCCAGGGAGTTGCTAGGGTGTTGTAGGTGGCTGCTTACTAGCCCACCCTCGAAAGATCTGTGTCTGTGTCTATGTTATTTTTTTTCTACCCGTTTTATGGGCTGCTTGGTAAAAATTGTGCATTCAATTCTTTAGACCCCGTTTACACTAGTGTGTTTTCGTTTTAAAATGCATAACTTTTGCCACGGTTATGCCTGTCGTCTATACTACTCCGGTGTTTTCGACCCTCGAAAATTGAGACTTTTCGAAAATGCTTCAGACCCCAATACTAGTTTGAAAACTAGTTTGAGGTTGCGTTTCAAAATGTAGATTTTTGAAAATGAAGGAATGGCTGCTCACATTACGCTACCAGAACACGACAATAACAGACCAGGCCTACGTTTCACAAAAGCATTGTAAGTCTAAGTCGATTGTGGAGACCATTGGTGGCTATTGTTCTACGATCAGCTTACAATACTTTTGGGAAACGCATCCCAGAGCCTCTCTCAACGGCTCTGTAACATACCAGCCTCGACGACAATAAACAATAACATGGAGATGGAACTGCATGCTTTGCTGATTTTGTTGTCCTTTTTAGCAGCCATTGTGCTGTTAAACTCTGCATTTTATAATACTGCAGCAACTGTTTACACTTGCCCAGTGTGCTTGAACGGTCATGTGAAATGCGTGTAGTGTGAACACTGTTTTAAAACAAAAATGCACTAGAGTAAACGGGGCCTTCGAAAAGTAACAGGATAGCTCAAACACACCTAGCTGCACAAGCTTGTCATTCATGTCTGTGGCAAAAATGCATCAACGTTTGTAGAAGGGTCATTCCGTGTCAAATCAACCAGAGGTCCCTGGCTCAAATTTTTGATTTTGTTAATTTTACTTTCTGTACAAAGACAGAAAAGTATCAGCTATATGCAAAGTGACCCACATTTGTTTTTTGACCACTGAAAAGGTGTAAAATTTACTCATGGAGCGGCATTAACATCCATATCTCTGGGATTGAACGTTATAGAGCCTTTAAAATGAAGGTACCAAAAGAAAAGTTTGATAAAAAACAGAATCTAAAAGGATATTAAGATATCTTTAATAATACTTGATTTACATGCATGCCATCTTAGGGCAAAAAAACACAAGGAGTGCTTTATGCCATTTTTAAACTGTTACCGTTGGCATATATTGAAACAAAGATTGCTAAAGTAAACGGATTTTACTAATAGACCTGCCAATTTCTGTGTAAAAATAAAATATGGATGTTGCCATCTTTCTAAAGTACTTTTTACTCCTTTAAATTCCAAATATCATGTGACAATTTCCTCTACAAAATAGTGGATTACTTAGTCAAAAATATATATACATGACATTTTATATTTTGGCTTTAATCACTATTAATGTAAAAATATGAACAAAATCAAAAATTAGCCTGGGAAGTTTGAAAAGAAATTTGGTTGATATGACCCAGAAGTAGATCTGCCACAACTTTACTCACTCGCAAGGTGCATGGAATGAATCAACAGAGCAACAACGAAAAGGGAATCACAGTGTCATCCCTGTTCACTGTTGCATTCCAAACACAGGAAGCCCACAGATAACATAAATTGAGTTTGAAAGAAGTTTGAAGACAGAAACAAAAGATGCCAGGTCACTGTAGACTTCCACAGGTTTGGAAAGCTTTTTTTGCAATTCATGTTGCTAGTTGTGCTGAAATGATGCACTTCACCTTCAACCTGAACCATAACCGGTAAGCAAAGACTGATTAAACAAATGTCAATGATTAGGTCAGCTAAATTGCAAGAGATGCAGGGGGATATGCCCACCGTGCTGAAGCTCTTTTCCTGCTGGGTGTAGCTTCTTGACTGGATCGTCGTGTATAGCTATTAACGAAAAAATGTAGATCAAAACGGGTTGAACATTAAGTGCAAGCAGCATGCAGGTCAACTGACACTCATTTCTGATTATGTTAATTAAACTTTTCTTGCAATCAAAACATGCAAAAGAAACTTTTAACTGCAACAGTTTTAACTTACTGGTGATCGTTGTCTGCGCCTGGTGGGGCTGTGAAGTCAACCAGAGGTCGAAAAGGCTGTCCTTTGCACCGCCCCAAAATCCGACTCACAACTGTATGGATACCAGGACGTGACAACTGCATAAGAGGAAAGTTGAACCTTCGGTGTCGAAACCACAGTCTGAAGGATGTTGGAGAAGATAAAGCCAGGACAGTACTAACACCTGCCCCAGAGAAGCTCCCTTTGCTTAAAGTAGACAAAGGCAGAGTGGTAGGCCGAAAAAGTTGAGATAAGCTAGGACAACATGCGGAGTCTTTATCCAGGTTGATCGGTAAAGCATTTGAAGGACAAGCTGGTGCACCAGTCAACAAAGGCGAGACCTCAAGTATCGAGTCCTCAAGAATAGGCTGCCAATGGTTGGTTATCTCTCCTCCCTGCTCGAGAAAGGACAAAGAAAGGGCTTCTCCATCTTTAAGAGAGGGAAATCCAGGAAGGTGAGGTTTCTTTCCACCACAGTGTTTAAGCTTGGATCCTGTTCTGCTGTAACCAGTCCATTTATCCAATTCTTTTGAGGAACAGCTGCTGGATACCAAGCGGTGGGCAGTGTTCGAAAGCTGATTCAACAGTTTGTTAGTATCACTGTCTAAAAATGATTTGGATGCCCCATTTCTTGGGCCCGAGAGATGGGAACTGGAGTGTGCTTGATGAAATGTCAAAAGTGAACCTAGTGACTTTTGGTCACCTACACCTTTTACCAATTGGTTTGGTAAAGCAAGTTTACAGTATGGTAGGATTGATGACCTTTGAAAAGAGAGTTTTAAAGGGCTATCCTTTGAGCATGATAACTGACAATCAGTGCTTTGTTCTTTACTACTTATATTTCTGCTCTCAAAAGAATCTCCAGCATTTGTCCCTGTCAGTCCTTCTACATCCCTTGACGTTGGGATGTGATCCAAGACTGAAGTACTATTACTCAATGAGGTAGTGGTAGAGTGAAAAACACCATTCATTTCAATCTTGTGCAAGATCTCGTCTTCTTTTTTGTTAGAAGACTGAAAGAAAACTGAACAACCCTTGGGTTTATCAGGATTGTGTAGTGCTCCAAGTGGCTTAGTGGGGAATGGGAAGGTAATTTGACTAAAGGACTGCTGCTGACTATTTTCACTATCATCTTTACTGGAGTTTGTCAATGGTTTCCCAGGGGGCTTTGAATTTGTTTCTTTTGAAAACAAAAAAAGAGATTCTGTATTTGTGTCACTAGAAGCTGAAGATTTGAAAAACTGAACGGAAGGCACCCGGGGGTGTTCAGGAACATGTAAACGCTGATTTTTCAAGATGTCTTCTCCCTTCAGACCAGATTTATTACTCCCCACACCATCAGAGGACAGGGCTTCCTGTTTACAAGGAAGTCCTCGGCTATCATTGTCATCTGGGCAGCTGAGCACAGAATCGACCAATAAGCTTAAGGCAACTCTGTCCTTCTCAGCTTCCAGTTCCATGTCTTCAAAATCTGAAACGGGTGAGTAGTTACCCTGCAAACAATTGTCAGTTTGTCCAGAAGAGCCCGTTTTTAGGTTTTCACATGATGAACTGGAGCCGCTGCAATTCCTACCTAGACCCTGACAGCTTAGGTCCTCAGGCTTATGAGTAGGAGTTGAAATCGCATATGAACACACAGGGTCCTTTTTTGATTCAGGTGATCTAAAAAGAGACTGTGGCCTAGAAGAGGAGACATTTGAGATGATTCCTTTGTTGTCTTTTGGCACTTCTGCGTCTACTCCTGCAAACACACAATTTAAGTAAAATCAAGATGTAATCCATATCTTTGCTTAGCTTTGAGGTCATGCATATTACTGAGTAATAAAACTGTATCTTTTTTATACTGACAATAATGCACTCAGCATATTTAATTTTTGACCAATAAAAAGCTCTTCAGTACAAGAACCCCACCTGACCATGACTAGAAATAGCAAATTGTGGTCGGAGGACTTAACATAAACTAAATGCTATTGGCCATTTAAAATGGGGCAAGCACTTTAATATGTCCCACCCCAACTTCTTGTTACAACAGAAAATGTCAACACAGGAAAGAAAACTACGTTCATCCCAGCATTTCCTGGGGTATGTCTGAAGAAAACAAAATGATCGCCAATTAATATAATTCATTAAAGTATATCATTATGCAAACATGAACAAACATTTACCATAACTGCAAGATGATGAGACACTTGAAGTATTTGGATGGCAAAACGACAAGTCTCTTCCCAGCTGGCCAACTTTACTGTGCAGCTGAGCTAAACTGCAAGTATGTGAACTGCTTTGTGAACACAGCTGGTCCATCTTCCTCTCCACTGCTTCAAGACGTTGTGTCAGAGATCCAAAGGTATCAGTCAGCAGACGTTTCATCTCAGTTTGATGGGACACAAGAAATCGTTCCAGAACTCCAAGCTGCTCTCCTGATGGTTCAGCTGGTTGTGGATCCCTGAACTTGCCATCTGCAAAAGAGATGTTGATCAAAGCAGTGTTTTGTAAAATCAATATCTTCACTCATAGAAGATACCAAAACATTGTTATGATTCCTTTGGAACCAAGTCTTTCACATTAGACATCTGCAATGTTCCCTCTAAGATGGAATGTGTGCAAACGTCTGAAGTTACTCCTGTGCAGCATCAGACCAAAAAAAACCCAGGGGACAAACTTAGTCAGCTAAATGAATGGGCCTATGGAAATATTGAAGACCTAAAAGACCATGGATTCTTTCGGTTTTATATTGTATTCTTATTTATGTTATATGCTGGTATTATTGTAAGTTGTTCTATTAGTCTAAGTAGGTGTTTCCCAATCCTGGTCCTGGAGAACCCTCCAACATTGTACATTAGAGAGACATCAAAAACGTGCAGAAACACTTTGGTGGTTCTCCTGGAACAGTGATTGGGAAACAAAGGTCTAAGTGATATATTTTGTTATATCAGTATTACTATAACAAAAAATAAAAAACCCTGACAAAAGTTAAGGGTCCTGCACATTGCGATTTTTTTTTTTTCAAAATCCTTTGCGAATGTTGCTTGTCAGACTGTACGAACATGATCCCCGATGTAAGCCATTTCAAACTGTAAGATCTAAGTTGTCATAAATGTCAGGCTTGTACGATATTTGAGGCGCTAAAACGGCCGCACGCAAGAAAATCGTCCAGAGTTTTATATCATCAATGAATTTGGTGTTTGGTGACAATGAGCTGCATTACATGCGGGATTTAAATGGCGGCTACAAATAAATCTCTAGCGGTCATTTTGGTCATGGTTTGTCTTGAAAATGAGTCAGATTTTTGCCTAGAATCAGAGGAATCTTTTAGGATTTGCAAAATTTGTCTCAGACGGCCAAATTTATGTGTACCCGGCTTTACTTAAAACAACTAATTATCCTACAATTCAATAACTATCATCCTGGAATAGTACCTAAATATTTTCTTTATGCACTACAAAACAAAAGTTTGGGGTCAGTACCATTTATTTTATTTTTTTTAAGTTAAGTAATTAACTTTTATTCTGAACAAATGCATTAAATTGATGAAAAGCGACAGTTAAAACATTTACAATGTTACACTTCATCAATGAATCATGAAAAAAATGCATCCGTTTCCACAGAAATATTAAGCAGCACAACTTTTTTGAACATTGATAAAAAATAAGAAATGTTTCTTGATCACAAAATCAGCATATTAGAATGATTTCTGAAGGATAATGTGACACTGAAGACTGGAGTAATGGTGCTGAAAATTCAGCCTGTCATCACACAAATAAAAAAAAAAAATGAAATTGTAATATTCACAATTTTCCTTTTTACTGTATTTTTAATCAAATAAATCCAGCCTTGGTGAGCAGATGAGACTGTGCCATTTTGTTTTTCATTCTATAAAATGTTAAGTGTTTCTGCTCAGGTAGCCACAGTGTCTGAAAACTTAGAGGGAACATTGCAGATTTTACCACATATATTCAACATTACCTTGCTGAGTACACGTGTGTATGCATATCGCACTAGGATTGACTCCAAAATTTCTACTTTTCGGATCAAACGTCATCTGTCTCAGACCGCCTTCATTCCCCGGATGATCTTCATTCATTCCTTTCTCAAAGTCTGAGGGCTGTAGTCCGTCACCAGATTGAATCTCCTCCCTGCTGGTTTCTCTGCATCCTTTGGACAGCTGCTCCTGATACAGCGAAGACTGAGGAGCACGATGGCACGGACCAGCCGCAGACGCAGGCACCTGCTCGGTCCCTTTCTGCTCAGCCAGAAGATTGGACAACATCTTTCAAGGAACTGATGGGATAAGATGAGGTAATAGTAGGGGTGTAACAATATATTGTGTCACAATATAATCACAATACAAAAATGCTAAAATATGTATCTTGGATAGTGACAATAAATTTAAATTACTGTGTGAGGAAAATAAAAATCAAGTTTACAGACTTTTAGTGTCAGTTCTACATTAAACTACTATATAATTTATAATAATGCAATGGGGGAATATTTGTGGGGCATGATAATGCCAAATGTCTAATTTTACCAGTAAATTGAAATATATCTACTCTAGTTAGTGACAGAGTGCAAGCATATTCATCTAAAATAATTATGTATTGCCAGGGTCAGAATCATGAATATTTTAATTCTGGTGTCATTATCCTGTGGAATGGATTACCAGCAACAAGTCCAAAATTATTAATTCCCACCCCCAACGTAATACCAAATTTAGTATTTAATCGAACCGTACTTTTTTTTTGTTAACCTTTTAGCATACATTTTGGACTAATAGCAATAAAATTGTATCGTGAGTTCAGTATCTTGAAATGTATCGAATTTTGACATGAGGGTATCTTTACAGCCCTGTAATATATAAAGTCATAAGACATAAATGTAACATGGTAAAATTAAAATACTACTGTCTCCATTCTTTGGTCTTACTAATCATGACATATTTGCATAGAATTTTCTCCATGTAAGGTCCCAAACATGGCACTGAATAAGTTACCATGATACTCCAATTCATTAGATAGTAATACTACAAATGTATGGCAACATATACCACTATTTACCATATAATACAATAATATACGATGGCAGTAGCATGTTTTATGTTTAGTAAATCTTTCTAAAATGGTTCCCTGCCTTCAAATGTCACGCGCAACTTCCGTCCATTACCCCCGGAGTGATTTTATGAACACGTTTCTATCAGAATAATATTCCGTGGATAAATACAGGAACCTATCAGAAGCCCCTTTCAGCTGTTTTACTGTAACGTTAGTAATAGCACTTTCTTCGTCCGAAATTCGGAATAAACGCACATTCATGAATGAACAGTGGACTGTCTACACGAGCACATAATTTCAGTTTATACACAAAGTGTGAGTTATAATTAAAATCACCATCTGAAATAATTTGGGTGGAATAATTAAATGAACCGGTGCAGGTTTCATCGAAAATACCATCACACTAATTAAACACGTTACTAGACCGCCTTTTGCGTATACTTTCTAAGACATTATTCATAATTAACGTTACTTCCAAACAAATTTTTTTTATTATTATTTGTAAGTGCTATGCATAATGACGTCAATGAACAGGCTACTCATGCATGTCAGGCTTTTAAAGGCCCCCGCAACGAATACAAATAAATCAAGAGCAAGTCAGACACGTTTAACAAACTACCTATATTGCGTCCCCCCTCTCACAACGGCCAGTCCCCGCAAAACCAAGTCTCTGGCGGAGCGAGTGTGCTGTTATATCACTAATACTCGCCGATCCATCTCCATGATGATGCACAGGTCGGATGTGATAGCTCTAAACCAGTAAAAGTCATTTCCGGCGACCCTCAGACTGATGAACGGATTACAGTGCAAACTGATTACACATTAAAGCAGCACATTATTACAGTGAGTTTAATTAACGGTGCCATACATTTAACATAAACAGCTAACAAAATACCTAATCGTCAGTATATTTGCTATTGACGAACTATGACGACTTCCGTCATTCGTGCAGCTGTAAAGCGTGTTGCCATTGGCTATTGCATGGACTTAGGTTTATATCTATTGGACTGTTTTAATGGCAACGCATTCATTGTTATTTACATAAAAAAACATTTATTACGACAAATCTACAGTGTTCCATTTTGATCGGTATTTACAATGGTATATAGCATTTAGTCAGAATAACTATTAAATAAATATTTCCTTTTATTAAACTTAAGCTTAAAAATAAAAAGGACTGAAAATAAAAATCACCACAGATTGTTTGTATGTTTATGTTAATCAGTTATAGTTTTTATAGCTAGAATGCTACATCTTTATAGGGCCCTTATGTTTACCAAACGGGGGTTCGTAAGTTGATGACAAGCAATTAATTCAATTGTAATTAAATCATTAAAAATTAAACAAATAGTCGAAATAATATTAAAATAAATAATAATAAATAATAAACTAACTTACTAAATAATAATGTTTTTGAAGTAAACATGCAAATGTGCCATTAAATTACTTCAAATCTCAGCGGGTACAAATTTGGGGTTCGGCTGATAAAAAAAAAAAGTTTCAAAACCCCTGTGTTAGATAACGCAATGATGATGAGCTAATTGTGAAACTAGCTCGCGTTTATTCTTTATAAGTTGTAAAGTGTGTGACAGAATTAGTTAAGATTTTCCTCAAAGTTTCCACTATAACAAAATCACTGTTCTGTTATTATAACCATCAGATGGCATAACTTCCTATTTAATGATTTAATTTGCATTTCAAAGTCATTCTTCTTCTTCTTCTTCTAAAATAAGTTGTCCAGTTTAAACTTTTTAAACTTATAGGCAGATTTGAGTAATTTTACTCACTGTTTGAGTCCAATATGAATATTAAATATTAAATGCTGACTGAATAGTTATATTTGAATACTGAATTCCCCATGGGGCAAGCATTTTCTGTTTTGGTGGCAATAATTTACACACACACACACACACACACACACTCACTCACACACACACACACACACACACACATGTTGTGTTTCCATGTTTTATGGGGACATTCCATAGGCCTAATGCATTTTATACTGTACAAACCGTATTTTCTATCCCCTACACTGCCCCTGCCCCTAAACCTACCCATCACAGGAGACATGCTGCATTTTTACTTTTTCAAAAACATCACTTAGTGTGATTTATAAGATGTTTTCCTCATGGGGACCAAAAAATGTCCCCACAAGGACAAAAATTTGGATATTGCCATCTTTGTGGGGACATTTTGTCCCCATACTCGTAAAGGATTACCAGTCCACACATACACACACACACACACACACACACACACACACACACACACACACACACACACACACACACACACACACACACACACACACACACACACACACACACACACACACACACACGTCTGGTTCGCCATCTTTCTGGGGACTCTCCATAGACGTAATGGTTTTTATACCGTACAAACTGTACATTCTATCCCCCTACACTGCCCCTGCCCCTGCCCCTGCCCCTGCCCCTGCCCCTGCCCCTAAACCTACCCATCACCGGAAACATTCTGCATTTGTACTTTCTCAAAAAAAAAAAAAAAAAAAAACTCAATCTGTGTGATTTATAAGCCTTTTGAAAAGAAGGGACCGCTGGCTGGTCCCCACAATGTAGGTGATCTCAGGTTTTACTATCCTTATGGGGACATTTGGTCCCCACAATGTAATATAAACAATGACACACACACACACACACACACACACATGTTTGTTTTTGTGAAATGTGGGGACATTCCATAGGCGTAATGGTTTTTATACCGTACAAACCGTATTTTCTATCCCCCTACACTGCCCCTGCCCCTAAACCTACCCATCACAGGAGACTGTGCAGTTTACTTTCTGTGAAAAACTCATCCTGTGTGACTTATAAGCATTTTGAAAAGTGAGGACATGGGGAACGTCCTCATATTTCACCCTCTTTTTGTAATACCTATGTCATACCCATGTCATTATACACATTTGTGTCCTGATATTTCACAAAAACATGCCACACACACACACACACACACACACACACATATTGTGAATGGTTTGATGATTGTGGATGATTTTAAATGTGTAAGGATTGATGGACGTAGTGTTTAATTTAATAATTCTGGTAAATTTTGGTTAATGTGTGATATGATTTTTAAACATTTATGTGGATGTCATCAGTGTCAAAGACAAATGTCTGCTCTGTGACAAACAGAATGGACAAACTAAACAAAACTAAACTAAACTAAACTAAACTAAACTAAACTAAACTAAACAAAACTAAACTAAACTAAACTAAACTAAACTAAATGTGCAATCGGCTTAGCTACAACCCTTACATACTTAAAGAGATTTGTGTTATTTTACAACATAATAGTCATACCATAAACAACCATAACAGAGGCTGCCCATGGCTCTGATTTTCAGGTTTTGAAATAACAACATGAGCAGCTCTGTGACCCTGGACCACAAAACCAGTCATATGGGTCAATAAATAAGCTTCCCATTGATGTAGCTATGATTTTTAAGACAATATTTGGCCAAGATACAACTATTTGAAAATCTGGAATCTGAGGGTACAAAAAAAGTTGTCCAAATGAAGTCCTTTGCAAAGCATATTACTACTAATAATACATTTTTGATATATTTACGGTAGGAAATTTACCATTATCTTCATGGAACATGATCTTTACTTAATATCCTAATGATTTTTGACATCGACAAATCGATCATTTTGACCCAAATACTGTGGGACTTATGACTGGTTTTGTGGTCCAGGATCATATGCCATTTGAGTGAGTGACATGGGATTCTAAGACACAGTTATAATGAATACGTTATAGCTTTATTGAAGCCCTGGCATGTTCATATTCCATGTGAATATATCTCTTGCAGAGATGTAATGTGTACAAAGAACGTGGAATGCCATTCATAAGCACGATCCATTTAGGTTCTGCTGGTAGACTCTGTACTGCTGTGTTTTAGACAACTTGGAAATCAAAATTTCCACATATTACTTGGAGATATGCTAATAGAATATAAATCTAACAGATCACTCAGCAAGTCAGTTAGAAATACCAAGGGTTCACTCAAAGCAAGGAGAGTCTGCTTTTAGATATTATGCCAGCCACAGCTGGAACCAGCTTCCTGAACAGATCAGATGTGCTCCAACAGTATAGCCACTTTCAAATCCAGTGGACAAACCATAGTTAAGAAGTTTCTGGAAGAGATACTGGGATCACGTGGGTAAATGCAGCGCAGTTAAGATGTTTCTGGAAGAGAAATTGAGATCACGTGGGTAAATGCAGCGCACTTAAGAAGCTTCTGGAAGAGATATTGGGATCACGTGGGTAAATGCAGCGCAGTTAAGAAGCTTCTGGAAGAGATATTGAGATCACGTGGGTAAATGCAACGCATAAGATGTTTCTGGAAGAGATATTGGGATCACGTGGGTAAATGCAGCGCAGTTAAGAAGTTTCTGGAAGAGATATTGGGATCACGTGGGTAAATGCAGCGCAGTTAAGAAGCTTCTGGAAGAGATATTGGGATCACGTGGGTAAATGCAGCGCAGTTAAGAAGCTTCTGGAAGAGATATTGGGATCACGTGGGTAAATGCAGCGCAGTTAAGAAGCTTCTGGAAGAGATATTGGGATCACGTGGGTAAATGCAGTGCAGTTAAGAAGCTTCTGGAAGAGATATTGGGATCACGTGGGTAAATGCAGCGCAGTTAAGAAGCTTCTGGAAGAGATATTGAGATCATGTGGGTAAATGCAACGCATAAGATGTTTCTGGAAGAGATATTGGGATCACGTGGGTAAATGCAGCGCAGTTAAGAAGCTTCTGGAAGAGATATTGGGATCAAGAGGGTAAATGCAGCGCAGTTAAGATGAAATTGGGATCACGTGGGTAAATGCAGTGCAGTTAAGAAGCTTCTGGAAGAGATATTGGGATCACGTGGGTAAATGCAGCGCAGTTAAGATGTTTCTGGAAGAGATATTGGGATCACGTAGGTAAATGCAGCGCAGTTAAGATGAAATTGGGATCACGTGGGTAAATGCAGTGCAGTTAAGAAGCTTCTGGAAGAGATATTGGGATCAAGAGGGTAAATGCAGCGCAGTTAAGATGTTTCTGGAAGAGATATTGGGATCACGTGGGTAAATGCAGCGCAGTTAAGATGTTTCTGGAAGAGATATTGGGATCACGTAGGTAAATGCAGCGCAGTTAAGAAGCTTCTGCGAGAAATTGAAACTGTGGACTATGGTAAATCACACTGTTAATAATGGAATAAAACTGTCAATTGACAAAGTAATTTGCTAATAATGAATGTTAGAAATACATTTTGATTTGTAGAAATGACAATAGCCTACATTTTAAGTAAACAACCACTTGTTTTTGAAATCACAGGTTTTTATCCATCATAACATATAGAATATGAATTGCACACTTGAATGCTTTGCTCAATGGCACACTAAAATACAGTAGGATAAAATGCACAAAAATAAAAAGAAGGACCTTTTTTTCACGTCATAACTGCTCGCTTTGAGGGCACATTTTTCTTATGGGAAAACCTCATATTTGGTCTCTGTAGTTCTCCGGGCGGTATGAATATATCTGCAGGTTCAGCTGAGGTCTGTGTATCTACTGTAGTTGTAAAGTCTATAGTTGCATACTCTGTGTTGGGGTAGTTTGGAGTCTGTCTCAGTTTCCCCCTGCTGGTCTCATTTTCAGACTGTAGGACTTGAACGTCTGCGTAGTGTAAACCGTCCTCATTCTGCTTGCATTTTTTATTCACCTGGGCATACTGTGGTTCAGCTGTCACACAGTCATACACATGAACATCAACACGGGCCTGCTATGAAAAAAAAAGCAGTTGGCACAAAAACATTTACATATATAAAAGTAACATTTTGTAGTGACCGGTTTAACACACCTGATGGGGAGGAGCCACAGGTGGACCTGCTGTAAAGATACATAGCACAACATCACAACAACTGGATAATCAAGTCTTGATAATCAAAGTATCTTTTTAATCTACAACCCCAAATGTGGTAAAATGCTTTCACCTTTTATTTAAAGTCCCACTGAAGTGCCTTGAAATGTGCAGCATTATTCAATGTGTTGACTAGCCTGACAAGCCAGACCCAACACCATTGACAGGGCTCAATCCAAGGGGCGGGATAAATGGTTGTCTTTCAAATTCCCTCTGCACGCAATAGGATTTCTAGGCTATGTGTTGATGTAATTTCCACTGAAACAGGAATACAGGGCGGGACATCGGACAGCTCCTCCACTTAAAAAAATAGTCAGTAGTGTTTTGTTTATATCCCAGCTTGGCCAGAGCTGTTGAGCTTGGTAGAGCCGCAGTTTCATCCTAATCTCTAACCTTATCTTTTCCTAATCCTAAACTGTGTGCGCGCTGCAAGTGACCGATTCTAGACACAGCTTCAGAGTAGTTATAATGTAGGGGCAGTACACTTTAGATTCTAGAGAGCATTTGATGCTGAAGTGCAGAGTGATGTCATCAAAATCATTGATCCAGAAGTGAAAGACTGTAAGTTTTGAATGCTTATATCTTCTAAATGCAAATTGTGTCATTGTTTTGGAGTACACTAGCTAAGTAGGCTAATACCAAAGAATTTAGGAAGACGGTGTACTCCGATTATGAATGGGAGAAAGTGCAATGCCCCATATATGGCCAATAAGCCCCGCCTTCTAAATGAAAGAGCCAATCGTTGATTAGTAAAGTCATCACGCACATGTGCATTAGCTTTGTCTAGGCTGAAAAATGTATGAGACCGTTGTTGTCAGATTTCATTGGGGATTTCAGATATGAAATTTAATTGTAAGCTTGGTGAACAGTTTTAGAGAATTTGGTGTTTCCCCATTCAAAGTGATACGAGCTGCACTTGCATTAAAAGGCATTTCAAAGATGCCGCCGAGTGAAATGACTTGTCTTAAAGGGATCTTGGTGCATACTAAAAGCCAAAAAAAGCTTTTAGTGACAAACTTATTTTGTAAATACAATTTTTATTTTATTTTGATGGCTGCAACACACTCCATATTTGGGACAGAGGCATATTTACCATTTTGTCACATCACCTTTCCTTAATTACACGTTTTAAACAGTTGTGGCCTAATGGTTAGAGAGTCAGATTTTCCACACATTACTCACAACTGAGGTGCCCTTGAGCAAGGCATCTAACCCTCAATCTCCCCATGGGCACCACAGCAAAAATGGCTGCCCACAGCTCCGTGTGTGTGTGTGTGTGTGTGTGTGTCCTTGTTTATACTACATTGCGGGGACCAAATGTCCCCATAAGGATAGTAAAACCTGAGATCACCAGCCAGCGGTCCCCACTTTTCAAAAGGCTTTTAAATCACACAGGATGAGTTTTTTTGAGAAAGTAAAAATGCAGAATGTTTCCTGTGATGGGTAGGTTTAGGGGCAGGGGCAGTGTAGGGGGATAGAATGTACAATTTGTACGGTATAAAAACCATTACGTCTATGGAGAGTCCCCAGAAAGATGGTGAACCAGACATGTGTGTGTGTGTGTGTGTTCAATACTCACTGCTGTTTGTGTGCACTTGGATGGTTGAAATGCAGAGCACACATTCCGAATATGGGAACATATAGGCTACACATGACGTCACATCACTCTCTCTCTCTCACTATACATGTTTAATAATTGAGGATACTAATTGACCCTTCGCTAAGCCCCGCCCTCCTTAGTTACTGTTGCTACGCCTGTCAAGCTTTCTCGCCTGGCCCATCTATTACAGTATGTGTGAGCCGGTGTCAGACATTCCCAAGGAGATAATTCGTCATTTTTAGCGAACAGGTGAAATATCTGAGAGAGCAAGACAAAAGGGACTGCAGTATGCATTCGAGGGATATATCCATGGCATAATATGCAACCGATTAGAGAATAATTTCATCAAAATTGAAGCTAAAGCCTATAGGTCCCAGCGCAAGCAGCAGCTGCCTCACACGCTGACCATTCAAATGGGAAACTCACAAACTGAGGAACGGCTGTTCATGCACAGCAGGGTAAACAATCTAATAATTATAAATCAAACAGCTTATCCATAAGACTTATGGAATAAACACAATACATTAGCCTGACCACTTTGCAATGATAACATTCTCCCGCTTATATTTTATATATAGTATATATATAATATATAGATTCTCCCACACTGCTTAATTCACAACAATCTGATGGGGTATTTTGCACTGTGAAATTGTTTTCCCCAATAAGAATCCTCAGTAAAGTTACATTAAATTATTTCACGTAAGTTAGTCACAAACGCTAACATGCGGCAGCATGGATCGATAGATATAGCTATAATTTTGCGCTACGGTAGACAAGGTAGGACAAATCGACAGAACAGCGTCATTTCTCCCCTTGTGTTTTAGGCTTGGGGAAGGGAAAAAATTCCACCCCCTGTCCAAATTTATAGGATACCGGGTATCAGATTTGCACAATCCAAAAGGACAATGCTTCAGCATGTTCCCCTCGCTCGAAAGCTTGACAGACCTTCCACGCCTAGTTTTAGGGCGTGGCTTAGCGAAGGGTCAATTGTTGAAGTTTTGCAAAAGGAGTTTTTGCCCAATGTCGTTGATACAAGACAGCTGCTCAACATTCTCTTTTTCATGATGGGACATACATTTTCAATAAGAGACAGATCTGGACTGCAGACAGCCAGTCGAGCACATCCCTTCTGGTGTAGAGTTTCCAGAAACCATTCTGTTGTAGGATTTCCACTGTGTTTTGGACCGTCTGAGATGAGATTGGCCATAGAGAACTCGCCAGCATCTCTGCATAGAACTGATGTATATATTTCTCCTTGCGTAACAGATATTTGATTGGCATTCCTTGATGCAGCAGCAGACTGTTAAGTGACAACAATTTTCTGAAGTTCCCATGAGCCTACCATGATGTAGCCGCAGCATGACGGTTTCTAATTCACTGAGGGCTCAAAGGTCACGCACATTCAACAGAAGTTTCCTGCCTTGCTCTACATATACTGAGAATTCTCTGGATTCCCTTAATCTTTTTACAATATTATGTATGGTAGAAGGTGAAATACCTAAGTTCTTTGCAATCATGCATTTAGAAATGTGATTTTTGAATTGTTTGACAATCCTCTCATGAGCTATGACCCATCTTTGCTTGCAAAGACTAAAGGAGATGATACACAGGACAACTTTTTTGAGCAATGTTGCTGAACAATGTTGCTTGGGCACTTTGCCATTGATAATGGGCATCAAATTTCTATCTGGAGATTGGTTGTTTGGGACCTGTGTCTCATCTGGTTGCCCATTAACGGCAACATTGCTCAAAAATTGCCCCGTGTATATCATCACCTTGAGATGTTCCTCTTACACTCAATCCCGATACCCTCGCCTTTTACCAATTCACCTACTTATTGTGGAGTTTAACGTGAATATTCTATATGCTTTTCACTTTTTTTTTTGCCTCTGTCCCAACTTATTTTTGAGTGTTTTGCAGCCTTCAAGTGTTTATATTTACAAAAGACACTTAAACTGTTAGGTGAAAACCATGAAAATCTTTCTTGTACTTCTATAGATTTGAGGTTGTATCTTATCTTATAAATGTAGCTGAGATTTTTTTGTTACCTTTTCTTTTTGTCCGTTTTTGTGAAAGTTTTCTTGGATTTATCCCCCATCTAAGGAACAAAAAAACGTACAACTCAAATACAGAAGTTGGTTTATTTGTTCTGTTGTCTATCTCCCTAAATGACATAGTTGATCATTGACTTATCCCTTGTAAAAATGAAGCACACTTAATTGGAGTACCTCAAATCTTACATTTGTAAGTATATTTTAATATAGTATTAATGAAATAAATGAGAGTACACTTTCATGACTGTTTCTTAACTTTGTAATGTTGTAATGTTTTATGTCAAATAAAATTACTGTTTTTGATATGACATTTTAAGTTAATATGTATAATTGCAACTTCATCATTACAAATGTGTAATTACAAATATATTTAACTACATGACAAGTTTCAGTAAAAATAACATTTTACCAGTATATTTTGGTTTACTATAAATACTTGTCAGTACACGTAAGCCATATTTTAAAGACGGAAGTAATTATGAAATTACATATTCTGTTATAAGTACTCTATTTAAAATTATGCTAAATTATACTTTTAAAAAAAAACTTTAAACTCCTTTGTCCCGTTAAATGCTAATACAGTGGATTTTCCTATTTTCTGAACAATGCAAACATGTATCTGTATCTGGTTTGGCTTTTTAGTGTCAAATAATTTCGACAGCATTTGTGTTAAAACTTCCTATCAGTTATGAACAGACAAAGGGGATCAAAGTTTCTCAAAGTATGAAGTTAGCATTATGTTAAATAGTGGTCAGGACACTATTTAGTTACACAAATGAAGTAGTTTCCTCCCCATCAAGAGCTTATACTGCTATAAAACAATCACACTGAACCCTGTTGCTTTTGAATAGATACTGTAAATGTAACTGCCCAGTATGTCTAAAACAATTCAAAGATAGACATTTTTGTTTACTCACTTTTCCATCGTTTTGGTTACATTGCTTCCCATGGCAGAGATCGTCGACCGAGCACAGTTAGCCTAGTGTTGATCATTTGCTCATATTCCACTTCCTTGTTCCTCTGTAACTAGAGTCCTGCAGGTGTTCCTCTTAGAGAAAGCTACCTTTGTACTTCCCAACGGCATTGCCCCTATCGTTGAGGCTGACCTTGAGGTCATGAATGTTTGACAATATCTTAAATGTTGTATATTTTAATATCTCTGCAGTCATTCATTTACGAACAGGATAAAAGTAGTTGGGTAACAAGAGATCTCCTTGTGTTTACAGAGAACTTCCTTAGTTTACGTTGGACTATAGCATTTTATGCTATTGTAATATAACAGTTTTAGAAAATAATGTGTTTTCAGATGCTATAATCTTTCTGTTTGGGCATCCCAACAAGCCAGGCATGAAATTGACCCTATTTTCATCATTTTTAACCACCTTCCAGTGAAATGACAGACTTCTCTCGTGACATATGCCAGACTTCGCTAATCATTAAATCTTCTTAAACAATCGACTGCAAACTCAGATCTGCTTCCATTCAATCAAAAACAAATGGTAGAACCAAATTAGCATAATAAAATAGCAACATTGGCTCAACCAATGGCCAACCAAAGTTGTGGTGAGACTATATCTTTTTGGCCAATCAATAGATGAACTGGGGAAACTGGTTTAAAAATGACATAATTTTTGCACTACCTGGATGTCACAAAACTGAGGCAAGAACATTTTAAATACTTGCTAGCTAAACAGAAAAGTTTATAACACAGCAATATTCATCTAGCTAACATACATCCAGCAAGTTTATCCCATAATTGGGAACTTAACGTGCGTCATAAAAAGTATGTTCCAGTTTTACTCTCTGATGTAAAGTGTAAACACCAACCATAACTGTATAACTAACATAAACCAGTCAAAAGGAAGAATATTTTTTAAAGGTTTTAAATCAAGTCTCTTATGCTCACCAAGGATGCATTTATTTGATAAAAAACAGTAATATTGTCATATACTATTGCTATTTTAAACATCTGCTTTCTATTTTAATGCATTTAAAAAAAAAGTATATAAATGTTATTTATTCCTGTGATGGCAAAGCTGAATTTTCATTTCTCCAGTCTTCAGTGTCATATGATCTTTCAGAAATCATTCTAACATGCTGATTTGGTGCTAAAGAAACAGTTGTGATACACTACGCTCTCAACACTCTCAGATGTGCAAAATATTTAGCTAACATGCTGATTAATTTTATGACGTCACTTGGGGAAGGAAACTTAATAGGACAACCACTACCTTTTTTGTACACTATCTAATTTACTTGTAAAAGTAGGGTGAAATCGGGGTGATTGGGACACGTTTTGCCATTGAGATGATTTGGAAGTGTCCCAATCACCCTAAATTCCCCGTACTCTAAGTCTACGGTACTAAAATGCACCTTTTAGTAGTAGATAAGGTACAAAGTCCTGTTAAGTGTATTATCCCAGCTGTTGTACCTCTAAAGGTACAATGTTTGTATTTTTTTTCCTGACAAAAGTTCAAAAGTTTGGGGTAAGTATATTTAAAAAAAGAAAGAAAGAAAGAAAGAAAGAAAGAAAGAAAGAAAGAAAGAAATGGATACTTTAGCCTTGATGCCAGCCAAATTTAGCCCCGCCCACAATATTTGAGTTTGGTAAATTTGGTCTGGACTTGATCCGTTGTGGAGCCACTATGCTCGAACCAGAGCTGTGAAATTGTCAGGACGGGCTTTACATGATGATGGACAGATAATGCAACGCAATCATCCACATCACGAAAGAGCGTTTGAGTTGAATTCGTTCTAATCCTAAATAGAGATTTTGTTGTGAACTATGCATCACCTTTACTATTTCTCTCAAAAATTATGATCGTGTTGAAAAGTACTCTGTACTTAAATTCTTTTACAACACTGGCAAAGATTGTTTATGTTGCACCCTTGAAAAGGGGGAAAATATATTAATAAATGAAGAGACACGGACTTGTGCTGCTGTAGTCTGCGTGCTGAGCTGTATTGGCTGTCTCTTTTCTTTCTTTCAGCACATACCATACAACATTAACTTGAGTACACACCATAATACATTAATTCCCAAGTATACAACATCACATTAATATCTAAACTAGATTAGAAATGCAGATGTATCACAGTCAGTATAACACTGTAGTTTAAATACATTTTTTGGTTGCATTTTCGTAACTTTTCACATTTATAATAGCACTAAAGCTATTTTCTAAACATTTAGTCCTCTTTATCAATTGACTTATTTGAAATTAAAATAAAATGAAATAACCATTTGAACAATATTTCAGTAGTCTACTATCAATCAACAAGTTAACCATAAAATACAAAACAAATAACATGGACTGCAACCAACATATTACAAACTCATGTTGTTACATTATATTGCGGTATGGTTAGCTTATTAATTCCTCATGGTTAGCATGGTTATCATGACAAACACATTTAACCTCACATTTTACACACTTATTCAAAAATAAACAGCATTTCAAAACACTGTGCCATCTTCTTATGACAAGGAAGGCATTAATACAAATTCCATACCTTGAAAAGGGGAAAAATATATTAATAAATGAAGAGACACGGACTTGTGCTGCTGTAGTCTGCGTGCTGAGCTGTATTGGCTGTGACGCACAGCATCGGTCGTGTCAGCTACGCCTCGCAGCCTTTGAGTTCCCCCTACTGGATACTCCTTGAATTACATCAATTTTTTTTAAAGTTAACCAACAGAATTAGAACCTCACCTTATGAATGAATCGTTTTGACTTGGCACTCTTTGTGTTACGTTTAACTTAAACTGACAATCACCTGCGATCGTTAACCATATGGATCACTTTTCTTTTTTAAACCACTACATTTACACTCATCTTCCTCTTCTACTTCTTCCAGCATGCATGCGGTTGAGTTCTGTTGACAACTATGTGTAACTCCGTTGCTGTGATTGGTTGTAGATCTAACCAATTGAGGTCTTTCCTGGTTTGGTTGAAACATGCCCCATAATCACAGCCCAATAGTATAAGGCCTCTGCGGAACAAGAGTGGGCATTTCTAAATAGATGGGTGTCAATTTGAAAACCGACCCCACCCCTAAACCCTACCCACACTGTGACGTGGGCAAATCAGTTAACACAGTTGAAAACGTCCCTCTGTTTATAGCCACACCCACTGATGTGGAAACACCTATTACAAACCTGCAGAGACATACTTGGAGCAGTATCAGACTCATATTCTGACTAGAATCTGAGTATGATGACATCAGATTAGGATACTTTAATTCTGCAAGGACAAATTAATTGATACAAAGTGACAGACTGACAGTAAAGACATTTATAGTGTTACAAAAGATTTCTAATTTAAATAATGCTGCTCTTTTGAACTTTAAATTCATCAAAGAATCACTAAGTTAAGTGGTCTAAATATATTTATATGTATATACACTTACCTAAAGGATTATTAGGAACACCTGTTCAATTTCTCATTAATGCAATTATCTAATCAAGCAATCACATGGCAGTTGCTTCAATGCATTTAGGGGTGTGATCCTGGTCAAGACAATCTCCTGAACTCCAAACTGAAAGTCAGAATGGGAAAGAAAGGTGATTTAAGCAATCTGCTCAGTTACTAGGATTTTCACGCACAACCATTTCTAGGGTTGGTGTGAAAAGGGAAAAACCTCCAGTATGCGGCAGTCCTGTGGGTGAAAATGCCTTGTTGATGCTAAAGGTCAGAGGAGAATGGGCCGACGGATTCAAGCTGATAGAAGAGCAACTTTGACTGAAATAACCACTCGTTACAACCGAGGTATGCAGCAAATCATTTGTGAAGCCACAACACGCACAACCTTGAGGCGGATGGGCTGAAACAGCTGAAGACCCCACCGGGTACCACTCATCTCCACTACAAATAGGAAAAAGAGGCTACAATTTGCACAAGCTCACCAAAATTGGACAGTTGAAGACTGGAAAAATGTTACCTGGTCTGATGAGTCTCGATTTCTGTTGAGACATTCAGATGGTAGAGTCAGAATTTGGCTTAAGCAGAATGAGAACATGGATCCATCATGCCTTGTTACCACTGTGCAGGCTGGTGGTGGTGGTGTAATGGTGTGGGGGATGTTTTCTTGGCACACTTTAGGCCCCTTAGTGCCAATTGGGTATTGTTTAAATGCCACGACCTACCTGAGCATTGTTTCTGACCATGGTCATCCCTTTAGACCACTATGTACCCATCCTCTGATGGCTACTTCCAGCAGGATAATGTACCATGTCACAAAGCTTGAATCATTTCAAATTTGTTTCTTGAACATGACAATGAGTTCACTGTACTAAAATGGCCCCACAGTCACCAGATCTCAACCCAATAGAGAATCTTTGGGATGTGGTGGAATGGGAGCTTCATGCCCTGGATGTGCTTCCCACAAATCTCCATCAACTGCAAGATGCTATCCTATCAATATGGGCCAACATTTCTAAAGAAAGCTTTCAGCACCTTGTTGAATAAAAAAAAAAAAAAAAAAAAAAAAAAATATATATATATATATATATATATATATATATGTGTGTGTGTGTGTGTGTGTGTGTGTGTGTGTGTGTGTGTGTGTGTGTGTGTGTGAGTGTGTGTGTGGACTGGTAATCCCTACGTTATGGGGACAAAATGTCCCCACAAAGATGGCAATATTCAAAATCCTTGTCCTTGTGGGGACATGTTTTGTCCCTATGAGGAAAACATCTTATAAATCACACTAAGTGATGTTTTTTGAAAAATGTAAAAATGCAGAATGTTTCCGGTGATGGGTAGGTTTAGGGGCAGGGGCAGTGTAGGGGGATAGAATCTATAGTTTATACGGTATAAAAACCATTATGCCTATGTAATGTCCCCATTAAACATGGAAACACAACGTGTGTGTTTGCGTGTGTGTAGAACCATAAAATGTTCATCCAATATGATGTCCTCCTGCCTGCCTTAATGTGTGACACTTTTGTTTGCTCTCTGCTGTACGTTAATGTGTTTTGAAGCAGGCGTGGCTTTGGAGATGCTCTGAAAGGAGGGTGGGATCTTATGCTTTCAAATCTAGCTTGCTATTGCTAGCCACTCTTTAATATATTTAAGCATCAAATCAGCATAGTAGAATGATTTCTGAAGGATCATGTAACATTGAAGCCTGGATTAATGACTACAGAAAATTCAGCTTTGCATCACAGGAATAAATGACATTTGAAAAATGTGTGATATTTAAATACATTGTTATACATTTCACGGTTTCTGTAATGCAGGATTATTGAGCATAAGAGACTTCTTTCAAAAATTATTCCAAACTTTTCACCAGTAGTGTATATACAGATCCAGAAGTAACCTGCAGACTTTTTCTGCACTAATTTTGCTGGAAACACGTGGAATGCAAACTGTGAGAGAACAGAACTAAGAGAAATTCTAATGATTCAAAATATCAATTTTTTTTAAATAAATGAACACACAAGTGTTCCAACTCCATATACTTTTCTATGGGGTCTTTTCCTGCTTAAATCAGTCCACTTCATTAACTTTTGCTTTCCTTCTTGTCTACTTTAATCTTGAGCTGGTTGATTTTAGGCTCCAGGTCCTCAGTTTTTCGTGGTGCCTGGATACACAGTATCCCGTCATGTGAGATAGACACCTGCACCAGCAGCGGATCCACACCCATTGGCAAGATATACGTGCGGGTAAACTCACGACTCACAAAGCCATGCTGGTCCATTCGCTGAGCGTGACGCCCAGTCACCTCCAACAGATTGTCCACAGTTCGCACAGTGATCTCATCTGGTGTGAACTGGCACACGTCCAGCAAAACTCGATACCAGTCATCTTCACTGTCTACCTGAGAGAAGCCCCTCTCGAGCTGCTTGTTGATGCGGGGACGAATGTAGTAACCGTGGTATAGGACAGGGGCCAGCAGGTCCTTGGGACTCAGTGCTGAGAGGGTGAGAAGGGAAACAAATAATCATAATCATACTCTCACAATGTTTCCAGTAACATGTAATTTATCTCTTCACAATGCTGTTGAATTTCCATTCGTGGTATATCAGAATTTTCTCCTTCCTGCTTGTAAAGGTGCAAGTGAATGGTCAATGTCTGACTTTAAACCTTTGAAACGTCATGCAGGTGTATGATGATACAAAAATCCTTTAAAACACTGTGCTCTAAGTGTTCATGTTTGGTAGCACTTTATTTTAAGGTGTACTTATAGTAATAACAATACAAACCCAATTCCAAAAAAGTTGGGACACTGTACAAATTGTGAATGCAATGATGTGGAAATTTCAAATTTCTATATTTTATTCAGAATACAACATAGATGACATATCAAATGTTTAAACTGAGAAAATGTAACATTTTAAGGGAAATATATGTTGATTTTAAATTTCATGGCATCAACCCATCTCAAAAAAGTTAGGACAAGGCCATGTTTACCACTGTGTGGCATCCCCTCTTCTTTTTATAACAGTCTGCAAACGTATGAGGACTGATGAGAGTTTCTCAAGTTTAGGAATAGGAATGTTGTCCCATTCTTGTCTAATACAGGCTTCTAGTTGCTCAACTGTCTTAGGTCTTCTTTGTCGCATCTTCCTCTTTATGATGCACCAAATGTTTTCTATGGGTGAAAGATCTGGACTGCAGGCTGGCCATTTCAGTACCAGTTCTTCTTCTCTGAAGCCATGATGTTGTAATTGATGCAGTATGTGGTCTGGAAAATGCAAGGTCTTCCCTGAAAGAAACGACATCTGGATGGGAGCATATGTTGTTCTAGAACTTGGATATACCTTTCAGCATTGATGGTGCCTTTCCAGATGTGTAAGCTGCCCATGCCACACGCACTCATGCAACCCCATACCATCAGAGATGCAGGCTTCTGAACTGAGCGCTAATAACAACTTGGGTTGTCCTTGTCCTCTTTAGTCCGGATGACATGGCGTCCCAGTTTTCCAAAAAGAACTTAAACTTTTGATTCGTCTGACCACAGAACAGTTTTCCACTTTGCCACAGTCCATTTTAAATAAGCCATGGTCCAGAGAAAACGCCTGCGCTTCTGGATCATGTTTAGATATGGCTTCTTATTTGACCTATAGAGTTTTAGCCGGCAACGGCGAATGGCACGGTGGATTGTGTTCACCGACAATGTTTTCTGGAAGTATTCCTGAGCCCATGTTGTGATTTCCATTACAGTAGCATTCCTGTATGTGATGCAGTGCCGTCTAAGGGCCCGAAGATCACGGGCATCCAGTATGGTTTTCCAGCCTTGACCCTTACGCACAGAGATTGTTCCAGATTCTCTGAATCTTTGGATGATATGCACTGTAGATGATGATAACTTCAAACTTGCAATTTTTCTTTGAGAAACTCCTTTCTGATATTGCTCCACTATTTTTCGCTGCAGCATTGGGGGAATTGGTGATCCTCTGCCCATCTTGACTTCTGAGAGACACTACCACTCTGAGAGGCTCTTTTTATACCTTTTTATATATCATGTTGCCAATTGACCTAATAAGTTGCAAATTGGTCCTCCAGCTGTTCCTTATATGTACCTTTTGTCACATGTCTGTCCTGTCTTGTGAAGCACATATGGTGTTTTGTTATTTTGGGCCATGTGCTCATGTCTCTGTCTGATCCCTCCCCCTTGTTATTTGATTAGTATTTGATTTCTCCCTCCTGTTTCCTCCTGATTTCTTCCCCTTTAAATAGTTCCCTTGTCTTCACAGTCCTTGTCGGTACGTTATTTAATGTCTCCCTTCCCAGTGATCCGCTCCCTTCTCCATGACCTGTTTTGGTATGTTGTTTGTTTTGAAGTTGTTATTTTCTTGTTTTTAGTTTTGTTATGTTTTCCCTCTTGTGGGTTTTTGATTATGTTTATTTTGTTAAATAAAACTATCCCTTCTTGCACTTGAGTCCTCACCTTAGTTTTCTTTAGTTTAATGTAACACATTTAACTTTTCCGCCTCTAATTGCTACCTGTCCCAACTCTTTTGGAATGTATAGCTCTCATGAAATCCAAAATGAGTCTCACTTTCAACATTTATCTATATTCTATTGTGAATAAAATATAAGTTTATGAGATTTGTAATTTATTGCATTTCTTTTTTTCACAATTTGTACAGTGTCCCAACTTTTTGGAATCAGGTTTTTAAATTATGCATAATTACAAATATAACAAATAAATAAAATAACAAATATCTAACCTAAACTAAACCCTAACCATAACTCTATGGTAAGTACATGTATATAATTAATATTACTATTAATCCTATTTGCAATATTACAATGTAAGTATGATGTAATTATGTCACTTTAAAATAAAGTTGCATGTTTTGGAAAACTTTTATATAGTAAATATTTATTTTACGTTTAAATATTGTAAAAAGTTTTAATGTTTTCCTTGTTACCTAACTACTGAATCTTAATACATTTACTTAAGGTAAGTGTATGTTTTTGTTTTGTTTTTTAAAAATACAAATTAAATCATATATAAAAGTTACACCTGCATGATATTTGATACAACCTGAACTAACCATACCTTGTCATAAAAGATGAAATGATCTGATATCATAAGAGAATTATTGACCTCTCTATCAAATAATTTATTGTATTTTTTTTTTCTGCATGAAAATATATAATTTACTGTGGGCGGCAAGATAAATATATTTAAAATAATTCAAATAAAAAAATGTTTAAATAGGCCTACAGAAATTAAAAATATGCTCATCATAGCAGGTGTATTTATCTTACCCCTCTTTTAATATTTTATTATTTTATGAATATTTGATTTTGTGCTATAATTTCCTATAATAACACATTGGCTGATGCATCATCATCATCCTGCACATGCAAAATGTATATCTAAATATGTTACAATATAAAAGTAAATCCACATTGTTCTTAACGGGGTGAGTTCGGTTATAGAATGTGGTCACTCCTGTTAATAACAGAACCGTATGTGAACGCAACCGTTTTAAGGACAACAAAATAGCACCATGCCATTTACCCTGAAGCAATTTGCAGTTTACAGTTTAAGTACCCTAAGAACAACATTAAAATAGAAGCTCTGCCTTCTAGATTCTAATTGTAAATAGTGTTCTAGAAGACGCAGGAAATGTGCATGTCAAGTCTATTTAAAATATGTGATGCCAGCGACAGGTCAAGTCAAGACAAGGTTCCACTTACAGTTTCTATTTTAATCCTATCTTTAAGCTGTTCTGTTGTAGCCTAACAGTTGACTTTTAAACCTGTTTATGAATTGTTAAGATCAGTTCATAATCAGTCAGGTTATTTTGGTCAAGTCATGCATGGAATTCTAAATATAAATTGTTGTTGAGGAATCACATTTCGTTGTAAGAGGAATACTTTCATAGTATGGCAGCTATTATATATTATAGATCCACCCTTATTTCTTACAATCAAATGTTTTGCTTATTATAACTGTTAAAATCAAATATAGACCTGCTGTATGAGAGCTCCTGAAGTTAAAAGTTATTTTAAAGTCATCAATATATTTAAAGCATGCAAGCCAGTAATATCAGAATAGAAGAAACTTCACACACAAAGGATGTTTTGCAATCAAATTAACTTTTAAATGAAAAACTCCGATTTTACTTACCCTCTGCAAAGTTCTGATCGTAGATTCGAGGAGGACTACACATCTCATAATCCATACTCATTGGGTAAGCATGAGGAACGGTGCGGTCGGCCATTTTGATCTCTGTAGCAGGTTGCCAAATAACTGGAGAATTTACTGGATTAACAGACTTCAATTACACTAATTTTCGCAGTATGATAGAAGCAGGAAGTATTGAAAGGGAGAGGGGCGGAAAGAACAACAGGAGAAAGGAGAAGAGAGACTGCGCACTTGAGACAGGAGGGTGATACATCTTGCTACAAATAGCTTGTAGTAAACTCTGTGGCGCTGCATAGCCAACATATACACAAATAGATATACACAAACGCATGGTGAATAGATGTAGTGATAGACTCACAAAACCAAACAGCAGATCTTAAGTTAAAAAAAAAGACTGTTTATGGAAAACACTTAATTTTTTAATTTATTTTATTATACAGTATAATGTACATGCATATGATACAATGGTGATGATTATAAAAAAATTAACAATAATTTATAAACATCTTATTTTAAAATTGCTTTTGCATTACGTAAGTTGAAGATAAGTTATGAGTTAAAGAGTTACACTATAATTCAAAAGTTTTATTTTATAGAATCTAATTCATAATCAATAAGAATGCATTAAATTAATCAAAGGTGACAAAGACATTTATGATCTTATAAAGGATTTATATTTCAAATAAATGCTGTTCTTAGATGTTTTTATTGCTCCTTGCATTTAATGATCGGTGGGTGTTTTCGGACACAAAACTAAAGCGATCAGGTGTTTTTTTTTAAATCTCATATGAAATTTGCATTCCTGGTGAGTAATGCATTACAAGTAAAGTGAATTACATAATCAGATTACTTTTTTGATGTAACGAATAAAGTAACATTACAAGTAACATGCATTGCATAATCAGATTACTTTTTGATGTAACAAATAAAGTAACATTACAAGTAACATGCATTTCATAATCAGATTACTTTTTGATGTAACGAATAAAGTAACATTACAAGTAACATGCATTTCATAATCAGATTACTTTTTGATGTAACGAATAAAGTAACATTACAAGTAACATGCATTACATAATCAGATAACTTTTTGATGTAACAAGTAACACATTACAAGTACATATTAAGTCATCAGATTACTTTTTTGATCTAATGCGTAAAGTAATACATTACAAGTAAGTAACGTGCATTACGTAATCCGATTAATTTTTTTAAGTAATGAGTAAAATAACACAATAAAAAGTAAGTAACGTGCATTACGTAATCCGATTACTTTTTTTAAGTAATGAGTAAGGTAGTACATTACAAGTAACATGCATTACATAATGAGATTACTTTTTTGATGTATCAAGTAACACATTACAAGCATTACGCCATCAGATTACTTTTTAATGTAATGAGTAAAGTATAACATTACAAGTAACATACATTACATAATCAGATTACTTTTTTATGTAACGAGTAAAGTAACATTTCAAGTAATGTGCATTACGTAATCCGATTACTTTTTTAAAGTAATGAGTAAAGTAAGACATTACAAGTAACATATATTACGTAATCCGATTACTTTTTTAAAGTAATGAGTAAAGTAACATGTCACAAGTAACATGCATTACGTAATCATATTACTTTTTTGATGTATCAAGTATCACATTACAAGTACATATTACGCCATCAGATTACTTTTTAAAGTAACGAGTAAAGTATCACATTACAAGTAACATACACATAATCAGATTACTTTTCTTTTTCCACTATACTTTTTATTTATTTTTTTGTAGAACAAAAAAAAAAAAAAAGGAACAGAACAGACAGGTCACAGTGGGTGTCACATTCAAATACAGGTATCATGTACATTTACGGTGTTCATATACAGTTAATTTTATATCTGGGGTTACTCTCCCAAATGCCTCAGAAAAGAGAAAGTAAATAACGAACAAATGTCAGTACACTTACAATCAGATTACTTTTTAAAGTAATGAGTAAAGTAACACATTACAAGTAACATGCATTACGTAATCCGATTACTTTTTTAAATTAATGAGTAAAGTAACACATTTCAACTAAGTAACATGCATTACGTAATCAGTATTACAAGTAACATGTATTCAGATTACTTTTTTATGTAATGAGTAAAGTAATGCATTACAAGTAACATACATTATGTAATCACATTACTTTTTTGATGCAACTGCAAATTACATTATAATAACACAAATACATTTATTTTCAGCCAAAAAGTTACTGTTTATATAACAGTCACAGTAATATTATGAATAGCTGAAATATAGCTTGTGATGTCCAATTCAGTGGACAAATGATTAATCAGATTTTCCTCCCAATCTAAAATAAGTATGTGGAAAATGTAACAATGACATGACTCCTTAGATATTACTTGATGTTACAAAATTTTTACCAGCAAGAGTCTTGGATAGAAGGAATGGATGCGTATTTCATGGGCAACTTGATATTTCTGACCACCCGTTGACAATCTTTGTTTGGAGAAAAGAATTCCACATATAATGGCTTGCCACTTGGTGGCAGTGTTTAGGATGATGTCCGCTGTAGAGGTTGATGAGCAATGCCATAAAAACCCATGCATATGCAAGAAAATGGCTTTTTGAATAGCTAATGACCTCTATGTGAAAGGTTTAAAGAATTGTGAAAAAAGCAGCATAAGAAATGCTCTTGGTCTTTCTCTGCTAAGTATATCAATAGTACATCCAATGAAATGAAAAGGCACCAAATCTGCAAAAATTAGCTGGTGAAACAAGGCCAACCACCATCCCTTGCCTTTGTTAAGATCATTTTCACTGACCACAGTAGCTGCACTGCTTACCTCTCCAAAATGATTGTCCAATCAGTGTGCCAGCTCAAGTAATGTTGTCCCTGTATGTTGTCCAGGCAAGAGTTTGTTCATGGGGATTGACTTTGTATGGTGTTTAGCCTGGCTGGTTATCTCAGCCACATTCACTGTCAGATTCGGTAAGGACTAAACCTCCAATGGGGCTCAGAACCTAAATATGCATTGGCACATCACCTCGTGAGCATCCTAATCTTTGCTGGCATTAAATCGGCCAGTGGAATGCCAGAGCAACCAGAGACTTCCCTTGATATTGGCAGGTTCGCTAGACCAGACAGTGAAGTTTCCAGTGCTCTGAACACATGGTACCATCAGCACTATTAGGGGCTTGCACTGTAATCCAGTTGGTATCTGAGAGAATTGAAATCTGATCAGCTCTTTAGATAACCACAGCAAGAGATAGTTGGAAGAGGGGACGAGGAAGCAAGCAGAGGACAGTGGGAGGGCCGAACTCAAAGAGGGAAAAGCAGGCAAACAGTTTACATCATTATTCTAGAAAGATCCACAGCTGGCTCGTCTGCCAGGGGCCGTCGGTGTTGCTCTATTTAAGTGCGCAGGCAGATAAGGCAGCAGTTTTCTGAGTGCTGCTAAGGCCCAGACACAAAATGGACATCGCCATCCAGCATCCCTGGTTCCGTCGCTCCTTCTGGCCATCCTTCTTTCCCAGCCGGCTCTTTGACCAGCACTTTGGGGAGCCCATCTCTGAGACCGACGTGATTCCCTCACTGTACTATCCACGACCTTCCTTTTTGCGCTGGCCAAGCTGGGTGGACAGTGGACTTTCTGAGGTGAGCTGAAAGCCTTTGCAGTCCATTTTTTATTGACTTTTAAACTTTTTAGTTAATCTACATCAAGTTTGTAACATTAGAATTACTGTAGTTGAAAGAATGTGTCTAATTTACCACTATCACAAAATAAGGATGACCAGGACCCTGACGCAAAGTGGAGGGGTCTTATATCAACCTGAAGGGTTTTCATTTGTGATAACGGCTGACTGTACATTATCCTGGCTGTATGTTTAATAGCATATTTCTGTTATTTGTGGATTATTTTTATTGTTATATTTATTATATTATTGTTACTTTAAGGCATAAAGATCCTTTCATTTGTTATTCTTTGTGTCCTGTTTTATACAAACAGAGAGGGCATTATTAACTGTTTTTTCAAGCAGAAACTAAGCTAGCTATTGTTCTCTAAACTATGATTGGTATGGATAAATATTTAAAACATGATGATAGTCTAGCACTGTATCTTTATAAAGCCACACTGAAGCAGCTGTTATATTTTGCTGATAAAAAAAAAAAAAAAAAAATATATATATATATATATATATATATATATATATATATATATATATATTGATTATATTTAATTAATCATTTGGTTGAATCTCACAAATACTTTTCAACCTTAATTCAACAAGAAAAATACCAATTTCGGCATAAAGAGAGTGAAGCCTGTCTGTAGAACTATTAAGATTGTTGCATTGGGATTTGTTGCATTGCATTTTTTTTTAAATTTGAGGTGTTTTTTAACTAATTGGGAACATTATTAGCCTAAATGATAACATTTGTGTCTTTAATTGTTTCCTTAGATGAAAATGGAAAAAGACCGTTTCTTACTAAATCTGGATGTCAAACACTTTGCACCAGAGGAGCTGTCAGTGAAAATCAATGGAGATTTCATTGAAATTCACGCTAAACATGAGGATCAGGTAGAAACTTACTATACATGAACACTGAGCACTCTAACAGGGAACGCGTTTTCAGAACTAACATTCTGGCAATGTTATTAACAACGTTCTTACAGAAAAGTTAAAAGAATTTGCGTTCAAAGTTATCTGGTCTTTAAAAATGTTTTCACAATGTTAGCACAAACTCACTATTTTTTTTCTAAAATGTTTTAGTTTATAATGTTCAGGGAACATTCAGAAATAACATTTTCATAGCTTAATGTGACCGTAAGGAAAACGTTCTTAGAACATATTTTTGTTAGCTGGTCTGCAATCCAATACCCATCCTAAACCTGTGCCATGTGACGGGCTCAATTGTTTAAAATCCATATGTCATCACCAAGATCACTGGCCGTGTGCCACAAGTAAACATTGAGTTAAACAGAGTGAAAGACGGACCATTCGTTCGTTATCACCTGCTCATAACGATGTTGTGCTTCCCTTGCAGGACGATCACGGTTTTGTCTCACGAGAATTTGTAAGAAAATATCGTCTCCCTGCTGGTGTGGATCCAGCCACTGTCACTTCTTCCCTGTCTTCCGATGGTGTTCTGGCAGTGACAGCCCCACGAAAGCACTCGGATGGCCCGGAGCGCACCATTCCTATCACCCGTGATGACAAGCCCGCCGTGGCTGGGCCTCAGAAGAAGTAAAGCTGCTAGACTTCCATGTTTCAACTTTATGTCCCTTGTCTTCCCCTGTCCCAATGCTCCTGCTAAATTACAAGGGAATAACTTTAGCCCAATATTACTGAAAGCCCAAATGTTTATGTTGTCTTTGTCTCTATAGCAGCTGGAGAGAACCCCCTCCAACTAAATCAGCATCAAAATAATTAAACTGTTTTAAAATTATGAATGTTACCTAAACTATTTTCATAGAAATACAGTTTAACAATAAAATATTGTCTGCTGCTGATGCCACCAAACAAAGGGGCTTTTGTATATCTTGCAGCCTTGACTGCAAGACAAAGTATTTGAGAGTAGGAGTATTTGTCCTTGGCATTTTTTATAAACAAGACAAACAGCCAATAATGGGTTATTGTATTAAAATGAGACGGCAAACAATTATCATTATTAATGCTGTGATTCACTGCATGGTCATTGTCCTATTCAAAAGGGTGAGAAAAAAAGTATTCTGTTAATCTCTGTATGTTAAAATGATTTGTTACATCCAGATATGATTTTTTTTGCTGTTGTTCAAAATTCAAGTTTATTTTCAATTTAATGATGGATTCAGGACCAGAGTACGTATAAGGGGATATGGACGCATTCTTGAAAAAGTGGCAGTATTTAATTATTTTGACCTGATTTGTGAATGTTGAGGCCTTTATGATTGGCTGATGGCACATTCACACCCTGCATAGCTTTAAAAGAACACTATATAACGTTTGGCACTCTAGAGGTTAAAAAACAAAACTTCATGCATTTTTGTGGAAGAACATTGTTTGGTTGTGCTTGGCTCTGCATGACTGTGCGGATGAATATGACCCTTCACAATAGATAATGCTGTACAACTCTGTTGGAGAGCTACAGATGGCAGTTTATCTATTCAATAAAAGACCTTACTCACCTGTTGACTAATAAAAAGAAAACGCCATCTCCACGCACTTTTGCAACATTTCAGATCCCTTAGTTCTCGCCATCTCCCACAAAAGCCAAGCCAATGTTGATTCTGGTTTTATTACGAGCTCTGTCAAGTTCTCTTTTGCCAGCAGACTCTCCTCTTTTCTGCGTTACGTGTGATTCTCCGGAGGTTCAAGATTTAGCATGCTCCATTTCAACCTTTCTCGCTCATTGTAACAACTAACCTCTGGCACTCCCATACCATTCACGCATCTAGAGCCGCGTTTCCACCGCAGGAACTATCCCCAGGAACTAGGGACTTGGTGTGACTTGGTGTGTTTCGACCGCAGGACCCAGGGTCTAAATCAAGTTCTGGGTACTTTTTTTTAAATTAAAAGTTCAGGAACTTTGGGGGGTGGGACTTGGGTGCTGAACATGCTGATTGGGTGAGCTCATGCAGCATTCTGATTGGCTGACTTCATGCAGCATTTTATTTCAACCACAATTTTTAAAATTCTGTTGCAGTAAGCAGAGATTTTTGCTATTCAAATCAACAATGAAGTTTAAAAAATACAGCCGATGGACTGACAACAAGGTTTAGGCATTATTAAGCTTATATGCGGAGGACGAAATCCAGCGGAACTGGAAAGACGTGCAGAGTCCTACATCACCGGACTAATCTGCACGGTAATTTAGACCGTGATGGAAAAGCAGACAGCAGCAGGCCTTGGGGGTACAAATTGTTCTGGGTAATTTCAGTGGAAACAGGGCTAAAGTAGCCTGAGAAACTTATCTCTATTTATGGATATGATGAGATACGAATTTTTGCACGAAAACCATCTTGACAGGTCTAAAACAAACACCTAGGCAGCATGTCCACAAAGCCAGCTGAAAACACCTTGCTGTGGGCGCTTGAGAGCGCTCTGGCAGTGCAGCGTTTTTCAGTTGAGACTATTTCCTTGCTATGACAGAATTTCTACGGAAGTGTAACTAGTATCTCATTTCATAGATAGTTTGTTACTGAATTGTTTCTATATAAAAAAAGTTAATGTAAAGTATTTGCTGGCTATTGTTTTAAATTATTTGGTTTTGTTATTATGCTTGTTGTTGTCATGTGCTGACGTTGTACAAGCAGAATGTGGCAGTTGGTCTGTGTGGTATTTGCCCCGCCCCTCCTCCACTGTGATTGGACGGCAGGGTAAAAAGTGATGAG
This sequence comes from Gobiocypris rarus, assembly GCA_023029165.1. NCBI lineage: Eukaryota > Metazoa > Chordata > Actinopteri > Cypriniformes > Gobionidae > Gobiocypris > Gobiocypris rarus. The sequence goes on along the minus strand of CM040916.1, from coordinate 12,386,513 downwards.
TGCAACATTTTATCCAAAATTGAACATTCTTCCACTCTCGGTGACTGGTTACATTTAGTTAATTTTTAACAAAAGAGTTACAAAGTGAACCTTTACATTTTCTCCATAATATTTTTGGGTTCTCATGACAATAGCATGAGCAGGGCTTTAAAACCAAGGGTTAAACGTGGTTCTGAACCCCTTTCAAATAATATTTAATGCTATTAATGCTAAAGGTTTTGAAAGAATTGTGTCTATAAGGTCAAATGTCTCTTTATTTCTCAAATATTATCTGAATGTAATTTTTGAGAATGAGATGTGAGCTGGATGTTTGTGCATGTGAATAAGTGCCAATAATTTATATTGTTTACCATCACTGAGACTATTTGGTTTAGCAATGGCTCACTTATTCAATAATGGCAAAGCTGCTAATACCAAACTATATCAGTCATTTTTTATATGGAAAACTAACACAAGCTGGCTCTGACAATGGTTTAGAAAAAAACTAATATATTTTTTTCCTCATACTTATATCATTAAAGCAAATGTATTATTCACTAAACTACTGTACTATTCTCAATTACATTCCTTATTAATCACAGATGATGCACTGGTTTAACTTATAAACATCATGGATAATGATTAATAAATATCATGGACTTTCAAAACCAGTGTGACCTCACTTTTATTCTTTTTTTTTATTGAATTAAAAATGAAAAATGTCTTTCAACAAACTGTATGACAAAATATTAGTAGCCAACTGGGTTTTTCAACTCCCAATTATGATAATGATAGTACAGCTGATACAATATACAATTCAGTGGTAGCAATGATATATTCAGTGGTATATGCACCAAATTGCTGAATTAAACACTTACAATTTACTGAATCCACTAAAATATGTATAAAGAAAAAAAGAAAATCCAATGACAAGGATATCTTTGGACCTGATACGAGAAAAGAAGTAAACATTTTCATGACAGGTCATACAGTTATCAGTCAATGTCCATAAGTTCAAAATATTGGCGAATTTATCAGTCTGAAAGATATTTGATATGTCACTACAAAATACAGTATTTGTTGAAATAGTAAATTTCTCTACATTTTAAAGATGCTTGTTGAAATGTCACCAGATGGATTGAGCTGAATAAGCAGTGCAGTATAATTAAGAAGCAAAATTATCTAACCTCAAAATGATGGAACATCAATCATTATATTTTCACTGGTTAATACATGGTAAAATAGACAACAAAAATAATATATTTTTTTAATCAATATTTGACTATGGATCACTCACAGAAGTCAGTTTTCCTCAGTTTGTCTCTGTTATCTGCACTGAGGCTCTGAAGTCTCCTCTGCTATTTCCCCTCTCTGCTGAGTGCCTGTGAAGTCCAGTCTGTAGCAGGAGTTTGGCACACACTTAGTGTGCGGAGGGTTCAGTTCTGGCTGGTGGCCAGGGAAGCTTCTTGACTCTCTCTTTGGTGCTGATGAAGTGGAAATATCAGAGTCTTTATATAAGCATAACTATTTAATAAAGAAAAAGGATCTAAATGAAAATAAAGAAATAAATAGTAAAGTATATTTAAGAAAACCTACTTGTGTAAATCGGCTGAACATCTTCTTTCTTATAGCTGGAATAATATGTGGTTTCAAAATAGTGAGAGAACTGTGAGGGGTAACAAATTCAGGATTATTTGACTGCTGAGCACAAAACGCTTAAAGGGTTAGTTCACCCAAAAATGAAATTCCTCACCCTCATGTTGTTCCATATACCTGTAAGAGATTTGTTCAATGCTGCGTAACACGAGAATGAACCTCATTGGTTCTTACAGAAGCTCAAACGTGCTGCGTAACAGAATGAACCTCATTGGTTCATACAGAAGCTCAAGCGTGCAGCGTAACACGAAAATGAACCTCATTGGTTCTTACAGAAGCTCAAACATGCTGCGTAACACAAGAATGAAGCTCATTGGTTCTTACAGAAGCTCAAACGTGCTGCGTAACACGAGAATGAACCTCATTGGTTCATGCTGAAGCTCAAACGTGCTGCGTAACACGAGAATGAACCTTATTGGTTCATGCTGAAGCACAAACGTGCAGCGTAACACGAAAATGAACCTCATTGGTTCTTACAGAAGCTCAAACGTGTGCGTAACACGAGAATGAACCTCATTGGTTCATGCTGAAGCTCAAGCGTGCTGCATAACACGAGAATGAACCTTATTGGTTCATGCTGAAGCACAAACGTGCAGCGTAACACGAAAATGAACCTCATTGGTTCTTAGAGAAGCTCAAACGTGCTGCGTAACACGAGAATGAACCTCATTGGTTCTTACAGAAGCTCAAACGTGCTGCGTAACACGAGCATGAACCTCATTGGTTCATGCTGAAGCACAAACGTGCTGCGTAACACGAGAATGAACCTCATTGGTTCATGCTGAAGCTCAAACGTGCTGCGTAACACGAGAATGAACCTCATTGGTTCTTAGAGAAGCTCAAACGTGCTGCGTAACACGAGAATGAACCTCATTGGTTCTTACAGAAGCTCAAACGTGCTGCGTAACACGAGAATGAACCTCATTGGTTCTTACAGAAGCTCAAGCGTGCTGCGTAACACGAGCATGAACCTCATTGGTTCATGCTGAAGCACAAAGCGTGCTGCGTAACCGACAATGAACCTCATTGGTTCATGCTGAAGCACAAACGCGTGCTGCGTAACACAAGAATGAACCTCATTGGTTCATGCTGAAGCTCAAACGTGCTGCGTAACACGAGAATGAACCTCATTGGTTCTTACAGAAGCTCAGACGTGCTGCGTAACACGAGAATGAACCTCATTGGTTCTTACAGAAGCTCAAACGTGCTGCGTAACACGAGAATGAACCACATTGGTTCTTGCTGAAACTCAAACGCGCTGCGTAACACGAGAATGAACCTCATTGGTTCTTAGAAGCTCAAACGTGCTGCGTAACACGAGAATGAACCTCATTGGTTCATGCTGAAGCTCAAACGTGCTGCGTAACACAAGAATGAACCTCATTGGTTCTTACAGAAGCTCAAACGTGCTCGTAACACGAGAATGAACCTCATTGGTTCTTGCTGAAACTCAAACGCACTGCGTAACACGAGAATGAACCTCATTGGTTCTTAGAGAAGCTCAAACGTGCTGCGTAGCACAAGAATGAACCTCATTGGTTCTTACAGAAGCTCAAACGTGCTGCGTAACACGAGAATGAACCTCATTGATTCTTACAGAAGCTCAGATGTGCTGCGTAACACGAGAATGAACCTCATTGGTTCTTACAGAAGCTCAAACGTGCTGCGTAGCACGAGAATGAACCTTTTGGTTCTTACAGAAGCTCAAACGTGCTGCGTAACACGAGAATGAACCTCATTGGTTCTTACAGAAGCTCAAGCGTGCTGCGTAGCACGAGAATGAACCTCATTGGTTCTTACAGAAGCTCAAACGTGCTGCGTAACACGAGAATGAACCTCATTGATTCTTACAGAAGCTCAGATGTGCTGCGTAGCACGAGAATGAACCTCATTGGTTCTTACAGAAGCTCAAACGTGCTGCGTAGCACGAGAATGAACCTTATTGGTTCTTACAGAAGCTCAGATGTGCTGCGTAACACGAGAATGAACCTCATTGGTTCTTAAAGAAGCTCAAGCGTGCTGCGTAACACGAGAATGAACCTCATTGGTTCTTACAGAAGCTCAAAGCGTGCTGCGTAACACGAGAATGAACCTCATTGGTTCTTACAGAAGCTCAAACGTGCTGCGTAACACGAGAATGAACCTCATTGGTTCATACAGAAGCTCAGACGTGCTGCGTATACGCAATGAACCTCATTGGTTCTTACAGATGCTCAGACGTGCTGCGTAGCATGAGAATGAAACTCATTGGTTCTTGATGAACCTCAAACATGCTGCGTAACACGAGAATGAACCTCATTGGTTCTTACAGAAGCTCAAACTTGCTGCGTAACATGAGAATGAACCTCATTGGTTCTTACAGAAGCTCAGACGTGCTGCGTAACACGAGAATGAAGCTCATTGGTTCTTACAGAAGCTCAAACGTGCTGCGTAACACGAGAATGAAGCTCATTGGTTCTTACAGAAGCTCAAACGTGCTGCGTAACACGAATGAACCTCATTGGTTCTTACAGAAGCTCAAACGTGCTGCGTAACACGAGAATGAACCTCATTGGTTCTTGCTGAAGCTCAGACGTGCTGCGTAACACGAAAATGAACTTCATTGGTTCTTACAGAAGCTCAGACATGCTGCGTGAACACGAGAATGAACCTCATTGGTTCTTACAGAAGTTCAAACGTGCTGCGTAACACGAGAATGAACCTCATTGGTTCTTACAGAAGCTCAGGCGTGCTGCGTAACACGAGAATGAACCTCATTGGTTCTTACAGAAGCTCAAACGTGCTGCGTAACACGAGAATGAACCTCATTGGTTCTTACAGAAGCTCAAACGTGCTGCGTAACATGAGAATGAACCTCATTGGTTCATGCTGAAGCTCAAACGTGCTCAGTAACACGAGAATGAACCTCATTGGTTCTTAGAGAAGCTCAAACGTGCTGCGTAACACGAGAATGAACCTCATTGGTTCATGCTGAAGCTCAAACATGCTGCGTAGCACGAGAATGAACCTCATTGGTTCTTACAGAAGCTCAAACGCGTGCTGCGTAGCACGAGAATGAACCTCATTGGTTCATGCTGAAGCTCAAATTTGCTGCGTAACACGAGAATGAACCTCATTGGTTCTTACAGAAGCTCAGACATGCTGCGTAGCATGGGAATGAACCTCATTGGTTCTTACTGAAGCTCAGACATGCTGCGTAGCACGGGAATGAACCTCATTGGTTCTTACAGAAGCTCAGACATGCTGCGTAACACGAGAATGAACCTCATTGGTTTTTGCTGAAGCTCAAACGCGTGCTGCGTAACACGAGAATGAACCTCATTGGTTCTTACAGAAGCTCAAACATGCTCGTAACACGAGAATGAACCTCATTGGTTCTTACAGAAGCTCAAACGTGCTGCGTAATACGAGAACGAACCTCATTGGTTCTTATAGAAGCTCAAACGCTCCTGCGTAACACAAGAATGAACCTCATTGGTTCTTACAGAAGCTCAAACATGCTGCGTAACACGAGTGAACCTCATTGGTTCATACAGAAGCTCAGACATGCTGCGTAGTACGAGAATGAAACTCATTGGTTCTTGCTGAAGCTCAAACATGCTGCGTAACACGAGAATGAACCTCATTGGTTCTTACAGAAGCTCAAACGTGCTGCGTAACACGAGAATGAACCTCATTGGTTCTTACAGAAGCTCAGATGAGCTGCGTAGGATGACAATGAACCTCATTGATTATTACAGAAGCTCAAGCGTGCTGCGTAACGACAAATGAACCTCATTGGTTCTTACAGATGCTCAGACGTGCTGAGTAGCACGAGAATGAAGCTCATTGGTTCTTACAGAAGCTCAAACGTGCTGCGAACACGAGAATGAACCTCATTGGTTCTTACAGAAGCTCAAACGCGTGCTGCGTAACACGAGAATGAACCTCATTGGTTCTTACAGAAGCTCAAACGTGCTGCGAGCACGAGAATGAACCTCATTGGTTCTTACAGAAGCTCAAACGTGCTGCGTAACACGAATGAACCTCATTGGTTCTTACAGAAGCTCAAACGCGTGCTGCGTAACACGAGAATGAACCTCATTGGTTCTTACAGAAGCTCAAACGTGCTGCGTAACACGAGAATGAACCTCATTGGTTCTTACAGAAGCTCAAACGCGCTGCGTAACACGAGAATGAACTCTCATTGGTTCTTACAGAAGCTCAAACATGCTGCGTAACACGAGAATGAACCTCATTGGTTCATACAGAAGCTCAGGCGTGCTGCGAGCACGACAATGAACCTCATTGGTTCTTACAGATGCTCAGACGTGCTGCGTAGCATGAGAATGAAACTCATTGGTTCTTGATGAAGCTCAAACATGCTGCGTAACACGAGAATGAACCTCATTGGTTCTTACAGAAGCTCAAACTTGCTGCGTAACATGAGAATGAACCTCATTGGTTCTTACAGAAGCTCAGACGTGCTGCGTAACACGAGAATGAAGCCTCATTGGTTCTTACAGAAGCTCAAACGTGCTGCGTAACACAAGAATGAAGCTCATTGGTTCTTACAGAAGCTCAGACGTGTTGCGTAACACGAGAATGAAGCTCATTGGTTCTTACAGAAGCTCAAACGCGTGCTGCGTAACACGAGAATGAAGCGCATTGGTTCTTACAGAAGCTCAAACGTGCTGCGTAACACGAGAATGAAGCTCATTGGTTCTTACAGAAGCTCAAACGTGCTGCGTAAACGAGAATGAACCTCATTGGTTCTTACAGAAGCTCAAACGTGCGTAACACGAGAATGAAGCTCATTGGTTCTTACAGAAGCTCAAACGTGCTGCGTAACACGAGAATGAAGCTCATTGGTTCTTAGAGAAGCACAAACGCGTGCGTAACACGAGAATGAAGCTCATTGGTTCTTACAGAAGCTCAAACGTGCTGCGTAACACGAGAATGAAGCTCATTGGTTCATGCAGAAGCTCAAACGTGCTGCGTAACACGAGAATGAACCTCATTTGTTCTTACAGAAGCTCAAACGTGCTGCGTAGGACGACAATGAACCTCATTGGTTCTTGCTGAAGCTCAGATGAGCTGCGTAGGACGACAATGAACCTCATTGGTTCTTACAGATGCTCAGACGTGCTGCGTAGTAGCACGAGAATGAAGCTCATTGGTTCTTACAGAAGCTCAAACGTGCTGCGTAGCACGAGAATGAACCTCATTGGTTCTTACAGAAGCTCAAACGTGCTGCGAACACGAGAATGAACCTCATTGGTTCTTACAGAAGCTCAAACGTGCTGCGTAACACGAGAATGAACCTCATTGGTTCTTACAGAAGCTCAAACGTGCTGCGTAACACGAGAATGAACCTCATTGGTTCTTACAGAAGCTCAAACGTGCTGCGTAACACGAGAATGAACCTCATTGGTTCTCACAGAAGCTCAGGCGTGCTGCGTAGCACGACAATGAACCTCATTGGTTCTTACAGATGCTCAGGCGTGCGTAGCATGAGAATGAAACTCATTGGTTCTTGATGAAGCTCAAACATGCTGCGTAACACGAATGAACCTCATTGGTTCTTACAGAAGCTCAAACTTGCTGCGTAACATGAGAATGAACCTCATTGGTTCTTACAGAAGCTCAGACGTGCTGCGTAACACGAGAATGAAGCTCATTGGTTCTTACAGAAGCTCAAACGTGCTGCGTAACACGAGAATGAAGCTCATTGGTTCTTACAGAAGCTCAGACGTGTTGCGTAACACGAGAATGAAGCTCATTGGTTCTTACAGAAGCTCAAACGTGCTGCATAACACGAGAATGAAGCTCATTGGTTCTTACAGAAGCTCAAACATGCTGCGTAACACGAGAATGAACCTCATTGGTTCTTACAGAAGCTCAGACGTGCTGTGTAACACTAAAATGAAGCTCATTGGTTCTTACAGAAGCTCAAACGCGTGCTGCGTAAAACGAGAATGAACCTCATTGGTTATTACAGAAGCTCAAACGCGTGCTGCGTAACACGAGAATGAAGCTCATTGGTTCATGCAGAAGCTCAAACGCGTGCGTAACACGGAATGAACCTCATTGGTTCTTACAGAAGCTCAAACGTGCTGCGTAACACGAGAATGAAGCTCATTGGTTCTTACAGAAGCTCAAACGTGCTGCGTAACACGAGAATGAAGCTCATTGGTTCTTACAGAAGCTCAAACGTGCTGCGTAACACGAGAATGAAGCTCATTGGTTCTTACAGAAGCTCAAACGTGCTGCGTAACACGAGAATGAAGCTCATTGGTTCTTACAGAAGCTCAAACGTGCTGCGTAACACGAGAATGAAGGTCATTGGTTCTTACAGAAGCTCAAACATGCTTCGCGTAACACGAGAATGAACCTCATTGGTTCTTACAGAAGCTCAAACGTGCTGCGTAACACGAGAATGAACCTCATTGGTTCTTACAGAAGCTCAAACGTGCTGGCGTAACACGAGAATGAACCTCATTGGTTCTTACAGAAGCTCAAACGTGCTGCGTAACACGAGAATGAACCTCATTGGTTCTTACAGAAGCTCAAACGCGTGCGCGAACACGAGAATGAACCTCATTGGTTCTTACAGAAGCTCAGACGCGCTGCGAGTACGACAATGAACCTCATTGGTTCTTACAGATGCTCAGACGTGCTGCGTAGCATGAGAATGAAACTCATTGGTTCTTGATGAAGCTCAAACATGCTGCGTAACACGAGAATGAACCTCATTGGTTCTTACAGAAGCTCAAACTTGCTGCGTAACATGAGAATGAACCTCATTGGTTCTTACAGAAGCTCAAACGTGCTGCGTAACACGAATGAAGCTCATTGGTTCTTACAGAAGCTCAAACGCTGCGTAACACGAGAATGAAGCTCATTGGTTCTTACAGAAGCTCAGACGTGCTGCGTAACACGAGAATGAAGCTCATTGGTTCTTACAGAAGCTCAAACGCGTGCGTAACACGAGAATGAACCTCATTGGTTCTTACAGAAGCTCAAATGTGCTGCGTAACACGAATGAACCTCATTGGTTCTTACAGAAGCTCAAACATGCTGTGAACACGAGAATGAACCTCATTGGTTCTTACAGAAGCTCAGACGTGCTGTGTAACACGAAAATGAAGCTCATTGGTTCTTACAGAAGCTCAAACGTGCGAAACGAGAATGAACCTCATTGGTTATTACAGAAGCTCAAACGTGCTGCGTAACACGAGAATGAAGCTCATTGGTTCATGCAGAAGCTCAAACGCGTGCGTAACACGGAATGAACCTCATTGGTTCTTACAGAAGCTCAAACGTGCTGCGTAACGAGAATGAAGCTCATTGGTTCTTAGAGAAGCACAAACGTGCTTCGTAACACGAGAATGAAGCTCATTGGTTCTTACAGAAGCTCAAACGTGCTGCGTAACACGAGAATGAAGCTCATTGGTTCATGCAGAAGCTCAAACGTGCTGCGTAACACGGAATGAACCTCATTGGTTCTTACAGAAGCTCAAACGTGCTGCGTAACACGAGAATGAACCTCATTGGTTCTTACAGAAGCTCAAACGCGCTGCGTAACACGAGAATGAAGCTCATTGGTTCTTACAGAAGCTCAAACGTGCTGCGCGTAACACGAGAATGAAGCTCATTGGTTCATACAGAAGCTCAAACGTGCTGCGTAACACGAGAATGAACCTCATTGGTTCTTACAGAAGCTCAAACGTGCTGCGTAACACGAGAATGAAGCTCATTGGTTCTTACAGAAGCTCAAACATGCTTCAGAGCACGAGAATGAACCTCATTGGTTCTTACAGAAGCTCAAACGTGCTGCGAGCACGAGAATGAACCTCATTGGTTCTTACAGAAGCTCAAACGCGTGCTGCGTAACACGAGAATGAACCTCATTGGTTCATGCTGAAGCTCAAACGTGCTGCGTAACACGAGAATGAACCTCATTGGTTCTTACAGAAGCTCAAACGTGCTGCGTAACACGAGAATGAACCTCATTGGTTCATGCTGAAGCTCAAACGTGCTGCGTAACACGAGAATGAACCTCATTGGTTCATGCTGAAGCTCAAACGCGTGCTGCGTAACACGAGAATGAACCTCATTGGTTCATGCTGAAGCTCAAACATGCTGCGTAACACGAGAATGAACCTCATTGGTTCTCACATATCAAGCGAACATGCTTGATCTTCCGTTAACCACAACTGATGTGTGAGCTGATGAATGCTTAAATGTAAATAATGAATTCAATCTGTTCATCATAAGTGATCTTGTCTCTTCAGACAATTTGGACAAAACCGCTCAATTCATATATAGATTAGTTTTACAATCTTTTTATAAACTTTTTTGAAGCGTCAAAGACAAAGTGGTAGTTGCGTAGCTGTTAATGGTGGAATGAAAAGCTCTTATATTTCTTTAAAAAGATCTAAATTTGTGTTCTGAAGTCTTAAGGTTTGGAACGTTGTGAGGGTGAGTAATTAATGATCACATTTTCATTTTTAGGTGAGCTAACTCTTTAAGCGACACTTAAAAATGCTTGAACATAATATTCATATGATCAATATGATTAAACAATCAATGTTCAATGTTCAAAATGAAGGCAAAAATTATGAAGGCTTTTTTTGTGATTAACAAATGTGGAACACGTGGTTACTCTGTTGAACAATTTATTTCGGAGAAACTCACTTGGTTTTATATTTTTATCTAATGCAATGACATCCAAACTGTTATTTAGGTCAGGTGGATATGTTGCTCTCATAGGCCTGGTTTCACAGACAGGGTTTAGATTCAGACAGCCTTAGTTCAATTAGGAAATTTAAGTAGATTATATAAACTTTGCCTTAGAACAAAACAACAACAAACAAAAAAAAAAAAAAAAACCATTAAGCTACTGGGGCCTATTGCACAAAACTAGGATAAGGGATTAAGCTGAGATATCTTGGTGATCCTGGCTCAATTTATTCGCTAATTTACAGTTATCTTTCGTTATCGTTCTTGATGTGAGTGTGCCTTCAGGGTAAGTTTACACGACAGCAGTGTACTAAATTTTGCAAACACGATACAGATGACAAGATCATCAAGATCCCTTATCCTAGTTTTGTGCAATAGGCCCGTGTTCTGTAAAACCGGGGGTAGCTAAGTGTTTTTCCCATTGACTGTAAAAACAACGAAACCAACCTGGTGCGGAAGGGGGCGTCGTAACGCCACAGTACGGCGAGTATCAAATCTCTCTTCTGACCAGTTACCAATGACGGTGGCATTTGAATAAGAGTCTTCATTCGTTGAGCATCGCCAACCGTACTGGCGGAATTTCGCCTCATCAGTGAAATCATTCCAGACCTCAGATTGTCCAGATGCCCGGAGCATGTGATGAAAAGCAGGGCCGTTTCTTATCCAAGGAAACTCCTTGTTTTTATTGGCCATTGTCTTAGAATAGAGACGCTTAATTTTGAATAATAAAAAAAAGGTAAACATTGTTTTTAACAAACTGCAACCACAACAATATACAAAATGCCCGGAAATTAATCAAAAATAAATATTTATTAGCTTTTAGTGATATAATATTATACTTTTACTGTTAGCATTTTGTGTCAAATGTGTTTAATGTTTTTTCTTCTTATAACAGAAGTAACGTTAGCCTAATACATTTCTAATACATGCTTTTAAAATAATGAATCATTCTCATCAGTAACTTCACCCTAGAACACCCAAAGTATAATGTGGTAGTCGCTCAAAAACGTACCAGTATGGAACATAAAATTGTATTTACCTAGTTTAAAACCATTTGAATTATTTGTGAACATGCAACTCACCTTGCGTCAAGCTGTCATTGGTCTCCGTGGAAACGCACATGACGCAACCAGAGACGTTGAAAAAGTTACGACACTCCCATCTATTATTTACTTTTATTTATTGTAAATTCTTATCTTTTTTCTTTTTATACTGTTTCTTGATACATTATATGTTATTGTTCTTTGAATAAAAAATAAAAAGACACTGGAATGCGGAAGTAAAGCGTGTCGTGGTGTATGGTGCAAGTTGCCAAACTAAAACTCCATTTATTTCTCTAGCGCACTCGCTGGTAAATAAATTAAATTACTGCATTTTTTTTATTTTTGACATTTTAACGCATTAGTTGACCTCCCACTCCCAAGAATATAGCTATTAATTATATGTTATGTAGCGCGTTATAGGTAATGTTTATCGTTTGATAAATAGCTGCCATAACCAGATGCTAGCTGTTATATTGCTAACGTTAGCAGTTTTTAGTCTTTATGCAATCTTTCTCTCCTTGTGGTAGGTCGAATGTGTTTCTATGAAGACAAGTCTAGATAAGTTATTTAAGGAATAACCCTCACTGGATATACAGTATTATAATAAATACTTTCGTTGAATGCAATTGTTTGCCTCGTTGTTTTTAACAGTATTTTTTATTTAATTGTTGGGTTCAATTCAGTATTTGCTGGCATTCATTAATCTTCACATAATCATATTCGTATGTGAATAGCTATCATAAAATAACATTAGGATGTGGGTAATTAACCTTTTTAAATATAACATTTTACGACAGCGCTGAATGCAACTAACGTTAGGCTGGAAACCAAATACCTGCTGCTAAAGTCATATCAAGATAACTGAAGGAAGATGCAATCATTTCCTGGTTGAGTAGTAATTGATTTTCTCTTAATTCTCATTCAGAACTTTCCTTACCAAAACATCACGTGATACTAAGAAACTGTGATCACATACAAGAGAAGCAGCCAAGTAGCAGCAGCTCAGTTTTATTCACACTATTGCGTCAATAAGCATTTACAGTCTATAGACTGTTCTGTATGTTTTTCTTATCTGAATAGTTGAGTAACGTAGAGATAATAAATGTAGTGACACACTATAAAGTGAAGAATGGAATTAAGAATCATGTTTATGTTCCAGATGAAGCATCACACAATCCTAATAGCAGTAGAAGTCCCATTTCTGAAAAGAAAAAAGAATATCAATTAATCTTACAGGTCCCTTAATAGTTGTATAGTACATGTGTTTTTGTTAATCATAGTCAAAAGATTCAGATACACACATCAGTCTTGATCTCAAGCTCAGCTGGCATTAAAGCATGCGTCTCTTCAACAACACTGCTGGGAAGAATCCCAGACGAGCCTCCTGCTCTCCATAATACGACCCTTGAACCTTCACAAAAAGCGTTTGTTTTTGCATATACAAGAAAATCTTGGATTTTAAGTTTTAGTGATTAAAATACTGCCATAGAGATGTTTGCAGTTCAGGTCAGCCTTGTTATAGGCATTACTGTACTTACACTACCAGCCCAGAAGAGGTTCCCGCGGTCTTTCAGCATGGCATACACATAGACCGACTGGCCTTGCTGGATGGGAATGAAGCGACAGTCTTATGGTAATAATCCTGCAAAGCTCTAGCAATGAGAATGGGATCTGTGAATACACAACCACACAGTTTTTAGATGCCTTCAGTGTGTCATGCCCCTTTAAAAACTATTCATATTAATTTAAACTATTAATTTAATTTAATTATACTTAAAGGAACACTCCACCGTTTTTAGAAATAGAGCTTATTCAATATCTACATTAAGATATGTGGGTAAATGCATTTTGTCTTATTCATTTTTAGTTTGGCAGGGTCGCCGCTATAGCTTAGCTTAGCATAATGAATGGAATCATATGTTGCCAGCTAGCATGTCCCGAGTAAAAGTAATCCAAAATAAAAATAAAAAACCTGCCTAATTACTTCTTGTGGCCTGATTAAGATATTAACTTGGGACTATATTATGGGGAAGCACAGGCGAAGCACTGCAACTTGGGCGCAGAGATATCATGCAACACTCGCACAACATACGCAGTTAATGTTGACGGAAGTTTATGGATTTCATGTGTTGCGTGATATCTCTGCACCCAAGTAGCAGTACTTCGCCTGTGCTTCCCTATAATATAGTCCCAAATCAATATCTGCCAAGGAAATCGCCTAGTCTTAATCTGCATCGCTATTTGTATTTGTTGTGAATACGCAGGACACAAGAAGTAATTAGGTGGGTTTTTTTTGGGGGGGGTCACTTTTACTAGGGACATGATAGCTGGCAACATAGGATTCCATTCATTATGCTAAGCTAAGCTAGCGGTGACCCTGCCAAACTAAAACAATGCACGCACTGAGACAAAATTGCATTTGCCCACATATGTAAATGTAGGAAAGAAGTTGAATAAGCCCTATTTCTAAAAACGGTGTGTTCCTTTAAAGAAAAAAATAGGGCACCAACTGAACTTAGAACTATTTAGGAAAAGCAATGTTGGTCAGCATCTTAAAATGTACAGTTTCCCATACAAATTCATATAATACAATTTAAAGGAAATAAATATGTCCATGTTATTTGTCAACTATAACATTTTATAAAAGTTTTTTATTCTTTGTTTATTTTAAACAAAACTGTCCTACATACAAATTGAATGGAACATATTCAAAGTTACGGTAACAGTTCATTTATTATTTTTGGTAACACTACAATAAGTTCTCATTTGTTAACTTCTTAATGTATGTATTAACTAACATGAACTAACAATGAGCAAAACATTTGTTACAGTATTTATTCATCTTTGTTAATGTTATAAAATCCAGCTGTTCATTGTTTGACCATGTTATATCACAGTGCAATAACTAATGTGAAATACATTTTAACATGATAAGATTAATGCAGTTCATTAGTGAATGTTAACAAAAGTAGTTAACAAATGAAACCTTATTGTAAAGTGTTACCTTATTTTTATGTATTATTTGTTATATATTATTTACTTTTTGAACAGTATTCATTCATCTTTGTTAAAGTATGTTAATAGAAAAACAACTGTTCATTAGTTCATGTTAGCAGGTCCATTAAGTGATAAATAAAAGATACAACTCTTGATTTTATTTGTAAAGTTCATTGTTAGTTCATGTTAACTAATAAGTAATGTTAACAAATGCAGCCCTAATGTAAAGTGTTACCAAAGTTACTTATTCTGAAATGCAACATTTAAAAAAAAAGATTCTAAAATATGTTGGTTGGCATTACTCACGGCTACACTCTGAATCGGCGCATAGCTTCTTGTCCGAGAGTTTTGGCATCTGCCTGCCAGCCTGAGTAGCCAGTGGAAGGATGCCACACAGCACCAGGAGAAGAGTCCAGTTAGTACAGTGCTTCTCCATCTTTGTGTGTCTGATTCTTAGTTTGTCTGAATAGGACTAAAGTTTAAGTGGGAGTGGCCCAGTTGAGGCTAAGAACCTCCCATTTTCAGAAGACAGGACAAAATGCAGTAACACTCTGCTCAGAATAACTGTATTAACATATTACACAAGGAACAAAATGACAATCATTGCAAACATAATTATCTAGTTAACAGGGTTTTCTTGTCTTAAATCTATAAGTCAAGATTCGGAGCAGGGCCCATAGCTGTAACTAGCTTCATTCAGCTTCTGTAAGAGAAAAATATGAAGTCTAGAAAACAGGAAGCATCGCTGCAAGTTTCACAGGCTCTCGCTTGTGTAGATATTACTAATCCTATCTGAATCCACACTCAGTTCAATGTTACCATAGTGAGAGACACAGCCAGGCCACAGGTCCCATAGCGCCTAGGTACACAGACGGAGGTCTTTGCCAGGGTTTGAACAACCCATCCTTTCACAGTGGCAAAAATCAACACTCACTGGGTTCAAAACATTCCTTTGGTCTCTCTGAGCCAATTCCATATTTGGATCGCCTTAGAATACCATAATCAGTAACAAAGCTACATTTAAACTAGCTTTATGTGAAATCTTGATCATCTCTACTCATTTATATGGCAGCTGATTTGCCTGAGTCAGTATGAAGCTGACTGCTCACTGCTCTCTCCACAGTGAAGTAGTGGCAGCACTGAGCAGGTTACCTAACAACCACTGACTGAATGGCTCTTTTATGCTGAGAATTTCTACATCTGACACTGTGGAAATTACAAATACTTATACTATAAAAACTGCTCTTTTTTAACTTAAAAAAGTAAGTTAACTGGTTGCCTTAATAGTTAATATTTTCCTTAATTGAGTTAATACAACAAAGGAGATTGGACTAAAAAAAACTGTTATCTAAATCACATCAATTATCTAAGTTGATTTGACAAAACATTTGATAAATCATGAAAATAATATTTTACAGTGTCTAACTTTCATATAGGCTACAACATTTTATATAGAGGACGGTTTTGTAACATAATTAGGCTAATGCATTAATTCAAAAATTTTGTTTTAATACTGAATTTTGATTAGATAATTATCTTTTGATGCTTTACATAAAGAGATAAAGACAAAATGTAAAAAGTAAAAAAATAAAAGAATAGATCAAACAAGTGTAAATCTATGCGCATTTAGAGTAAAAACTGAAATAAGTGCAGGGCCAAGTTTGCGGACATTTCCTTTAAACTCAACACAAAGCAATGCATAATGCAAAATATGGGTAAAACACCATGTGTAAAAATCAATGGCCAACGGAAAGATTCTTCATAACACATAACTTGTTTGTATTACAGGTGGAAGAATAAACAGAAAATAAATAAATAGATAAAACCAGAAAATAGAAATAAACCTAAAACAAGATAAAATTATATAAAAACATTAAAATGCAATTTTTATTTTTCTCAAACTTAAAGGGAGTTCACCCCAAAACCCTTAAAAAGTTATCTGTAGCCACAGGGTCCCATCATATTTTTCCCCTACAGTGGCTACCATATATATATATATGGTGTGTGTGTGTGTGTGTGTGTGTGTGTGTGTGTGTGTGTGTGTGTGTGTGTGTGTGTGTGTGTCCTGGTAATCCCTACGGTATGGGGACAAAATGTCCACACAAAGATGGCAATATCCGAAATCCTTGTCCTTGTGGGGCCATTTTATGGTCCCCATGAGGAAAACAGGTCATAAATCACACTAAGTGATGTTTTTGAAAAAGTAAAAATGCAGCATGTCTCCTGTGATGGGTAGGTTTAGGGGCAGGGGCAGTGTAGGGGATAGAAAATATGGTTTGTACAGTATAAAATGCATTACGCCCATGGAATGTCCCCATAAAACATGAAAACCCAACGTGTGTGTGTGTGTGTTATTTTTATTTTATTGTCTTTTTTATTTATTTTATTAAACATTTACTTACAGAATACAAAAGTGAAGACCCATAGAAGATTGGACTGACAAACATTACATCACATTTGAGTTGGGAGAAAATAAATAAATAAATAAAAAATTATACAAAAGCGCCAAAAAGTGAGCATACATTCAAAGTTTTTGTAGCCTTTTATGTTATTAGGGGTTCGAGCACGAAGTGCTGAACACCTATTGTATTTGTGCTGATTTTTATTAGGGGTTCAAGCACGAAGTGCTGAACACCTATTGTTTTGTGCTGATTTTTATTAGGGGTTCAAGCATGAAATGCTGAAACCCTATTGTTATTGTTAGGTTTTTATTATTATTATTATTCTCCCCTAAAACGCATCGCAGACCAAACCGTAAATGCTAGAGACTTGACACTTTGCCACATGGTAGCCCAAAATCGAGGAGAGCTTATCAAATTATGACCCCGATTGGCCAATAGGGGCGCTACAGCAATCAAAAGCGCAAATGGTGCATAACTCCTAAACCGCTTAGTCCACACTCAAGTGCCTTATATCATTGGAAAGCTGAGACCTTGGCGAACAAAACGTATATCTCCGATTTTATTTCCGTCTAGAAAAATTTTCCGCCATTTTGAATTTTGTCGAAAAACTACTTTTGCGAACTAGTCCCTGGTTTTTGGCCCAATCGAACCAAACCAGTGCACAAATGTTCTCTGGCATCTGAATATTAATAAATATTAAAAAAAAGCTGAAATTTCGATTTATTGTTGCTAAGAGATTCCAAAACGTACATTGTGGGAGGAGCCTATTTTACTAAAGAGCTATAACTCAAGAACACAATGGCATAATTTCACCAAACTTGGTACACATATGTATAGGTTCATTCTTTGGTTACTTAAAAAAAAACATGACTATTGAACACTTGGTGGCGCTATAACATGAATAAATGTTAAAAAGAGCTGTAACCACCCGACCGCTAGTCCAATTGACCTTAAAATTGGTATACAGTGTCTTGGTCCCAAGTGCCATGATAGTCTATTAGGACATTGGTGTATCTCAAAAACATGGCCGCCATTGGCTAATGAATTTTGAGCACTAATAAGACAAGGTTAATGGAGGCCAATTGGAACAAAACTCGGTAGGCATGTTTGACTCATGGACCTAAAGGTCTGTAAGAATTTTCAAAGAACTCGCCACTAGTTGGCGCTAACGAGTTTTATACCTCTGTAATCATGTGGTGTTTGACATATCCACACAATATTGATATCATTTGATAGATCTCCTAATACTGAACAACTTTGCCTCAAGAACCACTGTTGTCAATCAAATAGTTCATTAAATATTCACAATTATGTTAAAAACATATTTTTTGCGAACTAGTCCTAGGTTTTTCGCTCAATCTGAATAAAACCAAAGCAGTACAATTCTCTGGACTCTCTAGATCAATAGTTATCAAAAAAAAGTTGAACTTTTGCATTTGTTTAAATACAATAGGTTCATTTTAAATGGAAGCCAGTAAAAAGTTATAAGTTAAAATAAAATCTCCACCAATCTCGGGAGCACTTGCATTTTTCGAATCATCTAGATGAACTCTATCAATTGTATGAATTTCAGGCGTTTTCGTTGAGTTTTCGCCGAGATTTTGGGGAAAAACCATCGGGAGAGTTTTAAAATGGCGCCGCCAATGACGTCACACCTCCGGTACAAAATCGCTCATAACTCGGGAACGGAAAGTGTCAGCGCTGTCAAACTCGGGTGGGTAAGACCACTCAGGGCCCTTGCCCGAACACAACGATCGCGGGCCTCGAGGACGCCCCCTCGCGGATCGCTACTTCGCGGGACCCCCCGCTTATACCGCCTATTACTCCCGACTACGGAGGAGTCTGAAGACATATGAGAGCTCATTCTAAAGGGCAAATCCAGCCCTACAATCGAGCTAAATTACAAATGTTTTACTCAAGCCGTTTTTGAGATATAAGCCCCAAAAGGTACATGTTTAAACGGGCATTACTCCGGTCTCCCTTGGCCCAGGACCTCAGGGATAGTCTCATTCTATAGGGGCCATTGAGCCCTTTCTATGACCCGACTTTCAGAATTTTCCATGGCTGCATTCCAGAGATATTAAGCAAAAACAAAATTCATTCATATTCTTTCATGGTTATACATTCATGGTTCTTTAGTGCCACCTGCTGGTCATTTTGTCATGCTACTCACTTTAATCTCAGATTATAAAATCACTTGTGTAAAAATTACAATCACATTTAGTCAAAATCATGTATTTCAAATATATATATATATATATATATATATATATATATATATATATATATATATATATATATATATATATATATATATATATATATATATATATATATATATATATATGCAAATAAAAATAAGCACATTTAAAAGTTTAAAAACATATTACATATTCCCTACAAATGCCATAAAGCCACCATAGGGCAGCAGAAGACCACTCATTGGCTCATCCTGCTAACTGTTCAATCCTATTTAAACTTTAAAATATTGTTATAATATCATTACAAATCACATTTTGTCAAAGTTTACCAATTAACTTGAGGTATGTTCTTGCAATAGTATTACATTAAAATGAGAGCTGAAAATGTATTTTAAAAGGGGAAAACCGACTATGCCATTTGTTGTCCATCTTCTATTTCAGATATCTATATCTGCAACAAAATGTGTATATGTGTAATCACACACAAGAATTTAATATGGAAAATTTGCCTTAATACAAACACATACTTTTAAAATTAAAGTCAGCCAATGAGTGGTTCTACGCTGCCATATGCTGGTTAAAATAGTCATTTTTGTCCTAATACTCTCTAACGTTGTTCCTTAATTCATATTTAGACATTATAAAATCATTATTATACATTTACAATCACATTTTGTAAAAAAATGTTTTGAACTGGCTACATCTATATCTGTAACAAAATGTGTGTTTGTGTAAGCATGTTTAAAGGTGTAAACATGAAAAATGTGAAAATACTTTTGCATTTGGATGGCTATAATTTCAATACGTGGCCTTGACCAAGTGTCCCTGAAAGCCTTTAACTCCTCAATGAATTTTCAGATCTTCTCAGAGAATGTAAGTACATGTGACATATGACTCTAAACAAACATGCTCAATTTCAAAGAAATCAGTAGCAGGTTTTAATGAAATTTCCAAATAAAACCACCACATGGCACCAAAAGACCACTCATTGGCACATTCATACTGTTATTTTCAAGGTTTTATTTCATATAGAATCACATTTAAACTTTTAAAAATCATTATACTAACATTACAAATCACATTTTTGTCAAGATTTACCACTTTGTTTTATTTGACCTTTTTTTTGCAATTATGATACATTTCAATAACAATGATACCTAAACATGTTTTAAAGAGAACTTCCTTTTTAAATATCTTTGTGTGTGTGTGTGTGTGTGTGTGTGTGTGTGTGTGTGTGTGTGTGTGTGTGTGTGTAAGCACTTTTAATAGACTTAACATGGAAAAATACTTTGATATCAAATACAGACAATTTACAAATGAAAGTGAGCCAATCACTTATCTTCTAATGCCACCTGCTGGTTAAATTACAAATTTTGTTCTAAAAATTTAAAATGACTATTATAACATTTAAAATCACATATTGTCAGATTATTTTCACCTGAACTCTCAATTTTAATTATTTTAGTGTTTAAAGTCCTTAAATGCTTAAAGGCCTCAATTGCTTGAACCCCGCTAAATGCTGCTTGCAGCTTTAATTATTATTATTATTCTGCCGTAAAACGCATCGTGCAGACCAAACCGTAAATGCTGGAGATTTGAAACTTTGTCAGATGGTAGTACAAAAATCGAGGAGAGGTTATCAAATTATGAGCCATATTGGCCAATAGGTGGCGCTATAGCGATCAATTGCGCAAAACTGCTCATAACTCCTAAACCCTTAATCCTAAGGGTCAAGTGCCTTATACCATTGGAAAGCTGAGCTCATGACGAACAAAACGTATATCTCCGATTTCATTTCCGGTATGCAAATTTTCCGCCATTTTGAATTTTGTCGAAAACTCATTTTTGCGAACTTGTCCCTGGTTTTTTGTCCAATCGAACCAAACCAGTGCACAAATGTTCTCTGGAGACTGATTATCAAAACTATCGAAAAAGTTGAAATTTCGATTCACGGTTGCTAAGGGGCATCAAAATGTCAATGTGGGTGGAGCCTAATATTTTAAAAAAGGCTATAACTCAAAAACGAAATAAGATATTTTCACCAAACTTGGTAGACATGTGTATGGGCTCAGTCTTTGGTCACGATGAAATAATAGCGACGATTGGGCACTAGGTGGCGCTATAAAGTGAAAAAAACATAAAAAGGGCTATGACCACCTGACCGTTAGTCCAATTGACTTGAAAATTGGTATGCAGTGTCTTAGTCCAAGGCCCCATGTATGTCTTTGAGGCCATCGGTGTATCTCAAAAAACATGGTCGCCATCAGCCAATGAATTTGAGCACCCATAAGACAAGGTTAACAGAAACCGATCGGAAGGAAACTTAATGGGTATGTTCGACTCATGGCCCTAGAGGTCTGTAAGAATTTTGAAAGAAATCGGCCACTGGTTGGCGCTAACGAGTTTTATGGCTCTGTAATCACGTGGTGTTACACATCCACAGAAAATGCATATCATATGATAGGTCTCCTCATACTGAACAACTTTGCCTCTAGAACTATTGCTGTCAATCAAATTGTTCATTAAATATTTGCGATTATGTTAAAAACCTACTTTTATGAACTAGTCCCTGGTTTTTTGCCAGATCGGAACCAAACCAGTTTAGAACAATTCTTGGGACTTTCTAGATCAATAATCATTGAAAAAAAGTTGAACTTTTGCATTTGGATGTATACCATGTAATAGAGTCATTTAGAAAGCAGGTGTGGCGAAATACACTCAAAAGCCTATAAATCCTAAGGGAAAACTCAAAACTTCACGAAAAATTGTTGGGTATATGTGGCATAACATGCTGAAGAAGTATGCAAAGTTTTATGGAGATCGGACTATAGGTGGCGCTATAACTTTTAAAAGCTTTAAACCCATGCATTTCCTATGGAAAATTGCCTGTATTAGCTGCAAATGATATTTTCCATCAGTTGCAATATAATGTTTAAATCATTTATTAGATCTGCTCATTCTGACTCTCTAGGTCAATAATTATATAGAAAAAATAACTTTTGGAATTGGATGGCTATAATAGTCAAATCAATATGTGATTTTGATCATATGTCCCCAAAAGCCTTTAACTCCTCATTGAATGTTTAGATAATCTCAAAAAGAGGGAAGTACATGTGACACATGACTCTAAACAAGCATACAACATTTCATGGAGATCAGGCAATAGATGCCTCTTTAAAAATTAAAAAAGTGACAATGCTTATATTGGTGTATTACATTAAATTGCCATAAAGCCACCAGAGGGCAGCATAAGACCACTTATTGGTTCATTCTGCACTAAGCATATATAAACTTTATAAAATCATTATAATAACATTGCAAATCACATTTTGACAATGTTTATCAATTAATTTGTTCATTTGATGTGTTTTTCACAATATTACATTACAATTCAAAATAACACCTGAAAATATGTTTTAAAGGGGAAAAGATAGAATAAGTAATTAAATTAAAGGCATTCACCCGGGAAAATGTGCCCATTAAATGGAAAACAGACGTTACAATGAAAATGAGCTAATGAGTGGTTCTCTGCTGCCACCTGCTGGTTTAAAAAGTCATTTTGTCATACTACTTGATTATATTGCTCTATAATTCATATTTAGACATTATAAAACCACTATTTTAACATTTACAATCACATTTTGACAAATTCAATCAATTCATTTTTATTTAAACAGTGGTATTGACAATTCTGCCAAACAATGATGGTATGATTAATGTGTAAAAATTACTACAAGACTAGGAGTAAGCATTGTGTTACTAATAATTTATTTAAAATATCTACATGTAAAACAGAAGTGTGTGTGTGTGTGTGTGTGTGTGTGTGTGTGTGTGTGTATCAGTCTGTCTGTCTTTCTCTCTCTCTCTCTCTCTGTATGTGTGTGTGTGTGTGTGTGTGGCCAATATCTACTCAAGAAATGCTCAGACTTTATTCAAATAAGCAGGTGACACATGACATTACATTTGGCAATAGTTTTTTGCTTTAAAATTAATATCTAGGCATTGTAAAAATCATTATAATAACATTTAATATCCCATTTTATCAATGTTTATCAATGCCATAGACTTGTGCTGGTTCTAATGCTAATGTTGTCCTATAGAGGGGGCTGCAGGATCAGAAATATACTTTATTGTGTTTCCACAGGTTAAAATTAAATGTATAGGCTAGAATCATGCCGAATCAAACCTCAATGGGGTAAATCATGGTAAATCACATTAGAATGTGGTAAATCATGGTGAACTATGGTAAATAATGCTATAATCATGAATCATACCACAATGTGGTAAATCATGGTAAATCATACTACAATGTGGTAAATCATATTAGAATGTGGAAACATGGTAAATCATGGTAAACTATGGTAAATCAGACTAGGATCATGGTAAATCATATTAGAATGTGGAAACATGGTAAATCATGGTAAATCATATTAGAATGTGGTAACTCGTGATAAATCATGGTAAACTATGGTAAATCATGCCAGGATCATGGTAAATCATCCTACAATGTGGTAAATCATAGTAAATCATATTAGAATGTGGAAACATGGTAAATCATGGTAAATCATGGTAAACTATGGTAAATCAGGCTAGGATCATGGTAAATCATACTACAATGTGGTAAATCGTGATAAATTATATTAGAATGTGGAAACATGGTAAATCGTAGTAAACTGTGGTAAATCAGGCTAGGATCATGGTAAATAAAACTGGAACATGGTAAATCACAGTAAATCATGCCAGGACATGCTAAATCAATGTAAGCTATGGTAATTCATGGCAAAATATGGCGAATCACAGTAAAGTATGTTAAATCACTAACACAGGGAATATCATGGTAAATCAGGCAAGAACATGGTAAATCAAGGTAAACTATGGTGAATCATGGTAAATCACACTAGAACATGGTAAATCATGGTAAACTATGCTACTACATGGTAAATTAGACCATAGGTGGCATATAACTGAAAAAAGCTTTGAAAACCACACATATCCTATATTAAATTGCCTTTATTGGCTGTAAATGGTCATTTTCATCTATTATGTCAGTGGTTAAATGCTTTCTAAATGAACCTTGGTGTCTTTTGATGCTTTTAGGCTTTAAGTCCTTAAAGGCCTTAAATGCTTGAACCCCGCTAAATGCTGCTTGCAGCTTTAATTATTATTATTATTCTCCCCTAAAACGCATCGTGCAGACCAAACCGTAAATGCTAGAGACTTGACACTTTGCCACATGGTAGCCCAAAAATCGAGGAGAGCTTATCAAATTATGACCCCGATTGGCCAATAGGGGGCGCTACAGCAATCAAAAGCGCAAAATGGTGCATAACTCCTAAACCGTTTAGTCCACACTCAAGTGCCTTATATCATTGGAAAGCTAAGACCTTGGCGAACAAAACGTATATCTCCGATTTTATTTCCGTCAGAAAAATTTTCCGCCATTTTGAATTTTGTCAAAACTACTTTTAACTAGTCCCTGGTTTTGGCCCAATCGAACCAAACCAGTGCACAAATGTTCTCTGGCATCTGAATATTAATAAATATTAAAAAAGCTGAAATTTCGATTTATTGTTGCTAAGAGATGCCAAAACGTACATTGTGGAGGAGCCTATTTTACTAAAGAGCTATAACTCAAGAACACAATGGCATAATTTCACCAAACTTGGTACACATATGTATAGGTTCATTCTTTGGTTACTTAAAAAAAAACATGACTATTGAACACTTGGTGGCGCTATAACATGAATAAATGTTAAAAAGAGCTGTAACCACCCGACCGCTAGTCCAATTGACCTTAAAATTGGTATACAGTGTCTTGGTCCCAAGTGCCATGATAGTCTATTAGGACATTGGTGTATCTCAAAAACATGGCCGCCATTGGCTAATGAATTTTGAGCACTAATAAGACAAGGTTAATGGAGGCCAATTGGAACAAAACTCGGTAGGCATGTTTGACTCATGGACCTAAAGGTCTGTAAGAATTTACAAAGAACTCGCCACTAGTTGGCGCTAACGAGTTTTATACCTCTGTAATCATGTGGTGTTTGACATATCCACACAATATTGATATCATTTGATAGATCTCCTAATACTGAACAACTTTGCCTCAAGAACCACTGTTGTCAATCAAATAGTTCATTAAATATTCACAATTATGTTAAAAACATATTTTTGCGAACTAGTCCTAGGTTTTTCGCTCAATCTGAACAAAACCAAAGCAGTACAATTCTCTGGACTCTCTAGATCAATAGTTATCAAAAAAAAGTTGAACTTTTGCATTTGTTTAAATACAATAGGTTCATTTTAAATGAAGCCAGTCAAAAGTTATAAGTTAAAATAAAATCTCCACCAATCTCGGGAGCACTTGCATTTTTCGAATCATCTAGATGAACTCTATCAATTGTATGAATTTCAGGCGTTTTCGTTGAGTTTTCGCCGAGATTTTGGGGAAAAACCATCGAGAGTTTTAAAATGGCGGCCGCTAATGACGCCACACCTCCGTACAAAATCGCTCATAACTCGGGAACGGAAAGTGTCAGCGCTGTCAAACTCGGGTGGGTAAGACCACTCAGGCCCTTGCCCGAACACAACGATCGCGGGCCTCGAGGACGCCCTCGCGGATCGCTATTTCGCGGGACCCCCCG
This sequence comes from Gobiocypris rarus, assembly GCA_023029165.1. NCBI lineage: Eukaryota > Metazoa > Chordata > Actinopteri > Cypriniformes > Gobionidae > Gobiocypris > Gobiocypris rarus. The sequence goes on along the minus strand of CM040916.1, from coordinate 12,360,867 downwards.
CTTATACCGCCTATTACTCCCGACTACGGAGGAGTCTGAAGACATGTGAGAGCTCATTCTAAAGGGCAAATCCAGCCCTACAATCGAGCTAAATTACAAATGTTTTACTCAAGCCGTTTTTGAGATATAAGCCCCAAAAGGTACATGTTTAAACGGGCATTACTCCGGTCTCCCTTGGCCCAGGACCTCAGGGATAGTCTCATTCTATAGGGGCCATTTAGCCCTCTCTATGACCTGACTTTCAGAATTTTCCATGGCTGCATTCCAGAGATATTAAGAAAAAAACCAAATTCATTCATATTCTTTCATGGTTATACATTCATGGTTCTTTAGTGCCACCTGCTGGTCATTTTGTCATGCTACTCACTTTAATCTCAGATTATAAAATCACTTGTGTAAAAATTACAATCACATTTAGTCAAAATCATGTATTTCAAATATATATATATGCAACAAAATAAGCAGATTTAAAAGTTTAAATACATATTACATATTCCCTACAATTGCCATTAAGCCACCATAGGGCAGCAGAAGACCACTCATTGGCTCATCCTGCTAACTGTTCAATCCTATTTAAACTTTAAAATATTGTTATAATATCATTACAAATCACATTTTGTCAAAGTTTACCAATTCACTTGAGGTATGTTCTTGCAATAGTATTACATTAAAATGAGAGCTGAAAAATGTATTTTAAAAGGGGAAAACCGGGACTATGCCATTTGTTGTCCATCTTCTATTTCAGATATCTATATCTGCAACAAAATGTGTATATGTGTAATCACACACAAGACTTAATATGGAAGATTTGCCTTAATACAAACACATACTTTTAAAATTAAAGTCAGCCAATGAGTGGTTCTACGCTGCCATATGCTGGTTAAAATAGTCATTTTTGTCCTAATACTCTCTAACGTTGTTCCTTAATTCATATTTAGACATTATAAAATCATTATTATACATTTACAATCACATTTTGTAAAAAAAAATGTTTTGAACTGGCTACATCTATATCTGTAACAAAATGTGTGTTTGTGTAAGCATGTTTAAAGGTGTAAACATGAAAATGTGAAAATACTTTTGCATTTGGATGGCTATAATTTCAATACGTGGCCTTGACCAAGTGTCCCTGAAAGCCTTTAACTACTCAATGAATTTTCAGATCTTCTCAGAGAATGTAAGTACATGTGACATATGACTCTAAACAAACATGCTCAATTTCAAAGAAATCAGTAGCAGGTTTTAATGAAATTTCCAAATAAAACCACCACATGGCACCAAAAGACCACTAATTGGCACATTCATACTGTTATTTTCAAGGTTTTATTTCATATAGAATCACATTTAAACTTTTAAAAATCATTATACTAACATTACAAATCACATTTTTGTCAAGATTTACCACTTTGTTTTATTTGACATTTTTTGCAATTATGATACATTTCAATAACAATGATACCTAAACATGTTTTAAAGAGAACTTCCTTTGTGTGTGTGTGTGTTTGTGTGTGTGTGTGTGTGTGTGTGTGTGTGTGTGTGTGTGTGTGTGTGTGTGTGTGTGTGTGTGTGTGTGTGTGTGTGTGTGTGTGTGTGTGTGTGTGTGTGTAAGCACTTTTAATAGACTTAACATGGAAAAATACTTTGATATCAAATACAGACAATTTACAAATGAAAGTGAGCCAATCACTTATCTTCTAATGCCACCTGCTGGTTAAATTACAAATTTTGTTCTAAAATTTAAAAATGACTATTATAACATTTAAAATCACATATTGTCAGATTATTTTCACCTGAACTCTCAATTTAATTATTTTAGTGTTTAAAGTCCTTAAATGCTTAAAGGCCTCAATTGCTTGAACCCCGCTAAATGCTGCTTGCAGTTTAATTAGGGGTTCAAGCCTAAGTGCTGAAACCCTATTGTAATTGTACTGATTTTTATTATTATTATTATTATTATTATTATTATTATTATTCTCCGGTAAACGCATCGCAGCCCAAACCGTAAGGGCTGGAGCGTTGAAACTTTGTCAGATGGTAGTCCTCAGCCTGGGACGAACCTGATAAGCTATGACCCCAATTGGCCTATAGGTGGCGCTACAGCAACCAAAAGCGCACAATGGCTCATAACTCCTAAACCGTTTGGTCCACACTCAAGTGTCTTATATCACTGGAAAGCTGAGTCCTTGCCAAACAAAACGTATATCTCCGATTTCATTTCCGGTATGCAAATTTTTCCGCCATTTTGAATTTTGTTGAAAACCTACTTTTGCGAACTAGTCCCTGGATTTTTGCCCGATCAGAACCAAACCAGTGCAGAAATGTTCTATGGAGTCTAAATATCAATAATTATCGAAAAAGTTGAAATTTCGATTCAAGGTCGTTAAGGGCGTAAAAATGTTTGTCAGGGCGGAGCCAATTTTACTAAAATGGCTATAACTCACAACCTAAATGAGATATAGTCACCAAACTTGGTACACATGTGTATGGGCTCAATGTGAGGTCACAGCAAAAAAAATCGCGAAGATTGAGCTCTAGGTGGCGCTATAATGTGAAAAAAAACATAAAAAGACTATGACCACCTGACCGTTAGTCCGATTGACTCGAAAATTGGTATGCAGTGTCTTGGTCCAAGGCCCCATGTATGTCTATGAGGACATTGGCGTATCTCAAAAAACATGGCCGCCATCAACCAATTAAATTTGAGCACCTATAAGACAAGGTTAACGGAAGCCGATCGAACGAAACTCGATGGGCATGCTCGACTCATGGCCCTAGAGGTCTGTAAGAATTTTGAAAGAAATCGCCACTAGTTGGCGCTAACGAGTTTTATGGCTCTGTAATCATATGGTGTTGCACACATCCACAAAATATGCATATCATATGATAGATCTCCTCATTCTGAACAACTTTGCCTCTAGAACCATTGCTGTCAATCAAATCGTTCATTGAATATTCGCGATTATGTTAAAAGCTACTTTTATGAACTAGTCCCTGGTTTTTTGCCCGATCGAACCAAACCAGTCTAGGACAATTCTATGGACTCTTTAGATCAATAATTATCAAAAAAAGTTGAACTTTTGCATTTGGATGGCTATAACAGAGTCATTTAAAAAGAGGTGTGGAAAAATGCACTCAAAAGCCTATAAATCCTAAAAGTAAACTCAAAACTTCACGAAAATTGTTGGGTATATGTGGCATAACATGCTGAAGAAGCATGCAAAGTTTTATGGAGATCGGACTATAGGTGGCGCTATAACTGTTAAAAAGCTTTAAAACCATGCATTTCCTATGGAAATTTGCCTGTATTAGCTGCAAATGGTGTTTTCCATCTGTTGCAATATAATGTTTAAATCATTTGTTAGATCTGCTCATTCTGACTCTCTACGTCAATAATTATATAGAAAAAAATAACTTTTACAATTGTATGGCTATAATAGTCATATCAATATGTGATTTTGACCAAATGTCCCCAAAAAGCCTTTAACTCCTCATTGAATGTTTAGATAATCTCAAAAGAGGGAAGTACGTGTGACACATGTCTCTAAACAAGCATACAACATTTCATGGAGATCAGGCAATAGATGCCTCTATAAAAGTTAAAAAAGTGACAATGCTTATATTGGTGTATTACATTAAATTGCCATAAAGCCACCAGAGGGCAGCATAAGACCACTTATTGGTTCATTCTGCTCACTAAGCATATATAAACTTTATAAAATCATTATAATAACATTGCAAATCACATTTTGACAATGTTTATCAATTAATTTGTTCATTTGATGTGTTTTTCACAATATTACATTACAATTCAAAATAACACCTGAAAATATGTTTTAAAGGAAAACATATTTTATATACCCTTTATTAAATTCAAATATCTATATCTGCAACAAAATGTGTATGTGAGTTAGCACATTTGAAGGCATTCACCCGGGAAAATGTGCCCATTAAATGGAAAACAGAGGTTTGAAAATAATGAATGAGCTAATGAGTGGTTCTCTGCTGCCCCTGCTGGTTTTAAAATGTCATTTTGTCATACTACTTGATTATATTGCTCTATAATTCATATTTAGACATTATAAAACCACTATTATAACATTTACAATCACATTTTGACAAATTCAATCAATTCATTTTTATTTAAAGAGTGGTATTGACAATTCTGCCAAACAATGATGGTATGATTAATGTGTAAAAATTACTACAAGACTAGGAGTAAGCATTGTGTTACTAATAATTTATTTAAAATATCTACATGTAAAACAGAAGTGTGTGTGTGTGTGTGTGTGTGTGTGTGTGTGTGTGTGTGTGTGTGTGTGTGTGTGTGTGTGTGTGTGTGTGTGTGTGTGTGTGTGTGTTTGTGTGTGTGTATCAGTCTGTCTGTCTTTCTCTCTCTCTCTGTATGTGTGTGTGTGTGTGTGTGTGTGTGTGGCCAATATCTACTCAAGAAATGCTCAGACTTTATTCAAATAAGCAGGTGACACATGACATTACATTTGGCAATAGTTTTTGCTTTAAAATTAATATCTAGGCATTGTAAAAATCATTATAATAACATTTAATATCCCATTTTTTCAATGTTTATCAATGCCATAGACTTGTGCTGGTTCTAATGCTAATGTTGTCCTATAGAGGGGCTGCAGGATCAGAAATATACTTTATTGTGTTTCACAGGTTAAAATTAAATGTATAGGCTAGAATCATGGTGAATCAAACCTCAATGGGGTAAATCATGGTAAATCACATTAGAATGTGGTAAATCATGGTGAACTATGGTAAATAATGCTATAATCATGGTGAATCATACCACAATGTGGTAAATCATGGTAAATCATACTACAATGTGGTAAATCATATTAGAATGTGGAAACATGGTAAATCATGGTAAACTATGGTAAATCAGGCTAGGATCATGGTAAATCATATTAGAATGTGGCAATTTGTGGTAAATCATGGTAAATCATATTAGAATGTGGTAACTCGTGGTAAATCATGGTAAACTATGGTAAATCATGCCAGGATCATGGTAAATCATCCTACAATGTGGTAAATCATAGTAAATCATATTAGAATGTGGAAACATGGTAAATCATGGTAAATCATGGTAAACTATGGTAAATCAGGCTAGGATCATGGTAAATCATACTACAATGTGGTAAATCGTGATAAATCATACTAGAATGTGGAAACATGGTAAATCGTAGTAAACTATGGTAAATCAGGCTAGAATCATGGTAAATCAAACTGGAACATGGTAAATCACAGTAAATCATGCCAGGACATGCTAAATCAATGTAAGCTATGGTAATTCATGGTAAAATATGGCGAATCACGGTAAAGTATGTTAAATCACTAACACAGGGAATATCATGGTAAATCAGGCAAGAACATGGTAAATCAAGGTAAACTATGGTGAATCATGGTAAATCACACTAGAACATGGTAAATCATGGTAAACTATGCTAGTACATGGTAAATTAGACCATAGGTGGCACTATAACTGACAAAAAGCTTTGAAAACCATACATATCCTATATTAAATATCCTTTATTGGCTGTAAATGGTCATTTTCATCTATTATGTCAGTGGTTAAATGCTTTCTAAATGAACCTTGGTGTCTTTTGATGCTTTTAGGCTTTAAGTCCTTAAAGGCCTTAAATGCTGCTCGCAGCTTTAATTATTATTATTATTTTAATTATTATTATTATTCTCCGGTAAAACGCATCGTGCAGCCCAAACCGTAAGGGCTGGAGCGTTGAAACTTTGTCAGATGGTAGTCCTCAGCCTGGGACGACCCTGAGAAGCTATGACCCCAAATGGCCTGTAGGTGGCGCTACAGCAACCAAAAGCGCAAAATAGCTCATAACTCCTAAACCGTTTTGTCCACACTCAAGTGTCTTATATCACTGGAAAGCTGAGTCCTTGCCAAACAAAACGTATATCTCCGATTTCATTTCCGGTATGCAAATTTTTCCGCCATTTTGAATTTTGTTGAAAACCTACTTTTGCGAACTAGTCCCTGGTTTTTGGCTTGATCGGAACCAAACCAGTGCACAACTGTTCTCTGGAGACTGAATATCAATAATCATTGAAAAAGTAGAAATTTCGATTCATGGTCGATAAGGGCGACAAAATGGACATTCAGGGCGGAGCCTATTTTACTAAAAAGGCTATAACTCAAAAGTAAATGAGATATATTCATCAAACTTGGTACACATATGTATGGGCTCAATTTGAGGTCAAAGTAAAAAAGCGAAGATTGAGCTCTAGGTGGCGCTATAATGTTACAAAACATAATAAAGGCTATGACCACCTGACCGTTAGTCTGATTGACTTGAAAATTGGTGTGCAGTGTCTTGGTCCAAGGTACCATGTATGTCTATGAGGACATTGGCGTATCTCAAAAACATGGCCGCTTATCAACCAATTAAGTTTGAGCACCTATAAGACAAGGTTAACGGAGGCCGATCGAACGAAACTCGATGGGCATGTTCGACTCATAGCCCTAGAGGTCTGTAAGAATTTTGAAAGAAATCGCCACTAGTTGGCGCTAACGAGTTTTATGGCTCTGTAATCACATGGTGTTGCACACATCCACAAAATATGCATATCATAAGATAGATCTCCTTATGCTGAACAACTTTGTCTCTAGAACCATTGCTGTCAATCAAATCGTTCATTAAATATTTACAATTATGTTAAAAACCTACTTTTGCGAACTAGTCCCTGGTTTTTTGCCCGATCGAACCAAACCAGTCTAGGACAATTCTCTGGACTCTCTAGATCAATAATTATTGAAAAAGTTGAACTTTTGCATTTGGATGGCTATAACAGAGTCATTTAAAAAGAGGTGTGGAAAATGCACTCAAAAGCCTATAAATCCTAAAGGGAAACTCAAAACTTCACGAAAATTGTTGGGTATATGTGGCATAACATGCTGAAGAAGCATGCAAAGTTTTATGGAGACAGGACTATAGGTGGCGCTATAACTGTTAAAAAGCTTTAAAACTATGCATTTCCTATGGAAAATTGCCTGTATTAGCTGCAAATGGTATTTTCCATCTGTTGCAATATAATGTTTAAATCATTTGTTAGATCTGCTCATTCTGACTCTCTACATCAATATTTATATAGAAAAAATAACTTTTGCAATTGGATGGCTATAATAGTCATATCAATATGTGATTTTGACCAAATGTCCCCAAAAGCCTTTAACTCCTCATTGAATGTTTAGATAATCTCAAAAAGAGGGAAGTACATGTGACACATGACTCTAAACAAGCATACAACATTTCATGGAGATCAGGCAATAGATGCCTCTTTAAAAATTAAAAAAGTGACAATGCTTATATTGGTGTATTACATTAAATTGCCATAAAGCCACCAGAGGGCAGCATAAGACCACTTATTGGTTCATTCTGCTCACTAAGCATATATAAACTTTATAAAATCATTATAATAACATTGCAAATCACATTTTGACAATGTTTATCAATTAATTTGTTCATTTGATGTGTTTTTCACAATATTACATTACAATTCAAAATAACACCTGAAAATATGTTTTAAAGGGGAAAAGATAGAATAAGTCATTTGCTATACCATTTATTAAATTCAAATATCCATATCTGCAACAAAATGTGTATGTGAGTTAGCACGTTTGAAGGCATTCACCCGGGAAAATGTGCCCATTAAATGGAAAACAGACGTTTACAATGAAAATGAGCTAATGAGTGGTTCTCTGCTGCCCCCTGCTGGTTTTAAAATGTCATTGTGTCATACTACTTGATTATATTGCTCTATAATTCATATTTAGACATTATAAAACCACTATTTTAACATTTACAATCACATTTTGACAAATTCTATCAATTCATTTTTATTTAAACAGTGGTATTGACAATTCTGCCAAACAATGATGGTATGATTAATGTGTAAAAATTACTACAAGACTAGGAGTAAGCATTGTGTTACTAATAATTTATTTAAAATATCTACATGTAAAACAGAAGTGTGTGTGTGTGTGTGTGTGTGTGTGTGTGTGTGTGTGTGTGTGTGTGTGTGTGTGTGTGTGTGTGTGTGTGTGTGTGTTTGTGTCTGTCTTTCTGTCTCTCTCTCTCTCTGTATGTGTGTGTGTGTGTGTGTGTGTGTGTGTGTGTGGCCAATATCTACTCAAGAAATGCTCAGACTTTATTTAAATAAGCAGGTGACACATGACATTACATTTGGCAATAGTTTTTTGCTTTAAAATTCATATCTAGGCATTGTAAAATCATTATAATAACATTTAATATCCCATTTTGTCAATGTTTATCAATGCCATAGACTTGTGCTGGTTCTAATGCTAATGTTGTCCTATAGAGGGGGCTGCAGGATCAGAATTATACTTTATTGTTTTTCCACAGGTTAAAATTAAATGTATAGGCTAGAATCATGGTGAATCAAACCTCAATGGGGTAAATCATGGTAAATCACATTAGAATGTGGTAAATCATGCTGAACTATGGTAAATAATGCTATAATCATGGTGAATCATACCACAATGTGGTAAATCATGGTAAATCATACTACAATGTGGTAAATCATATTAGAATGTGGAAACATGGTAAATCATGGTAAACTATGGTAAATCAGGCTAGGATCATGGTAAATCATATTAGAATGTGGAAACATGGTAAATCATGGTAAACTATGGTAAATCATGCCAGGATCATGGTAAACCATCCTACAATGTGGTAAATCATAGTAAATCATATTAGAATGTGGAAACATGGTAAATCATGGTAAATCATGGTAAACTATGGTAAATCAGGCTAGGATCATGGTAAATCATACTACAATGTGGTAAATCGTGATAAATCATATTAGAATGTGGAAACATGGTAAATCGTAGTAAACTGTGGTAAATCAGGCTAGGATCATGGTAAATAAAACTGGAACATGGTAAATCACAGTAAATCATGCCAGGACATGCTAAATCAATGTAAGCTTTGGTAATTCATGGTAAAATATGGCGAATCACGGTAAAGTATGTTAAATCACTAACACAGGGAATATCATGGTAAATCAGGCAAGAACATGGTAAATCAAGGTAAACTATGGTGAATCATGGTAAATCACACTAGAACATGGTAAATCATGGTAAACTATGCTAGTACATGGTAAATTAGACCATAGGTGGCACTATAACTGACAAAAGCTTTGAAAACCACACATATCCTATATTAAATTGCCTTTATTGGCTGTAAATGGTCATTTTCATCTATTATGTCAGTGGTTAAATGCTTTCTAAATGAACCTTGGTGTCTTTTGATGCTTTTAGGCTTTAAGTCCTTAAAGGCCTTAAATGCTTGAACCCCGCTAAATGCTGCTTGCAGCTTTAATTATTATTATTATTATTATTCTGCCGTAAAACGCATCGTGCAGACCAA